>JAOQGH010000077.1:20991694-21171250 GCA_025769975.1 Gallinago jamesoni | reverse complement strand
CCCCCCCCCCCCCCCCCCCCCGAATAAGGGTAATCAGTTTGCATTTACTCAGTTTGATCATTCTTCTAAACGTACGGATGAGTATGTTGTCTACATGTTACTACTGACGTTCACCTATCTCTGAGGTGCAAATATACTGCAATGTATAAATGGTGGGATTTTTTTGACCTTATTTCTGTAGTGATAAAACAAAGAGCCAATAACTTTTTTTTTTTCCAAATACCAGCTTGCAAGGCTTAGTTTATTTTCCTGTTGATACTACCTGTTCAAAACCCCTTTTAAAGGAATCTGCAAACCATTGTGTAATTTATTGCACCTAATTTAACACAAGCCAATACTTTTACAAGTAATTACATCAGTTTAAAAATGTTGCACAACTCACCCATCTGTTTGAAGTAACAGCTAAATTGTGGTAAAATACAAATTAAAATGTACACTTCCATAACCTTTACTTACAAGTATATGCCAGCACTTGCATTGTGTGCATGCATGTTCCTCTATTAAAAAATGTAATTTTAATTACATGCTATATATATTCTTTATTCTAGCCCATTAGTTTTATCCCCACGTGTAGAAATGTTGAATCCAAGTAACAAGGCAGTAAATAATACTGGTTTTAATGACCAATTAAAGCAGCCTATCATCAAACTTGGCATCAGCTCAGTTTGTAATTCAAAGTACAGATAGGCTGTAATTGGTTGGAATAAAATAGTGCTGGGCAAGTTCTGAGGCAGCCTTGTCAGAGGCTCCGTTTTGCCACTCCCCAGAGGCAGCAATACAACCAAAACTTGGTAAAACTGGAAGGCAGGTAAATCGTTCCAAAGTGATGGCAAACACCACACAAAGCCCCAGTGCGCTTTGATTTTATCCTGAATGATCTGGACCTTTTTGTGGCCTGAGGGAAAATGGTGTTCTATATAAAGAAAGTTCATTAACTAGGTACTTTGGGGTATGTTGACACCTGCCACGTTGATAGCTACTCTAGCCCTGTAGACTTGCTGTCTGTTCCAGATGCTAGTAAAATTTAATTTTCTGCTTTAAATGTGATAATATAAGACAAGCTGTCCTGTCTGGTGAAACTAATCCAATAACTCAGTCATTGATACCTCAAAAACAGGGACAGAGAAAAGTACTGCTGTGCTCAGACTTCATCCAAATGCACTTGTGATAGATTCAGTGCTGGGTGTCTGAATATTAGAAAGATATGAGGAAAGTGGAGGCAACGTAAGGAGCAGAGGCAGATAAAAACACTGAAATTATGGAATAAAATATACTTGATTAAATGGAAGTTAAAACGAAATGTGAAAAAATGTTGGTTTGAATTCTGATAAACTATTTAAGGTTATGTGTGGAAAGGTAAAAGGAATAAGAAAAAAAACCAAACATGTAAAGAAAGTGTGTGATAGCCAAATCTGTTGGGTTGTGCAATGATCTCTGGAGGCAGAGGCACAAAATGAAAGATGATGGGCCTATTGTTTCTATACACCTAAAACTAAATCAGGCAATACCAAAGAAAAGATTCATGAAGGAACTACTTCAAGGGCTACTTGTTCTCTGAAACTCACTGAATTCTCTTGCCGGACAGTGTACGACTGTAAACCCTTCAGGTAGGGAACATCTCTTTATGTCTCTGTTTTTTGGTTCTTGGGGATTTTTTTTTTAATTTTTTTTTGTGTGGCTCGTTTGGATGGATACCATTAGATGTGGGAGGATGCTGTGCTCTGTAAAATCACATTATGAAAATGGAAAGAGTGATGGAAACAACAGGTCAATGTACCAGATTGAAGTGGATTAAAAGTGCAGAAGAATGGAGTGAGGCTAAAGAGATTTTTGTAAATCAAGCAAAAAGCTGAAGTGGGGAAAAGAGAGAGAGGAGAAGAATGTGCTGGAAAGTCAAGGTGTTTGCCGTCCTATCTTATGGTGACAGGTTTAAGCTGGGACTGGCAAACGATGCACAAGTCTCAGCTTTGTATGAAACTAATAATGGAGAGAAGCATATAGTCCTACAAGGAGAAAAAAGAATAGTAGGAAGGCAGGCAGGTGACAGCTTTCCAGGGCTTGCTGGTGGAAGGAGATAGGGAGGAGGAATGTGTTGATGGTTAAGCCACAGCTGAAGGACTGGAGTTTGTGTGAGAAGGGGCAGTTCTGGTGATGGCAAGGGCATGTGAGTGTGAGCTCTTTGGGTGGTGGAACTAAACTAAATAAAGAGGTAGCCGAGTGTGGGGGAAAGAGAGGAGGTTTAGTGTTGCTTTAAGGTAAGAGACTATACTTAGAAGGGTTCCATGCCAAAAGCTTTAAGTGTAGCCACTGGTCTGGTGAATGGAGGAGAGGAATTGCAGGAACACTAGCAAGTCCTGATGCCAACTTGAAAAGACCATCTATACTTGTCTTATGAAGGGGGCAGAAAATTATCCTAAATTAGATTGTTGGGATTCTTCTGGATGAACGAAGTTTAGGAAAGGCATCATTATACCACCATTTTTTCTCCAATGCAATGACTGTAAACATAAAGCTGTATAGGGAATGAAAAAGGAGCGATTGCAAGGAGTATACATACTGGCCCTGTGGGGCTCTCGCTCTCATCAGTGGCATTTATTAGTGCTGCCAAACAGACTTGTTATGAGCAGAATATAACATATTAGTGAACTGGCAGAGAGCCAGGTGACAGGTAATTCAGCACAGAGTCCTCTCCTGTCAAGAGCTAGTTATACACCTGCTTTTATTGCACAGATTACAAACCTGTAGGTCTCATGTTCTTCTTTGTCTTCTTAAGGAGTAGGCTTGATGGGAAATTGGAGAGGTTGCTACTTGCCTTGTCTTCCTGCTCGCATTTGATAAGAGTTGGTTTCTGGTGAGTGAAGTACCATCTGGAATACAGCGTTCTTCCCACGATACATTGATAATATCCCAGATGACTTCACTATAAGTGGGAGTAAGAACTGAGCTGGAAACAAAGAATAAAATTCAGCCCTTAGTAAACAGGCAAAAATCCTATAGAAAACTGATGGGGTTTGTGACTTGAATCAAAGCTGATTTGCCTCACACAGCTCAACCCAAATGCAGTCTGCAATACAGCAGATAATGGATTTTAGATTGTTTCAAAACATTTTATCCCTTGTTGCTCTTGCCACGCTTTGGCACTGCATTTTGTTCAAGGTGTTCCTATAATCGTCTTATGCTAAGCAAGAATTGATGTGTGATCTGAGCATGATGCACATAGAGCCCAAGGGCTGGTGTATCAAGATGGATAAATCCAAGCACAGGTTGTGGTGTATCTCACTTATATGGCTGCTATATTTATTGCCAAAAGAGGATGGATGTCACGCTAAATGGTTTTGTACTATGGGCCTGCTAGCACTTCTCTAATGGTACTGTTGGGAGCTCTCTGCTTCCCCCCTTGCTGTTACTGCTATACTAAGGTGCCTTGAGAGGTCTACTTTCTCTCTGAGGAAAGGGGTTGTGATAGAAAATAGGCCAGAGGAAGGAACTTCTAAAGGAAAAAGGGATGTAGGGGATTGGAATTATTCTTGATAGTCTTGATTTATCTGCAGATAAGTGTGTGCTACCCAACATATCTCAAGTTCGGGATATTTGCTTCCCACAAATAAAAGTTGTCCGCATCACAAACCCATTGCACGTAACTCTGCACATCTTGATATGTAAAACTGCCTTCACAGAATAAACGCTCAAGGATAAATCTTGCATGATGAATAAATCGCCTCTTGCTCTCCTTAGCTCTTTCAGGGGAGGCAGACATACTGTGTAGAGTCAGCTAACGTGCAGACCCAGCAGAAAAATGAATCTTTTTCCCTGTGTTAGGCATGTCATCAGAGGAGATACTTGAGACAACTCTATTACAGGTGCAGTCAAAACAATAAGGCATATTCATGTCTCTTTCCTAGATGACTCCTTCCATTTCATAAACTCCTAATTTTAAGAAGAGAAAAGTAAGCACATATTATTCAGTACGTTTCGTGTCAGCCAGATCTCCTTTTCTGGCACACTGCTGCTGCTTGAATAGGCCAGTTTTAAGAAGGGGTTTTTACATATTGTTTTCACTAGGGCAGTGCAAATTTCTTAGGAAATATATGACAATCAATTAAGTAAATGAGAAAATAGAATGCTTGTAATTAGGATAATCAAGCCACATGACATCTACCCTACTAGTGCTAATATCTGTGTATCTCTAAGCTGTATATTAATTAAACACCATGTAAGTGTTGCAATTAGACTCAGGCTGCAATGGTGAAAATGAGCAAAAAATGATTGGAGAGGTTTTTACTGTATGTGAAACGCTTAATTCCTTTAAAGCATCTAGTTTATAAGGTTGCTGTGTTGCTGCAGACGCTCCTGGGATGCCTGGGGACCCTGTAGCCATCTTCAGCTGCTTCTGAAACAAATGACCCCCAAAAAAATACACTTTGGGTTGCAAAGACTTTATTTTTATCAGGGGTGTGTGTTATTTTCCCCTCAATTTCATGAATGAGTTTGGCTGAAACCAGTAGCCAAAGAGGTTAGATGTTTTGCTGTATATAGGAAACTGCAAAAGGGAGAATGGAGATAAGATGAATTATTCTGACTGGTTCTTAAAGTAAAAGGGACTTTTTGTTCTTTTGTTTCATATTTTAATTTTGATGTGAAGACCCTAAGGTCTCCCAGACCTTCCTAATGGACAAAATAGCAGTTTGTATTGGGAGACGAACACTACATGAGATAGACTGGATAATCTAGGTGTATTCAGATTGTGTTTTGCTTATGTCCTGGTGCCTCTGGGGGGTTTAGGGAAGCAAAAAGCTCTGTCAGCGTCAGCGTGTGGCTCTCAGAGACCAGGGCAGAATCCCCTCGCTCTGTATGGGTATCCTCCTGGCGGTCACACAGCAACTTCAGGGTGTTTATTGTAGTTTTATGAGATGTGGGGTTTGGGATGCTTTTGCTTTCTCTTTTTCTCCCGTGTGTAGTTTTTAATGTCTGCAACCATATGCATTAAGGTACCATGGAGGTAGTGGGAGAATCATCTTGCAGGACCAAAGGAGTCAAGTACTTTTGCCACCTTAAAACTGCCAAGTTTTAGTCTTATTAGCTGGGGATGCCAAAGCAGGTGAGCAGGGCAAAGCGGATGATGAACTCATCTGCTAATGTGCCAGATATTACCATGGCTTTCTTAAGATTAAGTCTTTGGAGTCAAATGAAGTAGTACACCTGATCAGTGTGGACATCAGCTTGAAGTTGTTGCACGAATAATGAATAAAAGTAATATTTTTGTTGTGTTTATTTTTTCCAATTGTTTTTTAAAAATCTCTGTTTTAATAAGCACAATGTAATTCCTTATGAGAAATGAGCTTATTCACTAGTGTTTTCAGATAATACCATTTACATTTCTAAAAAGAAATGAAGAAGAAGAAAACTGTACAGGACACCTTCAGTTTTTCATTTGACTTTGTTCTTATTTTTTTTTTTTATTATTTGACATTGATACAAAAAAATAGTATCTTGATTAGCAGCTTTGCTGGCAATCCCACAAACCTGTAAATAATACTTTGATCTAAAAGAATGCACTCCTACAGACACTATAGATAAAACAATATATACAATTTAGACAAATAAATACATAAGTACAGCCAGTCATATATAATGATACACCTAAAGTTCTGTTACTGTTGACGAGCTTTTCTAGTTAATTACACTCTTCATTTACAAATTGCCATTGCCATCTACATTATAAAGAAGAAAAAAATCCCAATAACGAATCAAAATTGATACTTAATATTATTATTAGGAAAGATGGAAAGCGAACCTTGAGACTTCTATTTAAATACTCCCACGGTTTTAGCAGAAAAAATGCTTTTGTGGAAAAACTCCTCCTGAAGAGAGGTGTTTCCCCCCCTGCAGCTTCTTTGCTCTACGTGCTTTGTTGATGTATGGTTTGGAATTGGTGTCACATTTCTGAAGTGACTAGGAGCCAGCACATCTTAAACATGTTGTCATCTGTCCCGTGCATAGTGAAACAAAATGACATTTAAATAATATAAATATTTATTTTGGTTAAAGGAAGCCCAATACAAATGCTTGTTTGTTAAAATACTACTGGGTGGAAGAGACAACAAGCTGTCCCTGTGAGGAGATGTATTGCTCCCTTTCTAGCTCCAGGTTGCAATACTGCAATTTCTTAGCAAAGAGAAAATAATAAATCTGTTACGTAAGTGTAAGAAGGTAGTGAAGTCTAGAATCGGAAAATTAATAGAAGTAGAAAATTAGGCTTTTTTTTCTTTATTTTTAAAATTCACTAGACAATAAAAGGAAAAAAAATCTTGTACATTCAAAAGTTAGGGCACACATGCTTAAGGCTCTTGAACCACTGGACAAATATAATGCCTAACTCAGCTCCATGCATAACAGAATACTATGTAGCAAGCAGACTCTACACGTATATACAGCTGAATACATAAGAAAATGCCTTAGAAATATGTACATAATTTCCAAGATGAACATATACATTTTTCTTGAAGATCTACCTATTTATAAGTGTCAGGGAATATATTTTTGGGGGATACTGTATTCAAAGTGTACCTTCCAATCATTAATGCAGTCTACTGGTACTAGGAGAAATTCAAGGCTACTGTGCTACTCGAGCCCTGAGGACAGGGAGCCCTGCTGTCCTCTTGGTTACTAACCAAAGGCCACAGAAGCGTCAGCAGGAGAAGTAAGGCCACCAAATCCATTTGGTTGTGGATTCAGAAACCCCAAATTACCGCACAGTGCAGAGGGATAGCACAAATGATTGCAGCCTATGGGTTGAAATTATTACAAGTTGTGTTCCCAGTAGGACAGCATCCATGTTGTCTGATTTACCTAAGGGCTGGGGATGAGTTCCACCCTAGTTTCCCTTCCCAAACCGCGTATTATGGGGCTTGGGTAAGGAAAGCTAAACTTCACTCAGTGTGTATGTATTATATATTCATCTACGCAATTAGTTGGACCTTCTTTAGCTAAAGTCCTGAGTTTGACAGGAAGCAAGAGCAGCTTTAAAAAGCACTAAGTCAATTAGGGAAGGATAAAACTGAATTATGATGTAATAGGTTCACTGTGTTTATATAAAATTACCGATTTTCATTTGTGAAGGATGCACAAGCTTCTGTTGATTCGCAGTAACTCCTAGGCTATCTTGTGTAGCTTCATCTTCAGATCTGAAGTAGATTGTTTGAGATACCTACTCTTTGTGGTTTGAAGGACAGGTACACGTTACCTTATTTACAAGTAGTTAATTTCAAAATGATAATGCTGCATCTGTGAATAAGACCAGCAATTTGTCATGAAACTACAAGCCTTTTGGGGTAGCATCTTCATTCCTCTGTGACTGTCGTAAAGTGCTATGTACACCTAGGGCAAAAATCAAGTCAGAGTTTTCCTTTAAATTCTCATTCAATCAATTTCTGACAACTTTATAGACATACTGAATAACGTACAGACTTAACAGTTTTTCATGTTACACATAACGCCAGTTGAAATGAATGATGCTCTTTTGTGTGCTATGGATGGTGTGAGTAATCTACGCCTAATAATGTATTTGGTGAGTTTTGTATCTTTGTAATTTGCCTGTGAATTCTTCATTCCAAGTTATTTGCTGAGCAATGTCATACTTTAGCTGTTTGTTAGAAGGTGGTGCTGAATAGAAAAGGTTTGAATTTGTTGAATAATTTTCCAGGAAATAATTTTCATAACATTTAATTAGCATTCATATTCAAAACACATAAGCACTTTATGAAACCTGAATAAAATCTTGTGTATTCGATTTCCCTCACATGTTCTGGGGATCTCTTGAGCGGGACCTCAGTGAGGATTGGATTTGTGATGAGTAACCTGGGAGCTGCAGATTTGTAACAAAGGCTAGAATTTGTTTTCCTTAGTAGGTGATTCTTAAAAGCCCTCTATAGAGCTTACCCTCAAAAAGCTGCTTTTGTGTTACTTTTTTTTAGGTAAATACTGTACTGACTGATGTTAAAGAAATATGCTGCTTACTAATACATTTATCATTCAATATAATTGTATATTGCTATGCAAGGAGCTTAATGGAGAGATCCACTGATACTAATGAGAAACATTGCCCTTGCTTTGAAATTAAAAATAATTCATACTTGTAGCATTTTTTTTTCATACATCTCCCCTGTCTTATTTCACCTACATGTTCTACTTAATTTTAAAATTTTGTTAGATCTTTTAGGGGCTACTTTAGCCATTAGAAAGTAATGGGGTATCTTGTGAAATAATTTAAAGGAATACTGTTTGGTGGATAAGAATATACTTCAGTGTGTGGGTTTGTTTCTAAGGCCTATGAGACTTTGATGTTCTTACCTGTCTGAATTCTGCTATTATACTATTAGTAAGATGTTTGGGAATTGCACATGTTGTACTATAAAATATATATATGTCAAGATAGGTGTATAAGTTCAGTGCATTTTATTAACAAAGCTCTAATAGAGATGGTTGTAGGGTGTCAGAAAAGGAATAAAATTATATTTGTAATTATTCATTTCTTAGGGCCTGAGTCTTATCTCAGAGGCCAGAGCATGATAGCTTATTACTGTCCTTTACATACAGATGAAGGTGCTGATATGTGTGATAGAGGATAATATATAAAATCTGAGGTTTGTCTCTAGATCCTTTCGGTTGGTGTAATGTCTTTATGAAAAGAGCCTGAAGTCTGTAAACCAGTAGTCAAAATGAGAATGAAAAATCAGTCATTAAAAATCCTCTCACAGTTAATATCCCACAGTTTAACCTGTAAATCAGCAGATCAGTTTGTCAAAAAATAATTAGACTAAATCAAAATTAAAAAAAAAAAGGTATTTACATCTGTAAAAATCTTAACATCTAAGGTGTTTCTTGCTGGACATGTCATTCCAAATTCTGTGCATTTCTTCTGGTGTTATCTGGTGCACTGTGATCACTCTGCGGTACCTGCACAAGCTATAGGCCATTTTCCAGTGATTGAAGCCACTGTTTTGGAAGGGGTGAATGCCCAGCTTCCGAAGACAGAGTCCAACATACACATCTTCAAGATGAAGAAGTCTGGTGTGAAGGGAGGTTTTGTAAATCAGTTCTGCTACGTCAGCTGAAAATATGTAGCCGGTGCCTGAACAGAAGGGTGGATAATTGCTGTCGGGGTACAAATCTCTCGGCATGTACCACTTACTGCGAACATCTCGTATTGGTCCTCCGTTTATAACATAACCTGTGAAGTACCTTCTCCTTGGCTTGGTGTTAGGTTTGAGCAGCTTATAAATAAGATTATCCATATTTACAAAAATATCACTGTCTGTCTTCATAACATATTTTGCTTTTGAACAAAACGTTGCTACCCACCTCATCCCCATCAATGTTTTCAGAGTGAGATTATGATAAGAGTCAATAAAATCCTCCACAATAATGTCATGAAAAATTTGGCTTTCTTGCTCTACCATTTGATTTAACACAGGATCTGTGTTTTTTCCAAGAAGAAAGAGTGTGGCGATTTTAATTCCTTTAAAGTTGTTTTCGTCTCCCCAAGTTTCTCGAATGGCTTGCCTTGCATCGAACTCTTTGTGAGTTGTGCTGATAAGAATGACCAAGAAAGGGACACTCTTCTCACATTTGTTGGGTTCATTGATAAGAAAGTCAAAGGAATGTGGATTTATAGGTCGAGTTCTTATGTTGCCAAAGGAAACATTTTTTCTGGCTATTGATATGCTACTGATCTGTCTGTGGCCAGTGTAGGAAGAAGTAGGACGAGTTATACTTAAGTACCAAAGAGCACTTGCCCAACAAACTACCGTCAAAATGTATAAGCATGAGACCTTTGAAGCCATTGTTCCTCTAGCTCTTCTATTCCATGCGATGAATAAATAGCCTTCGTACCATGAGTGCACCTATGTCCCAGAGAGGCAGCATATTATTAATGAATCTTGAAAGTTCGATTTAGGAAAAAACCTCTGTAATCATTCATGGATCTTAAATAGGAGCTATTAACCCTGATGATACTCGGCTTTTCTTCTTTTACTACCAGTGGCTTCCATTTCTTGGAATTTTCTGTTTTTTCTGAAAAATACGAAGAAAAATTTTCCATTGCTAGATCATAAAAGCCTAGGGCAAGAAAAATGAACTTAAATATGATTGGCCATTAATAATCTAAGTGTCTTAATCTATTTCTCAGATATCCATTTTTTTTTTCCTCATGAGGTACCACAATGCAAGATAGTAAACTAGAATATAGCAGTATAACTGAAATAATGCTTCTATGATTAATAATTTTTCATAGATGATAATATATTTTTAAAAAGTTAAGCATGCATAGCATGTTGGTTATTTAGGTAATTTTAAAAGTATACGAAAATAATTTTCTGGCTTCTAGCATTTTCTTGTTTCCTAACGTTTTTTCCAGACAGTCTTTCACAATATGCCATGGAACATGTTAAAATTATTTAAAGAATGAAAAACAATGTACTTTATCTTAGGATTAATAGCGTCGGTGGTAACTATGCACATGAATACCTACAAATTCCTTTTGGTCAAAACATTGATAATGTCAGTCTCTCTAATGAGAGCATGCCTTGGTGGAAATCAGACAGAAAGGAACAGGAGGGAGCGATATGTATGCTGTCTTACCCATGGAAAGATCAGTGCCCCAGTTGGCTCCAGAAAAGTCTAGAAATAAATTAACACAGTTCAGTTATTCTTGTTGGCTGCTGCCTTTATTTTCCATGACCAATCATCATTTGTATATCACGTAAGATAAGTCCCGATGGATAAATCACAGTGTCACTTTACTGGCCGGTATGTAGAGCACTTGCCTTCCCGACCCAGCTTCCTGCCCTGGCAGCCTTCCCCGCTGCTGTACCAGTCCTGCCTCTGCCACTGGGGAGCTTTGAGCCTTCCCTGGATCTGGAGAATGTGCCAGCCCTGAAGCTTCCTTTGCTCTTACCAAGTTTCTTGGGAATCAGTTCTATTTATCTTCATTTCATCAATATGAGACAAATTGCATTAAGCCTGCCGGATCAGTGCTGACTCCTCCAAGACGTACCAGTTTCTGGAGAGTGCCTGTAGTGCCTGGATCCGTGATCCATGATTGGAGATGCAGAGTGTGAGCTATGTAGGTCAGTGTATTTAATGGACTCCAGCATGAAGGTATCACAAATACTTCTAATATTCTGCATATGATGAATTATTTTAGGAAGCTATATATTGGATTCTCTAAATGTGTATGTTCTCCTACATCTTTTCTTTAATAAAGACAGGTGCATTAGTTACCATGAGTACTGTTCAGATATCTGAGGGAAAGAAAAATAGTAACCATTGCAAAATTACACAAAATAACTTTTCAGTACAGTCTGTGATGCCCAATCTTGTGTTCCCTGAAAGGATTAGAAGCAGCAAAAGCCTTACACCATTTTGAAGAAAAATTCCAGGCTATATTGTAAGGATTTGTTTGCTCAGTTATGAAATCTACAGATAACTGTCCAGGATGTGTATTTCTTATATTGGCCCTCAGATTGCTGTTTCTTGAAATAAGTTCCTCTTTTTCTGTTGTGTGTTAGGTTTGGAATTTTTGTTTGTTTGTTTGGCTTTTTTAAAAGAAAAATAAGAGTTTAAATGGTGTTCTTTGATTTGGAGATCTGGTGGCTTTATTTTCCACCATTCCTGTGGTAGTTTTTGAGGTAAGTCCATGTGAAGTTGTTAAGGGTGAACTGGCTGTAGTTTTCCTGATGAATTTAATTATTTTTTAGGAAGACTGAGGGGAAAAACAAAAAGAGAGTTCTCTGCTTTCCTGCCATGAGCTATTCCTACTCTGATGAGGGGTGAAGATGAGTTCACGTTCCTGCTTTACCTAAGTTTTTCCTATATATAGGGAAGAGATTTGGAAGAAAATTTACTGAGGGGTCTTGGTCTGCTATTTCAGCTGAGGTTATTGTCACCTTCGGGACTGATCTCTCTCACTCTTTGCAGGATCGCAGAGGGAGGGGATTGAATATGTAGCGGTCCTGTGTATTTTTTTGGCCATAGGGTAAATGCTCCGACAAATAATTTCTGGTAACATTGTTCCTGCACCCTAATTCCAATAGTGTTTAATAATAAAGACAATGCTAAATCATCAACATCCTGAACAAGATCTAGGAACTTTCTTAGAATTACTCTTGTGTCGAAGGTATCTTGCAAAATTATTCACGGTATCAAAGTCTGTGACAGCAAACCTTTTCTTTGTCACGTGTTGTGACCTGAAACCAAACTCTGCAGCCATCTAATATGCGGGATATCAAGGAAATGAGTTACAAGGAATGAAATCAGAGTGTAACATTAACGTGCTCAAATTATAGTGTGTTAAAACTTTTGTGTTAATTACTCATTTGGAAAAGAAGAGGAATTAAGTATGTAAACTAAGGTCACTACTTTCACGCAAATAACAGCTCAAAGCACTTCAATGCCTGCACGTTATTGTGGTTCCTTTAGCAGTTTGCCCAGAAGTTTCTCAGAGCATTTTTAACCTAGTTAGTAGTAAATATCTCAAAAGCTGAATTAAATGTTAAAATGTGTAGCAATCAATAAGATACTGTGTTCCTGATCCTGATCGTGGATTCAGTATATTGTCATTATAAGGGTGACTTTTTTTTGGTTTTGTTTTGCCATGATCTTGAATTTGGTGTGATATATGTTTGAAGGCCCTCTAACAGCAGGTTATGGATTGTCACAGAGGGAGCAGAAAGTTTCTACCGGTTTTGGGCTTTGTCTGTATGTCATGTCTGGGGACATTGACACAGAGCAAAGGAAAGCATTACCTCCTTTTCTCTGTTCTGTGGGGTAAAAGAAAGCTTTTGAACAGGACAGCAGCAATGTAAAGCTCTTGGGTACCTGCTCTTAAAAATATTTTAATTCACTCTGTCCATTTTCCAAACCTGGCTGTCATACTGTTAGTAATCGAAGGCTCAAGCATTGCTAGGGTAGATGATTGTACAAAGCAAATGTTTAGCATCGTGTTTCCATGTTGTGAATCGAAATTGTGCACTTAATAGCACTACTCACTGCTCATGCTGTGGGAACCAAAGAAGCCACCCAGTTGGAGAACAGAGGAAGTACTGTGTAACTTGTGTAAGTAATTGACCTGACGGAGACTGTGAGTTTGCAGCAAACCTTTTTCAAGCTGACTGCACATCAAGAATAATCCTCCAGATAATGAGCACATTTGAGAATCTTCCTAACTGTGGGCAATTTCAGGTGGACATCAAATGAGTTCAGCAAACATTACTCACCAACTGCAATATTTTGCCAATATTTTGGGATGCTGCTGTCTCTGCTGAGAGATTTTTGATCTTTTTCTTTCAAGAAAGCCCATGTTATATAAGTGCAGTTGCATTAACGTAATTAGACCATGGCGGATGCACATGATAGAAACCACAGCTATTGAAGCCTGGGAAGTTGCCATAGTTGTAATCCATACTGTGCCGCTACCTACTGCTGAGGCATAATGTAGGTGCTGAGCAGAGGCAGTCAGGATGCTGAGCCCCAGGGATGACCCCGGGTGAGAAGCCACAGGAGGCCACAGCTGCTCATCCTGACAACCAGGACCTTGGTAGGCAGAGCATGACTGAGTTGAATTAACACTGTGCATCTCTGCCAAAATGTACCTATTTCTTTCCCTGAAAAAAAGAGGGAATGCAGCTGCTAAATTACTAAATCTAGCAAACGCTTCTCATTTTCCCTGCAGAGAGATTTTTGTAAGGGTTTTCTAGATCATGGCTTTCATCTGTATGTAGACCAAAACACTGAAATGTCTTCACCGTTTATGAAATCCTTAAATTACCTTAGGAAAAGTCTGTGATTATTACCAAGTCTTGTTGAGAAGATAATGATCCTAAACGTTAAGAACACATCTACAAAGAAATCTGGAGATGCTGTTATGTTCTTGGCTGTATGTTTTCATTGTAATTTCTTGAGGAAATTCTGGACAGATGGCATAGGTGATTTAACAGGAGATTACAAGCTCCTCTCTGGCAACTTCATTTGAAGACTTCTTAATATTCCAAATGCTTCTTCTGTGCTTGGGTGTAACGGACTTGAAACCAAATCACTGCTGCAAAGGAAGCCCTTCCTCTCTAGAATATATGTGGAAAGGGACAGAAGCCACAGTCTCGGGTTGAGGGGAGGAATGTACAAGCATTTATTTCTGGTCTATGGTTTTTAGAAAAATCACTTCTACTCTGGGGATTCCCAGATGTCATATGTTAAAAGCGTCTGGTTTCCCTTCTCTTCCTTCAAATGCAACGAGGAGAAATATTTTCTAAAAATCAGGCTATGTTTTAAGACTTGCTGTTTGTACACGGAGAACCACTCCTTGTTCACAGAAATATTAATGATGGGCTTTACCTTAAGCAGTAACTGAATGTGAAAGCAAGTATTTGCACAAGTGAGCCTTTCATATGAACAGTGCTCTTTTCATGAATGCTGATTTGTAGACGGTTTATGCTGTATTTCATCACTGAATTGAAGACCTGATCTCTGGAAATAAATTTGGGATTTTCAAATTATTTTTCAATAAAGTAAGAATGACTGGGCATTGGAAAATTTTATGAAATAAAATAACAGGGAAAATTCAAGTTTTAGAATTTCCAGTAAGTGTGCCCATGCTACCAAAACTTCCCTAACTTTTAATTGAGGAGTCTTTTAAGAATTAAAAGTTACTGTGTGTGAAAGCAAATCTGCATATCAGTGACTTTTCTGTATTTTCCACTTTATATTTTTTTCGATGAACATACCTCTATGTAAACAAGATTTTCTGTTCTTTTCCAAGAACTGCTGAGACAGCTTACATAAAACAATTAATCTATATTTTCATTGCTTTTTTTCTCATGCTTAAGAATGAGTTACGCACCTTTTTTTTTCTCAACGAAGTAATTTGTATGTTAAAAAGTAAACAGATTCTACCATGACTAAGCTCTGAAGTACAGTTTTCAATTGCAGAAAATAAAACAGTTGAAAGAAATATTTAGTAATATTTGGATGAACAAAAATGTCAGATTTACCATAGCAGAGCGCACTGGGATAAGCTACTAGTGAGGAAATGTGAGGTTGGCATGAATCATCATTCCTTGGCTGGCAATGTACACAGGTGGGATCTCAGTGTTGGTTTGAGCAGTGCTTCTTTCTGGCTTGGTTTGTACACCAAGAGCTTTGCAGCTATAAAGTCCCATCCAAGTTTTGCAGCTCAGGAAGTATTTTCTATGCAGAAAATATTTCACTGCTTTCTTTGAGCAGAGACTTGAGAGCTGCTAGGTTGGCCACACAACATCCAGAGATTTTTTTACTCACACAGGGATCTAAGTAATAGCAATCAGCCTCAGTATGATTGAGAAATAGTTGCCTTCTGCTGCAGTGACTAGGAGCCTGGTCTGCACCAGATGTGCCTACATGGGGCTTCTGTAGCTGCGTTTTCTTCCTGGTAAATCTGGCAGACGATAAAACTGGCCTTGGAGAACCCCCTGTGGTGGTAGTGGAGGACAATGTGGTGATAGGTCAAGATTCAAACTTGTCCAAACTGGATGCTGTACCTGTCTGGGTTTTGGTAATTCATAAGAGCAAAACATTCACAGTTGGTTTTCTAACCAGAAAAAAGTATGATTTTGTAAAATCTGATATTCATAAATTGAATATTTTTTTTTAATCCTACATGGCATGTCTCAACATTAATTTTTTAGTAGCCTTCTTACTGTTTTGGTATTTTTTTGTTAAAACAACTCTCTTGGTCGTGGTCATTGTATGTTTGTGACAGCCTAGTCTTCTCTGAAGTCTCCAACAACTGACTCCTTGTGGAAGGAGGTGAAAGAACATCCCAGACCCTGAGGGCCACCTGCATGATGGATGGGTTTCTAAAGTTTTAAGGAAACTGTACTTTGTCCGATATTAATCTAGAATAGTTAACAGCTGGATTTTACTCAACTCAAAATAATACTAAAACTTGGGACATGCCAATTAGCAGTTCTGTCTTGTAATATTGCTGTTGCAAATGATTTATCTGGAGACAGTGCACACTGCTGCTAATGGGAGTTTTGCTGCTGACTTTTGTATCAGGCATTTTAAGCACATACTCTTTGCTCTAACTAAAAGGAAGAGAAGAGAAATGAAGAACATAAACTGAAAGAACAGAATAGTTTTTAACAGAAAGCTTTTCCTTTTATTTTCTTTTTCTTCTGAAGTTGGCCAGGAGGTGTCAAGTGTCAGATCTGTGCATTTTTCCCATGAATGCTTTTCAGAAACAATTTAAAAAACATTTTGTGACCTCATGTTGTGATAGGTCTTTTGTTATTACATCAATCATGTTCTGTTACAGCAGTAATGTGAAAAATGCATCTCAGTGCAGTTATAAACTGATGCAAATAACATATTTCGCTTTGGGTTACCATAGCCACCACCGTTATTTTCTTCAGCTATTGTGCTGTGCTCTATTGTGAAATTTCACAGTGAGGTTCCTTACCTCATGTCACCACTGAATTGGTTACAATATTTTGCATCTAATGAAAGTTTAGGATCAAAAAAAAAAAGAGGATTTGAGTTGGTAAAAAAAAATTTAAGGGGCAAACCTTTAGAACTGCTTTAACAAAATCTTTATTGTGAAACAATTTAACATAATTTATTACCAGAGTCAATATGTTAAATTCTCTTCAAGTAATAGTGTTTGAAAAGTGTTCTTGCCTTAACCTTCTTAAATCTCACTATTTCATTTCCTTTGTATGCACAACAATGCCTGTGAAAAAGTGATCTGGGTTATGACACCAAGAATAGATGACAGTAGCCTTGATTATATAGATGCCTACCCTAGTGGCACTGCCATTTTCAATTAATCTATGTCACAAAAAGGAGGAGTAACCATTTTGTGAAGACTGGAACACCTGAAATCACACTTACAGTGTCTGTGGAGATGACAACTCATTGAACTGGATAATGAATCTGCTTCCTATAATTCACATGTTATATGGGGCACTGGAAGAATAGTACAAGCAATTAGAACTTTTGGATTTACTGGGAAAAGTTCTAAAATAGTTTTGAACCTGCCCATTAAAGTATCTGTCAGGAAATTTGCTTTTAACCTTACCAAAATGGGGGGCATTTTCAGGCTGGACACACTGATTATTGCTATGTGTAAATACATCTAAATCAAGAGCACCTGTCTTGGGTGTGTCTGTATGATACTTATATTTATTGTAATTGTTATATGTATTTATATGTGAATGATAGAGATATGTATTTTTAAAAGGCTAAAAATTAGCTAGAATTCGCATTATTTTCTCATTTCTTCCACAGCAAGGAGCTACGTGGACACTTCTTTTCTCCCTCTCCTAAAAATATTCCCCATGCTGAAGAGTTACCAGAGCCTTGCTCTGTTCACCCCAAACCAGGATGCAGTTCCAGTATTTTGGTGTTTGCATTACAGTAATTAATGTGAATCTATGTTGTGAAGCATTTGTAAGACAAGCTTCTAGTTTCTAATTCCCTTCGTGAAGTAGTTGTGATATGTTTAACGCAAACTGTTGCTTTCAAAATTGCACCTGTCTCTCGCAGACCTGTAACATTAAAAAAAAACAAACCCAAACAAACAAATGACTTTTGTCTTCAACCTAGAAAGTATGGCCCATACTTCAGCCATATGACTTATTCCACAAAAGGTATTTCCTCAACGTACCCTTTTTTTCTTTTGATTTGTTTGTTTGGGGTTTTGGTTTGGTTTTTGGTTTGGTGGGGTTTTATTTTGTAATTGATTACTCTTGATTGAAATTCCCCACATTATAGGAATTTTTCTAGGCATGGTTTTCTGATAGTGTGGCCTTAAATTTGGCAGAGACAAATAACTGCAGCTCTAACATGGGCAGGTGGCGGCTGCCTGCAGCTGGCTGTGCCCCCTCCCCTCCAGCTGGTAAGTTTTCCAGGGATGCTCCCTCTGCACCTCTCCAGCTGCGGCACTGAGCCCTTGCAGTGCCAGCTGGGCTTTCCAAGCAAGTTATTTTACAGAGAAGGGATAGTCATCTTGGAAAAGTTGGATTTGCACTGAAAGGAGCTGGGATATCATTTTATTGTCTTGGCTGTTTGCCTTAAATACATGAAGTGGTGCGTTCCCCCTAAGGAGCTGGTAGTAACCATCAGCTGCTGTATATATTCATGGACTCACTGACCTCAGTGCAGCATAGCCCAAATGAGGGGCAGCACTTCTGGCTGTTAGCTATATATGATTGCTTTTACAACGAAGATGGAAACATGTTTCTTTTCACTTTGTCATAACTAAATGGTAGAGGGGGTTTTGCTCAAACTTAAATGAAAGCCTACTTTTACTGGGGATTGAACAAGACAAATTTCAGCTGCAGAAAAGATCATTTTTTGCAAAGCTATTACCATTTGAGAGCAAGGTAGTGTCAGGCTCTTTCAACTAGCACATACGGAACATTTCACAGCTGTGACCCCAGACAATTTGTCAGCATTTAGTTTTCTGAAGCTTGCAGCTGAAACATTGCACAACATTACACTTAAACGTTCATAGAACATACTCTCAACACAAGGAGCCCTTTCTCTTGTGGCAAGGATTTAAAAAACGGGCTCATAGTAACTGGAGTTTTTTGGATGACTCAAATAAAGGAGTGCATGCTGTAGTAAATTGGTAAATATATATCCTTGTGAATCCACAGGAGTAAATTTGTCCTCATTCTTCTACGATTTTTCAAGAGTGCAGCAAATTGTGTCCTCAGCTGAGACACAAGTTTGAAAAATACTGTTCAGGATCACAAATGGGTTGTCGCCTCCTTAGCTAAACTATAAACCCATTCTGCGTCATCAGCTATGCCTTCTTAGTTCACCCTCTTCCCCAAAATAATGTTTCTTACTTTTCCTCTTTATTCCCTTTACGAAAACTGAGGAAGTTGTCTATTACTCTCAGCGAAAGAAACCTGGGTGTCTCTGGAGAAAGCAGCCAGTTAACAGCTTTTCCATTTGTGCTCAGATCAGAGTTTAACTTGAGCCCCGTGAGAGTTGTTGTAGGCAAAAAATGAGGAAGTTTTCTCACAAACTGTTATTGATGAGCAACAGTTCATGAGAATTTCTCTGTTAATAACTCTTATCTCCCAGCTGGGCACAATATGGCTGATAATCTTGGGTATCTAATAAACCTGTAGGAAGAACTGCATTCTGGTAGAATGTAAATCTGAATTCCTGTTTCAACTCACTTTTTATCACTTATGTCATTAGAGATGTCCTTCATGTGTACTTTTCAAGTTTTCACTGGGGACCATAAATTTCAAATCCTAAAGAACTCTGTGAGTAGTCAGGAATACTAACTCTGATTTTTCACATCCTTTGTCTGTGAGCCTTCCTAATGAGGGGTATTTGCAGTGACTGGTAACTAGGAAAATAGCTAAGCAAACTTCTTCCTAATGTGCGTGTATGTGTGTTTGTCTTTGTCTCCCTAAACATAACAGGGCCTATTTCTGTGAGCTCATTATACTGCCAGCACATTTTGCATTCTCTTTTTCATATTGTGACTAGTGAAGTGTAACTGCCTCAATTGCAGCTTCTCAGAATAATTGGGAATTCTCCAATTGTCTTCTCCACCTGTAATTGTGTTGTCCCTGGTGGGTTGATGTAGGTGTGAATGTAGACTCATTGTCTATATCAAAGGATTTCTCAAAACATAGGCAAAGCAGTGTTATGTAAAGGATGGCCTTAAGCATACTCAGAGTTGAAAAGCAGGGAAAGCAGTCTTCCTCCTCCTCTTCCTCCCAGCTTGACTGTTAGTCAGGCTCTACTGTGGCATGGGTAAAGCATACGATCAGAGTGCTGCTCCAGAGAAGGTTATGCGTCAACTTGTATGCAGCACTGCTCAGTGCTTTCTGTTGCTCAGCCTTGGTGTGTTGCACCATTAGCATCAGTGATGCTGAGGATGGCTGTCTGCCTTGATTCTGATGCAGCTCAACAGACAAAATTCTCTTTTTATTGCCTACTTTTCTTTGGGATGTGTGAGCTTCTGCTTGGATAGGAATATAATGCACTACTGATAGAAAGCAACTTTGTGAAGCAATAAATAGTAAATATATTCTGGTACTGTGCCCAAAGGGAATCATGTCATACCTTAGTTATCCATGTATTAGAAGCCAAGCCTTAAGGAGAAAGAGGGTACATGAATATACAGTGTAAAATATAGATTGCGTCTCTTAGCTCTCCATCTGTGGAGCTTTAAAAAAACAAGTTCACTGAGCAGCTGTATACCCAAAGGAGGCTGGTAATATAGTAATACAATCTGCCAAGGAAGTTAAGGGTCCAAACCTTGATATGTACCTCAGGGCTGTAAGAATTAAACAGAGTGGTTTCACGGAGAGATATTCTTTTGGGAGACTTTTTCTTATAGAAATAACATAAGATCAAACCCCTCTTTTGATAATTTTCTGAACTTTGGGGGTGCTTAGTCTTTGAGTAGAATCAGAAGAGATTGCTATATAAATAACATAAACTCAGACCTTCTCTGGAGGAAGGTGCATGGCTCATAGCATGGCTGGAAACAACAGGGATTCTCCTGAGCACATTTAAACTCTGTGCAGGTTTCCCTCAACATCTTAAACCCTTCTCTCGTTTTCAGTGGTTTCCTTTTAGCATTATTTTAATCTGAGAGATCTCTGGAACAAAAGAGATTTTAAAGCAGTCTGCAGTGTGTGGTTCCATTTATTTCCCAGCTATTCTGATATCAAAGGCAGCACGAAGCAAAAAATGATGTGAAATGCAGTAAAGCAGCCATCAGGCCAACTGTTGAGGGATCACACAGGCCATGGGAAGAGCGCTGCTCTGCTGTGTGACTGTGTGCTTGATGTGGGAGTCCCTTAGATGATGACACAGCCAGTGTCTCCTCTGGTACCTTCTATCTAGCAAAGAAGAAGGTGGCCTCTGACTCGCTCTCCTCATATGGAAAAAGCCAGGAAACATGGGGGTTGATGCAAACATCAGTAACGCTTTGTTCTGCTTGGGAGAAAATAATTGATTTCCTGGCACTCTCACTCAAAGCAGGGTAAGAGCTGCTGGAGAGGCTGTGGGTGTCTGGCTAAACCCTGCCAGGAGAGGCAATCCTGCCTGGGGTGCGTGGAGTGAAGCCTCCCCACACTATGTGCTTCAAGGCTGGAGGAAGACAAACAGTCTAAACGCATGGAAGTTCAAATTATTCTCTAAAAGCCTTTCTTGCTACTGATGCAATGAAGAATGATGCCCCATAGCAAAAGGATGTAAATAATTTCTTGATAGATTCTTTTGGCTGCATGGTAACAACGTAACTAAGAGCTGCCCAATACTTTTAAAGAGAACTTCAGTGTTTTATTATTCTTTCATACCCTTAAAAAAACCTCTCTCTTTCTCTGTGCTTTCCTTTGAACAAATTAATTTGCCAGTCTGCATAGCTCAGAGTGCATGTACTTTGCAAAGATGCTGCCATCTGCCATTTAGTTTCCTTTCTAAGCTGTGATCTTAGACACGTATTTCAGGGGAAAGGAAGCCAAGTGGTTGAGTTTATTTTCCCTTTGTGTGAACAACAATGGGAATAATTCCAGAGCCAGGCAGCAAGGCTGTCTGAAATGCCAACTGCAAATCACCTTTTCAGAGAGGCATTAATTCATTCTGTGAAAAATATGCACAAACTGGAGAAAAGAACTCCATTTCAATTCCTCACCCCACCCCACCCCCCGCCCCGTCCACTGGCTGGAACAGTGAAACTCCAAATAGGAAGTTTATGTTATGATTTGTGAAAAATAGGTTTTTTTTTTTACTTTTCCTAACCCCTATTTCTCTCCATTTCCCCTCCTTCTAAGGCCCTTGCCATGCATGCCCCCTGCAGAAGATGGGGGAGCAATGGAGGGTGCTGCTGGGCAGATAGCAAGGCCAAGGATGCCAGGAGGCAGCCCCTCAACTGCGGCCAGGATGCAGAACTCCCTGCAATCAGGAACCCCTTGGTGCCTGAGGGGGATTAACAGTCCCTGCCTGCAGACAGAGGGAATGAGAGGAGGAGAAAGGGGAGTCACTTTGCCCCTCCTTGGCTGTTTGTTCCTTGTCTTTGGAGACAGATGCTTCAGGAGCTGGAAAATACTAGATGAGATCAAGATGGGAAACATTTCTTTACATCTGCACCTGGGACATTACACCCACGTTGTGTGTGTGTAAGATGGCACTGCTACAAAAACATCCATGCATTTGTTAATACTTTATGATTATTTTTAGCAGTTCCCCAATCAGATTTGCCTCATGGTCACACAAAAATTGGAATCAGCACAGCTAAGGGGCATCGTCAGCCTGAGGTGAGAGGACGGGCCAAAATGGGACAATGCTGTTTTCACGGCCACACTTCTGCCTTAAGTGATCTTCAGAGAGCTAAGGGCTCCCCTTGTTCCTCTGGGGACTGTAGCAGTAGCCCCAAGGCTTCCCAAAAAGCCTTCCCTATTAAATATTTAAGTTTAAATTTCAGCAGTGACCGGAATGTTTTGGAAATCAACTCAAGCACTTCTTGAGAATTAAAAAATAACTCTCCCTTTTTTCATTTTTTAATGATTCTTTGTATCCTTTGACTCTCCTAAGATCACTTTGAACTTAAACTGGAAACCTAATTGGATTTTTACAAGAAACTTGTTCGTGCATATACCAGCTTTAAAGGGCATGAATAGTAGAGTGTTTGAGAATGTGCTGCTGTTTGAAAGATTGATGTGATTTTCTGATTTTGACATAAAATGAAAACATAGTGAGAGGCTGTCACAAGCCTCTGAATCAGCCAGATTCTTTTTAGAGGCTGAAGACAGCTTTTGGCTCAGGTAGGCTATTCTCCCACACGTGCCTTTGCCAAAACAGAGTATGTGTGTCAGGGCTTTTTTGCTGTTGTTTTTTTCTCCAGATGGTGTAACGAGGGATAGACTGCTCATTGCTTGCCAAGGTTTGTATAATACTGTGGCAAAATGTAGTCCCAAGCTGCAATTTTGAAGGTAGCATATCAATCACTTACTCATCAGGTTCCTACACTTCTTGCATACAGGGTCAAACCTTTGTCATCAGGCCAAACATAATTACAAGTTTCACCCAAATGTTTTGAGAGTGATGAAATTTGGTATGTTTTTCACTCCAAATGTTGGTTTCACATCCAAATGTAGGATGATAAGAGGCAATATATAACTGATTTTTTTTTTCTTTTTTTTTTTCTTTTTCTTCTGTACCTCAAATTTAAGTCAATAATTCCCTTGGGTCAGCCAAAAATGACAATGCTTTGGATTTGCCTGTAATTTTTCTCCTTAGCATGTTATTTGGTGTCACAAGTTATTTTGTTCCCATAGTTGTGATTAAATAATTTATTAGCTTTTGAAACACACTTTAAGATTGGGATTTCCAAGGAAACTTTTAAAAATAACCTCATGCAACTTAATGAAGTTATAACAATAAGTAGACATAAAAATGAGAGAGAATAATTTTCCACCTAAAGGGTGTGTAGTTTTTCACTATATTGATATTTGAGTCTTCCTCCTGTCAACACTCATCTTCAAAATAAACTTGATATGAATTGCACCTTCACTAGGTAACAAAATGGCAGAATGATGCACCTTCTTGGGTGACTCTTGGGTGTTTGAGAGTGATTAAACACATCTAGGAAAAAAGTTGCCACCTGAGAGTGACACGTACACACAATTTAGTCATTGTAACCTAGAAAACTAGAAATATAGAAATTGAGAGAGGTTTAGAGACAAAAACAGTTGGGGAAGTCAATTATCTCTGTCATCATTTGGCTTAAATTTCTTTATTTGCCATAAACGCTTTTTATTATAGGGACTGTGTTCACTCAATCTCACAGTAATCCGAGATAGCCAAAGTGATGGTGACTTAAAATTAGTGCATTGACATTTATGATAATAAAAGCAATTTTAATATGGTAATACACTGCCTTTTTAAGAAACTACTACAAATAGTCTCTGCTATGTAGCAGCAGAGAGCAAGATATTCAGTATTATATTTTTTTTAACACTTCAGAATGACAGCTTGTATGAAAAACACATGTAAGAAGATTGCTTTGCCATGAGCTATAAAACAGCAAAGAACTGTTTTTAAGAGTGATCTGACAAGGTAAATAAGAGTAGGGTTGCTACTTTAGGCTGTCTGAAAGGAGTGTAGATGAGATTTTTGGCACCTTAATTATATGACAACAGACAAAATTTACAAACATTCTTTAGGTGCCCTATACGCTGTATTTGGACAACCAAAAGGATTTTCTGCCTCAAGCAATACCAGATTATTATCCTGGCTGCTAGGAAACAACCTGTAAATTATAGCTATATCTGGCACATATGGAAGAAAAGCCATCAGACAGTATCATACATGAAAAATGGTTTCTTGGTTGCCTTGGTCAAGTAACTAAAAGTTTAGACGTATCATCTTTTAATTTGAGGAATGATGAAACCAGCAGTGACAAGAACAAAACTGCAAGTTTCTAAAAGTAGATATATTGAATTGTGAGGTAGGTAGGTCATTTGTCAGCCACCCTTGTAGATAAAATAAAATGGAAGACAAAAAAGTTTGCTTTGTATCACAAAGCCAGAGACTGCAGCGCAAGATTATGTATTCTAAGGCACCTACCTCTCTCTGTGTACAGCTCTAGGGACACTGAAGAGGGTCTTAAATTTCAGCATACTCCAGCATCTCAGTTCTGGAGGGAGAGAGAGACTGCAGAGAGTTGTCTTTATACAGCTGACATCTGTAGCCTCGAATGACATCCATAAATTAGGCCCCTATCAACTACCAGTGCCCCTAGCATCTGCTGTTTAAAAACTGCCCTTCAGAGGGTACGGGCAATCTTCTGTAGGATAGATTATGTGTTTTAAAGTCCTCATAAGAAACTGTAGGTACCAAAACAATTAAATCATCTTTGTTGGTTGATCTCCTTTAAGCCTTTGAAAACATGCTGAAAGAAGTGAAGATATTTTTGCCATGCTTTCTAGACATTGTTTAGCTGTAACTTTACCTCATACCTGCAGAAAAGGAATATAGCAGGGCATTTCAATTCTGCCTTTCTTCTCCATTTGGCAGTTGATCTTGAGTGCCCACATAGCTTATTAAAGTCATTTTGTTATGGCTTTGCTATTGACATTTAAGACTAAATGCCGGGGAATGAAAGATTTTTTTTTTTTAAGGACTATGACTTTTTGTTTCAATACGACTTTGTCAGGACCACGGGACTGTAACAGCCTGCTGTAGTGTTTTATTTCAATCATTTCTTTCTACCTAGAAAAAATACCTCTGATTAGCACAGCTACTGTCCCTTTGTTACAAGGCTTATACAAAATTCAGCAGTGTTAATACAGTTTAATTTAATAGGAGCTGTGAATGCTTGGCACTATCTTGTTCCTGTTTGCAGTGCTCACTTATCTCCTCTCATCTGATAAGTACAAAGCAGGATAACTTCTTTACAAAACCACTGAATTTTGGTGCTACAGCACTACAGTAAAAGATTTGTTTCAGTGCTAAAACGATGCTTTATGCATGTTAATCTTACCCACTCATTCCTCAATCAGTCTGAAAAAGATGGAGACTGGAGACCTGGGCTGCTTTAGAGACTGGCCCAACAGTGCCCACCCAAACCGCCCTCCTCGTGACCAGCAGTGGTGGTGGGCACAAAACCCTTGTGTGGGGAGGTCTGCTTCAGGGCTAGTTCCTGGCTGTTTTCCCTCTTATGTTGGCCTTACACGTATTTCAGTTGTGTCACTGCAGTTCTTTCCCCTCTGCTCTTCCTTACTGTAGCTTGCCCATTACTTCCAAACTGGTCATGTAAAACTATTCTGAATTGGTATCTTTAAAGCTCCCCATGAATGGCCATGTGCTTTGATGATAGATGAAGTATTTAAATAACAATGGAAGCAGTTGTAGCACAATAATTGTGCAAAGATTTCAAAAGTCAGTAATTATTTTAGTTGCTACAGGTTTAGGGTGGCATGAATGTGATTGTAGATAGCATTATATTTTGGTATGCTTCATGAAATAAAATTTTGCAGGTCTGTGCCTCACTTCTAGAAGTGGCAGGGCACACATATTAAACTTTTTCAGTGTTTCTTCGTGGTCTGAAACAATCCCAAGCTTTCAAAGGCAATGAGTGGTAGAAGAGGTGCTCATGAGGTGTTTATTTCAATTATGATTGTATGCAGCCTAATAATACACTTTGCTCTCCTGCTTGATGGAAACTTTCTCTTGATGTCCACTGGATATTAAGCAATTTAATGACTTGATGAGCAAGAACAAGGTGATTGCAGAAGGACTCTCAGCCAGCTAAAACTGAGCATGCAGCACATTGTGTTGGTCTGTGTTCTGTCTAAATGGGGCATTATATTATAGGTGTTGCATTTGGGTGGAGTTCTTGGTTTACAGTGGATGCCTGATAATGTCTTCTGGAGTTTTCTTCTTCTGGCCTGAACAGAGGGATCTTGTATTGAATGTTGTAGCAAAGACTTTGCCTGAACAATGTAGCTTGTATCCCAGCACATTAAGGAAAGACCTTCATGGAGCAAGCCTAGCCCAGGTACCTATTGCTGAAGTCTGCTAGAAGGACCCACAACTTGCACGCAGGTTGGAGTGCAGTGCTTTCTCAGTGGCTAACAAAAGGGGGTTGGGCCAAGACTGTACCTGTTTTTCCTCTTGATTTTTTGAGAGTTATTGCAGTCTGCCTGGGCTTCCCAGACTAAATTGCATTTACACAACCAGTGTTGCCAGAGGCTACCTGAGGAGAGATTCTTCCTTTCTGCTGCTTGTACTTCTCTCTGCTCCAAGATCACATACAGACACAGTTTCCAGTTACAGTTTTGATTTTTAAATCTATATATGAGTCTCAGGCTTGTTCTTCGGCTACTGTTGCTATAATCTTCCTTTCTCCTCCACTGGAATGGATCTTGTGAGGTTTACAAGCTTTCGGTTGCTAAGTCTCTTTTTGAAGGGCACTCAAAATAGTATTAAATACTTCTGAAATGGCTCTACAGTATGTTCCTAGTATGTTTTCATGCCTGTTGTGATTTTTTTCTTTTTAAGTATTTTGAATAGAGCCTGGACTGTTATGTTAGAATCCTAAGAAATAGAGCTCTTTACTCTGACCTCTGCAGCTTCCTACCAGGGACGTATAGCTGCAGCAACTGCACGGCCAGGGACTCCAAACATGAGAAATCCAGTATGTCTTCTGAGAAAAGGGTAATTTACTGAGGTCATTCGAAAGTCCTGCTGATGCCTGGTTTTCAAGTCTCCTGTGCCTATAATTGGCCTGGGCAACGCATGCCTGTTTATATCTAGCAACATTCAGTGCTTTATTTCTCTGCTAAAGGTTATGCTGTTAAACTGATTAATTGTTCAGTGCTGACAGACTAGATTTAGCAGTGGCAGCTCTTGGATTTTAAGAAGATGAAGCACATTGACTTTGTAAATGTAACATCTGGCTTTTCCTATTTTAATATATGATAACATTTAAAGAGCTAGTCAAGCTTCTGGGATTTTAAATATCAGATGGGAATTTTATATTCCCTGTATACTGTATCATAACTAGTAAATACTGAAAGAAATGGTGGCTAACTCAAAGAGAACCTGCACTTTTCAACTCGCGTATCATTGTGTATTCATTCATGTTGCTACTTTTAAAATTCTCATTATCACCTCTGTCCTGTCACCACCCTAAGCCTCATCTGTGTCCAAGCATGTCTGCTTATCACTTCTATGACACTTTTTTTTAGGAATAGATGTTGCATTCTTCTTTTGTTGGCACTATGGTAGGACTTAAACTTAACTACTCCTTCAAAAGAGTTTTTAAGTAAGAAACTGGGCTGTGCCCAGATCAAGATTTTCATGCTCTCAAGCACTGTAATATAAACACCATTATTTTAAAGATAAATAAGGTGTTTACAGTCTTTACTCTGCATCAGAAAAACAACGATATAAAAAGTAAGCACACTACAACACAAACAAATTTTCTTAAATCCTGATGATGGACTTCTGATGCTCTCACATACTCTGTTTTGTGTTCAGTTATCTGCTGTGCTTTACAAGCAGCACAGAAATGAACCTAAAGTAGTCAAGATAAAGTAACTCACAAATTCTCCTAAATTACAAACCAAGTGGCAGCAGCCACTGCACATAGAGCTCCTACCTGTCAGCTGCTACATCTAGTGTGCGGTGGGAAGAGAAAGAATCTGTTTTTGTTGAAATAACTCTTTAAGATGAACAGTATCAGTAGTGGTGATGCCGAGATGCATGTAAGAATAGACATATACAGTCCAGTGTAACAGTTCACTAGATAGTTGCAATAGTTGTTGATCAGTGGAACTTTCATATTTTCAGGCTTTGGCTAAAGATCTGCATCTCCTTTAATGCTTAAAGTGATGGGAAAATGAATAATCAGGATTTTGATATGAATGGGACATGAAAAGTCATATTAATTTTGATTTGAACATGTTTAGATCTGAAAATGTTGTATCAGTTTTTAAAATTAAGCATTTTAAAAACTCTGAAATACTTAAATATATCTTATTTTTATTTCTTACCATGATTAGAAATGTAAACACTGAATAGCTGGAGAAAGAGTGCCTGCTCACTTGAGATTTACAGCTCACTATTGCAGTCTCAGAAATTGAGATGCTCATCTGAGCTCCAAACCTATAAATATTTGCTTTTGTCTTCTAATGTATAAGGAAAGGACATTCCTTTAAAAATACCAGATAACATAAATGCATAATGCATAATTAGTACTGAATTCCCTGTATAAAGAACAGTAATTTAGAATTGTCAGACTATAATCCTCATGATAAATCTGCTGCATAGTCATTAAGTTATTACAGTATCATACAGTTAATCAATTAAAATAAAAATAGAACTCACATTATCTGACATTCAAATTGTGGGTTTGATGGACAATATGAAAACAGGAATAGTGAAACATGAGTTTTATATTCCTCCCATTTCTCTGACCTTCTTCCTTATTTCTAGCTTTTCTGCTCAAATATCAAAAGATCTAGTGTAATAAAGGATGACAGGAAGCACACCTGACAAAATTATCACTTAAGTCTTGTTGAATAAAACATTCAGTGGAAATACTTCTTAGCGCCAGCAGGTTAACATTAAAAGTGTAATGCTTTTAAAGGAAGCCTAAACATGTCTCTGATAAATGACAGCTCCAGGTTTTAAAATTAAGATTTGAGATAAAGGTGCTGCTGAAGTTATCAAAAGAAACATACCCAGCAGTTGTCTAATGCACAAGCTCATGACAATACTATTTGCCTGTCAGAAAATCACCTGCATCAGTGATCAAATACTGCTGCTGCTGGCAAACATTATGTGAAGTAGAAAGCCCTGATCATATTGTTGGTCACAGAGCCTGGGTTCTAGCCCTTCCCTTTTATACAAAAGGTTCCCCTTAGTTGGAGGGATGAGTTTGTCTGAGCTTTGAATTAACAGATGTTTCCAGTCGCTTGAAAAGTAAATCAGAAAAAAACAGCCTATAAAAGCTATTTTATTTTGCTTATTTGTTTTCAGTAATAGCCATGCTAAATACTAAAAATCCTGAAGGCTTATATTTTAGCTAAGCTATTCTGGGCAAAGTTCTCAAAACTAGAGATACGTGTTGAAGCCTAATATAAGAACATAAATTCCAGCAATTATTTGGACGTATCTGCCCATGCCTCCCACATGGGGTTTTTGCATACCAGGTTTGAAAAACCATGGAGAAAGTTACAAGCTGAAGTTGACTTCTGCTGTGAATTTGTCAGTGTGTTTGCGCAACTTTTCTAGCATTCTCCAGCCTCTCAAAGCCAAGCCACCAGAGAACATTGTCTCCTTCAAACTCTGATGCCATCAGAAGAACCTGTTCTTTATGGGTAATTCTGAATGCAGAATCCTTTTTTGGCGTTTTACATAATATGTTCAATTACTTTGAATTGCTATTATAATTATTCCAAATTAAATTGAGGAATATAGATTACTTTTTATGCTATAACTAGGCACTTAAAATACAGGTCTGCTAATACGGGATCCTTGCCATTATTTATTGCTCAGGTAGCATTCAAGGAGGATTGGTATCACTGGAATGAGAATGAAAGTCTCGTCATCACTCATTTTATGTTTCTCTTGGAAAAGTTATCTTTCTGCAAATCATTTTTTCTCTACTTTTCGCAAAGGGGTATCAATAAAACTTGGAAATTTGAATTTAGTTTTCAAACATCTGTGTTTAGAAATGTGAAATCAAGTTCAGTCATCAGGCAATACTGGCCAAAAGTGTCTTTTGTTTGGTTTCTTGTTAAGTTAAAGTTCTTTTAAAACTTCAAAAGAAAAAGCCTCATTTTTCTCTTAAAAAGTCTGCTATCAGGTAATTATCTAAAAGTTGGGCTATTTCTTATTCAAAGGTATTTCTGGCCTCATTATCCTTATGCAGACACAACTGCCACTGGTATCATCCTGAATTTTGCTTCTGTGATGAGTTTGGGTTTGAATAAGACACTAAGATTTCCAGGAGAGTCATTGTTACTCTTTTTATGCTCTGTCTTCCATTCCACTCTTTCTTTATTGTGGCAAAGCTACTACCTAGTTTTCTTTTATTCCAAAAATCATTAACTCCTTTTTAAGAGAACAAAAATACAGGGGGGAAATATCTCTGTATCAAAGGAAATGAATATTTGCGTCTCAGGGAATAATTCCTTTAAAAAAAAACCTCGAAAAAACTGCAATAAAATAAAACCTGTGGTATATTCTGGGTAGACTGTGGTGTACAAATATCTGTATTTTGACACAATCTGTTTTAAGCAAGTCCATTAACAAGAATGTAATTCATTTGACTTTTACATTGGTATAAAACAGCAGGCAAATTAACTAGATGCTGAGTATATTTAAATTATAATTTCTCCTGGCAGTAGATCATACAGTGAAATAATTTTTCCAGAGATCCCTCTCTCTGCCTTCTAACAACCTGCTGTTTCTTGCCACTATTGTTATCAGAAAGTTCTTAAGACTAAAATACACTAAATAAAGGAGACATTAGCCAAGAAATAGATGCACAAAGCTGCTGCAATAAGTGCTCCCTATCATAGAATGGCCCATACACATAGGATTTGCAGGGTGCAACAAATTTCATCCAGTGCATCAGATGTCCCTGGGAAAACTCTTTAGAGAAAATGGAACAACTGCTGTGCAGTGAGGGAATTCATTCAAATATGTGAAAACAGGCAAAAGTGTACAGTTGTGAGAATACAGCTTCATCTTTATCACCCTTGCATGGAAGATGAGCTTGGAAAAGAATTTTCTTAGGAATCTTGGATACAAATAAGGTATTTAGTAGATACCGGGTTTTATGGCACATTGCATTTTCCTGTGGAAGACAGCCTAGGTGTTCCAAGGACAATAATTAGTTGGTTATCTGTCAAGCTTACCCATAGGACCTAATCATCAGCCTTTTTGCTAACGTTCCCTTCTTCTCCAAAGATGATTTTCCTTTCAAATTATATAAATAATTATAATAATTAATTTAAACATGGAGATTTGTTTGCAAACTGCCCTTAGCCTGAAGCCCATGATTTCTTTTTCAGGCCTTGCTGATGTTGCATGCCTAAAGCCATGTCTGTTCTTTTGTCTGTGATATAATATTATCTCACAAAATGTGCTACCTTTCCCTGAAAACTGAGTCTTGCTTATAAAATTTATTAATTAGTTCCCATTATCCTTCCTCCCTTGCATATTTTCCTCTCTACTTACATCTTTATGTAATTTGCTTTGCTTGACTTTGAGGTTTTTTTGTTAGGCTGTGAGCTTTTAAGTTCAGGGAAATAACTTGATTTAATAGGATCTCATTTGATACGACACCAGCAGGTAGTACAGGACATAAATAGCAGAGATAATTGTTTATAAATGCTTATTAATGCAAATATACCTCCAGTACTTATTTAAAACATTTTATTTCAAATTTTCTATTTTTATTTAAAAGTTCTCTTCATATTAGATTCTTGCTCATCCAGCCTGTGAAGTTCAGCACTGAAAGTTTTGCTGCTGCCAGAGGGGTCAAGGAGAGATGTGTCACCAGTTAAAAGTCAAGCTGATAATTTTTAGTTGCTACTGGCTACTAATTTGATGAACTGCCATATAGGATGTTTATTTAATGTCCCCTAACTTCCAGGTGTCCTTGCAATGTCTGAACAGAACACTGACATATCTGTCATCAAGTTTTAGTTAGAATCTCCAACTTTGAGGTAGTTTGAAACAAGCGATTTTGTGAACTTTATGATGATGATTAAAGAGAAAAAAAGTTCTACCCTCTCCAGATCATTAATGAGAGACCAGATTACACATCCTTCCATACAAGAAATAAGATTAACCACTTTGAAAGCGAAGGCATTTCAATAGAAATGAAATTGAGCTTTTCAGAGCAGACTATCCAATCACCTCACATAGCAAGCAAATCACTGCTAAGTGATTTTATAATGTGGAATGTTTTTGGAGTGCTATTACAAACTTCGTATCATCCTCAAGCACAAACACCATACACTTGCTACAGAAATGACCCTATTAGGGACAGCTGTACAAGTGACAAATCTGCACATAGATTGCCAAATAAAGTAGTACAAATTCTATGCAGTAGCTGTGCTTTTTAAGCCTTTTAATTTTGTGAAATACACTTCTGTAATGATGTTCATGTTGTTACTCCAATAATAGATTACATCCAATCACTTCAGGATTTTAAAGCTAATCTGGAAAAACATCAGAAAATGTAATTTATCGTGCATTTTTAGTCAGCTGTAGTGAGGGAGCTGACAGGCATTTCTTCCTTCTATGATCTTTTGGATCCTTTTTACTACTTGGTCATGAATTTGGGAAGAGAGATGTTAGGCCACTTTACACTCTTCCCACAACTGTGCTGGAAAAGGAGGATAAAAAATGTTCATTTTCTCAATAATCAAAACTGAAGTCCTACTTTATCAAATTTCAACCTGGTTTTGTAACTCAAACCAGTCAGAACTATGCTGGAGCAAAATTCACCCTGCCATTGGTACCTGTTTCCTTTAAACCTTCTGATAAAGAATTAATAACATTTCAGTATACAACATTATTTTAAAGTCCAGGCTTGAGATGTAACTTTGTATTTTTAAAGTCTTTGTCTTCCTCTTCAGGGCCAGGCAATTTTGCAGGATGGAGAAAAAGGAGAGTATGGCTATGTAGTCCATTGCTTTTACCGTCTAACTTGCTAGTAAGAAAGTGTCACTGCTTTTCAGAATATAAAACTATGCTTGTTTTTTTGGTTCAAGCTTCAAAGTTAGAGGTATGTGGAAGCTGTGGAGTATGTTTATTTGGTGTTTCTCAGACAGACCTGGATTTCCTCTGTTTCCTCTGCGTGGCCAGCCACAATCATGTGTCTCCAACAGAGAGGGTGGGCAGGGAAAGCTTAATGTCTGCCCCCAAAATGCTTTTGCTCTAACCAGTCAAGGTTGTGCCTGCCAGTTGACTTACCCTTGCTGTGACCTGTGTCCTCTGATTCTTTCTGAGGAAAATGGGTCTGCATGTATTATCTAAAGCATTTTGAATGTTTGTTTCACATTATCGTTGGAGTCTTACTTATCAGCTGCTTTTAATCCTCTGCAAACATGGTTTAATCGAAAGCATAGGGAAGAGAACAAAGTAATCTAAATCTCCACGTGGATTTGCATCAGCCATGTAGTACAGGCAAAGGACAAATCCCCCAAAGCTGTGGTTCCCCAATTACAGGGCTTGCCTTGTGCGTGCTGGAGCAGCGGGAGCTGTCGAGTTCGCAGCTCTCCTCTGCACCGCTGCCATTGGCCCACAGAGCAGAAATTACCTTTGCTTTGAGCCTCTCCTAAAGTTTGATTCCCCAAGAGGTCTTCACCCTGCAGTGACCGAGAAGCCTGGTGGGTGGATCAACTCGTTCCTTGTTTCTCCTCACTCTCAGGCTTTGCTCTCCTGTGCCCTTGTTGCAGAGCACCAGCTAAATCAATGTCTGTGTGGGGAAGGGAAAAGGATGTTCCCCGTTCATGGCTTTTTTTCAGATTTCCCATCACCAAAGCCTGACAGAGACTTCATTATTTATAATTACTGTATTTTTTGTGTTGCCAAGTTGTAATGCAAAATACTTATGCAGATATTTTTATACATTTACAGTGTTGTCTGGCAATTGGGGACTTTGTAAAGATGGAAGTTGTGAATTCTGGGTGATTTTATGAAAGCTTTGCATTGTGAATGCTTTGATATGGGTGCGATCCACGATACGCTGTTAGGGCAGTGTCGTGCCTCTCAGAGCTGGACTGAGGGCTGGGTGAGGAAGAGGTGGAATGGCTGTGCTTCTGGGCGTGCTCTTCAAAACATGGGTGTGGGGATGAGAAAATTCTACCTCTAAAGATTCTCTGCAGAGCTTGAAGCAGGTATGTCCTTTCACTGGAGTTGCAGCAAGCCTAAATTTCACTCATTATTTAGTATTCTAACATTTGCTCTGAAACACAGTTTTATTGGTTAATTATATAGCACGCCTTGTATGTTCTCTATCTACAGAAAGTTTTTCCAAAAAAGGTCATAACATTTCCTTTTATGTTACCTTATTTAAATTAAACAGCAGAAATATAACATTATGTAGCTGTCTTTTAACCTAAAGCACAACACTATGGTAGTATATTATTATTTTTTGTTAACTTGATAGTTTGGTGAGTACCAAATGGAAGTGATAATAAATGAAATACGCTAAAGCAGAACTCAGTTACCCTCAATATATTATTCCTGTTCCTTTGAATAAATTTATGCTCTAATATAATAGGATCAGTCTTTGGCTCTCACTTCAAAATATTGTCACTGTATTGTAAATCGCAAGTATAATGTTCTATATACATATTATAATTGCAGTTAGACTTGACTTGGTGGCTTGTTTCCCTGAAGTCAATGAAGTTATGTGGTTAAACAAGAAGAAAATGTACTCCTTCCATTTAGACTAAAATGGCAAATTACAACTCTAAGTTCTTCTGGGAACATAGTGAAAGTCTCCATAAAATTAAATTATAATTTATGCATTGATCTGAAACAGGAAACTTTGAGCGCCCAGGAATATTACAGAAAATTGCAGCTAGTAGTGATGAAATTTTGGGCCCGTTTCTTCATTGCAACTTTATCACATCTTTACAGCTCGTTACAGAACTTGAGATCTGGTACTGCTTCTCACACAAGAAGAAAGCAGTTTTTGTCTAATGACCAAAGTAAAAGAGTTTCAAACTCATTTTTACCAGAGCGAATTTAAAAAAAAATAATTGAAAGGAGTAAAATTATTTTTGTAAGATTGTTTCTTTTTGAACACAGATATGGGCTGAAGTTAACAAAATATTATAATGAAATACCGTAACAGTGACATTATCATCATCATTATTTTAACTCAGAAAGAAAAGGGTTGTGATTTACACAAGTCAGTACATGTTCATCTGCATTAGATGAGCACCCAAGACTTGGCTTTTTCCTATCTCAGCTTTTTATGTTCATGCTATGGTACTCTCTGATGTCATACATTGAAAAAAATGGAAGATTATATCCTCAGATTCTAACACCCCATCCAAGTGTGAAAAACCACCTGCATGTACTTTTTAAAGACCAGCTTCTAGGGTATCTAATATTGTTTATTTCCAGAAGTACAGAGCACCAGAAGCAGTTGTGATTTATCAGGCATTCCAAAGAAGGGGCTAGTTTCTTAAACCCACAAGATGTGTCTGTCCTGGATCAGAGCTGAATCTTAGACTGTTGCTGAAGTTTTAATTTAGTGGGGTAGATGCTGCCTCCTGCAGTGGGGCAGTGGAGAAAATATCCTTATGATAAAGTGAAGAAGGCTTAGAAAGCCTCTAAGAAGTGGTCTTTGGCAGCAGTATCGAGGTGGCAACCTCCAAGGGACAGATAACGCTCTGGGGCATGTGTGAGGTATAGAAAGTGAGGGAAGTGGTGAGACAAGGATTTTGTGCAGATCCCTGAAACTCAGAGAATTTGGTCCAAGGTATAACTTCTGGTAAAACAAACTGAGATGAAGACGGATTGGTGGTGTGCCAAAAGTTACTGTCATAAATGTTGATTCTCAATAGAAAGGCATGATTATTTCTTCTTCTTCTTCATGAATTTAGTTTTATGTAGGAAAAAAAAAATCTAGTTTTAAATATCAGTGTAGTATTTCTGCAGAATTTTATATTATGCATAGAAAAAATTTGGACAGATAACTGCACTGACTCACTTCTCCATAAGCGAGTACCACTAATACCACACTGTGGGACCTTTCAGTGAGCGGGTGGGTGTGTGGCATTCCCCCAAGTTTTGTGCATATACCAAAAGTGGAACATGGTGCCCTTTTGCTCCAATTGCTCTCTCCTGCACTCTGAGAGGCTGCATGAGCCTTTCTGAATGCACGCTAGAGAAATATGGCTTCATAGCGGCAACTTATTTTCTTCCAAACAGTCATAGAGCAAATAAATGCCTCCAGCTATGGCTCGTGCTTTTCACCTGACAGAGAGCAAATGTGCACTGGTTAAATAGATCAAAGGAAAAATGCAGCTTGGGCACAAGAAAAATAAGTTCTATAATTGATTGGGTCAAGAGGAGCTCAGGGACACCTACTCAAATGAAAATGGTGTGGCATTCACAGCAGAGACAGGAAATCTGATCTAATATAACTAAAACAACTCAGGAGCTTCAGAGATGTGATTTGAAATGAAAGTTAGAGGCAAATGAGAATAGCTTAAGCTGTGGAGGGCCAACATTTGTGTGCTTGGGGACCAATATTCATTCCAAGGCAGGTAGATAGCCCAAACCACTATAGTCACAATTCCCATGAATAAAAGCTTTCCTAAGAAACCCCTCTCAATGCGACCGAATTCTCTGTTTCTCTGGATGTCTTTCTTAGCTGGCCCTCCCATCCAGCAGCCACATCTACCTGGCTCATTGGTCAGATCAGGTCCCTGGACTCATCTGTTGGCCACTGTTAGTTGAAATGAATGTGAATTTGCGAGGACACGAGAAGCAACAACAAAAAAAAACCAGTCCTACCCTCCTCTACATTAGAAATGTAGGAAATAATGGGTTAAATTTGCCGTTTTCAGGGAAAGCTCTTACAATCTTCCAGCTGCATTCTGCAAAGGTAACTGAACAAATATATTCTTTACGTGCTAAGAGTACTGTAGAGCACTGTTGATGATAAAAGGTAAAATCTAAGATCAGTTACTGTGCCCATAATACCAAATATGCCCTTTATGTCCCTCCCCCCCATACTAACGTTTATATCTTTTCCTACAAGTGCTCAGATTCGAGTCCCCAGTAGGATTCTCCTGGCAGGCAGAAATCGATGCAGCTGCCTCTTGCAGGTGCTAGTAAACAAGTCATATTGGTCACAGGACACTGGCAGGTGATCAGGGTTGTTATGTGTATAGTGAGTTATAGTTCCCATTTATGACCTCGCGGGAGGACCACAGCCACCTGGAACAAATTAGAGCGAATGGCTTTGATGTGTTCAAGAGATGGGGCAGAAAATCAGGGCCCACCCAATGGTGGTGTAGCTGCAGGGAAATCTCAGGGGTGTCAGCAGCCTCAGATTTCGTCTAACAGGTAGCTGCTTTGCACGGCGATAAATTAGTAACGCAAGGGAGGAAGGAACCAGCTATACCAACCCCAGCTTGTGAGTTGCATGAGTATAAAATAGAGTAAAAGATTAGCCCATGCATGTTAATTACTCCCACGTATGTGTGGGAGGACAACATGAGTCACTAAACCTATAGTTAATTACCTGTATAGCATATTCCAGTGTGAATGTGTATATATGTACCTATATAGAGAAATTTCTCTATATGTAAGTATATAAATATACATAGTTACCTATGGTTAAATGTTACACTTTATTTTGAACTTTGAAATTGATTTTTTTTTTCTAACTAGGATTTTAATGAGCCCACAGAAAATGCTCACTTTTCAGAAAGTCTGTGATTATTACAGCAGTTTTCTCTGAATTAATGTGCAGAAACCAATCTTGACCTCATTTTCCAGACCTTGGAAAAAATGAAACTGAAGCAGTTGACAGCTACGTATTAAATGACAGCACAATAATTTATTAGTTAATTTTGCCTACTTGGCAATGACTGTCCTTGTACCTTAGAGTCACTTGTGGTTTTCTGTTATCTGTATTTTCCAGTTAATTGTTATAAACATGCTAATAGTATTCTATACATGAAGTTATATAAAATTTAGATTTATTTTATTTTTGTGAAGCTGTTGATTATTTTTCTATCCAGGTTTTTAGTGAGCCTGGAGGAAAGAATGGTTCTGGTTTTGATTTATTTCGAGGTAAGATTCCTGAGGGCTGGATTCAATAATACAATCCATTTGTCTTAAGCACTGCAAAGGCTCATGGCAAAGCCCTGAAAATCAATTTTTTGAAAGACAGTGAGAAGTTGAGTAGCTGTACGCAGGTTTTAGCAGTCCAGAATAGTGAGGATTATTTTTTTTTCCTTCAACTGGTCTTAAATTATTATAGATCTGTTTGTTTTAACAGGATGATAATCAAGTATTTAAGGCTCTAAATATAGGCCCTGTAGGTAGAAAAATGTGGAAGATGTTTATAAGACCAAACAGGAACATATTCCTGAATTTAAAATAAATTCCCATCAAAGCAGATTTATTAGAATTTAAGATCTCTCCAACAGAGCCGGAAATAAAATCAGAACTAGAATGTGACATAAACTTAAAATCATTTAATGCTGTGCTTCCGTGCTGGCTAAATGCAAAATATGAGTGGCATTCCTGTCAAAAAGTGAATCTGTAAGGGTATTGAGGGATGATTTACAAGGCTGACAGCACAGCACACATGCAAAGATGGGAGGGGAAGAAAAAAAAAAAAAAAGAAGATACTTTATTCTCGATGGCCTTGAATTCAGGCAGCTGCCCAGTGGCGAGCAGCTCTCTGGAAAAGCCCAGCTCACGGCAGGGTCAGAGCAGCCTCTGCTCCCTCCACAGCTGCCTGGCCGGGGCGGCCCTGTCAGCCAATCTGGGGCAGCTTTGCATCCACCTGGCAGCTGGAGAGCCAATCGGAGCACACCTGGCAGTCTGTGTCACGCCATTGGCCGGTGAGGAGGACGGCATGCGCTGACAGGCATGCGCTGGTGGCAGCAGCCATCTTAGGAGCCCTGGGGGGCGCTGATGCCTCGTGGTTGTTGGGGCCGGGACAGCGTTTTGGTGCATAAGTGGCCTCACTTGGTCATTGGCACAGCAAATCCCATCCAGCCAGGTTTTATCAAGTTATAAAAGTTTATGAAATTCCTCGTGTGTGAAATCGTTCCCAGATTTGTGACACAGATTAAGGAATTAAAAATGAGGCCTGGTGTCCTTTTGAGTTATTGAGCCCTTTCCATAGCCAGAGAAACTAGTGTCCTGTGAGATGGGTGGATTGTAGATTTGAGTAAGGCCTGACTGTAATAATCATGAAAAGTAGACAGGGGAAGTGTTATGGATAATAATATGCAAAACACAGTGAAAGAATTGAAGTATGGTTTTAATTCACAATACAACGGAATATACCAAAGGATCCTGTTTGATTTTGCTTCTGTGGAGTAAAGTCTGGGCGTTCAGAGTATGTGTTGTTTATATGGTAAATAAGTCCTTAAAATGTTAAGATTGAAGTGGATTTGTTTGAACAGAATAGTTACGTTCAGTTCACTGGAAGACTTCACAATACTCAATGGTAACAAAGCTGAAAAATAATTTAAGTAGACTTTTATTGAACATGAGAGAACAATAATCCGTGTTTTCAAATATATTTGCATGGGTTTGAGGGAACTTTTGTGAACTGTGAAAGAAGGTGAAAAAGAGGCTTACAAGTAATTATATGGCAGTGAGGCTTTAAAAAGACATTAGGAATTTAATCCTGTAAATCCTGTAGGAGTTACAAGGCAGGACTTCCGCTGATAAATAGTTTCTGTTTTCCCATTGAAGCCATTCTCCTGTATTTATGGTGGTCTGAAGATTTGTATTTACAAAGTGCATTCCTATATCAAAAAATCATCTCTGAATGTAAGCCTGTGTTTGAGGGTCCACATAAATGGAGGTTCTATGACACTGCTGTCTCTCCCTGCCCACCCAGCTGTCTGGTGTTAACGCCCAGTGCTGAAGACGGGCTGCACAGAGCCAGAGCTCAAGAGCAGGTGAGGTGACAGACCACAGTGCCGTTTGAAGGCAAGGAAAACTTAGTGCAACACTTTCAAACCATGAATTTACATGCAAGAAAGCATTCTTCTTTATTTTCATACTCCCACCCCCCCAACCCTGGCCCAGCTCAGCTCTTCAGCCCTGGTACAGCAAATCTGCTTCTGGATATGTGAGATGGAAGGGTAACTGTGAGCTCTGCCACCCTGCACGTGGCTGTGTGTAGGGAGATCTGCCTGGCAGGTATAGAAAGCCTTTTGCTGCCCCACAGGTATAACAATGATACGATTATTTGCCAGATCTTCTGATCTTTTGTCTCAGAGAAGGACTGCAAATTTAAAAATTTTATGCTGTGCTACTTAGTTTTACCTGTTCAGATAAGCAAAAGATTTGAGCTTTATTTTATTCATTGGATAGTTTTGCAAGTATTTCTGGAACACGTCTGTATGTGTGAATTTACCATTGTATTTCTATGTATTCTCATATAGTCAGTTTTTAAATTCATTTTCTATTTATGCAACAAAATTCAAGTACCTAAATATGCTAAAAAGAATAAAATGCTAAGGAGTCTGGAGAAGATCAAATAGCTGATTCAGAATCTAAAAAAACTCGTCCTTCTTCTGAAATTAAGAAAAAAAAAAAGGGCACTAAACATAATAATGGAGATCGAGCATTTATTTAGTCATTTCCTAATTAGCATTAACAGTGAGGAGCTTCTGGAGACATAACACAGAAAATGTGAATTGAAAAAAGGATGAATTACTGTAACCCTTACAAATTCAAAAGAGTATTGAGTGCATTTTATAAATTGATTTTAAAATCTCTCTTGAGTACTACTCTTTCTGCCTTGTCTGGTGGCTTTTCTTCTTTTTAGAAGAGAAGAGTTTTGTGTTCTTTTTCCCTTGTGTAATATAGCAGTTGGGTCTGTGACACAACCCTGATACACTTGAAAAACTTCACAATATGGTGCCAATGATAATATATTTAACAGTTTCAGAAGTGGAATGAGGTTAGGGATGTTTATTGTTGGTTGTTTGGTTTTGTTTGTTTGTGTTTGGTTTTTTTTTCAGTTAGGAGTCCTTAACTAAATTTGGTGTGAAAGAGAAAAAAACCAAAAAGCTATTATAACCTACGCCCTGCAATATCTGTTCTTACAGACAACAGGTTTTTTGTTGTTGCTGTTGGAGAGGGTCCACATTACAGCGGATCTCGAGTGATGCTTGTTAACAGCTTGAAAATGGATCTGCTGGGACATTTTTGATCTGGAACTGTGCTGACTTATGGATAGACCTACAGGTGGCTCTACTTGTGGGGTTTTACACTGTTTTTAAACCACAGAATCACAGAATCACCATGGTTGGAAGGGACCTCTGACATCATTGAGTCCAATCGCAAAAAAAAACCAAACCCAAAACCGCCAAAAACCCACACACCACAAAAAACAACATCCCACCACATCACACCCATCCACAAACCAATAATGTTGGGCACTGGAGCGTGCCCTGAAGAGCCATGACTACACGTTTCTTAAATACCTACAGTGCTGGTGACTCCACCACCTCCCTGGGCAGGCTGTTACAGTGCCTGACCACTCTCTCAGTGAAATAATTCTTTCTAATATCTAATCTAAACCTCCCCTGCTGTAACTTTAGACCATTTCCTCTGGTCCTGTCTTTATTCCCTTGGGAGAAGAGGCCAACCCCTGCCTCTCTACAGTTTCCTTTCAGGTAGTTGTAGAGGGCAATGAGGTCTCCACTCAACCTCCTCTTCTCCAAACTAAACATGCCCAGTTCCCTCAGCCTCTCCTCATAGGACTTGCTCTCTAAAAACTCTTCTATCTGTTTTAGAAATATCTGATGCTTCTTGCATAAAAATTTCATTGAATATTTATTCACCAGGCAAAAATGCAGGGAAGTTAACTTTTTTTTTTATTATTCACTCAGGTGTAATATGGATCAGCAATTCTACAGTCTCACATGGAGTCATGCGACACAATGATCATTGACCTCCTACTTTTCCTACCTACCTACCTAAAGGACACAGTGAGGAGAAGGACACTTGACAGACAGGATGGCTTTGATTTCCTCAGGCCCTACTTCCTGTGGGAAAATATTAAGCATCAGGTGAGTCTGACTGATATTATATTATCAGAGAGATATATCACAATTAGGAAGCCCAGAAATGCAACTGTTATCTGGTCAATGAAGCATGAGATTAAAGGCTGATGTCCAAATGTAAGAATTCAATTAGCAAGTGACTTATATCTACTGCTCAAAAATAGAATATTGCTATTTATGTTACATGTTCTAGCACAACGTGGTTCCTCTCCAAGTAAATTATAGAAGAATTTATTATGAGTAATTAAATACATATCTGGAATAACAATATACAGTGTTATAAAGAAATGGCATATGAGAAATACACCATAGAGGTGGTATTTTTTATTCCACTTCATGTTGTTTTCCACACTGAACAATACACACCAAAGCCTTTAGTAATGTAAGTTATTACGGATACTGACTGCAGTTTCATAACTTCTGATGAGTTTGGAAATAAGCTGACTTGATAGTTACACAATGAAAAAAGAGAATAGAAAACTCAATTTACATAAAGAATATAGGGTAGGAGAAACATGTTCTTGAGAAGATGTTTGCAGTATCAGACTGCTATATTTTGCAATGGTAACCAAGTCTCCACAGACTAACGATGCTTTGGACATTCCTGTGATGTATTTCCTAGAAGTAAGGCAAATAAAGGGGAAATGGTACTGTTGCTTTGCAATATATTCTTTGAGAATAAACCTATGAAGCTTAAAGGTTGCTTTATAAGTGAGATGTGGTCCTCTTAGAGACTCAAGAGATTTTGGTGGGGCAAAGACTTGAAGGTTACAGACTAATTTAGAAAGAAGTTTATTTCACAGGTCATTTATTTGGATGATTGGGATTTTACAAAAGGAGTCTGGGGAGATGCATTAGTTTCTTTAAAGTGACTAAATGTGTATGGCTTTATGGTTGTTTTTACTTTATTGGGCAATTTCCTCTTGATGACTCCCCAGAATGTATCTATAATTCATTAGGATCATGCCTAAGCTACGTAGCTCAGTATCTGAACATGTGTGTCCATTCCCTTCATGTAATAATAAAAGATAATGGGAGAGGACTGTGTGGTTAGTTGTAGGGACTAGAGACACCTTTTTGGATGACCATGAAGAAATACAGCTAGTGGAAGATAGTTGGATTCACCCACCTATCCATCTTGGTAGAAAGGTGGGGCATATATTATGATGCATGCATATAGAGAAGGGGAAATTGAGGACATATGCTGGCCTTTCAAACAATGTCGAGAATGTGCATTTATATGTACTTACGTCTAGGTCTACAAAGGTGACCTAGACACCAAAAAAAAAATCAAACAAAAATCAAACTGATGTGACCCAGAAGTCCTGTATGGCTGGTAAACTCTACTGCATAAATAACTGCTCTTATTACTTTGAACACAATACCTTGCTAAATGTGATTTAAGAGATGTTAAATCCACATTGGTTCGTGGTAAAGTGAAAAGAAGTCTGTCTAAAATGAGCATGGAAATATATCCCATTTTAGTAGAATCTACGTTGTCTAAGCTTGGCCTTGTGATTCCTTTTGTCATGTTGCCCTCATCTTACAATCGTATAATTATAATGTTCCTAATTACCATCTTGTAAGAAGGGCCTTTGAATGAAACTGTTGAGAAACTTGGATGAGGAAATAGTATAATTTTATGGTTTCATTGTTCTTTGTTCATAGCAACGCTTGCTTCATCCTCACAAGCTATCACTGTGTGTGGTCACTTTCCTTTGTTACAAGACTGTTCTCATCTTATCATGACACCTGCTCACAGTCTGTGTTATGGATTTCACTGCAGTGTCATTCCTCCAGCTGCTGCCAAAAGCTATTATTCTGGGGGGAAAGTCTCCTTTTTAAAAATCCAATTCAAAAGGTGTAAACGTGAAAGTGAGAGTTAGTGATCAGTCTTTTTTTGTGAGTTCTTTGCCAGACTCCTTGGTTTTATAGCATGAAACAAAGCTTCATTAGAGAGCATGTGGTTATTGTGACCTCTCCTGACACTGCTGTTTTCCAGTGCTGCAAGACTTTACAGTGAACAAGAACCTCCTGAAAGTATTCATAGTGTCAGTACTAGTTGCCACAGTAGTGTTGGCTCTATAGAGCTGAAGAAGCAAGGACAGGTAGCCTGGGAGGGATACAGAGAAATTGTTCAAACAGTTGGGGATCAGGTTAGGAAAGCTAAAGCTCGGATAAGAGTTAAATCTGGTCAGGGATGTTAAGAGACATCCTCTTGAAAACTATACAAAAGTACATAATAAATAAAGAGGTGATTGGTGACAGCCAACATGGCTTCACTAAAGGCAAATTGTGCCTGACAAATTTGGTGGCTGCCTACAATTGGATTATAGTGTTTGTGGATAAGGGAAAAGCAACTGACATCATCTACCTGGACTTGTGCAAAGCATTTGACGCTGTCCTGCACGACATCCCTGTCTCTAAATTTCATAAACTTCTCCTTCCAAGGAAGATAAATAAAGAAAAGATTGGGAGGGAGCACAAAACTGTAGGGAACACAGAGGACAGATGTTCTTGATTTAACCACCCAAAATACAGAAGTCTTTGCAATATATGGTTTTTTAATTATTTTTTTTTTCTCCAGAGATTCAGTTTGTTCCAAAATATCTGGTGGTGTAATATCTATGGTGGGGCCATTTTCTGAATTTCTTAAGATCTCTGCTGTTTCTTAAGATGCAGAAAAAAATCAGTGCATTTTTAAATTTATATATTCTCTTTTTATTGAATAAATCATTCTGACAGGAAAGGAAATAGCAGTCCCCCTGCTGTGGATATAAAAGATACACTCATCTTTGTACTAAACTTCTGGATCTCATGCATGTTATTGTAATAGACTTTGTTACAACTGAGACATGGAAGAAAGCTTTCAGCAAAGGTTTATTTTAAATGTACTGTTTTTTGAAGCCTAAAGTGAGTCTTAAAGTACTGAAATGGTTTATATTCAGCTTTAACACTGGGCAGTAATAACAAAAAAGAAATATTTCTGCATTCAACCAGGCATTTTGTATTTAATATTATTTATAGTAGGTAGGGAGAATAAGAGATACAGAGGTAGTTTATAGATAGCTCAGATTTTGCTAGAATTTTGCTTTTCGGGGTTGTTTATAGAAGCTAATGTGATTTTAAGTTTGGTTTTGTTTTTTTTTTAAATATTGCAAACTGTCATTCTGTAAGATACAAATTGTGAAGGCTCAACTCATTCTAGCTTCATTGTAACTTAGGGTCAGACTCCAAGCTCTGCATAAAGTGCACATCCTTTTACCAGACCATATCAGCCTTGAAAAATGCTTAACATCAAAGTAGCTTCTATAAATAGCAACATAACTAGTTTGAACTGATAGACAATGTCTGCCATTCCCTGGAAGTTCACAGTTATTTCTTTCATTTATTGAGATGTTTTACCACTTCTCTGTCCTCTAGGAAAAACATGCCTCTATTCTGTCAGCTTGACAACCAAAGAATGTGATTGTGGACAGATATAAGTGAACCTTTGGCTTAAGGGAAGACATTAGGCAGACTGAGAAGGTCTGTCCCATTGAACCATCTGCCACATAAAACCAAAACTGAATTAACGTAGATTTGAGTAGCTGGACTTGTGAAAGCATGATTTATGAAAACTAAAATATAAACATTTCATTTTATGGGGCTTTTACATCTGGTAATACACAGATTACCAGGAAATGACAGTACCCAGTAAGGATTGGAGATTCATTTGTATGACTTAGATTTTAATAAAAATCAACAGGCATTTTACCACTGTTATCTACTATACTGATGTCCATTGTGCTGGATATCAGTGTAGCTCTCAGACAAGTACAGAGCACTTGCCAAATTTCACCATAAATTGTACATTTCTGTGAGCTTGTTGGGGCACACAGTTTCTTCAAAATTTCCGTCATCTGTAGCAAACTGAAGCATGTTATCAAACTTCTTGTCAAATGAGTATGCAGTGATGTACAAAACATGTATTTCAGATCCCGGATTGTTAGGAGATTATATAGGCTTACATAGACTAATATGTAAGCTCTTTCACATCTGTCCAGAAACTAATGTTATTTTAAAGTGACACTTCAGTATTCCTGTATGCTTTTTGCCGAAGAACACATGGTAGCAGAGCCTTTCCTACTGTTGCAGATATTTATAATGCATTGTTTAGATGACTGCAGCCATGACTACTGGAAAATCTGAGGTGTGCAAAAGAAATTAGAGTCTTCAGCTATAGTGGAAAACCATCATAAGTTATAATATTAGAAGTGATATATAAAAACATAGAAGTTTAAAATTTCACATGCCATTGTTCCTGAAAGTGCTGCACTATAGACATTAATTGCAAAGACAAAACAGGATCAGAAACCCAGCAAAAAAGCCAAGAAAGAAGAGGGTCCTAAATGTTTAGATCCTATGGGAAGGAAGTTGACTTTTATGTCACAAATTATGTCAAAATATATTTTTAAATTCCTCAGTAAGTTCTGCTTTTGTATGAAGCTTAAAGGCTTCTTCAGTCTCAGCTTTAGTTGAAGTCTTAACTTTGATTCAGTAGATTCAGTAAAAGGGTGTAGGCAGCTACAAATAAACAATGTCTCAGTCTATTGCTGTGCAGTCTGGCACCCCAAATTGCTATCATCTTGCAGGCACTTGCACTGAATTCAGTGTCACAGCAGGGGCTGGCGTCCCGTCGCAAACTGGGAAAGTAGGAGACACTGCACAAAAGGAAAGTTGCAGATCTCATATCTATTCTATGTTTGAGCCCTTCCAAGTTAAGGTACTCATCTGATCCTTGCTATTTTGAATACAAAAGAAAGAAACAGTCCTGGAAGTGAAAATGAGAGCTCCCCATTAGGGCTGCAAATCTCCTCCTCACCATTTTCCAGATCCATAAATCTCTTGGGAGAGTGCAAGAGTTTCAGCTGGCTAGATGAAATAGATGTTAGGGCACTGTGACCATGGGATAGTGGGTACAGGTCTGGATGTAGGGTCCCTCCAACACAATTTCATGTGGGGCCAGCCAAATATTGTTGATCGAGGAGGGCAGGAGAGTGGGCCCAGCAGCATGCATGCCTGACAGCTGCCAACCGTGGTGTGCCTGCTGGCTCCTCTGGCCTGTCTCAGGCATGGCACCTAGCCTTTCTCTGCTCTGAGGAGCATGTTCCTCATGCAGCTAGTTAAGGCGAAAAGCCATACGGCTGCAGTGAAATTATGGGAGTAGGAAGAGATGAGATAAACTTGTGAGTCCCATTAAAGCTGCATGCTGGATTCTTGGGCTCTGGGCACAGTGTCTGAAGTGCCTTCATGGCCTGTTGTTACTATCTATTGAAGATTTTCTCTTAGTGGTTGAACCAGAACCCTGCTTGTTAGCTGTGTTTTCTCAGGGGAGACCCAGCTTTTCTTTTTACAAAAAGTCCGGATAGATCCTGCTCAAGATGGTCTCACCAGAGATCTTTATTAAATAGTAAAGTGAACCCTTCGTAACCAGAGTTGCCAGAGTCTGTCAGAAATAAGACTTGTTTGAGTTATTTAGAAAAAGGGAGGTAGTCGCTGCTTAACAAATATTGTCCTCTGGTAAAACATTTCCTAGAAGTTAAAACAGGAGCATATTCTAGGAGATATTAATTGTGCTGTAAGGTTTCCTGCTGATTTGGTCTATGGCCTCTGCTGTTTAGCTGTTCTCTATAAAACTTACATGGTCTCATATTATTCAGTGGTTCAGTGATGCTTATGCCACTAATAATTCTCAGATGCTCTTCTGGAAAGTTGCACAGTAGGATAAATCTTGAATGTGTTACTATACAGTTTGTCAATAGACAGGGAATTTCAGGCTTTCTAAAAAAGTATGTCTCTATTAAAATGAAGATTCAATCCATGCTGTGTCAGGAACACTGGTTTTATGATGATGGATGCTGAATGAAAGACTTCAGAATAGATAAGAATGTAACTTATGGGCTATTATCAGTTTTCTTTTGAGTTTTTTTTCCTCATAATTCTAGATAGGTCTCTTTCTTTGGCAGACTCCCAGAACAGCAAGTAACCATACTACGCTGTTGGACACATGCTATTAAAACTGATTGTCCATGGCAGTGTTCAGATAACTTATATATACCTTAAAACTTATTTTAAAAGGACTTTTTGTTCACCTTCTATCTTGAAAGCCAGTTTTAACATGCAATACTGAGAGATTTTGATTTACTGTTATGAGTGATCGTTTTGAATGTGCTGACACTTTCACAGGAAGATGAAAAATACACTGTTGTGTTACATTTTTTCAACCCTGCCTGGGATTCCAGGTATGAAAGGCAGATTGTGCTTTTGCTGTTCAAAGGCTTCTTTGACATTCCCAATGACATTTAGATATGGATTAATATTTTGTTGATTACTTTTAGGCTAAGCATTACTAAATACAAAGTCCGCATATGTTGCAAATCTCTTAATAAAAATGAATAATTCTCTGAACATCTGTAAAAAGATCTGTCGTTCTGTGATTTTATTACAATCAAATAATCAGCAGTTATATACCTGACTGGGATTAAAAAATACTAAGAGCCTATGAAAGCTATTCTTGTGTTAATAACAAGATTACTAAGATTTTGAGGATCACATTGTCATCAATTGTCTTATAGAAAACAATAGAGGTGACAAATCTGGGGAATGCTGAATCCGTGCTGAAATAATAGCACTAGGAAAATACCAAACTAAGTTTATAAATATTTTTGGTATATATTAATACTGGGGATATAGAAATACAATACTACTCATCATACAATACTACCTCTCTGTCCTTTTACTCAGAAAGGAGTGTTGTATGGAGCTACCACACATTTAATTACTTTTATCTCACTAGAACTACTACAATCTGAAATAGATTAATTTTTTTTCTGAAAAAATATTACATTTTAAACTGTTTTATTTACATGTGCAACACTTATTTTTCTTACAATGATTTGGCTTTAATTTAAAATTCTTCACTTGTGATATTCTGGTTTCCAGGTTCAAAATGTGATATTTCCAGTAGAAAATGGAAGGATTAAAGGAGCTTTTTTTATTTATTTTTTTAAAAATTCATCCCTCAGCATGAAAAGAGTAAGTGCTCTAACTAAACGTTAGGAATAACTTGAATTTTGATTTTTTTGTTAGTAGAAATGTAGAATCATAGAATAGTTTGGGTTGGAAGGGACTTTTAAAGGTTACCTAGTCCAACCTCCCCTGCAATGAACAGGGATGTCTTCAACTGGACCAGGTTGCTCAGAGCCCCCCCCAAGCTGACCTTGAATGTTTCCAGGTATGGGGCATCAACCACTGCTCTGGGCAACCTGTTCTGGTATTTCACCACCCTCATTGTAAAAAAATTCTTTCTTATATATAGTCTAAGTATACCCTCTTTTAGTTTAAAACCATTGCCCGTTGTCCTAACACAACAGACCTGCTAAATAGTTTGTCCCCGTCTTTCTTTTAAGACCCCTTTATGTACTGAAAGGCCTGAATAATGGCCTCCTCTCTGGAGCCATCTCTTCTAGGATGAACAACCCCAGTTCTCTCAGCCTGTCCTCATTGGAGAGGAGCTCCAGCTGTCTGATCATTTTCGTGGCCCTCCTCTGGACCCAGAGCAACAGGTTGCTATGTTAGGTTGAATTTTATTTAGGATAATATTTTCAATTTCTCAAAAATAAGCAATAGTTTCTGCCCAGTTGTATATAAATTCTGTTTTACACCGAGCTGCTTCCAGCTATACACAACAATTAGTGAAGGAGACTTCTAGAAAATTAAAGCCTGACTTTTGGATGGCCTAATTTTGTGGTGACTAGTGTGAAAAACTTCAGAAGAGCTTAATTACAGAGTACCATGGTTGTTACTATCTTCAGTTGAGTGATTGATGCTTTAGGCATCTAAAAATTAGATTCTTAGATTTTATTTTTATTATTGACAGTGGTCTTTTAAAAATCTGGGTTTCTCCATGCAGTGAATACTGTAGCTGCTCTAAGGCTGGGATGTCACAGAGGATACCTGTTTCTGGTTCAGTGATTGCAACAGATGTTCTTTACCTCTTCTTATTCTACAACTTGCAGTGAACTGGAAGATGCATTTACTTTTAGTACAAGTCTTAGCGCTACTGATGTTTAAGCAGTAGCATTGGTTACAGAAATATCTGCTTGTCAAATTTTAATTTGTGTGTAGTTTGAGTAATCTGAGCTGTCTTTTCACCCTACTACACGTATATGGTTATGTCACATGGCATTTCAAGGCATGTCAAGGAATTCCCAACTCCTTTTTAACAGGATACTGATTGTTTCAGGTTACTGTCATAGAAATGGTGGAGAGGTGTTAGGTGCTTTAGGGTGCTGAGTTCTCTGTGGGAAGTAAAAATCTATTTCCATACTTTTTACCAAAGTCTTTCTATCTTTGGTGAGATTAGATGATTAATAGCTTTTGAATGTTATGGTTACAGACAAATAGCTTCATATTTACATGACATTTTTATCAGACAACCATTAACCTGGTTAACCATTAACCATTATCTAATGTCTAACAGAGCTTTTCACTTATCAGAAGTTTTGCTAAGGTACTCCTAATCTTCTGCAAAATTGGACAGTTGGGTTACATTTTGATGATGTCCACAAAGCTCCATGTTTGTCCATTTCAGCATAGATAGTTATTTAAACATCCAAGACATCTCTTATCTTGGCATGCATGATTCTTCAGACCAGTGAGAAGAATCCTCATAGATGGAAAAGCACAATTCTAACAAAGCTATTTTATTCTCTGCATGTTGTTAGAAACATCCTGACATTTTATTGTGTGAAAATTAAAGCTTGTACATATGTACATACTTGCAAGGATTTTATGTTTAGCTATACATTGAGAGCAGGAGAAAATAGATGAGTTGTGTTTGGTTTTTCTATTTTTAAATTCCAAGTAAATAAACATTTGGGTTTGTAATGACAGCAAAAATAGCTCTCTGTCCTGGTTTGAGATACTCTAGTATCTTATGGGTAATGTTATAAAGACCATTTAAATGTTTTGATTTAACTAAGTAAATGGCTTTAATTAAGTAAAAACCAAGAAGAGGAACAATAAAGGTAAGCCAACATCTTACAGTAGGCTGCAAAATGCTACAAAATTCCAGAAGGAACATGGCTCAAAGTGAAACCATTGAAGTCAGTGGGAATCTTGTACAGCTTAGTGCAGCTCAGAAACAGGAGGAAAAAGGAGGAAGCTGGGGTACTTCTCACGGTATTTGCTGTCACAGAAACCAGAATTTAAAAGAATTGTTCTGTTGCTTGAGGTCCCTCACTGCTCCCTTGAAAAAGCAATCTGCATCCTGAATGCTCAGCTACTGTGAGTATGAAACCACAGATGAAGAAAAGAAAGTGCAATGCTGCTTTTTTTCTCTTACTCCAGAGTTTCCTAATATGTATTTTTATTATGTCTATAGAGTGTCTTTTGGCTATGCAGTGTTAACAATTGTCCATAGCCTTTTCCTCCTCCTTCCTTTCTCATTACGTATGATAAATCAGATATGCCACTCGCTCCTCTTGAAAGTCTCAATTTATAGTTGAGCTAGAGTTTCCCAGGTATGGCTAGTCATTGTTCTCAACTACAGGGTGTGTGAAGCCAAATTGTGCTTTTCATGGACTACTTAAGGAGGTTAGAACAGACTATTACTTTGCATTATGATCCATCCTGTTACACGGAGTTAGACAGTCTTGACCAGCTACAAATGCAACCTCATTGTGCCTTTGCCACGTTTGCTAAGTCAACAAAAAGTTCTGAAGTAAATGTAAAGATAATTATCACTAGAAGTATTAGCCAATGTGTGTTTAAGTAACTTGCAGCTTACATTTCTCTGAATAGATAATTCTAATGGGTTTATGTTCCTTTAGATTTAGAAAGAATTTTCCCTCATCTCTTTTCCTAGTCTGTAAAATATAGATATATCTAAATATAAAAATGATAACTTTTACAGCATGCATGACCAAGTATATGTCGGAAGCTACTTGCCCTGACGTAGGACATATGAATTATGGTTAACCACAATGTTATCAAATTGTTTTTACTCAATACTTCTATTCTGAGTCACTTTTCCATTAGTGACTGTGTAATAGGTTCCAAAATAATGTGTAAAAGGTTCCAAATACCTTTCTGAATATTTAATAATCTGTGCAGAACAGGAACATTGGTTCTGTGAAAACATGAAGTTGCAACTACAAGTTTAAAATTACTAGAAAATACCTAACAAAATAAAATATAACAAGGCAATAATCAGGCAGACCTTGATGAATCCATATTAAAGTAGAGCATTGAAATACTTTGTTTTTTTGGCATTCTTGTTCCACTTATCTGCTGTATGAAAGCCCATACTGTGCAACGTTTACAGCTGGAATGTGAAGTGGAAATGAATTACAGCAGAACATGGAGGAGAAAAAAAGAAAAATCTCCTTCCTAACAGAAATATGGCACTTAATATATTTGCAGTGGACACTTTCTTGCAGTGACTGGCTTTTACTAGGGAAGAAAGATGAGAGACGTGTAATGCTTTCCATTCCTAATCTTCCTCCTTGCAAAGGTCAGTGGCTCAGCAGCACCCTCAGCTTGTTCAGTCACTGCAGTGGGAAATGTTTCCCTTCCTCGCCTGTCACGCCCTGATGCAATTTTAATTCTGCTGTTGTAGTGTGTCCCTTTAAAGCTAATATGTCAGCTTCTATTTTCTTCTTCAGAAATATTCAGAACTGGGACATGAACTTAAAGCTTTTACATATTTTGGCGAGAAGGGCTCATATGGTACAACATACCTGCTTGGTAGCTTTAGTGCTTTGAATAGTGATTGAAACATGGTAACTCTCATAGCAAACTGGGAATAGGCAAGGTTTGTGCTTTGAATGTTATTTAATTATTAATTTAAGGTACTTGAAACTAAGCACATAATTGGTGAATGGTAGTACCCATCCTTGGCCACTGTATGGATCAGCGTGCTGCCTGGGTAGGAGCTTGAAGGATTCTGCTTGAGCAGCTCAGTGAGTTTGTCATTGTTCTGCCCTTTTGGTTATTTCATCCAGAGATGCTATATTTAGGTTGTGTATTCAGAACTATACCAGATGCACAGAGCAGAAAAAAATGGATTGCTAAACACTTTTCTCTTATGAAACACTTTTCATTTCCCAGAGTGTTTGATGATATTCTGGGGGAGGAGATATCTTCTGGTGGTATTTCACAAAGATTGTTGTGTAATTGGGCAGGTATTAATCCAAAGTCGGTTTATTTTTGTGTTTCAAATATCCCTGTCTTGCACTGTCCACATTATGTAGACTTCCAACTTCATCTTTAAACTTACATAGTAGGAGACATTCAGAACACTGCGATTAAGGTTAATTTCATATCTTTCACTAGAATTTGTAAGCAATGGTCTCAGCCCTTTACAATGCATAGAAAATTATAGGATAAACCAGAAGATACTAGTTCTGTGACAGTTTACACCAGTTTTGTGCTAGCTTTACAGGATTAAAAATAACTGTCTGCATAGAATTAATAATATTAAATTACACTTTTATCTATAAAACTGAAATCTTGAAGGGTGTGCAATTATTAGAACATCTAAAACATGTCTTTTTCTGTCAGTGTTGAATGGGTTTAAATTTCCTCTTTTTTTTTCCCTAGAATTCTTCTGCAAATAGGATTTTTATCATGTGTGTTACAAAATAGTTCATTTTTATATAAAGTCCCTGTGTTTGTATTTGAGAATATTTAATGGAGGTAGTAGAAATGCTCATGCTTTACTAAAAATTAATAGTGGAAGTAGTCCTATGCAATTTATTACACCATAGTACTTTGTCCAAGATAAAGAAAAATTAGTCAGTTTTCCAGCTTTTATCCAACTTTTATCCAACTTTTGCTTCAATTACTTTTCTTCAAAGGTATTGTTATCAGATATTTCTGATGTATATTCTTCTAAGTGAAAACACTTAATAGTTCAACATATCTCAGCCTGAAAATATTCTACAGGCTATTGTAGGTATTCTGTAGGGTATAATATGTACACAAGGCACCTGGAAGGAATGTCAGCTACTGCACATTGTATCTGAGCTGATGCATAGCTGATTTTAATTTTTGACCAGAATATTTCTTTTGTGTCACTTTACTCTCGCCAAAATCACTTTTGTGTGGAAATTGTTTTGCAGCTTGAGTGGAATGAGCTTATGGTTTTCATTTGTTTCCTAATGAGACAGTCTAGCATAGTAACTGTGAAAACTGTCTTTACCTGATGTCTTTTATGGTCCTTTTGTCAAGATTAAAGAGATAAGAAAGGCAAATCCTCAGACAACTAACTATGTGGAGTTTTTTAGATTTCCTGTGGGAGATGAAATAGATAAGTTTGATCCTCATGATGCGGCATCTGTTCTGTGAGCAAATAAAAAAACTTCTCATCCACAGATGTTTGTTTGGACACTTTCCCAAAAAGCTCTTTTCATATACGAAAACTCAAAAAGTTTGAATGTATTTTGTAGCTTGGCAACCAGAAGATGTGCAAACGCTGTCAGAGAAATGCTGATCCTACATTTCATTAACCTGTATGTTCTCTTTAATCTAGAGGACACAACTACGCTGTGTAGTATCTTTTATAAGAGATATCGGGGTGCCCGTTTTTACAACGTGGAAAGAAGAAGTGGAAGATAGAGCAGGACAGGAACATTTCTGTGTTAGCAGCCAAAACAATAAAATCTGCCTTAGAATTACTGCTTTCCAGCAGTGGTAATTCCAACAAAGACATAAAAGTACTGTTGAGCAGCTTATACATGAATAGAAAGGAATAATCACTGATTGACATGTTACTAGGATTTTATTTCATCTGCTTCCTTAAGTTTGGTCTAAATGTGGAACTTTTGAAAGCCACATGTAAGTGGTGTATGTACTAATCCTATTATTCATCAATGGGATTAATGAGTGTACCTCCTGTATAGAGCTTTGAAAATATACCTAGACGGTCCCGAACTTCCCTTTTTTTGTGAATTGATTGTCAAGATAATCCACATATATGCAAGAACATTCTAACATATGAATTGTATATCTCTTCATGGACCTGAATTTTGCTCTGCATTTATCATTAGTAAGCATTGTTTCTGTACCTAAGGGCATTCTAGCAAAACAGTGAAAGTGAGCAATATGTTACGCTGATGCTTTTAATGATTATCAGTTCTGTTTAGGCAAGACATCTTGGATGAAAGAATTAAAGTTATCGTTAAAAAAAAATCATAAATCCACTCATCTGTAATTTCAAAAACAAATAGACAAATTAATATATTATAAAGTTCAAAGTGAGTTAGTATTAACTAAAATAGAAGTACTAGCACACTATTAAAGCTGCAAACAACTTTCTGAGCTCATGATGTCCTGGCTACTGTTTTTTCCTAGGCTAAGCAGACACTGATCTGAAAGACACAAATTGTGTTTCTCAGTTTAAGGATCCAAATTAATCTTGTAGGCAGGCACATTTTCAGAAATATCATCGGTATTCCTATAGAAATAAAGGCAGGTTTTTTTTTTCTGTTGGAACACAAAAATCTAATGGAATTGCTTAACAAAACTCAGAAGCTATCAATTAAAAAAACCCAAGAAACTACCTAATATTATCATGTATTTTTCTTGCTGATCTGTATTTGACACCCACTTCACTGTCTTCAGGGGCAAGATACTTATGTCTGCTATTCTGTGACTGAAAGCAGTTTTCCAGCTGGGGTGTACCTTAGTTGGTGAGTTTGAGTTGTTTTTTTTATTTCTTTTTCCCCAGAGTGACTCTTGAGTCTTACCCACATCCCTATGCTATGATCAATGAATAAAAAAGAGGACAGTAAATGAAGCTCTTAGCTGATACGCTGTCTAGTAAGAAATTATAATGGCAGTATTATACATAGCGAGACAAAAAGCATGGTGCTTTTGCACTCAGGAGCAGCTTTGTTTCTTTGATAGAAGAGATTCTATTTTGAATCTGATATCCTATCTGTTGATCAGTCATTACAACCTTAACTTGGCAGAACTGAACCCCTTCTTAAATCTTTTTTCATAAAAAAAATCTGAAGAGGAGGAACTAAAGATGAGATTCAGCCTCATCGTGAGATAACTGTTACTCATCCGAATTTTGAAAAAAAACCCACTTGACTGACTTTAGTCACTGTAAAAGCAATTAAATGAGTAAAACATCTGCTAAATACTTGTTGGAGAAATAAAATCCTTAAGTCATTCATTTTTTTGATGCTGGAGGAAAGGGGTTTGTTTCAAATATTTGTGTAATACAATTTTTGGTTTTGTAACAGATTTTTTTTCCTACACAGAATTTAGTAAATTCCAATTCATCCATATGATTGTGTTAGAATTGTATTCAAGGTGGAAATGGAAATTTAGGCTAGAATGCCTAAATATTGTTCTTCCCAAGATTTCCTTCAGGCTCTGCCCCGCCTTGGGTACTAAAATCCATCTTGCTCTGTAATGCTTAAATCTGGAGTTGCTGTAAACTTTTTTAATCAGGAGCAGAATGCTATAAGCTCTTCTTTATGAAAACTTATCAAATTCCTTGGGCTCTGGGTATACAAACATGTACAATGCTTAGTCCTGGCCCTTTCTTCTGACTAGTGTTAGAAAGAGGGTTAGAAGCTGTATGCCACAAAAGACTTTTCTTTTGTGTCTTCTAGCTATGACAAGTATATTTGTATGCTTTAGCTTTCTATTTCTGAAATGAAGACCAGTGTAGTCAATGCTCTTCACTAGAGTTATCAAGACAGAGAAGACAGGAAACCAGATGTTTGTGAAGAAGCGAGATGGAAATTAGAGTGCTGTGTTTTAGTCCGTAGTCTCTGGAATCTATGCTTAAATATGATTAAGGGCAAGATTGCAAAACAATCTGTTCTATTTCTGGGTGACAAGTATAATGCTATACTAGCTCTATTCTGCAGCACCCTGGGTCATTTGTCTGGGTACAAGGCAAAAATACTTCTTCAAGAAGTCTCCAATGAAGAAACTAGAGTTTTCAAGTGGAGATTTAAAGTTTACCAACTTTGTGTTGTTAAAAAGAGTATATTAATCAGATACAAGATTAGTACCATTAAAATCAGAAACAAAACTTATTCTGCTCACTGTGATATTCAGCACAATATGGCAATGAAAGGTTGAAATTTTTTATTGGCTGCTACTTTTTGAAGCACTTGGTGGAAAAATTATGTTCCTATGACTACAAATTCTAGGTTAAGATAATGATTGTTCAGCGGCTGAGGATTTTTGGGAAATTGGGAAATTACATAATAACAAGGTGACTGAAGGTTAAACAACAAGATTTGAAAAGATTCATGGATGTCTAAGAAAAAAGGTTTAGATCATGTTAAGGCAAATGGTGAGCATAGGAGAGAGACTATCAGGATGTGTGTATTAGAAGCAGAAAAAAAATGGTGTGTTGAATACCCAGCATTAAAAATCTTCATACTTGTTTTGGTGTTTGTGAATGTTCAAACTGTGACCATGTTGTGAGGGAAAGTGGTACTATGCACGTACAGCGATGCTGCATAATACCATTGCTACCCAAATTAAATTCCATGTTACAGGAACCCCTGGTGCTTTCAGTGCAGCAGAACAACTAAGAGCATTCTGAAACACAGAGTGTGTTTTTCATATCTTTCTGATGATAAGCCCTCGGGGCTCAGATAAGAGGAGGCTGAGAACGGTCATTTGGTCCATAATAATATCTGAGTAGCAATGTCCACATAGTTCTTAAATCAGCTCTGACGACTAACTAAAAAAAAGTTATATCCAGGCTGTGTGCTCTTTATAGATAGCACAAGGATTCATTTCCAGATTGCTTTTGAAGGAGGGGAAAATGTTATTTTTGGTTGATAAATGGGATTAGCGTTCTTTGAGAGACAATGGTATCAGGTAAAAATCTGTATGTTATTTGCTGCGATAGTAATATAATTTCAAAATGTAACTTTCCTTTCTCTTACTTCTTTCCCTGATATTCTATACTGACATTGTGCCAGGTGTGTTATCTAGTCAGTTTGACTGCTTTGCCTCTGAAGAAGTCACACCTATATTGTATTATTTTACATAGGACAGATTGTTTTTTACTAGCGTGTTTTACTCTTCAAATATTTAAATTCCTTTTGTGAAGTGTTTTTTAAGCCTGGAGGAAAAATAAATTGACAGAAATATAAAACATTTACTACCTCATTCTCAATCTCTTTTTGCTTCAGTATTTTAATCATTTGTCAAATAGTTTTTCTCTGCAAAATTATGTCAGTACAGAAGACAGTCTGCCATCTACAAAGATACATGCCAGAGGTCTTACATTGCCTTAATGAAAATTCTAATAGTAGACATGGCTGTTAAGATGTTTGTTGTTGGTTGTTTTTTTTTTTTTAATTTTGCAATCAATAATACATTATTGATTTTTCCCTGAGCTTAACTCTTGTTGTATTACCGGAATGCACTTCTAGCAAAAAAATGGTTTTCAGTCTACCCCAAATGTTTGTTATGCACTAATATGGCAGTTATTGTTAACTGAATAAGTTGAACAACAGTATATATTTATTTTTGCATGTTCTATAACAGTCTTTTAGACAGAAAATTATCCTGACCTTATGAAAGTAAAGTTAGGGATTCAAAAACCATTTTGCGAAATATTTTATTTCACATAGATTTATATTTTCAGAGAAAAGACAAATACAAAACCTCACAGCTTCAAATGGAAGTCAGTGGGGATTCTGACCTACTTAAACATACAATTTTAACTGTTGTATTTCTGTGTCAAACTATGTAATGTAATTTATTTTTGATTTGGGTTTGGTCTGCATATGAAATATTATTTGAGAGGATTTTTATTGTATATGTGAATCTAAACCAATCTTGTTTTATCAGTGCAGTGGATTAGTTTATGTCTCTTAGGACAGGATTTAAAGTAAGAGTAATCTTCTTCTGCGAAAGTCTTTTGTTTTGTTAGTAACAGATAAAACAAGCACAACTAATACTCCTGGCTACGGAACAGAATTTCAATAAACTTGTAAAACAAAGACTAATTAGATGACATAGTCCATAGGAATGAAATGGAAGCAGAAGTGCAAATGAAATACTGATAAAATTAGACAGATGATGCAGTCCTGACCTCTTCCATTCATGGTACTTTTTCTCTACACAAACTTGCCAGAGTTAAACATCAGTGTTTTGTGACCTTGTAAAAGCCTTACATTTGTATTCTTTTCATTCTAGTTCTTAGTAAATGTATTCAGATTTCCGTTAATGACTGAAGAAAAAAGAGGTGCAAAGAAGACAATAGAATAATACATTGCTATTTTGCTACTAATTAAAATAACTGGGTATTTTGTGTCAGTTGTGGGTGCACACGGGGGGGCAGCTATTTATTCATTTCCAGGAAAGTAGGGCATCATTGTGCAAACACCCTAACTCAAAACGTTCCCACTTTCTCCTTCTTTCCCCTTTCCTTCTTTCACATTTATTGCTGAGCACAATGTGATACGGTATGGAATGTTCCTCTGGTCATTTGGGGTCAGCTGTCCTGGCTGTGTCCCCTTCCAACTTCTTGTTGCATCCCAGCCTACTTGGTGGTGGGGTGGCATGAGGAACGGAGATGGCCTTGGCGCTGTGTGAGCACTGTTCAGCAGTAGCTCAACAATGTGTGTTATCATCACTGTTCTGGACAGAAGTCCAAAACACAGCACCATATGAACTGCTGTGAAAAAATTAGCTCTATGCCAGACGGAACCCATAGAGCATGTGAAAGGAAGAGATGATATGAACATGAAACTTTAATGCAATAAACAGAAAATAGGTGTCCGTAACAGCCTGACCAGAAGAGATCAAAAGTTCCTGTGTGAGCTACCGAGCTGTTGTGACTTACGTCACAGGTAAGTTGTGACTTACCTATAAATGCTTTAGCACAATAAAACAAGTAATACACTGGCCACTAGTATGATGTGTTTTGGCGTACGCTTAGTGGCTATTATGGACATATATGCAACCTTGATATTCTTGAGGACTGGGCCTACGTTTGGTTCTCTTTCAGCTGTTTCTTCTGCAGTTCTCCTGTAGCACATAACAGAACTGCATTCAGTGCTCCTTTTTGTATGTATGTGTGTCAGTGTCCTCTAAACTTGAATAAATAAAACAAGCAAATGCTGTTTCTTTCTGTGAGATAGGATTGCTTGAGGAAAGTGAAATGTCACCTCTTTGCTTTGTAGCCTAGATATCACCACTATGGTGAGCTGAACATCAGTGCAGTTTGTTCTTGTCTGCCTATCAAGCTGAAGAGCAATTTCTTGCCAAGCCTGAGGTCCTCTACTGAGAGCTAAACCCAGCATATACATACATAATTAACTGTAATTTTAGTATAGCTTCTCAGGTTGTTGAGAAAACTGTATTGGGTTTATTCTTTAATACATCGATTACAATAGGTTATTCAGTAGCAGAGAGAACCAGATAGAGCTGAGCACCTTTTGCCATGCTCGTGGCATCAGGACATCAGGACTGCTGTTCATAACTTTATCTGACAAGGTGAAGAATCTTATACTGATAGTGCTGAACTTGATGCAGAAGGGGAGGGGAAAAAAGAAAGAGGCGTATCCCTCTGATGATTGCTAAATCCTATTTAATCCTTCCAATTTGTTTCTCTCTTTTTCAAAAGGCTATGTGAGTACATTGTCAACATTTTTCTTTTTTCTTTAAATTAATGCAGATAGTTAGTTTGTTGTATCTCCTGCCTTGAGGATTCTCTCCTTTTTCTTTGCTGGACTCCTGCAGCCATCATTCCTTCAACTTGCTTTATGTAATCCCTGCTCTATTCTCACCTCCAAGATCTCATTCAATTTGAGTTTGTACAGGGAATTTTGCTCTCGGTAATGCAACCTAAGGTTTGTTTCTAGTGTGCTTCCTTCTTGCCACTCTTCCCCTCCAAAATTTGTGTGTTTTTGAAGCCAGCCTTCTGGAAGGACATGAAACACTAGAGGCAATCATAATTTTGTGTTATTTTTCAGTAAATTAAAATTCAGAATTTAAGTTTTCAGTTAATTAAAAAAGAAAAGTAACTCAAAAGTGTAACAGGCTGTGTAATTTTAAAGTTAAATTCCATTTATTTGACACTACACTTTCAGCTTTCATTATTATGTGGATTTTCTGCATTAACAATGAAGTCTAAAAAACAAGAATGAATGAAAAGCGTGTTCTGATCAGTTAACCATGGAAAGCTAAAATCCTGTAGTTTAGCACTTGTCTACAAACCAAAAGTCATTGACTAAATTTTCAGGTTATGGTCTCATAGTCTCAAGTAGCTGGAAATGAAATAATTGCTGCTGTATCTATTTAAATGCATTCCCTATGATCTAGTTGCTTCTGCTTTAAATGATTACGCCCGTTCCTCATTTAGCATGCCCAATGCATCCCCATAGATTTACATGATTCATTTGGTCCTCACTTTAGGATAAATTAAAATGTTGTTGCGCTCTGAAACGGGAAGTTAGGACTAAGAATGTACAATTTATTCGGAACTCAAGTAAATTTAGGTTAATGTCCAACTGGTTTGAAATAGGTCTCTGAAGGCACAGGCCAGGCATGGTGTAGGCTACAAGTGCTGCCTCCTGCTGCCATTGAGAGTTCCCTATATTAGTGCAAATATTCTGCACTTCAGGGTAGCAGTATATAGCAAATGGAGAGCATGTGCACTGGGTTGTATATTGCACTCTAGACTGTGCTTTTTTGCTCGCAGTTGCTTTGGCTTATTTTCTTCACAGAAGATGTATATGCCGTGACTTGAAGGGATACAGAATAGTCCCTTTTAAGGTTGAGGGTGGGAGAAAGGAATAATGCTTAACGGCTGCTATTGGCTGGCAAAATGTGGTATGTAAGTTAATATATTTTGACTTTTTGTGTGGACAGATGGTAGGTTAAGGCGAACCTAAAGATATTTCCTCCCGTGATGATTTTGTAAAGCAGCATAGCAGATTGTCAGTTTGTTCACTGTTCTAATGAGGCAAATTTTTTGACTGCTGGGTTGTGTGGTACTAAAACTATGTGAATTGTAGCTCGGTGCTTTATCCTGGTGAATCAATGACTGCAAGTATTTGCAATATACAGATCAGATTCCTGAGTGACTCAGCCCGTGAAGGGTAATCATTTCTGGCATCTTAATCTCCCTTCTCTTAGTGCTGATGTCTAAAAATAAAGGCCATGGTTTTATTTAATATTGAGAAGTCCAGCATGCAGCTTTTAACTTGGCTGAGTCCTGGGGCTCCATCCAGCCACCTTTCTCCCCAGCTCCCAGGGAAGATGACTTTCCCCAGTTGGTTCCATTTCAGTCCCTCTGATGATAGTCTCTAGCTCTGAGTGGCTGAAGTGCCTTCTGTTTTGTCCTTCACCAGACTCCTTTTGCTTATATATAAGCAGGTTGCTATTTGCTCTAAGAAACAGCTTGATATGCACTTCTGCATTGAGTCTGGGAAACATTACTGTCTAAAGACAGCAGCTGAGGTACCCATTGAAACTGAGAAACCCTGACGCCCACCTCGACAGGATTGACTCAGCGTATTAATCTGAAATTGCAACCCCACTGCCGCCCTATATTGTATCAGCTTTTAGTTTAGAATTTTGGCTCGTACTTGTTTCTGAAGTTATTTTTATAACCGAGGCAGGAGAATAAAGTTATTTTAAAAGAAATCTTAGATCAAATTCCTGGGAAGGGATGGATTCTGTTACTAAGCACTTCCCAAGCCTCTGGTTTTTGATTATGAGTAACAAAGCTATATGAACAGCAGCTGACTTGCTGATCTCTGTCTTCCTTAAAAGTCAGAGCTCGGGTGTTCAGTTAGAGGACTGAATACTTTTTTTTCACTGGAGCCTGTACAGTTCTTCTGACATTCACAGTTAATATTGATACTCCTTAGGCCAGAAAATATTAGTAGAGAAAGAATGCATGAAGGTCGATTCTGCTTTGAATGGAGTTAGTGGAAGTTTAACCCTTGCTTGTAGAAGGAGGAAGGCTAGACTTAAAAAAGATTTATTATTCCAATGTGTTTAATGATTTTGTATGTGTACAATATAGATTTACACTATTTTGAGTATATTTTAAAAAGACAGTCTCTCTTATTTTCAGGGGTATTGTTTTGGTTTTAGTCTATCCATAATTAGTTTCTATTTTTAGAACAGATCAAGAGAAGTAGCTCACAGATGTCTGAAAGATGCATGCTTTCTCACATATAAGTGTTTTCTTTGCTTTATGCAAAGAATTTATTATTAATGCTTTTTAAAAGATGACAGGACTTATACAGACTTTATTTTTTTTCTATATGATTAATACCAGCCATTCATTTTTTTGCTTTCATTTATAAGTACTTCAAACTCTCCTATAGAAAGGAGAAATGGGCTATATGCATTTAAATATACACCTAAAGATTAAAATAATTGCAATCCTCATTTTTTTTAGTCACCTATATCACTATAATGGATACGTAATATGAAAATTCCATTTTAAAAAGGGCTATTACCAGTGCTTGTTTCCATTTTTAATCTTGGAATAACATTTAATTTCCAACTTAAGTTCTTAATACATGTTTTTAAATTCCCTTTAATTTTAAATGTTCCTTCTCGCCTGAGGAGGCAAGTGATTTACTGCTTTTGACTCAATAAAATTCTTACAGGCAGTTATGCTACTGAAATTTTGGTAAAATAACATGTGGGATTAGAGAAAAAAACCAAACAAATCAAGTGATGAGTACATCACAGCAGTCACAAAGTTGTGTGTTTAAATCCATGTTCCTGTGAACTGTATTCTATATGCTGGTACTCTTGTATATTTTATTTTGTATATACTCGGTATCAGGCAAAAGTCCTTTGTAGCTGCAAATAAAATATAACTATTCCCTTTTAATATTAGGCAAATAATGAAGTGCATAAATCAAAGTATTTAAGGCATGTAGGTACTGTAGTTACTGTGTTAGTTTAGAAAAGAAAGACACTATGTATACGGAGGAACTTGATGTGTGAGCCCCTTTATAAATCAACAGCACCCCCCCCTTTTTTGACCTTCGAATGACCTCACCGCGGTGCCTTAACGTTGAGATAATAATAGAAGTATCCTTTGTTCATAGTATCCCACAGAACAAATGTTTTCAGCAGTGGCTTTTGTATTTTTGTTGCACACAATTGCTCAGAAGATTAATTTCAGCCTTCTGATTGTATATCTTCTATCTTGCATTGTAAAGGGAGAAAGGGTTTCTTAGGTTTTCTTTTCCCGTTAAACACTTACATTTAGAGTAAAGGGTCAAATAAAAATCCTTAATCATTAACAGGCCAAAGAACTATTAAAGTGTAAAAAAATATCAGTCAACAGATTTTAAGAAAAGTTGTACTATCCAATGAAATCATATAATACTATGCATTTATAGTGTTGTATTAGTGTAAAAGTATAAATCAGTTTATAATATCACACAGTTATCTAGGTACTTACCATTTTAAAAGCAGCATCAAGTGGAATCGGTGGAAAGTCCCCAAGGTGTAATCAATAATTGATTGAAATGATGAGCCTTTATGGTATTATTTTGAAGTACACAGTCTGAAATTAGAGGAAATTTACTAAGAGTTGTATATTTTGTTGAAAGAAGGATTGCTCAGATATATATTAACAACAAAATGATGTCTGTTACCTTCTACAGAGTACAAGGAGAGTGATTTAATTTTAAAATGTCTTTCAGCTGGGTAGCTAGGTAACTTACACTGTGCTACACGAAAGAGCTTGGATCCCATTTCATGAAGCAGGATTCCAGTGCAATGAGTGAAGGAAACAGATGGAGTAAGAGGAGGACAGATGGGTACCAAAAAATTATAGGCATTTTTTTTCAGTACCTGTATTAACTGCCATAAATCAATTTATTTTAATTTATTGAAACAGGAAAATTATAGACTATGAAACCAAAGTATTACAGGGCACCAAACCACTCTATGTTGAAAGGATGTATTTGTAGTGATTAGTAAGACTTCTAGATGGGCTACATCCGAGAGTAAAATTTTCTGCGGGCGAGAACCTCACCCCCAGTCAAATCACTTCATTCTGTTAGGGACATTTAAACATCTCTCTTATTTGGTGGGGTCAAGATTTGTTGGTTATTTTTCAATATTGGACAGCTGTAAAGCTTTCCTTGTAGACTAAAGGTGTAGTGACTGCTAGGGAGCTGCTGCACCAGCAAGGCTTCAAGCAGCCTAGGAAGGAGCTGAACCTGGAGAGCCCAAAATAAAGGCTGAAAGTGCAGGAGGCCACTTTGTTTCCTGAAGCAGCCTTCAATTGCAAGGCACAAAGCATGGGGGATTAGAAAATCAAAACAAATTTACTATATATATTTATATATATGTATATACCAGCAGTTCTTATCTGCTGCATGGCACAGCTGTTCTGTGACATACTTGACCTTGACTTAATTCGATCATCCCTGTGGTTAAATAGGAAGTTCAGCCGTGAGCCAAATAATTTCTTAACACTCCTCACCTCACCAGGAACTTCCCTCTAGTTGCTGATACTGTTGAATTTTTATATGAACACCTGTCCATTAGAAATTGGATGGTGCCCATCCAGACAATTTACATTTATTTTAGAAAGTCTTGCAATTAGTGGACTTTTAAAATTGTAGAATAAAAATAGAAATTACCCTTATATTCAAAATATTTGAGAAATAAAGAAATATAGGTCAGAATATGTAATTACTGTCATTCTTCTTTAATTTATATCAGCAAGCGTTTTCTTGCATAGAGGCATCACATGATTAGCCACTATATTTTGTGCAGCAAAGGCAAAAGTATGAAAAAATTTGTAACTCAAATATCTTGGAATTGGCTTTCTATCATCCGAGTTCCTCTTAAATTTTCCTATGAATAGTTTGAAGTAAAAAATCAGAATTTTATTAGAATTTTCAAAATAATTTTCTAGTTAAAAAATAATTAGAGGGTTTAGGCTCACTGTTTTTGTAATAAAAGTAAATCAAATATGGTGTTTTGTATTCATATGAAAAATATTGATTAGAATTTATCCCTCAGTCTATTAAATGCAATTTAGAGCTTAATGTGAAAAACCTGATTTTAACTTTGTTAGATAATTGTAGATTACTCTCATTCGAGGTGAGTGCTGTAGTGCCTCGGTTACAATCTTCAGCCATAAACAAGTCCGCCAAAACTCTTAATCTTCTCCCACCTTTAAACCAATCTCTGGTGGATTGGGATGTAGCCTACAAATTAGGCAAATAATTCAGAAGGGGTGCAGTGGGATAAATAGGGAGGAAGGTGGTTTGGATCGGTTTCATAACTGAAATGGAAGAGAAATTATTGTTTGGTTTCCTTCAATTAGAAAACATTAGTGATCTGAATACAGCTTCAGAATGGCTTTATTTATGCAGATTTGAATATACTAGTTTTCATATCTTTTTTCATTAAAAGTTTTTGAGTTGCAGAAACATTAATATTATTGCCTTTATTTTTTGTCACTGGGACTTCTTACAAAATTTCATATCTCCACAGTGATTGAGCTTCTTTCCCTCCCACACCAATCATTTGTTTTCCAGTTTGAGTTTGAAATAAAATAGATATGAAATAATGTTTCCTTTAAGCAGGTAGGAGATAAAATATACAGCTTGCTTAAGCCATTTATCTGAAAGAGTTTAAAATATGAACCAGGGTCAAAAAAGTGAGGAACTCTTTCTGATTTTTGTAGTTTCAAGATGGAAAATAATTATAACTTAGTCATTTTGAAAGCATAGAATTGCTTTGGAACTTAGACTGGAATTTACTATTTACTACTACAATTGTTTTGTAAACAAACAAGCTTGCAACACACAAAGTAAGCACTCTTAAATCCATATTAAAAGTGATGTCCACTAAAAAGTCTGCCCTAATAGATAACCCTTCAGCCCATTGAAACCTGGCAGCATGTAGTGTCAGGAGCATCTTGATACTAGTATGGAAGAGCAATAATTATTTTGATCTATGAGGAGAAGATGGTCCAAGGAAAGGGAAAAGGCCATGCTGCTGTCAATACCTATCAGCAGTAGAGTCCAAGTGATGTGCGAACTTCGTTTATGTATTTGATTTGTATTCAGCCCACCCTGAGATTGCCCTTTCTCAAACTGCTTGATCACTTTTAATTCCCCAGTGGAATGCTTTTAGAAAAGAGAGCAATCTTGTACAAGGCTCTTGCTGGTCGCTGAATTTGGGGCTTCTTTTCCTGATGTGGAGAGAGAAAGAACGTGTATGCACTGCAGAAGAGAGGGCTCTTTGTTAAAAATCTCCTGGCAGTCTTCAGCTATTTTGAGCTGAAGACTGTTGCCCAGGTGCTAAGGCTAATCTAAGTTGCAGCAAAGAGGAAATCTCTCTCAAGTGGTGAAAACTCAAGTGCTAGGTCTTGTTTCCGCCCACTACAAAAGATGGTATGCTAGTTTAAATACTTCCTTGACCTATCAGTCCTGTGGTTTTAGTTCCACTGTTCTGCTTGGAGAGTCCATACATATTAGCTTATTAAGGTAATATAAAGATGACTGTGAAGCAGCTGTGGGGCATACATGTCAAAAGAAAGGTCACAGTCTTCTGTACAAGTACATCTGGGAATAAATGCCCAGTATATACACTGCTTTTTGAGCATCTGTCAAGACCTGAGTGTCCAGCAAGTTTCCCATACAGGAAATTACTCTCACCAAGGAATTATTTCTTTCTGTATTTCTGTCATTCAGCCAATTATTTGCAAATGAGCTTCATCATCTATGATGCAAGTTAAAACAAGTGTATTCTGTTCTGTATGTATATGCCATAAATATGAATTAATCTAATGGACTAGTTCAGTTACTAAGATCAACCAAACAGCAGATTCCATTCTGTATATTAAATTAGAATCTTAAATTTAAGGTGTAGGTATCATTGTTTCAGATAATGAAAAGTCATTCAAATGGGTTACTTCAGTCTGCTTTCACTTCAACAAAGCAAATTACTACACGTGAGAGAGTGCATTATGAAAACAATAGTATCACCTATATAATTGGTAAAACAATATGCCTGGAAGAGTTCAGGGGGCCTGGGAGTGTCAGAATTTCCACCTCAACTCTGTGTGCCTCAGTTCAGGTGTGACTGGCTATGGGGAGAGCGCTGTGTCTGTTTCAGCCACTCTCCTGTCCCTAGAGGATCAATGCTGTTTTTTTCCATAACCCCCCAAACGAGTATATATGTGGCTTTAGTGCTTCTAGCAATGAGTTTATCTTACTGCCTATGTAGCAAACTAGGCATAGAGGTCATAGAGGCAAATGTTTAGGCATGAACATGAATCTCTTCTATAAAAAAAGAAAAAGATGCTTTCAGTATACTAGAAGGTCCTTGTTTTCCCTTATTAACTGTTCTTTCCACAATGGTAAAAAAGCCTTTTAAAATTTTATTTTATTCATTTCTCACTAAATAATTGCATGAAAAATTGCTGTGCTTAATCAGGAAACTTTCAGTAAAGCATGGGGGAGATGCGAAAGTGGGGGCAGCATCCAAACTAATTTCTAGAACAGTAAAGAAGACTCCAGATGGGGAGCCTGGAGATATTTTTTAGAATATTTAGCTCTAATGATTGAGTATTAATAATTTTGAGTGATAGAAAGAGGGATCAAAGCACCTGTATATGATTAGTATAGGACCGCCTGTAAATGAGATAATTTTAAAAATAATCAGTTCTGAGTTTCTGATATTTTCTTCGGATTCTTGACAATCATTTTAGCAGTGTAATGATTATGTTGTTTTTTCTTGGATATTTTTAAAATTTGTATATATAAAACTTCCTCAGACAATACAGGTGCAAATACAAAATACTGGCTACAGGCACAAGTAAGAAGAGTTGTTAAGCAGACAAGCTTGTGTAAGGAACCTGATTTTGTGGTAATGAATATTCTGCAGGTTGACTATCATGACGTATCCTCCTGCTTAGCAATAGAAGAGGGTTGTGTAACTAAATAACTCATTAGAACGATGAAGATAATGTTTAAGACACGTTCATTTTCCTCAGCCCTCTTTTCTCCTCCCCCCGAACATCCAGCTCACTGGAGAAGTTATCACTGCAGAGGGTGATGTCTGGTGTATGACTTGTTTCATGCCAGCTATCTCTCCCAGGCATTTGTGCTATCTTATTCCCTTCACTCCTCCTGAAAGCTATAGAATCATATGTCATTATATGCCATTGCATGGAAAAAGAGGCATTCCAAAGCTTGACTTTTGCCATACATTTAATCAAGCCAGAGTAGTTCAGTAAGCTTCACTACTAATATTTTTTAGCAAAAAGAAAACAGAAGACAGTTATGACCCCTACTATGCTTTAAGCTGAAGACTGTTGAACTGTTGACGAAGAACTGGCCATGTTCAAAACTTTCAGTTTTTAGAACGTATTGTCATTCTTATTTTCTCTATAGATCTTTCTGTAAACCTAGAATTGAACCTCAGGTGTTGATTTTTTCTGATGGCATTTCCATTTGGAAATGTCAAATATTTCAAGAGAATTTTTATTCTTAGAAGTTGTTGAATTGAAGCCCTGTTATGCAAATTTTATCCTTGCAAAGTTGAATGAAATTTACCCAATTACAAACCTTCAACCTTTTGTTAAATGCCTCTATTAAAATATGGCCTCAGAGTTAGAAAAAAAAACAACCTGAAACTAATCCAAACTATTCTAATAGAGTATTGTGTGTGTCTTTCTGTATATGACAATGTAAGGATGATAAATTTGACTATAAATACCCATTTATTTTGTAATGACTGCTATATATTGTAAGTAGGGCAGCTGTATACTGCCTGAGATTAAGTGGTTTCTTCTATAGCTAGTAGCAGCAGCAGACTTTTGACCTCTTTGTTAAATAGCTGTTCATTGCAAAGTTCATGTCACCCTTACTAAACTGAAGCTCTACTGCATTTAGATTAAATAATGACCAAGGTGCATTCCTGCAGCCCACAATTATTTCAGTTATTTTTACTTAATGCTGAAGTCAGCAGAACTTCTCATCACAGGCCCGGGGCTCAGAACTGGCTCCTTGTGTTTTTTGAGCACCGTAATTCCATGCCAGCTTGACTTCTAATTATGTTCCCTGACATCTCAGTAAGTTTTTATCTGCTTTATACTGCAGTGACAAAGGCCGAGTATATTTTAAACAGAGGCTTATCATAATATTTTACGGTCTCATTAAAACTTTTGGCCAGTCTACTCTACAATTTCATCTTTTTTAAATGCATTTCCATACATGCATACATACTGAATTTAGAAGAGACCTTACTTCATAAAGCATCTGGTTTGGTTACAGTCATTTTACACTTATTTCATCATTATTGCATGAGATTTGTATTGAGTACATAATTTAGCTTGCTGCTTGCTCTGTGTCAACCAAAACATGACTTAAAGTGCCATAGTACTTTCATTAAAAGAAAAAAAGAAAGCACTTAAAAATAAGAAGAAAGGCAGGTAAAATAACTCCTTGTCCTTCAGGAAAATGCATTTTATTCTTTCTCTCAGCTGAAACAGTTACCATTAGAAATATTCTCAAGTTGTCTGTTTTCTAGCAAGTTCTTACTCTCTCATGTGTGCAGTCTAAAGCATTGTTTTGCTCCTTTGTAAAATTGAATCAAAGACTTTCAAAATTAAAAATAATTTAAAGTTACAAATAACACTCATCCTCCTATAAAGTACTAAGTAATAAACCATTCCTGTTTCATGGCGCTGGAATAAAAATAAGCTCTGCTATGTGTTACAAAAAATAAAGGTCTTAAGTCTTCATTTAAAAAAAATTAGCAAAGTAAGTAAAAACAGTTTGGGGAGTCTTTGAAGAGTTAGCGTTTGCTGCCAATCTTTATACATCTCAAATGTATGGAAAGAAACCACTGTTGCTGCTGCTGCAGTTTCAGAAATGAAATTCAAAAGTTGTTTACACAACTAGTAATCCATTTCATATTAAAGATAGAAATGCAGTAGTTGTATCTGTAATGAACTGAGGAGGTTTGTTAAATACAAAGCATTGCTACAGTGACATCCCACATGAACAGGAATTTATATGTACAATACATGTATCCATTGTCCTCATACAAGCCTTGTTCTTATTGTACAGAAAAACAAAGTAAACAAGTAAAGGTGCTTTAATTACCTTTATAGAAAACTTATCAGATTGGTTCTGTTACTGCAACCTTCATAGAACTTATTTCCTTTCTACAAAGCAAATCATAGGTGAAGGCCCCCTAAATGGTACTTGCTGGTGGGTAATCGTAGCTATTACAATGCACTTGTATTTTGGGGTCAGAATGTAAGAAAATAGTGCTAGCTGAGCTAGCTAGATCTTATTTTAGATCTAGCTCTCCGTCTTTTGAATTGCTCTTGCATCTTTGAATCCTTCCCTCATTCACTTGCCCTCTAGAATTTAAGTATTAATAAAGTAAATGAAAAAGTCTTGCATCACAAAGAACAATTAGGTGTGTTACAGTATTGGTGGATAAGGGAAGAGCAACTGATAACATCTACCTAGACTTGTGCAAAGCATTTGACTCTGGCCTGCATGAAATCCTTGTCTCTGAATTGGAGAGACATGGATTCAATGGATGAACCACTTGGTGGATAAGGAGTTGGCTGGGTGGTCACAAAGAGTTGCGATCAATGGCTCAATGTCCAAGTGGAGACCAGTGATGAGTGGTATTGGGTATTGGGACTGGTGCTGTTTAACAACTTTGTTGGTGACATAGACAGTGGGATTGAGTTCACCCTCAGCTTGCCAACACACCGTGCTATATGGAGGGGTTGACACACTGGAGGGAAGGGATGCTATCCAGAGGGACCTGGATGGACTTGGGAGGTGTGCCTGTGTGAATCTCATGAAGATCATCAAGGCCAAGTGCAAAGTTCTGCATGTGCATCATGGCAATCCCAAACACAAGTACAGGCTGGGCAGAGAATGGATTGAGAGCAGCCCTGAGAAGGACTTGGGGGTCTTGGTGGATGAATATCTGAAGGGAGCCTATAGGAGAGCTGGAGAGGGACTCTTTGTTAGGAAATGTAGAGAAAGGACAAGGGGCAATGGTTTTAAATTGGAAGAGGGGAGATTTAGATTAGATACTAGAAAGAAATTCTTTACAGTGAGGGTGGTGAGGCACTGGAACAGGTTGCCCAGGGAAGTCATGGTTGCCCAGGGAAGTCGATGGATGCCCCATCCCTAGAGGTGTTCAAGGACAGGCTGGGTGGGGCTTTGAGCAACCTGCTCTAGTGGGAGGTGTCCCTGCCCATGGCAGGGTGCTTGGAACTAGATGATCTTTAAGGTCCCTTCCAACCCAAACCATTCTATGACTGTTTGCAAGGGCATGTACTCCTTGCTAGGACAAGGGGTAACTGAAAGAGGGTAGATTTAGATTAGATATTAGGAAAAAAATTTTCACTGTGAGGATGGAGAGACACTGGAATAGATTGCCCAGAGAAGTTGCCGATGCCCCATCCCTGGAAATGTTCAAGGCCAGGTTGGATGGGGCTTTGTGGATGGATGGTCTAGTGGGTGATGTCCCTGCCCATGACATGGGGGTTGGAACTTGGTGATCTTTAAATTCACTTCCAACCCAATCCATTCTATGATAATTCTATGATATAAATATGACACATGTATTCTGAGACAATGTTTCTGGACTCTGATACCTTTATGGTGTAATTTGGGAGCAGAAATTAACTGGTAGTTCTGGACTTCACAAGCAGTTCCATTAGTGTTGTGTCTTTTCTCTAGTGTGTAGAAAAGATTGATCTTTGAGAGGACTTCCATTTTTGCTTAGGACATCAGACCACTTCTTTGGATAGGTCTGTGCATGGTGTAGCTTTTGCTATTATGTATTTTGCAGTTGTACACCTTTTTTTTTTTAATATAAGGCTTATCTGCTTATCACTCATTTTCATCTGAGTACCCTACATTGTACAGTGTACACCCTGTAGCAAGATACGTAATATTTCTTCAGAATAATTCATTGTTTATTTATTGCAAAGACCAGAGGATAAAGTGGTTCCTATTCCCCAATAATTTAGTTCATTCTAATATTCTCTTACCAATTCTGATTTCACATCTCTTCTCCTTGCGTATCTGCATCAATTTAATTTTTGTATGACAAAGCACTATACACATCTGGGCATGTCTATAAATAAAAAGCAATAAGCTGACATCTCTCACCTGTATCAAATGTATTTCATGCCCTTTTTTCTGGCATACTTGCTATTAAACTTCTGTCTCTTTATATCTGTTGCCTGTCTGTATTTCCCATGTCCCTCTTCCCCTTTTCTGGCAACTGACAGAGTTCTCAGCTGCAGATGAAGCGTAATACATCATTACTCTCTTCACTATATCTACCTCTGTGCTGATGGGTTCATACAGGCATTGCAGACACTTTTTCTTTTATAGTATACAAAATAAACTGTCTACAGCCATGTACATTTGCTTCCACATGTACCAAGCATTGCTTATTTCAAGCAATGTATCTACATATAGGGAGAAAGTTGTAGATCTCATTAATATCTGCCTCTGAAATGAAGGCAAGGTGAAAAACCAGAAAGCAGCAATGAGCTGAGATCATTGGCAACTCAAAACTCTCAATGATGTAATCAGGCCACTTATTAATTACTGACTGCAGCAGTATCTAATGTTTTTTAAGCGTTCACGTTATACTTGTACATGAAATTTGTCCTATGTTTATAAAATTCAGGTGGACATTTGTGTTGTCTTTTTTCAAGACTGAAGTGCAGCCAGGCACCTGGCTGTGACAGGTCTCTGAGTGTGACCAATAGCTGCCTCCCTGTAGAGGCAGATCGCACTAATTGCTCTAGGACACTCAAGGAAGTTGCTTTTGTTTGTGCATGCGCTGCATAATACTGAACCTCATCCTTGTCTTGTGGCTTGCTTGTTAGCCCTGCTCTTTAGGCCCTGATGCCTGCTCTTACTCCTAGGTCTCCCACTTGCAGTACGATTCTCCTCTGGGTTTTGCTCACTTCCTTATTGGCGATACTCCTATTTCTCAAGCTCTTGCATAACACGATTTCTTCAGTTCTTGACCTAACTACTTATTTCACCTATTCAACAAAACGGGAAGTTGAGCGGAGACTTTGATGACAATTTCAGTATGAGGTTAGACTTAATGCTTGTCTCAGTTTATGGTTGTGAAGTTGTCTGTCGATCTGGGATGCTCCCTGTTTGTGTTGTTTATTCATGCAGTTTTTTTTATAATTTTAGGTATCTGGGGCTTTAAAATTTTTTTTTTAAAGCCTTGTAACACCAAAAAGTGCAGTTTCAGTTTACAACCAAAAGAGATTAAGACTTCCTTGTAAACACTTTTGATAGAAGGACCTGAAAACCTAAGACAAATACCTCATAAAATATTGTGATATTTTAAACAGAATCACAAATTATGGTGACAATGCAGTCTGCTCCACCAAACAAGCTACAGGATTTATAGGTCCAAGAAAAGAGTTATAGAGAAGTTAGGAAAAGGAGTAGATGCTTTGTGTGCCAGCAGAAATAGTTGATGCATTTCAGTTTGAATTTTATTCACATTTAGCAAACTATACAAGAAAAGCTGGGTCTCTGGGCTGTTTTAAAATGTAAATGTGTCAACATGTAAAAGAGATAGTCTCATATGAGAGGATGAAGAAAAAGCCAACAAATGAAACCCCAGCAGTGAGGTAAATCAATATGCGCTAAAGTGGTAACAATCAGATATTTAGGGGCGCTAGATCACTTCTTGTGTGTCCATAATTTTTTTTCCTTTTCCAGCATGTTAGGCAAAATTCTATGGAATTTTATCCTACAACAATACCACTGATGTATGCTGTAGTTACAATCTGTTCAAAGAACCAATTAAATGACATAGGGCTTTTAATTGAACTGCAGTACTCACTGATTTTCTCGTTGTACAATAACAAAATAGTCAATGGATAACTAAATTAAAACACAAAATTCTGGGTCAGAAGCCCTAAATAGGGAAATGTTCTAAATAAAGAACAGCTTAGTCTGATCTTATATTCACTTCTAACACACAGGAGTGTAATCCTGTCAGCAAAGGGAGTAATTTAAATAGATGAACATAAAAGGCCTTTGTGTACTAAGTCAAGATTTTCATATCATTGAGCTTGTGCTGTGATTTTAGCACTAGTGTTGCATATGAAAACATTAACTTTTGGCCGTTTAGGTACATGAGCTGAACTAATTTTCCACCTTTGTTTAGTTTTTCTACCTTCTGCCCCTATAAATCCTTTTCCCATAGTTCCATATATGCAGCAGTAACCTTTGTCAATTAAAAGCTGAAATCTATCTGGTACATATACTTTCAGTATATGGCTTTTATACTCATGTTCATTTGTCACCTTTGAACACTTGATTTTGAAACACACCAGGTTTAGCAGCTGGTGCTTTTAAAGCTAGGAAGTGCTGGTCAGCAGAAGGACTCCTGCCAATGTATTTATTTCTGTGCATTGTTATTGTTTATAATACATTTAATAACTTTGAAAATATAACATCCTTCCCTACCAGACTGTTCCTTCCCGTTTTGCAACCTGTACCTCTGTTTCACTCTACCGCACTACTTTTGTTGCTTACAGAACTGATCCCATATTTTCCTCACATTCCTTCCTAATGATTATGCACAACAGTAGAATTCAGCCTTCAATTTTTATCTATCCTAGTCATATGCAATCACATTTCTTTTTAACTTATAATTGCATGCTTAAAAAATATTTAACCATAATTTTTGGCTGGTAAATTCAGCCAAATCTAGAAGAATGATAGATTTCCTAAAGATGCCACAGACACTTTGTGAAAATCATCAGAATGAATAGAAGGGACCAAAATTACTTTCCCTGCTAAGAGAATGAACAGCTCATTCTGTTTGCTAGCAGCTAGCTGGTAAATTTTAATACATGTACTGAACACTGTAGTGGCACAGGTGGGGAGAGTCTCTCCGGGCATCAGGGCAACTAACTGTAGTTGTTAGTTGCTTTAAAGATATTTTTGTGATATTTCTGTGATATTTTTACAGGGTGCAGGAGCATTACCTGTTATATCAGCATATCTCTGGAAATGTTGATCTTTAGTTATCTTTAATACAATGTGCTTCAAGTTATTATTTCACTTAAACTATTTCTTAAAGGTATAGCACAGTTTCACATGAGAAGAAATTTAGCAGTATTTAATATGCATTATTCATACTTTTTTTTTTTTTCTTCCTACTGGTTCCTATGTGGACAAAACAAAGAGTGTTTGGAGGAACTGGAGAGACATCTTTGAAATTTGGAAAATATATGTATATTAAGTTGGAGATAAGAATAACTCAACTGCAATATTACTTTTTAATTGCAAACATCACTGTCCCTGTCTGATATCAGCTGTATCCATGGCATTCATCAACTTTACAAATGGAGGCAATAACACTATAGTATTACAAAGCCTGACAACATATAGTGTAAGGTGTAGCAGTACATAATGTATAGCATCAGTATGGATGCTCAGGTTTATCCTTAGAAATATATATCTGAAGATTCTGATTCTGATATCTGTGACACCACCACACAAGCTCATAATCTGTAGGACTGAAATATGAGGTCAGAATCTAAACAGAAAAAACATAAAACACTACTGGAGAAAAAAGATAAAACCTTAGTTTAAGGCCTTCTTTTTCTTTAATACTTCAGTAATGATTTGGTGACTAATTTTTTTTGGCGTGTGATCTAGCATTTTTTGTAGGCTTGTTTTGTATACCAGCAAGCTGCATTCCTAATTGTTATTCATATTAGGTTCTACACTTCCTATTTTTTGGAAGCTGTTTGAATGCCAAATAGTAGCAATCATCTGTCAGATAATAGATAGGATTTTGGGATTGTAATTAAATGTAGCTACAGTACATGTACTTAAATACTAATTAAATGGCACTGACTCTGAGATCATAATCTGAGTGATTATAACTAGACTGAATTCATGAACAGATCATACCCAAATAAGAATTTGTTGCATTCCTATTTCTTGTCTTGCATAAAAATAGCTAAGAAACCTACTCTTTCCAAAGAGGATTTCTGTCTTGAAGTTTTTACAACATAAAACAAAGCCTTGTGAAAGATTTGATATTCCAGCATTGGAATGCTATTCCAAATTGTTCTTGTGTTAGTTTGGCAAGTGTATCATTAGTTTCATGAGGACTTTACTAATAAGTATATGTTAGATGTGACACAGGAAACAAGACTATATTTAAGCTTCCCAAAACTTCTCATTATAAGAGTTTGCATTCAGTTGCTAGGAGCTTAGCCGAACTTTTAAAGTATTTGGGCTGAAATGTGGGTTTGCATTATGATACAGCCCTCAATTATGTGAGAGCACACTATTCTTCTCCAACTCATTCCCTGCCTGCCTCATTCAGGTCACAAGATGGATAGTACTCATTTAACAGCCAGTTTTCCATTACATCATTTAAAAATGAACTTCATTCAGTTTGTGGCCCCCTTGCTTGCTGCAACATGCAGATCTTTCTCTGAATATGACACTATTGATTTCCTCATAAGAGCGATGGGCTCCATTGCAACTACAGTACCTCAAGAGTTCACAGTGTTACTGTCTCCATTTTATAATACACTTGTGAAATGAGTGGTTATTATTATTTCTGTTTTACAACGTGGTATTATCTCACATCAACATATCCTCCAAAGCACAGACCAGTTTGGGTGGCTAAAGTGAAATGATCATTACTTTATTTCTCAAAGTACATAGTTTTTAATATTTGTCCAGAGCTGGACTTTTTAAAACTATCAAGTGAATTCACTTTACTTGTAGCTATGAATTCTTAAAGATTCTGCAAACCAAATCCTTTGTGTGTCAGATTGAGTGCTCAGAATACACTGCAGCTGTTTGTAAGTTTTGACTGAAGCAATTTGCCTGGGATCATGCAGAAGTCAGTGGCAGAACTAGGAAGAAAATTCAGTTTTCTGTTCTACTTTCTTTCGCATTGGACCTTACCTCCTTTCCATTTCTGTAAGAAAAGAAAGTGAGTTTACAAACATCAAGGTCACTCTCTACGCAGCTGGCTTTCATCCTCTGAATGTCATCTTTCCCATGCACTGCAGTGACAAGATTTTCTTTTTAAATTAAAAAAATGCTGATGCTTAATATTTTGCAGATAAGTAGGAGCTAGCAAGACATAAATTATGTTTCATTTTCCCTCTTATGCCCATAAATGAAGTTGTCTTATTTAAGTAATATTTAAATTTCTCTCAGGATCTTTCTTCTTGAGCTAAGCTTAAAACCCCCATTAGCGTTATTACTCCTGTCCCTTGCAAAATGGACATACTTGGGATCTACATCATTCAGTCCATAAATTGTTAAAATTGTTTAAAATTATATCAGTATTTCAGGTCCACAATGGGCTGAGCTAGTAACACGTTTCAGAATTCTTCTCTGACAATATCTTCAACACAGCTTTACTGAAAAAGTGGTTTGATAGTAGAAGCTGGGAATTCCTGAGTAGATTTACTTTTTTGTGCCATTCTTTTAAGGCCAGATTTTCAAATCTTTAATGTGATTATGTTAGAAGTTGTTTTCAGAGATAACTACCGACAGAGATTGCTGGGAAGAGGGTGGAGATTGTAAATGTATCTGTTTTGGAAAAAAAAAAAAAAGAAGTAACGCGAGAAGCCCTCTTTGGAAAATTTGGAAATACAGGGCCAGGAGAGTCTCTTACAAGGTGGTAAGATGGTTAAGTCTGCTCTGGCAGCTAAAAGTCAGGACGTAGTGGCTTTGGTGCTGAGCCTGATTTAAGCACCCCTTGAGCATGTGGTCCTGCCCTCGTGTGGTGAAAGAGTGTTCCCAGCTGTATCATATTATTATGATGCAGCCATACTAACTTGGAAAATAGTCTTTTCTGGAGAGTTTTGTTTTTTTTTAACCCAGATCAGTTCATGGCATGGTTTATAGTAGAATTTCACAAGCAGTTATGGTGCTAGAAAGGAAGGACAGAAACTTTTTAAGCCAGCTTTTCACTGACATCCACTGATCATGGAATTAAGAGTAAAGCATTGCTTATGACACCTAATTAGCATCCTAAATCCTGTCTACCTGTGTGGTTAGTTATAAATGCCGTCAGTTCAGGTCAAGATTAACCTTTTTTCTAAATTAAATCCATTTAGATGGCACCTGTGTTTATGCCATCCATGCATCTATGCATCTTGTTTATGCAGCAAGATTGAGCTACCTTGCTCAGCTTTTATGTATAGAATGGGAGAGGGTGGAGATCAGGTAGTGAACCAATTCACAGGCAGTATGCTGGATTTCTTTTTCTAGCTGAACAGTGTAGTAGATTAAAGACATGTAGATTTAGGGACATAAAACTGTATACTCAAGATATTACATTAACCTAAATTAAGCTCCAGAAGAATGAGTGTCAAGAACAGAATGAAGAATTTTTTATGCAGCATCATTGGGACCATATGGATATGTGGTCAGCTGTGATCCAAATGAAAAGAAATCTGATCCAGGAGATAAAAGTGAGCAAACTAGTTTTGCGTGCATTTTAGTTTTTTAGAAATCTCCATAGTGTACGTCTAATTCATCTTTGAAAGTGTCCCACAAGAGTCATGAATAAGGCTGCATCCTACGCTTACTTCCTTATGAACCACAGTACCACAGGAAGGCACAACCATGGTCACGAACAGATTGTTTGGTATTCTGTGGGTAAATAGAGCCATATCTCCTTAAAACCTGACATTTTGTTATTAACTGGTGGGCACTTTGGATGGATGGAAAGACTTGAAATTTACCTTTTTTTTTAAGAGAAGAAATAATTATTTTGCAGAATCTGAGTGGCTAATTTGTTTTGTTCATTTGTACTTCATATGGCCTTTGCCATCTTCCAGGGCTGATTCATTCAACTCTAGGTCATCAGGGGAAGGGAGTACATTAAATAAATACAAAAGATGTTCTAAACATTAAATATCAGTAGGAAGCAATGATTGGAGAAGCCTCAGCTGTTAGGCAGAACGAACAGTTTTCCCTTATTCTTTAAATGGTAAAATTATAATTTGTGGGTGATTATAGCTAAATGCAGACAGTGATCTAGAAAATAAATCATGAAGTCATACCAAACCACATCCTTAAGCAGCTGTTTTACTAAAATTGTCTTTCAGTCCTTCATTTAAAATTTCTACTATTTTTCAATTTTATGCAACTTCTTAGTCTTATAAAACATTGCCTTTTTGTTTTGTATTCATCCTTAGTCAGCTTTTATATGAGTATAATCATACTCTTAATTTAAAAAAATTAAAAGGAAACCTCCTTGCACATTTAGATATGCCCATAACTGAAGGTGAAAAAGAGGGATAACCCTAATGACTCTTTCTCAGTAACAACCTTCATGAGACTGCCTCAAGACTCTAATCAAATGAAAAGATTTTGTCCTGCTGAGCAGCTGTCAGTAAGAAGCTTCTAAATTAATATTAAATGTCTTTCAGCAAATGCTGTCTACATCTGAATAAGAAATTGTATTTTCGGTATGATATTTTAATAAGAAATATTTGTGTAGAAGTAATCCTTCATCAGCGGTGTTTGGAATTACTCAGTGCTGAAAGGAAAAAGAAATAATTTAGACAATGCAGTGTTACAAGGTGACATGCAATTATAGACCTGCAGCAGTGTCAGCTAGTTAGATATTATTAAATTTTGTTAAGTTCATGGAAGCTTGCTTTAATGCTGAGGAAGGAAGACTGCAAAATTGAAAACATATAACTGGTTACAAAATTATTCTGTGTTTTCATAAGCCAAGGAAAAAAATAACTCTGTCCTGTAAGACTAAAATCCCAAATTGTCTTTGAGATTCTTAATAAATAAAATGTAATTCTTCTTTCTCCAAATGAAACGTGCACCTGCATTCTGTGTGTATTCTTGGCCAGCAATTAGAAGTAAGCTCTGTAGAATTTTCTATAATCAGTGTCACTTATCTACATCTCTGTGGCAGTTTTATTGCAGGCTTGCTAAAAGGTTTTTGAAGGACTACTGACAGATTTAGATTGTCCTGATGAACCTATCCTGGCAACACAGAGAAAAACTCACCACAAGGAAGTTCAATTCACTGGACATCTAGAATTTATTTCAAATATATTAGTGTCAGTGTTCCCAGCTAACTCCTATATTTCTGAAGGGAACTGTAAATGGGAGCAAAAGGAAGAATCCAAGTTAGTTTTTAGTATGTTTTTATCTGCACTGCCTGATGACATGAAGTGGCCAGCAAACACGTCTGAAGAAATCTGAGCTAATAGGCCATCAGGTACACATAGTGTATAATTTATTTGGGAAGCAGATGCAAATTCTGACATCTTGTGCTAATCTAGAGCTAATTTGCTGTCGTCAGTTCTGGCTGTCACACATTGCTATAACTTGGGAGGCAACATTAAAATAGAGTTAAAAACACCCATGCTAGACAAGCGAGCTTGGCTTCCTTGATGGGCAGTAAAAATTTTGAATTTTCAGAAAATTTTCCAATGCTTGAAATATTTTATCATGTAGCTGGCAGCATATAGTTTCTTAAGTGTGGCTGGCCCTGTGACAGGAAATGTATTACACTGCCCTGTGGGAGTGCTGTATGTGGATTCATCCACGGCGATATCCTGCGTAATAAAGAGAAAATCTCAATTCCTAACCTGGAAGGAGGAAGACCCATAATTGTCTACACACAATGTATCTCTGAAGAGATAATCAGAAATGTAACCTGGGGATAGATTTCCAGCTGGAAAAAAGCATTAACCTTTAGGAGACTTGTGAGGAGTGATGATCCTAGAATAATTATCCATATTATTTGGGACAATAAATTGGAGATATAATAGCTAGAGAATATGTAAAATTTGTAAAAGGCATACAGAAAGCTCTCAAAAGATTTTTTTGATGAGTGTCCTGGTTTGAGGTAAAACAGAACTAATTTTCTGTTCAGTGATTTTACTTTTTCAGCTGGGCCTCTTCTAACTAACTAAACCCTGAAATTAACAGCATATTGTTTAGAAACTCTTATAGTGATAAGACCTGATTATACCAAGGAATGGTATGCAGACAGGCCCTTGCTTATACTTATTGCTATAACAACCAGGGTTGGGCAAATTTGTTATTTGCCCCATTGGAGGGTTGGAAGTGGAAAAATGTGGAGGGGTCCCACCTGTAGGGAGGAGCGAACAGAACAGGTGACTCAAAACTGACCAACAGGGTATTCCATCCCATCCACATCATGTTCAGTATAAAAACTGAGGGACCAAAGGGTCAACCCTCTTCCTTCAATGGCCGACATCCAAGGAGGACCCTGTCTGTTTGTCTGCCTTTGATCCCGATCCAAGCATTCCTGATTCCAGATCCAGAATCTGTCTCCTGTTCATCACTGAGTCCAGCCTGGGACTTTCCCCTGTGCCTGCTGGTGATGTGATGATCATCCTGGGAGCTTGATACAGTTTTGTATATACTGTATACCTTTTTTTTTTTGTTATTTTTTATTATTATGATTTATTATTTCATTATTTATTTATATTTTCATAAAGTAGTTTAGTTTTTTCTAAACTCATAAATCTCTTTTTACCTCTTCCTCTCCTCTCTTTTCCTTGGAGGGGCGGGGGGGGAAGGAGGGGTCATCTGTTATTCTGGTTGGTCAATTCGGTCAAAACCACAACAATGAGTCAAGAAAAAAATCCAACCCTTCCCTCCTGATATTTTTTCTGATTAAAATACATCCTAATTACTGTATTTTTCTACTATTATAAAACCGTCTCGTGCTCCAAATGTTTTTTAATTTTGAAGCGCACTTCCCATTGCACCATTCCCATTTTGTAAACAGAGGTGACACCAGCACAAAGACCAAAGCACACTGGTAGGAGAATGTAAGTTGCAATTCCATGAGTAAAATGAAATATTTCTTTAAAAGAAAGATATGGGTGAGTTGTCTTGGTACCCACTAGTGGAAACAGAGCAAATTTGAAGAAATTGGTTTGCTGTTGTACCATTTTCTAGAGTTGTTTCCTGAAGACTCGAATTCTAAATGATTTCATGATAATCCAGTGGAACTACTAATGCTAGCAATCGTTGAATATTGAATCAAATTGTTGCTAGTATTAATAGTTATAGTGCCTCTGAGTTCAGATGAAATTAATAACCATTGACAGAGGAGTTAGTGTAAAATTCATCCCTCTGCGGAAAGGTCTTTGTGAGTTTGTGTGTCACTTAAATCTTAATTCACTTGTAATTCTTAACGCTATTGTGTTGAGCCGTAGTTTGATCTCTGTTGCTGGGTACTTGTGTGAAGTTGGGCAAATATTTTACCGCTTTCATATTTGTAAAGACACTTTGCAACACTAGTGCCTTTCAATAATGGTAGGTCTCTGAGATTTATTACATACCTCCCATTAGCTGGCGTTTTCCTTAAAGTCCCATCTACTAAATTAGAGTCTCAAAAATTGTTGGGTCCTAATGGTTACTGAAATATGCCTAGTCTCAAAAATCTGAAATCAAATAAAACCAGATATACAAAGTGAAAAGCTTTTAAGTTCTTGACACATAAGGGGAATCTCTGCAAGCACTTGGAGATCAGTTGTGTGAAATTTCCAGGGCTATAGGAGAGGTGTGTGAGGTATGCACTTTCAGTTTGTGTATTTCCCTTTCACCCTTCTCCTTCCCAGTTAAAGAGTCACCCTTCAATGAGGTAGGACTCAACTGATTACCATATTGCTTGGAGCAATGCTTGGAATACTTGGAAAAACTAGGTCAAGAAATCAGCAAACACAAAGGGATCTACCTTTGATGCCACAATATTCCCTGTTTTCAGTATGAGAAGAATGGTATCTTCATATTTGGTCATTTGAGTTACAGCTCAGTAACTGAGATTGTGCTATCTTTTATTGGTAGACTTAGTTGGTCCTGAACAAAAAAAATCCCCCAGTATTTGTACAGATTTTAAAATTAAATTGTTTCATCATCTTTTCTTTTTATGAACATTCTAGCAAATAAACTTTACAGAGGGAGTGTTCACAGAAGAATACAATTTAAGTTTGTACTGGAGGAGAGAGTATTTGGAGTACATATACTGGTTAGAAGAACAATGTTCAGGCAAACACTGAACAAAATCTAATATACGGCTTAGGTAATTAGTTTCACAGACTAAATTTTGAATAATAAACATAATGGGAGTGAGCTACAAAAAGGGAACAGTTTGCAGAAATTATTCAGCAAATAGTTGTAATGAATAATAAATATGAGAAAATTGTGATCCACTCATAGGCATTTCATTAGTAAGTGAAAAAGGCAAAAATTGTCAACTAAATTATGAATGGCAAGTAAATTATTAAACATTTCCACAAATTTACTGTTGAGAGATCATGTGCTGACTTTGAAATGACTCAGAGTAGGTATGTTTTTTTTGTTATTTTGACATGACAGGTTCCGAGTACAAAATACAGATACTGCTCACAGGAGTAATGAACACTAGTAAATCATAAATCCTAAACATCATATTACCCTACTAAAGGCAACCTTATATAAAGACATTTATCTAACCTAACTTAATGAGCTTTTTGGCTTTCAAGCATATAACAGTGCTGGTTGAATATGCTGGACTGTTCGTGTATCTGAAGTTGAGCATATCACCAAGGATTTGCTGGGTCCTTGTTTAGACCTAGATAGTTAGCTGGGACAGGCTGGATAGAAACAGCTAATGAATGGGAAGAGCATGGGCTGGCTGCTTATTTTTGAAGTACCACATAGCATGATAGATTAGTTTCTGGAATAATAGCGTGCATAGCTGCATGTTTCACTGTGCTTTATCAACATGGGTTTACAGCACCCATTTTCACAGAATCATAGAATAGTTGAGGTCGGAAGGGACCCCTGGATGTCATCTGGTCCAACCTCCAACCTCAAGGGCCACCTTGAGCTATTTGCCCAGGACTGTGTCCAGATGGCTTTAGGGTATGGAGATTCTATTTCAAATGCAGTCGGGCTTTCATGACAGAAGGGTAAATGCTGCTGCTGGATTACCATGCTGATAATAGGGATCCTTGGTGGATCCCTAACCATCCTAGGTGGTTATATCCTATTTACATGCTACAGAGTAAATTCGGTGATATTTATTGTTTGAAAACCATTGCAGGAAAATCAGAACTTTTGTGTTATAAGGAAAATTGCTTTAGGCCTTCTGGGCTTAGTTATCATTAAATGCAGTGAGTACACATCTGTATTATAATGTTTTTTCTTTATTTCTAAAGTTTTTGTGAGAAATCATTCTGGAAATTAAGAAGCTATGTATTAGCATTTATTACACAAAACCACACTTTTAAGCAGAACAGTAAAAGAATTCCATCATTTGACTCACACATAACGAATGTAAGCTCACTGAGGCAGAAATCCCATCTACCTGATTATAATTTTTCTAGTATCTTACATAGGCTCCTGATCAGGGTACCAGATCCAAGTAAGGGTTTGAAAACCACTGCACATATATAACTAAAAATGCTGGTTTCTCCATGACAGTGTTTATCAGAAGAACTTATTTCCAAAATATCTTATTGGAGTAAACTGTCCAGGAATTGCAGCTTTACAAAACCAAATAAATAGTAAAATAACATTCCTTCGGAAACTTACAGAATATTTGGTTTGTGCAAGACTCTATAAATTTGTCTGTGCTTATCAACAGCTGGCAGATTTTAGGGGTTTTCTCACAGTTTTATATCCAATAAAGCGAAAATGCAGTTTTGAGAGGATATTCCTTACCACATATCACAAGAACATATGCTGTTTTTACAAATGACTATATTGCTTTCAGACCCTCATTCGTACACTATTGAGAGTAAAATGTGAGCATTGTTAACCGTACATCTATATCACACATTTAGAGAGGTTGATAAATTATAGTTTACCATGTCCTTGAGAACTATTTTTTTCTCAACTTCCAGAAGCATGTATTCCATTCCAGTCCCAAAAAGGCTTTTGTGAATGGTTTTCTTTATTATGCTTTTTATTTTTATATCTTCCCATTTTCAAGATACAAATATTTTTGATTTCTAGATGAATGTGTTCCATCTCAAATGCTTTGGGTTTCATATCTCCACCAGGCTTAAGAAGGAAATAGAAGTATTACTTGGGATCTTATTGTACATTCTTCCTGCTGTTATGCCAGTGAGTGGTAGGTTAGGGCTGGTTGAGTTTGGTGTTTAATAGGAAGGATGCATGTTGTTATTAGCAAACTAGAATTCTATCCCTAAAAAACTCTTCAGTTATTTTTCAGCTGTTGTAATGGACTGTGATCAAAATTCTTTTCTTCTAGTGGAAAAGTTTGTGCATGAAAAAATAGTACATGTAATGTTTATTGCAAGACCAGGTTCTGCAATATAGAATGTATGAACAGACAATTGTAAATTGTTTGCTTTTAAATATGTGAGGCCAGGAAAAAAAGGGCATCAATTTAATGTATTTTTAACTAATTCCTGGAGCCACTGCAGTGGTAGCGAGCAGGAGAAGCAATCACCTCTTTTGACAGCAATGCAGAATGAGATAAAAGCTTTGTGGCTCTGGGTTACAGAAACTGATGTGTAGAGTACCTGGCAAGTTTTCACTTTTTATCTGATAATTCCTGAATGCTGATCTTTTCATCATTGAACCATAACATTCCTATACTGAACAGAGAGAAGGTGGTTGAACTTTGCATCTTTTTCTCCTCAGTCACCAAACATACAGTAGATGTGAAGTTAAATGCATATCTGTTGGTTTGTCAGTAAATCTCAAGATAACATTTTAAATTTCTGGCACTGAGCTTGGGAGTTAAAGAATGGTTTCCTGCTTTGAGACAGTCATCCCTGCTTCTGAATAAATTGAACATTTTACCCGCCTTTGAGGATAATAGTAAGCACCACTTTAGACCAAGAGTAAGACCGTTTCCGATATCGAAGATTGAAATGCCAAGTATATTGAACTGTAAAGTTACAGAAACTATATGAGCTTTTCATTCTGAGTATTGGTAATTACCTGTTTCCATTTTTATGTCTGGGTACATAAGGTCCAGCTCCCTAATAGCAGTTACTTGCCAAGTGAAAAGGCGATGCCACTCGCACTGTTACCACTGACATTTAGCCATTGTACCCAATGAAACTATAAGAATGTATAATGATTTTCATTTTGGAAATGGGCTTCCAGTTGCCTAACTCAACTTAAACCTCGCCTGATGGACAATGTGAGAAATCTGAAGAATTTATTTCATTTTGGAAATATTATATTTTGGGCATTTTTAATTGCAGTACTGTGAGAATTAAATTATTCAGGCTTGTGCTTGATAAACTGTTGAATATGGTAAATTTAACACCTGCATGTTTCAGACTATGCTAGTTTCTACATTTTAGCCTTCAGCAAATTGCCAGCTAAGTGGATAAATATGCTGACAGAAAGGCAGACAGACTTCCTTTTGAGAGGCTGCTTCTCCTAGCTTCCACTGGAGATCTTTGAATTCTGCTATAATTTTATTGAAATTATTCAGTTCTCTACATAAGGGTTTGATTTTGAAAAATTGTCAAATTCTCATGTGCAAAGACAAAGAGCACCACAAGTAATTTTAATTTTTTTTTTCACAAATGGTACTTATTTCCATTTGTGCACACCTGACAAGGCCTTTTTTGAAAAAACTGTTGTCAGAAATGGGGTATAAATATTTCCAGGTTTACAGTTGCTGCCTGAAAAGTATAAATTCCTGGCCAGCAAAGGTGTCAATTGAATGAGTAACATATGGGGATATAACTGACACATTTCAAGGTTCCATTAAAAGGAAAATGCTGTGACTTGACTTCATAGGATGTGGGATTTAATCTTATAGCTGTATCCTTATATATTTAATCTGATAATTTAGTAACATATCTAATGGAAGTCCTTGTGAATGTTTTATTTCCAAACATAATCACTTTCCAGCCTAGCTCTTCCTGTTCATAAATGACTGCATTGGGTTCCTGCTATTGAGACTGTGATTATCTGAATTACCTAGCATTTAATTCTGAACCCTGTACACAGGACAAGACAGGAGGATGAGGGTTTAGTTACTCTTTGCAAATACTATTGGAATGCAGACATCTCAAAAGGTTAGTGTTGTAAGATCTCACTGTTGCATCTCTCACCTTTAATTTAAGGCATTTCCACTGGGAATGCAACAGTCAGCTTTTCTCTTTTGATATTTACTTTATTTCCTCTGTGATTTAAACCTGCTAACATGTCATTTTCCTCACTTCTTTAAAAATTTCAGTGATGGCTTTTTTCTTTCCAGTAAAACTTGTTTCTAGGATTTTTTTTCTCTTGTATACATTGGCATGTTTCTAGTGAACTTCTTGGAAGATTCATTGGTTCTTTACTCATTAAATTCTCAGAGTTTAAGTGCAAGACTGACTTGTCACAGTTCTTGTGTTCTGAAAGAATTATCAATTCTGGAACAATATTCACTGTCAACCCCCAGATTTCTGTGGTGATACGTATCTTGAGGATGTTAGATAAATGAAAAACATTACAATTGCAGTAAATAATAGAGTATTAGCAAAATAAGTTAAAATTATGTATAGACCTCTTTCATATAGGAAGGTCAGGCTACAGTATTATCCTTTCAGCTTGCTGTAAGAGACATTGTGAGCTATTCTAAGATTCCTATAAAACAGTTAAAATAATGACATTGTTAATCAAAAGATGTATTTAGAATACTATACTTTCTCAAAAAGAGCTACATGCACTGGTTATGGTTTAAAATGGGTTTTGTTGCCTTCAGGCTCCGTGCATTGCAATTGCTGAGAATTACTTATTACCTAGGCGTTGGCTCATTTTTTTGTCAGTGCTTAAATTGTCTAATTTGCAAACTTTTCAAACATCTCTCCATTTTGCTGTTCAAATGGCATTAAAAATTTCCAGTTAATAAGGAATTGCTGACAAAAGTGTAGGTGACCAAGCTGCTGAGTTCTGGATGCTTTTACCTTCTGGCCCTTGTATTTATCTATTCACCAGAGTAACTTTCAAGACTTTATGTTGATTGCATGCTGGTTGGTATTGAGAAGGAAAATAGCTACTGCCATGGTTACTGGAACTTAATATAAGTACTAGTTTTGTTTTATTAGTGGAGGTGTGCACTTCTATTGGTTGCATCTGATAATTTCACATCTGATTTTTATATTTCCTTTAGGCCTGTTTCAGAGCCTGTTTCCTCTCCCATTAGAAGTATGTTTCATACATGGGATTTGGGCAAATCTGTGTTCTGACTTTCTCAGTCTTCCAGACTGGATGTTTTCTCTCTGAAATGGCATTATGATCTTAGATCCTCTACACTCAGAGAGGAAGACATGTAGAAAAACTGTTCCTGGACATGCACAAGTGACCAAGAGATTACTTGGGCTGTGAAGTCACTTTGCTGACCAAAATGTACTGTTACCAGTGCTTCAACTAATAGGCTGCTGATCAAGTTCAACAGGTTAATTGTTATCAGTGGAGGAGACAGGTTACTGGTAAGCCTTATCAGTCACCAAACTTGGAAGGAATTTGGGGATATGTGGTTGTTACATGACTGTTGATAACATTTTACTGCTAGACAATGCAAGTACCTTTTTATTATGAAAACAATCTAGGTGAAAATGCCTGTTTTGCTTTAGCCCTACAGGATTTAGAGCGATATGGCCTATTCCCCTCCTCTCACAGCTGAAGTGAAGGCTCCAAGGCTGTGGAGATGAGCCTTTCTTCTCTGTTTCTTGTTGAAGAATGAGCCATAACCAGCATCAGCATTTCTTGGTGGGAGAAGGGTTTTGTTCTTGACAACTATCTATCCATCAAAACAGTTTTATGCATTAGGATGGTTATAAAAATAATACTTGCCATTTCTCTGTTGGCTTCTGCCCCTCCCATAGCTTTTGCTTTCCCCACATCTAGGTCCATGCCTTGTTTATTATTGGTTAAATAATTAAAACTGCCTGTACCTAAATACTTCATTGCTGCAAACTGCTACATGTCATAGTGACGGATTGGCAAACAAATATTTCAATCATGTAGTAATAATTTTAAAAAATACAAATGGGCATTAAATGAATAGCTAGCAAAGTTAAATGATTGTACAGTCAAAGGTCAGAATAATTGTGGTGCTGTGAGTACTTCTCAAAAGGTTAACTCATCCATTTTAACTTCAGTGGCATTTTGGTGGCCTTTTAGAGAAGCAAGCAGGTCTATACCAGTGCAACATTAAAATACACTTGAGTCAGATTTTAGAACACTTTGGAAGAAGATGATGAAAGGGTTTGTATATTCAGATTTCCATGTAATTTAATAACAGTGTCCCTGCATATTTCTGAAATTCATTGGACTTTCTTGGCAAACTTTTTGTAGAAAAGGGAGAAATTGTAGTTTTCATGATTGCAACTTGAGATTTATTTTCCAGTCATGGTCTGGCCTTATGCCTTTGGGAAACAGGTTTTGGTACAGCAGACACTAATCTTTTAAAACTGTTAAAAATCATTAACTGATTGCTCAACTGGGACCCATGACCCTTAAGAAAACTACTGAGATTTATTTTTTAAAACAAAACCACGTGAGTCATTTCAAGCTGGATCATAAGAAACAATTGTAGATACTTCTGTAATGGCTTTTCAGAAGAAAAGCATCAATTAAATTATAGACAAATGGTCATATTAAACAATGTATTCATCCAAGGAGATCTTAAAAAGTGTATGTGTGTATCTGTTTATAAAGAACAAATGAAGCAACAGGACCAAGAAAAGCCAAGAAGTCCCTTAAAATTATATGTATTCTCCTTTCCAGTAGAACAATTGAATTAGACTTCTACAGTCATACAAGTCATGGTCTAGACTGTAGGCAGGAATGAAGAATCTTTATTGTTAAGATTTAAAGAATCATAGCAGTTGTGTTGACACATTTCCGCAATATTGACATTCTGTTAAAAGGAACAGATACTGCACCCAGCTGCAGGGATCTCAATTAGTCCTGAAGGAGAACAAGACAGAAAAGAAGTGAGACTGACACTTTTCTTAGGTCACAGAATTCCTTGTAATCTCACTGTTTTCTTGAATGATATTTAGAAGACCTTTCTAAACTCTTTTTCTGAGCTGTCCTCATTATTGTGTAATTCGAGTTGTGGTCTGCCTTAAATGTTGCTGATATTACAAGGTTTGGAATGGATTAGCACTGATTACACATTAAATCCAGTATGCCTGTCATACTATCAGTAGCAAATATATTTCAGTGCTTGCTGAGACACTTTAATTAGAATTTTGTGTATCATTAAGAATATCTTTGCTCTTGCTCCTTTTTTTCCTAGCTGATAATATCTCTGCCTCGCATGTCACTAGGGACCCAAAATTTTAATCCTTTTCCTGGATAAATGTTGCACTTATTTTATTTTAGGTCATATTTTGAAAGCCTATTCATTCTCATTCCTTAGATGAATGCTGTAGCTACACTACATGGCGGAAAAAGGCAGTGACTACCAGCAGCCTGAAGATATCTGCTGTGTTAGGCGCACTCTGATCTTATTTCGTCCTCACGATGGGTGAGGGAACAGACCATTGGGAAGCTGAGAATGATAAGAACTTTTCTATGTACCTGATGGCCTCCCCCCATATTTAGCTACGGTTTCGGGAAGTTGAATTTTCCGAGGGCGCAAGCATGAGTGCAGCATATGGAGGCACAGAAGCCTGTGTGCAACTTCAGCAAACAGGAAAAGTATTTTTTAGTGCTAAACCAACAGATAAATAAACAGCCTCTATAAGCACCAGGGGAAAGGAGATGTGGGAGGAGCCTATTTACTTAGGGCATCTTAGTCTTCCTAGCTGGGAGGAATCTTTTCTATCTAAGTAGCTGTAGTATATCAAGTTTATCCCCATGAGATTATGCTGATGATGTCCAAATCACTAAATAGAAAGGCAGGTCAGTTTGGTCAGTTTATCCTGGGCAGCACCAAATGGTAAGAAATCTGATTCTTTAATTTCATATGGTGATTGGGAATGCTCTTTGCACCTGTTGGCAAGCAAGCTCTAGTTTGAAGGTGAAGCTCATTTGCTGTCTTCTCTGTCTTGTAGTTCATATTCAATTAGTGTGTTCCTGAGTTCAACCTAATGTTTAACTCAGACTATCCATTATAAAGCATTTCCAAATGGACATGGCTACCTATAGTGTAATCCAGTTTTTCTGTGAATCGCCGTTACAGTAGCAGAACAATAAATGACTTGGTGAAGGACACCAATTGACTGAGAAATGAGATTTGAGAGTGTGGACTATCAAAGGTGACTAGGATTACAAGAACAGTTTCTTCAGTAAATGAAAGATATTGATTGCTTGGGGTGCAGAAAGTTATATCTGTAAGGTGTACAGTGCAAAGCATCCACACAACCCTGGCAGGATATCATGTCCAGCTCAGCTTCAGAAAACACTGCTTTATCCCACATGAGATTGACATCTTAATTAGTTACAATGTTGCAATGAAGAGTGATGATATCCAGCTTCCCAACACTTCATCAACACCCTCACTCAGGTTCAGTATGCAGATATTTTCCCTGCGCAGTTTTTCTCTACATCCTACTGTCATCACAAAACTGGCACGTTGCAAAGCAAACTTTATTCTCCCTCCCCTCATGCTTCACTGCCAGTTCTTATTTCCAGGTCTGCTGCCTGTCCTTTCTTCTGACCTGTCATGACAGGACAGATTCCATAATGTTTACTTTTTTCTTTTTTCCTATTACTGTAACTTCTTTTTCTTATTGTTCTTACTTTTGTCTTCTCTGACTTCTTGAGGACCAAGCTCTTTTCTAACTCCCTCCCTTCACTGTGTCATACCTGTCTTGAACAGTTGTATTTGCCTTAGTTTTCCTCTTCTGCCCTTCTTGCTGCTTGGCAGTTCTCTCTTCTTCCTGCTTGCTTGATTTTTCTTTTATAGCATAGCATAGAATAGAATAAAATAAAGTAGAATAGACTATTTCAGTTGAAAGGGACCTACAATGATCATCTAGTCCAACTACCTGGTCAATTCAGGGCTTACCATGTTACCTTGCCACCAACAAAATTTTGGGTTTTTTGATCTTGGGGAACTTTATGGGGCACCTGATCTGCTAGCAACAGATGGAGTACATCTGCCTCAGAGGGAGAGAAAGATCCTTGCATGTGAGTTGGTGGGGCTAGTCAATAGGACTTTAAACTAGGCTTGAAGTGGGGAGGGGAGGCAAAAGATGACGATAATATCAGAATGGCCTGTGGCAAGTGGCAGGATGATACATCAGGGTTGGAAGGAAGGGATGACAGCAAAGACCTCCATTGGCAAAGGCAAGGTCTTGCAGAGCTGGACCAAGAACTCCTGAGGTAATAGGAGACAGGAGGGTAGCTGCCACAGAACGCCTTGGGGGATCAGTGGAGTGCCCCTCTAAGAAGGCGACATGGCTAGCAGACCGACTGAAAAGTCTCTATGCCAATGCACACAGCATGGGTGATAAACAGGAGGAGTTGGAATCTATCCTGCTACAGGAAAGCTATGACATAGTAGCAATTACGGAAACTTGGTGGGATGAATCCTATGACTGCAGTGTGGCCATCGATGGCTACAAGCTGTTCAGAAGGGACAGGAGAGGAAGGAAGGGTGGAGGTGTTGCCCTCTATGTAAAGAATTGGCCAGAGTGTGAAGAGTTGTTGCTAAAGAATAGCCATGAGCAAGTCAAAAGCTTATGGGTAGGAATTAGGGATCAGGACAACAAAGGGAGCCTTGTGGTAGGAGTCTACTACAGGTCTCCTGACCAGGCGGAGCCTGTCAATGATGCCTTTTTACTCCAGCTTGAGGAGGCATCGCAATCACAGGCTCTCATTCTGCTGGGGGATTTTAACCACTCCAACATCTGTTGGAAAAGCAACATGGCTGGCTGCAGGCACTCCAGGAAGCTCCTAGAGTTCCTAGATGACAGCTTCTTGAGACAAGAAATTAACAGCCCTACTCAAGGAGTTGCATTGTTGGACCTGTTGGTCACAAATACAAGTGACATCATCAGGGATGTCGAAGTTCAAGGCAGCCTGTGCTGCAGTGATCATGCCCTAGTGCAATTCATTGTCCTAAGGAATTTGAAGCCCATGAGAAGCACAATTAGGGCTCTAAATTTTAAGAAAGCAAACGTATCAACACAGAAATGCAACACGGTGATAAAGCTGTGTTTGTCATCTATGTAGCTACTATTTATTGAGAAAACACTTGCAAAAAAGTTGCTGAATAATATATTTTTTTTCTTTACCAAGTGTACAATTTTGGAACCCTAGATATTATTGTAAAAGCATATTTATATGAAATGGTTTAGATTTTGTTTATCCTGAAGATTTTAGAATTTAAATGTAGAATTTTTAAACTACACCTTTAAATACTATTAAAATGTCTTCCTGTCAGCTAAAATAAATCATGTTTTAAAAGTATCACTGCAAGAGAAGACAACATATGTATGCCTCTTTACATACCATGGAACAGCCACAGCCTTCAAAGTGTTCCTCAATATAGGACAAAAAAAATGTCCATGTATTCAAATGACTTTTCAGTCTCTTAAAATAGAAATTCCTAGATCACTTACTAACCCGCTCAGATCATGACTATACCTCAGGTCAGATAAGCCTAAGCAGGAGGGAGAAAAGGAAAAAGGAAGTTTCTTAATTGGTATCTTGGATGTGTGACTGCACTGATACAACTGTAATGCTTCTGGTCTCTGAGACAGGTACAATTATTCACGTCTTTCTGCTACAGCGCTGTGCTACATGAACACACCTGCATTCCACACAACATTCAGCCTCATTTGATACTTGGCTTACTATGTACCTACTAGCTTAAGGTAGCGACCAGCTGTGACACATCTGTTTAATATCTTGTTGGGGGTCATGGGTTATCATACTGGAACATAATTTCACTTAACTGTGCAAATTAGTCTGTGACAGAAGTACTAGTATCATTGCCCTTCCTCAAATGCCAGTTATGAACATTTTCTATGTCATTCAAGTGCAAGCCACTTTTTACATTAGCAGTCTCATCTCCCTCTCAGTGGTATTCTTCTATGTGATCATTTTTCATTTTTTTCAAAGGGACAATGGAAAGGGTGATTCTGTGACAATGTGATTCTTGACAGCCTTTGAAGGGAGGAATGGAAATGCTAATGTTTACTGTAGATGAAGATGTGCCTAAGTCTTACTCTCTTAGTGCAAGACAAAGAGTTTTGTGTTTGCCACAGAATACTTGGATATACCATTTTCTGGCAATAACTTCATTGAAAGATCATCTCTAAAGAAACTGATACAAAACAGAGAATGTGCCGGGTTCTTTACCTGATACTTATGCATCATTCTGTGTATTTGAATGCCGGGGACAAATGGATACCCCTTTTTTTTTTTTTGTTGTGAGCTAAAAAAAGCACAGTGAAGTATCTGAAAACTAAAGATATGTGAAAAATTTTTTCACAGCTGTAAGTGGACGTCTGAAGGAGAGAACAACTTGGTTTAGATTAAATGCTTTTATTCCTAACAAAATAGAAAATCAAAACTTTTGATACAAGATGGATATTTATTAGAAACTTGTAGACATGACAAATAGCACTTCAAAAATACTTGCAATAAGATTTTGGAAGGGAGGGAGCAGGAGAGATAATTTCAACCCCTCTTTTAGCGTTTTACTTTGTTTGAAATACTTTCACAGTCATAGAGGGCAGGAGACAGAAAATGTCTGTCAGACCAGGGAACAGGCATGAGTGGGCAGAAAATTACCCCTTCAAAATGAAATGAGTATTAACAGACAAAAAAGAGAGATCCTGCTTTAAAGTAGCCAGTAGCATTGTGACTAAGGTGATGTCAGGGAGGGAAGGAGGTGAGGCCAAATTAAGGTAATGGAGAGAACTGAACCTTTTTTTCCTATAGTTTGGCTGTCATCTAACTAATGAGTTGCCCAGTTCAAAGACATACAGTTATTTGTTTGGGCAGGGTGGTTGACAGTCATGAAGCCGACATACCAGTAGTTCGTTTTCCTTGCAAAAATAAAAATGAGGTGGCTTTTAGGTTGCAATTCAGATGTGGTCAAATAGACCAGAATATTCCAATTTGTTTGAAACTTCTTACCCAGCTGTATTGAGGATTCACTGAATGTTCAACGTCAGTGTTTTTCATAGTTTGTCTGTGTAGATCCTTTCAAAATTTTCGTCTTTGCCTTGACATTTTTTATCAACTACTCCAACAGATTTACGCCATGTTTTTCTTTTCTAAATGTATTATTCTTCCCCCATATTAATAATGTGGTTCAGCCTCAGCTCCCTGGTTAAATCTGTTTGTTGAAAGAGTGCTAGCATTAAACCTTATTAGAGCATATTATTAAACTGGAGATTAGTGAAGTTAGATGGTGCTTTGAATGTGTTATATCCTTCAGAAATCCCTTCTAGTTGGCCTGACAGCATATGTTGTGCTACTAATTAATTACAGTCATGGAACTGAAACTACAGTTATCATTGAGAAGGAACTTTGTGTTAAAAGATCGTCTCCTTTCAAGGACTTAAAATCTTTCTGTCTGTAAAATGTTACTCTGAAATTTTTAATTTTCCATCTTTCAGCTCACAAGCTGGTTTTGGGTGGTTTAAGGCTTCTTAACTCCATCTCCTCCCCTCAGATAGCATAGGAATAGACAAAATCCATTTCTCCTCATTTGATTCACTACATACACTTCTAGGTATTTTAATTGGTTTTCAGATAAAACAGATTTGACAGAAGAATAAGGATTTTTTTATGAGTCTGAAGAAATGTATTTTAGAATAAAAGCCAGGAAATTCAGCGTGGTACTCAAAGAGGTAGGGTAGGCAATTATTCAATGGACAGACAGTCATAAGTGACCGAATGGGTTTTCTGTGACCATGTAGCTCTGTTAAATTGAACGTTTGGAATAGAATTTCACATAAATGTGTACCTGCTGCAGGCTGATTTAGAATGAGATGTAAAAAGTCATACATATTGAGCTTAACACAGAATTCCAGGAAATGAGCAAATGGGGATGATCCATAGAGACAAATTATTTCTCCAGCTCCCAACTCCTAACTGTCCACTTAGAAAAGCCGAGCTACCACTACAGTTGCATCCTGAAAAAAGTTTATTCTTGAGATGTTCTGCAGGGTCTGCCTGTTCAGTCTTTCCTCTGAAGGACCCTGAGTGGAAAGGAATCCAAAGATAGCTATTTTTAGTCAGTACAAAGTCTTACTTAAACTGTGGGAGCATGTAAAGGAGGCCAACGTGTCCTTAACTACTGACTTATTTATGATCTACAAAGTAGCTTCTATAGGTATATTGCTACATTTCTTCTCTAAAGTCTTAGTGGTTTAGTTCTGGTCAAGTTCTGTCAGAATCTACAAACTGGCTGGATTTTTAAGAGTTGGATTTGTTAATTCTTTTTGTAGAGACAAAAAAATAATCCTTCTGTGAGGTACAGAGCTGCTCTATGTTTACCATTTTTGTACTGAAGTAGTTAGTCTGCATCTCTTGCCTCCCTCCCAGACACTGCTAATAGGTCACGTATAACTTACAGTTCACTGGTCCTTCGATTCCTCTATGTGTTAAGCACAAGAAACTCTTGTAAAGATGAAGAATCCTTGTGCTTCATTTGCACAAATTCCTTGTGGCAGTGTTAACTGGACAATGTGGGCATTTAGGAGCTCAGCAGAGTCAGTCCTCTAGGCTGAAGGACATACAAGCCTGTAGAGAGGCTCACATGAAGGTTCGACTGCTGGGAGGGATATGATTCACCCTTAGAAGTGGTGGCAGTTTTTGAGGTTAATTGTGTTTAATTGAATCTGACTCTGCGGTTTCAGATAAACCATGTAATATGCTCATTTGAATTTGCTATCAAACTTCTAATTCTTGTTTTTAAAAAGCCAAAGAAATGGCAAGAGAGAAAGTCCTGCATTGTAATTACTGCTGGCATTTAAATAGAGTAAAGAAATTCAAATCCTATTTCAAAGATAAGAGTTTTTTTTAACAGAAACTTGGCCATAATATATATGTATAAATTTAACTCACAGCAGAAATAGAGGAGCTTGAAGATACTATCACTGGTGTTTTTAGATGTAAAAGAAAGCTTATGAGAAACTTGAAGACATGATACTAAAATATAGCATAAGAATCTAAGAACATAAAATTAGGCTAAGGACAAAATTGGTTGGTTGTTTTTTTCAAGTACCTTGACTTGGAAAAAAAGGAATGTACTTAGCTATAATATCTGTATGCATATGTATAAGCATTCATACAGTCATACATATGAATTACTTCTGCCTTCCCTAGTAAATACATTTTTATGAACTGCTACCATGGAAGCTAGTGGTAAAATTCCCATCAATTTTAATGACAGTGGAATCAGACATTAGCTGTACTTTGTCATAAATATTTCCCAATTTCAGGCATTAGGATCAGGGATGTATGTTTATAGTGAATTATTTCTGCATTGTCATAGCCTTGGAACTCTGTTTAGCGTTATCTTGAAGTATTTGATAATTATTATCATTGTTGCTTCATTTGAAGCTTTAAGGAACATGTTTTCAAAGCCTAAAGTCAGTGTGACTCCAGACACTTGCAGCCACCTGCCTGTTCCACACAAACAGTCCCTCCTGCATGTGACAAGTAACCGCTCGCACAGCTGAGGGCTGTTGAAAAGGAATCACTTGCACCTTCCTTCATATGGGAATACATTTATCGATGTTTATGGAAACAGTAAGCCTATGGCAAGTTCTACTGCTGTAGGAAGGGAAACAGTAAACCTATAGGAAAGAACTATGGAAAGTTGTACTGCAATGCTTTTGGTAGTCTATTTTACTGTCCAGGAAAGAAGGCTACTTAAAGGAAACTCCAATTAAAATAAAAGCTGGAAATGTGTACCCTTTCTATTATTTCAGTTGCAATATACTAGTCTAGCCATTTTAAGTGTTTCCTTATATTCTTCACATCACCTTCACACAGGGAAGTCTCGTATTATGTCCACCATCTAGGATTAGAATAGTTGAATGGCGTCAAAGTGGGTTTGTTTTCTGTAAGCAGTTGACAGCACTTAGCTTACCTTATTTTCCTGTTTTCTTGTATGCTGAATAAAACCTTTCTTTTTTTTTTTTTTCTGCGTTAAACAAGAGAGCAAACTTTAATTAATATTTTTATACATAAAATTTTGCAGGAAGACTTGAGCAGGGGACTAATATTTGCAGGATCTGTTTTTCTTGCAGAATACTCTCTCTTAGCCTTCCCGGCAGATCTATGTTGCCTGCATACAGGCAAAAAATAATATTTATGCATGTTACCATGGCATCATCACTACTTGAAAATGTTTGTAGTGGTTGTGTTTTATCTGTAACAATCCAAGAAGGTAAGGTTGTAGGAAGAGAGAGCATGTTTTGCTAAAACCAGCTGATAGGGCTGGTTAAAATAGGTGTGCTTTTGGGAATAGAAAATTTTCAAAGTTTCTTGATTTTATAAAACATTCTCTCTGCCTACAAACTTTGCCTCACTTGGAACAATTATGTCACTCACAACGCAATGTTTGATAAGGGGAAGTCCCAACATTGTACGCTAATTTATAACAAAGGGTAGAGTTTTGCCTTATGTCATATTATTAGATTGATAACCATAGGGATATATTAAAAGGTACTGTGCTAGATACCACAAGGAAGATTTTCTAGGGATTAGAATTTTTCTAGGGATTAGAATTTAAATGAAAGCTGACAAACCGTCATAGACTTTTTAAGAAGCAAAATCATACCCATAATGTCCATTAATTTAATTCAGTTACAATGAGGAAAAAAATAGACTTACTCCAGGTTATTTATCAATAATTAGGTTTTAGTTTACAGAAGAGGCTGTGAATGCAAGGCTACTCAAAGTAATTACAATTATTTTCTCATCAAGATCTATAATTTTATTTTATTTTATGCTGTGTATGCCAGAACTATGGATTTTTTTTGAATTTTCGTGGCACCTACCTGAAGGGAAACATTCTTTATCTCCAGCACAAATTACAATAAATTTTACATTTGCAGGTCAGTGCATGATAGAGATCGAATTTCATTTTTTTTATCCATAGGAAATGATCATCCCCTTCAAAAATTGCATTGTTGATGGATACATATCAAGAAAGTTTTATTACTGTCCCCCAGTCATGTTGATAGTTGAAGCAATTAATCAACACTGTTCTTATGCACTCTTTCAAATTAAAGAGTCTGTTACATTAATTTACATTCAGTACAGGAAAAATGGCAGATTTTATTTTCCAGTTTTGCAAATTATTCTAGAATCTTGGTGTGAAAAGCATTTACGATCACAGTGGAAGAATAACTTTTGAAAAGAAAGCAGAATTTTACATAATCTTGCATCTGGAGACTTCTGTTTTGGACATTTAGAAGTGAAAATAGAAATCAGAACTATAATTGCAAAACATATAAATTGCGGGGAAATTTTACAGGAGCTTGTATAGAGGTAGAGCAAACCTTGAATTCTCACCTTAATTGAATATTTGCTCAATGTGCATTCCAAAATCAAAATATTTTTCCACCCTTGTTCAAAGGCCATGCCAACAACACCCCACAAACTGAAGCCCTCTGATGTGAACATTGATATTTCTCAAAAAAGGTTGCTGTTACCTGGCAGAGATTCAAATATATTACACCAAGGCTCCAAACTTTCTCTTATTTTCTGAAGTGAAATTGTAAAGCCAGTAACTTTTTGGTATGAGATTCTGTTGCATGTCTAGATGCATGAACAAAAAGCAGCTAATCCTTATGCCCTGTTCTCTTATATAATATGAAAAAGGTTGGTGATGTGAAGAGGTGTCTACATGATTTTTTATTACCTCTAACTTCTAGTGTAATTATTGATGGAGCAATAATGCTCAAGGAAAAAAAAAACAACCAACCAACCAACAACAAAAAAACCAACAACCAACCAAAACCCCCCAAAACCCAACTAAGTGCTTGTCATTTTGTCATTTGTGTTGCTGATGCAGTTCTGGAAATAGTTCTGTAATGTATACATATGATTAGAGAAGGATGAAGAAATACAGCCAAAACCAACCCTAGGCCCTTCAGCAATGGAGGAAAACAGGTTGTTGTCTTGGAATGGCAAAGGTCAGTTTTGCACCACTGTCAGAGCAGGGCTCAGTCAAGGAGGAGAGAGGGGAAGGCTTGGAAGGGAAGTGAAGATTTGGGGAACTTGCTGGGAGAGGTCAGTGAGTGTCAGGACAAGGGAAAGGATGGGTGAAGAAATGACATGCTGAAATGCTATCCTATGGAGCCCATTCTCAGCACCCAGGCTGCCCATGTGAGGTGTGGGGGTGAAGGGACAACAGAGCATGGCAAGAAAGTCCCAGGAAGCAGGGCTTTCTGCTTCTGCCACCAACCCCAAGAGGCGAGGGAGGTAGGGACAGTACCTGGGTAACACTGCCTTCTCCTTGCTGAAAGGGCATAAGGATGCAGAATATCAAAAGAGGAGGGTTGAGCAAGTGTTCAAAGCCAGAATCCATTTCACCCAGCACAGCAAAGGCAATAGGCTTACAAGTGAGCAGCTGACTGCTCTGTGCCAACAGCTAGCCCTGTCCCTGTGGCTTTTTTACGCTGGGAAGGTTTGCAAATCTATTCGTCCTGTCATTAAAATGCTCACGAGTGTTAGCTATGTGTTTTTTTCCTAAAGAAATCAGAGCTGTGCCAAAGAAATTTTCATGGCATTTAGCTTCAGTACTCTATGCGCGGTAAAATCTGACTCTTCCTGTAAACATAAATTTATCCCTAAGAAATGCAAATGAAAAGAGAAAAATGGGCTTGGGCTTCAGAATATTTCTCATCCTTCTTTATTGACCGTAGAACTACCACGATTAAGAGGTAGAACTTAGTTTAATTGTTTTGGTGTTGTCTGTCCCCTTTCCTTCCCCTTCTCCCTCCTCCAATTTTTATTTGATTAGTGTGTTTTGCTGGTTGTGGTTTCCTAGGATTTTATCTACTCCTGCCACACATGTAAACACTTTGTCTTTTTCTGTATTAGGCATGAATGATTTATAGAGATATTACACAAAAAGGTGCATGAAATCTGATATTGGCATAAAGTCCTTGCCAGGGGCATCTTGTGTGAAAGCACTGTGTTTTCTATAATGCATATTTTCAGAGCATTTTGTACAATGTTGATTCCCGCACAGGCATTTTCTACAAAAAAACCCAACATATTTTATAACTTGGTACCAAAAATAACTATAATTTTCAAAGAAGGATGAATATCATGGCTCAGTGATTCATTCATTTATCCATCCTGCACAGCAGTTTGTGGCATGCCCTGAAGTTGGAGCAGCTGGATTAACTTTTGCCAATATACATGAAGACACACAATTCTCTCCATCCACAAATCTGTAAAAGCATGTGGTTTTCATAGCATGAAGTAGTTAAAATTTAGCTGCTTTTTTCTTATCCTTTGAAAAGATTGACAAGATTAAGCTTTTAATTTTGCTTTTTGTTGCCTGATTTTCCTATACTTTATGTTGTAACTGCAAAATAGCTATTGCTGGACAGAATAGAGCCGTAGAAAAAAACCCAAACTTTTCTACCATGAGCGTGAACCGGAATTAGTTTATCCGGTCTTAATCAGGCAGGATGGAATCCTTTAGTTCTTGTGACTTTCACAGAGGTTTTACCTGCGGCAAATAGCCTGCTTTTAACGCAAATATCAACGGTATTTGATTTGAAACATCTGTCCTACCTGCACAATAGACCAGATGCACCACGTTACCATAAAATTCTGTTTCATAATGGAGTAAAATAAATTGCTGTAAGAACTCAGTCTTTTTGAAAGCCAAGTCATTTACTGAAGTGTAGGACTCCATAGTTATCTGAAAATATGGAAATGATGGTCTTTAGTACACCAGACTTAATATACTTATAACTTTAAGAGGTAGAAATTAATCAAATGGTTTGAGAATTGTTTTACACCATGCAGTGGGACTTGCTGTAAAAATCCTCATGACATCTGTAGAGCCAGCTGATACATTCACATAGCATTGCTTGGAGCTGTGTGGAGATTCTATCTCACATCCTGGAGCCAGTTGCCTATCAGCAAGGCTAGTTATTTCATATACAGACCAAGCTATATGTATTCCAGCTTTGGAGCCAGATGAGCAGCTCGCTGAGATTTCTTTGCTTATTATAAGGACTGTGTATACTTGTCCTGGAAAGTATCTTGAGCTGGTCCTAAAGGTTGTCACTGGCTTCTACCTTGAGGAAGGCAATACTGGGTTCATTCCAGTGGCTTATTTATTAGTGTCACTAAAAGTTTTGTATAATGGCAGTTTTTAAATTAAAAAATTGAAGATATTTAAACCTGTGAATTCATATTCACAAATGTGAAACGCTCTAAAGAAATCAGAGGTATCTACATGCAAATACTTTTCTGTTTTGTACCCTAGTTCTTTCTTATTTTAGTTCATTAACATGATTCTAGTCACAAAAAGAATTTATGCTAGCCTTGTTAATTCCTCTTTCTGTACTCAAAGGCATCAGATAATCATCAGATGAAAAATTTTATATATTTTGCTGCATCTTATTTAATTTACAGGGGCAGTTAGAGATATCTGCATGTGAGAAAGCTGGCTTTTAGAATAGTTTCTTAGGAGGGAACACTGTTGTATGAATTGTCAGCATTTGAGGCAGCCATGGGTGAAATGGCCTTTCTTATTAAATGTCACAAGATTTAATGTCACAGTATAATTGGGATGGAAGGATAATTGAGCTGAGCTCAACACGTCTTTTTCTGCTAACACATTATTAATCTACAGAAGTATTAAAATATGTTTTATAAAGGCCCTGTTCACTTGAAAATTGTTGGCTCATAAAAAAATAAACTATTTTATTGCAGAACTCATGAACAACAATTTTGGATTTTCTTCTCAGGGAATTTAACTTGTAAGTAAAGTATACTACAGAATGAAGCACATTATTCTTTTAAAACCAGCAAAAACCTTCACATATAACACCCAAACCCTATAACACAAGTAGTAACTGGGAACTGATTTATGTTTGAAGTCCCAGCATTTAGCCCTCATTTGAAAATTTTCTTTCAGTAATTTGACTTGATTTAACTTAACGAATAATTTATTGATATAATAATTTCATACAGAGTGATTAGTTAAATACAACTAACCAAGTCACTGAAGAAGGCCTTTCTGTCTTAGTGAAAGTGCAGTATAGGATATTAAACACACTATTGTATCTGGAAATTTCAGATTTTTCCGTTACCTTTCAAGTAAAATACAATAGCAGCAGAGAATCCTTTTGCAGACACCATTACGTTTCTGATGGTTTCATTTTGAAATGTAAAAGCACTTTTTTATGGCAAGGGCTATTTATGTCATTTTTTTAAGGAGCTGATTCTCATGAGAAAGTTGACCAAATGCTGAATTAGTGTTCCAGTTATTTATTTTGAAATCATATTTTTCAGTAGGTTCTTTCCCAATTTTTTTTACCTGTTTTTCTATCTGGAAGATCTAAAATGAGTAAATGAGACTATAATACACACACAAAAAATTACACTGTAATCATTCAGCTCCAACTTGACATTTTCTGGGGAAGCATTCTGTCTATCATCACACTCGTTGTCTACCATCTTCTAACACTAGCAATGAGAAAGTTGGAAAAAATCTTCCCATAGCTCTTTGTTACTTTGAAAAAAATGTTGGGAAACAGTTAAAGCATAAATGTCTTGTATTTTTTAGCTTACTTATTTCCAAATGGAAAACAGTTACTGTATTTGTCTTTTCCCTTAGCAAGAATTCTTACCAAAGAATGATTTTCCAGCACAAATGCTACAACTTCTATACTAAAAATCCAGAAATGTTTCTAGCCAGAACTATTTTCCAATGAAATTATACTCTCCAAACAAAACAAAAAAAGCTACTTTCATTGAAAATTTAAGAGGAGTGCCACTTTGCTGTGATTCAGGGGGTTAGAAAGTCTGCATGAGTTAAGGCCCAGAGTTGTGATTGTTTTCTTTAATGGTAGGAATATATAAAGTTTTTTATAGCAAATAACTTGAAGTACATAAGAAGCTAAATCTTTACAAAGGTTCTAAAAAGTGACATCTTACTATTTGAGAGCAGTGACTCTAGTTTTAAATGTAAAATAATTCAAAGTTATGCAAGCAATATATACTCTGTCTTCTTCCCCCTCAAGCACAATAAACAATAGGTGTTTACATTAATGAATTAACATAATAATAGACAGTAGAAATGTTTAGAATTTGGTGCAAATTCACTCAGTTTCCAGATCTTTTTGCCCATTTAACCATTTCTTCATCAATTGTGTTCTGCATAATTTATCACATTACCTTAATCTATATTCAAGCTCCGAGTTTACAAAATCCCTTAGTCATGCAGAATGGATGAAATAAATTGCAGAGAAACTCAGAATACTGCCCTTGCTAAAGCAGCCACAGTACAAAAATTTGAAAAACATAGGTCTATTTGATAGTATTTGCAGGAGAGGTTTAGCATGAAGAAATTCTTTCGAAGTAAAAAGTTAGTCGTAAAGTTTAATGGCTTCTTTTCTTATTCTAGCTTCCAAGGGGAAGTAATCAAAGACAAGCAGCCATGTTGATAGCACTTAATTCTACAGTTTTTTTATATAGTGTTGGTTCAAATCTGTTCACACCCCCAAGGAAGGTGGGAGATCAGACAGAGCCGATAGGAGAATGGTATAACAAAAAGGTATGTGTTATCCTATCGAATTATAGTGCAACCTTCTCCTCTGTCAGTTGAGTAAGCTCAGTTCAATTGTTTATAGGCTGAAAGAACTGAATACAGCCAGCCTTATTCTTAATTTAAAGGTGGTGATCCTGAGAAATGCATGATTTAGAGGAATTCTGTCTTTCTCTCTGAGCTACCAGAGAGTAGCCCAAAGTCTACATACATTTTGTCTAGGATGCCTAGTCCTACTAAAACTAGCTGAGGGGAAATCTCAGATAGCACTGTAGAGTATTTGAATTGGTGTACTTCACTCTGAAATGTTTCATAGCTGAAATTCAGAACTGTAACTTTACAGAAGAACCACATGGCAAACTCAGGTGTTTCCAGGCACTGATAAATTACTGTGCAGTTCTTCTCCTGGTATTTGCAACATAGCATTACAGAAGATAAAGAACTTCAAAGAAAAATATTAGGTCAGCTCTTTTATTACAGCTGGCTAAAAAATTCTTTAAAATATTTCAGAACTTGTCAATTTCAAACATATTTCTCTTCTTAATTGAGAAAAAAACCCAATGTCCTTTGATATTTTTTTTATTTTTTATTTTTGGTTTGAGGGTTGCCGTTTCTTGCTTCTTTTATAAGGGAAATAAGTTTTGGGGCAGCTTGTCACTTTGTGAGTTCAAGAGGAAGAACCTTCATCAAAGTAAAATCCAAATGAATTATAGACAAGGTATTTTTGGTTGTTTTTTTTTAACCTGAGAACAATATAAATACTTCATACAAATTGTTTGTACTGAAAGAGAGAGGAGAAGAAGGGCAAGGTGCATTTGTCCTTTAGGAAGGAAAAAGATGGCAAAATATCTCAGTAGCAGCTTCTGTGGAATAAGGAAGACAAAGTGAGAGTTGCTCTCAGGATTAAATTAATGATAATTAAGCTCCATATCTAGTGTAAGAAAAAAACCCTTTTATTCTGCTGAGTTTTTATCATTACTGATAGTCATACAAATCGTAAGATAAAGCCTACTCTCTAGTAGAAACAATTTATGACTGACATAGGCATATCAGGTAAAGTTACCAAAGCAGACAAAACACTCTGACAAGAATTATTTCTTGAACGTTGCACTAGTTCCGTGTCTGAAAGAGCATCTGGGTCTTCTTTTGTTTGGGGTGGTTGGTTTTTTATGTTTTGGTTTGGGTTTTTTTTGTAGTGTGCTGACATAACTGCATTTGCCTGCCTTATTATAAAGACTTTAAGTGGCCATCACCAGTTTTGACTCCTAGAGCTTGTTCTCGGAGTTATTTCGGGAACCAGATACAAAAAGAAAAAACAAGATGCCTTTAAAAGCTTATTATTTTGCAAGAATTGATCCAAATTTGCAGAACATTGTGTTTGCTCAGAACTAAAAAAATCTGGAAAAGTTCTGGATCTTTTGGGACAACCTGTCAGGAGTCCAGACGAGGGATCCTATGAATCTGATTTCCATTCAGTGAGACTTCATGACATCCAACATGCTGCATGAAAATATTTCAGGTTTACAAAACAGATCTGCTTGTAAGAACCTTTTCACTGGAGTATTTCCAAAGAGTTCTGTTTATCATGTTTTCCAAGATATCTGGGCATAACTTACACAATGTACACAGGGATCAGCAATATTTCTAGTGAAAATGAGCAAACCACAATTGTTCTCAGAGTTGCACTCATTTAAATACTAGCTCTCCAGTTAAGTGTGGGCAAAGGATGACAATGCACTGCTTAACTTTCCAGGATGAATGAATTCAAGTGTTACATTCCTTGCACTGACGGTGCTCCGAGGCTGGTTAGTTGTCTCTTGCCAAGACTGTCAGGTTCAGTCAAACGTAAGCAAAATTCAAATAGAATGAGTAATTTATTGAATTACTGAATCATTTAGTTATAGAATCATTTATCATTTAATACGGCCTCTTGCAGGAGTGAATAAACAGTCTTTCATTGGGAGGAAAGGGCAGTTGCCAATGTTAGGTGCAAAGAAATAGTTCTGGCCATTGATGCAATCAGCGAAGATCAAGTCAAGTGCCACCTGGAATAAAAATCAGGCCTGCAACTCCCTGTCCTGTGTGTCAAAGAACTGCTTTGAGTAGTGTTCAGAAAAACTTTTAAGTGTGTGTGTATTTTGAGTCCGTGTTCTCCTAGGCTAAAACCACATTTAATTTCACTCCTCAGGAGACTGAACTGCAAGTGCACAAAGTAATTAACCATTAGCAACTGATGTACGTTATAGTGCTGGAGAGGAAACTGCAGAGAGTATAGAACAATTATCTCCTGCTAGTAAAGCTCGGAGGAGCTTTTGCCTGCTTATTAAAAATAAGTTATAGAAGGTAAGAAGAACGACTCATAGAAGGCAAATGTATGAAATCCATGCACCTGATAAGCATAACGATGTTGTGAATATAGAAGCTCTGATATAGACCTCTGTAGGAAACTTGTTAGTATAATTGTATGGTCTTTCCTACTGTGAAATTATAGCAAATAGTGATGACCATTCTATTGAAAATTGTAGCCAAACTCTTTTTTGAGTTCATTATTTTATACTTAAGGCAGGAGCAGAAGAGAGAGAATTTTTAACAAAATCACTGTGGACTAAAACCATCCTGCTTCTTCTGAAGCTCAGGAATGAAGCCACAAAGTGCAAGAGTAAACATAGCAGCAGTAAAATATTGAGGTTTTTATTTCCTCTATTAAGCAGATTAAACTCCCCAGCACTATAGTCATTACACATATACTTAGTAAATAAGCAGAAAATCCCAAAATTCTAAAAAGACATAGCTTTTAGAGTAACAGTAAAAGATGACCTTTATCTCTGTTGTTAAACATAGTCTTCCTGAGCACAGCACAGCATGTTGGGGGAATTTATTCCCACTTCACTCCATAATAACACAAGTATTTTTCTGGACAGAGACACTAGGTTACACAACATCCCCTGAAAAGATGGAGTAGCTTTAGTCAGAGTGTCTGAGTTTAGAAAACATACTCAGACAACCTCAGTTTCACTCCAACAAAAGAGTATTTGTGTGTCCTATTCCTCCTTTCTGCTTATAGCTAATGTTCTTCTTGCCTTTGCTCATCTCAATACTTACAGGTGCTACTCATTCTAAAAAAAAAAAGAAGAAACAGTTCTTCAAAGCAGCAAACAGCTGGGTTTTGACTTTAAATTTTTGGAAGCATGTTCTGATGAGTTTTATGCATATTTTAATTATCTAATGACCCAAGGCACACTAAAACTGCTGGATACTTGAGAACTAGAAAGGCATGCAGAACTAGAATCTACATCCAAAAAAGAACAGCTAATGAGGCTCTGACATTTCCCGTTCTGCCCAGGTGTACTGACTTTCCTGTTCCCATGGAGTTTTCTTAGAGGAATTGTATTGTTCCCATAGGTGTTTTGTAAAATACTACATTTTGGAAATGGTAATTGAATTACCAATGTGAATTTTGAAGCACACTTCTCTGTTAAAAACTGTTTGTACTCAAAACAGAATCATCATGGTTGGAAGGGCCCTCTGAGATTAAGTCCAACCACAAAAAAACCCAAACAAACAAAAACCAACCACAAAATACCCCACCATATCACACCAACCCACAAATCAATAATCTTGGGCACTGGAGCATGCCATGAAGAGCCGTGTCTCCATATTTCTTAAATACCTCCAGGGATGGTGACTCCACCACCTCCCTGGGACATCTCAACTAATAAGAATGTGTTCCCATGCATCATCATTAAGAAAATCTAAGTCTTCAAAATGGCTCTATATCCAACATTTGAGAATCTATGAGAACAGGATAGCAACAAAAAAGCAAAGTTACAGCAATTGTAAGGCTATCAGAAAGTGAAGATGGAGTATCTCTGATGAATCCTAACCACAAGACTCCTGTCCAACAACAGAATCATGGAACAATAACTTAAAACTATGATGACTCACTAACATAGGTTTTCCAATATTTCCCCCCACACTCCAGCCACATAAATCAGATACCATAACTGCAGACAGGAGAAAAAGTCCAAATTTAATATGGAGGTTGAAATACAATCCTGGTTTCAGATCACGATGCCACATGCACAACCTTACTCCGGTTAACAACTAGACAGAATGCAAAGTCTGAACCTCTTATATTCTGATTCCAAATGAGCATGAGTAACTGAATTTTCAAGGTGAAACTTTTGCTCGTAATGAAAAGTACTCTTTTAATGTACCAAGTAGTAGTAATAGTGTCTCATTTAAAGAGATGCCTTTAGAGTCACACAACTATAAAGGTGTCTTCCACACCACTGAATACCCCCATTAAGGTACTGTCTCAGACACTGAAAGCTAACTGACGTTGTCATTTGGAAATCGGGGTGTGCTCAGGTGGAGATCACAGCTGTGAAATAGTATTAAGTAAGAAGATCGGCAGTTATATGGTGTTTCCAGAAAACTCTGGATAAAATTTTTTACCAGTTGCATCTTAACTACAAATGATTGCAATGAATGTAACTGAAATGACTCTGCACATAACTGTGATACTAAACTCTAGTAAAATTATTATTGCAGGTTTATCATGCGTAAGAGTAGGGGGTTGGTAATGAATCTGTAACTGAAATAGGCTGCGTTTTTTAAGGGGGAAAGTTTGAGGACCACAGCAGAAAGTCTGCCCTCATTTATTTTAATGGCAGAATTTCAATTGTCTCCAAGGCACTGGATTTTACTCACGATGCTTATTTCAAGTTTCTCATTACTGTTTGGGTTCATTATCAAATACACTGAATGGCTGGAAGAAGCATAAAATTAGAGGAAATACCATTTAATAAAATAGTCTGGATTTCTATCCAGTGGTCAGGAGACTGTGTAGTGTATGTGTCTATGGAAATATGCATGTGTGTACTGGGAGGCAAATTTCCTCATATGATACAACACTGGGACAACTCGGGGAGGTGGTGTACAGCCCGAACCATTCCTTAAGCATGGGTTCATATCCATCCTTTTGACATGGGATGGGTAGAAGAACAGGAGACCTGGAGGTAGGGTGGCATGTAATCATATAGCATGCCTAGCTATCCTGTAGCAATTGCTTAAGTTTATCTAGTGGCACTACTAATTATTCATACCTCCATATAAGAGAAATAATGCACCTCATGCACCTCTCATTTATGGTGGGGCAGTTACCAGGGAAGAGAGATTCTCTCTGATCCTTGTTTAGGTACCTGTCCTACATGGCACATTGCCATGGCACCAAAAGCATGTTCGCATGACTCTGCATGCACGCTGCATTCCTCTTTATGTGCAGGTGGCCATGAGGATGTAGGAAACATCAAGAACAAGACTACCAGGATCAGGATTGTGGCAACTGTGACTGAATCACTTTCTCCACAAAGGAATATGTTGCCCCTTGCTGATTACAGAGCAAAAATTTTACAGTCTATCTTAATCTCTTAAGGAAGAACACTGTAATGAAAGGTAATTCATGTTGTTCTTTGTTGGGCCAGGCACTTAATAAACTTAATCAGAGTCTTGAGGTGGCTATGGCCAGTGTGTGTGCAACATAAGAAATTTCCCTCTTTTTTGTCGCTCAAAATTAATAAATGAAGAAACATGGTATAACCTGAAGCAAACAGAATATAAGCTTTCTCCCATTAGAGAAACTTTGAAGTTGATACTTATGTTCTTGGAGCTCTTTCTTGCTATACGTTTTTTGAGGGTGACCATTCAGAAGTGTCTGAATTTATTAAGAAGCTTATAAATCGTTCACACTCTCATAATGGTTATACTGTGCTGATTTTAACTTATATTTAACTGACCTTGAGATCTTTGGTGGGAGAATCTTGGCAACATTTAGTCTCCTCAGGTGCTGAGTAGCCACTACTTTTTCTGACTTCAAGTAACATTACCTTTACATACATAAAGAAAATTAAGTCTATTCTTGACTTTATGGTTTATTGCTCAATTTTTCTGTATTGTTGCTGAGCTGAATTAAAAACAGAGTGTGAGTGAAAAGTTCTCTCTTCCAGGGAAAGTTGAATATCATTGTTGTTCCAAGACACTGAGCAGCATAATGTATTTTACCATTGTTGTTAAAAATTATTAAGACTATCACAGAAGGAATGAGACGTATGGATTTTGGGAAAAAGAAATAAAAGTTCAATGTTTAAGAATTCAGAAAATAAAGAAGAGAAATCTTCATTTTTCTCTTGCAAAATAAATTCTTCACTCATAAAATAAGTAACCTTCAACTGAAAAATTCAGTGCTGATATGAGACATATACTGTTGGAGTCTTTTTGTTGGTATTATCAAACCTGAGAGTTACTGAGAAGTTAAAATGATTCGTCTGAATAAGAAATTAGAATTGGATCTACAGGCATTACAATGCCTGAATTTGTGTTCTACAAAAGAAAGATTAAAGGTTTATTAGATTAGATAGATCAAAGAATTGAGCCGTATTGCATTTTTGAACTCTGTAGTCCTTTTGTATCAGATTCCTGACATACATACAGTATAATTTGTTCTCTTTAATCATGATGTTTTACATCATAGTTGTGAATTTATTCAATGGCGCTTTTTTTTTTGTTGCTTTATTTTTCAAATAAACATTGGGAAAAGAAATTATTAGAAAAACAATTGTTCTAAAATAGCACTGAAGCTACACTTCGTCAAAATTTACCTTGGGAATTGCAAAGCTAGTTATTTTTTGTATTTAGTCCCATAAGGTAGTAATTTTTTTCATTTAGTCCTACCTTATTCTGCACTAGGTTTCCCTCTGGTCTTTATAGCACCTGCCACAGTTGAACAAATATTAATTAGGGCTGTTAGGTGCTCATATACAACAAGTAATTAATAGTCGTATCATGAAACAGTAAGAAAAAATATTTCTGAACAGATGGCTTGAAGGCCAGGATTAAAATAAATCAAAAAGGTTTGCATATCTCCATATCATCATCCAAACTTCTGCATTGTGATTTTTCCAATGAAATGAACAAATACACCTTTTGAGGTGCCCTATAACCAGTGGTAATTTTCTGCTTTCGCAAACTTGTACAAACTAATCAAATAGTAATACGAAAGGTCTTGCTCCTGTTCTTAATGACTTCAATCAGAGTTCCCCATTGCCTTGGAAATGACCATTACTGGGTGGAGAGTTATTGTATCAAATATAACGTGTAATGGGCTGCAGTTTTGACATGGAATTTCTTTAGAATTATCACAGTCATTTTTATTGTTGACTTCTGTCTTTACCTAGTTTGCTAAAATAATTCAGTGCTTCTTATCTTAAATTATTTTACACTAGGATAACTTTGTTGTCTGGAATAATATTACAAGATTCAATTACTAGAATTTTCTTTATTTGGGGGATTCATTAGATAATTTTTGTAAGTAAGATTAGATTATAAAAATAATCAAAATTATCTGTAAATTTTAAGAGCATATTGGAATGAAAGAAAAAGCAGAAGAAACATTTATTTAGAATATTCCTCATAGCAATTGTATTCTCTGCATCAAAAAAATTAAAGTCAAGGAGAGTCCTAGGCAAAAGTTCTTGTGCAGATGGAATCAGTATGCTCCTTGCTAATTAAGAAGTTAACTTCATAAAGCTGTTTCTCCACACTGTTCTCTTTTCCACTTTGTTGAAATTTATTAAATGATCTGTGACTCAGACCCTGACAATATAGATGTCAGAAATGCACTGAATTCCTGAGGGCCAGAATTTTTATTACTTACATTTTCAAGATTTATATTATAAATGTTAAACTTCTTGAGTTAAACTTCATGTTAAACTTCAAAGCCTGCTGGTTTCTGTTAAGAAACTTAAAAAATTGCTATATGGAGTTTAATGTTGTCACAGAAAAGAACTAGACTCTTTCCAGTCTCTCACTTCAAAAATCTTTGTGCTGTTTTGTCCTGATTCAGATGATGTTTTCAATCAACTTTATCTTACACAACTCTCTCTCTCCTCTGCGTACTCCTCTGTGCCTGTCCTTGATTCCTTTTCCCTGTTGTTTTTTGTTTATGGTTTTCCTTCTGACTGCAGGAAGTTATTTACAGGAGAAAAGGCCAAAGGTGAGGCTGCTTCTCAGTGACTCTCCAAAATCAGTGTCTTTCCCTTTATTGAAGATTTCCCCTCCTCTTCCTACAGCTCTGGAAATGATCAAACAAGACAGCTACTGCCTTTTATCTACGGGTCAGCCAGCTGTAGAGAGGAGAATTGTAACTGGGTGGCTGTGCCACATGCCGTATCAGCTGGTGCTTAGTACTGAAAAACTTAAACTTATTTTGCATTCCTTAACCATTGCATCTTGTCTATCAAATAGTGGGACAAAAAACCCTACATAACTGACATTCAAAATTGTCTTTACTGATAAAGAACAAAACACTGTATACTTTTAAAGAAATAGTAACATACAATTGACTTTTTATAACTATTTTATAGTTGTATGACAACTATAAAATTGTAATTCTCCAGATAAACATACATGTAATGAGAGTGATTAACATACAACAATAAACCATCACTGCTATTACAAAACCATAAACTGTTACTCAATGTGCTATAAAATTCAAAATCTAATTGAAAATGCTAGTTTAGCATAATTCCCACAAGCTATCATTTTTAATATTATGGAATAATGGGTTTTTTTGGAGCTATTAATTGTTACTGACAAGCAATAAGCACTGGAATGAAACTCCAATTATCAGCAGCCATTAATCACATTTACTGTCATCTGTGATGTCAAAAAAATTCAATAATATTCTAAACAGTTAAAAGGAATTTATGCCTATATATATACTTATATAATCTTACATTTTAACTCACTTGTTAGAAATCAGGTGGTCTTTTGGTGGGGTAATCAAGGAATTACAAAAAGCCATTTTTATTTTAAACACAATGTTCAGTCTTGTATTTTCTGGTTTAGAAAAAGCTCTCCCACTTCATTCCATTTTGATGGAGACTGAGATACCTTGCAGGTTTATTTCTGTAGTTATGTACGATTTATAACATAATTTGTTGCTAGCATGATGTTATTGCAGTCATATGGCTTCAAAAATAAGAAATTATAGAGATCGTCTGAGCATGTAGTTCACTAGTCTGTTCCCGGAAAGCACTTAATGTTACTTTTAGGATGAAGGCTTGAGCAGGAGATGAAGCATTGTTGGAGATGACGGTGTAAATAGGGGTGGCAGAGCCTTCATTTTGGTACTGAGCATTCAAATAAAATGAACTCACTCAGAACACATCGTTCTATACTTCAAATCTTGTTCATTTTTCAGATTCTGTTGTTTATTTCAAATAATTGTTTTCTTTCTTTGGGAACCTACACAGTATATTAAAAATATCTTTGGGAACAAACAGCTAGGAAACTGTTCGGTACAGTCCTGGTGGCTGGACTGGCTAAATGTGCAATGTGGGCATTGCAGTTAAAAAGCCATGCTTGCAAAACAGAATCTGCTTCCTATGCCCCTGAAAATTCCTGATATTACAAATAACGTTGCTGGACAATACAGGGCATACTGTGGTCCTTACTCTCAAATGATATTGAGGTTTCTTCTGCACTACAACAAATACAGATCATGCTGGGTGAGCAGGATGCGATACTTTGCCAGTTATTTACCTAGAGACCCTGTCGGCTTTTTATGGCATAGTGTGGAAACACTGGTCTCTAATCTGCTGTGAATAATTTCACTTAGAAAAAGCAGTGAAATCCTAAATATTTTGTTTACTAGACTGTGTTGTTCACTTATGGTTTCATCCACTTTTCATAATCCGTCAAAGATACAAGTCCTTGAACAGGGATCAGCAGAGCAGGAATAACATCTGTTCATAAAATACTGCAGATATCCAGCAGAGTATCTTTTTGGAAGAAGCGTATGAGAATTGACAGTCGAATAGATATCAAAAGAAGCCCTAAAATAGATACAGAAATTGTATTTAGCTATGTCTTAGGCATCTCCAAAGCACAGGGCACTTCATTTTTTTTCAAGTAGAGGTGTATTTATAAAATTGAGTATGTTGTTGCCTCTGGAAGTGAGAGTCAGAAGTTGACGATACCAACAATTTTATTATTCCAATTTATATAGCCAGTGCTCCAAACTTTTTAATACTGCAATTCCACTAAAACCTGGGTGCATAGCTGACAGTATGGTTTTATAATGCAAAATGTACTGTGTAAATAGCTTATGACTTTAAGATTCTATCCTCTCTGAAATTCTCATAAGATACTGTCATCATTCACCCCTTGGTGACTTAAAAACTGTGGTTAGATAAAAATACTTGTGATTTTCCTGCTACGTGTAATTGAACATTCTTCCTCTGAAGCATGGCAAATTTTGGGCCTAGGTGCATTTTCTTAAATGAAATGAAGACTTTGAAAGTGTACACATCTAATATAATCAATATTATACTATAATACAGTCATGATCAATTAATCAAAAAAAAATTAACTGCCTAAATGAATTGAATTCACAGAAAAAACTTTGTCTCTCATGAGGAAACTTCGGAACGTGATTCTTTCCTTGAGTTCAACTCCTAACTCTTCCATTTATAATTTTCTTCATATTTTCCTGAGTTGCTCAATGTGAAACTTGAACACTTCGTAAATTTATTAAAAACATAACAGTAGTAATAATTACCATGTTATGGTAAGATTTTAGGTTGAAGAATTCATACTGACATTCTATTTCTGATATTTAATTGGACACTTTTATCTTTTCAAAAGAAATTACTAAGTACTTTAAAAAAAGTTTTTCCATTACCAATTTGAAACTGCTGCACTAATAATTTATCATGAAATAATGCATTAATTTATGTTTGTTTTAAAGGTAACAGAGTTTATCAGAATAACAGATATCAGAGTATTTAAAATGTAGTTGTAAATTCTCAGTTTATTAGGGTAAGGTAAACACTAATTCTGTCAAATACAAGTTATAATTGATTAGTATGGAATTGAATACATTCTTAGAAGAAAAAAAAATACAAATATTATTCTTTCTTGGAATAATACATAGTTTTCCTTTAAAGAAGATAATAATAGACAAATGTTTGCTAATTCAGCAAGCGTGTTTACAACATGGAGCCTTTAAACTTGAGCTGTCAGTTAACACATATTCCAGATTCCTGCTAACTTGAAAGGGAAGAACATCCTTGAGTACAATAGCAACAACTGGCTTTTTCCCTCCCTTCCATCCTCCTTTCCTTCTTTCCTTCCTTCCCTCCTCCCTCCATCCTTCCCTCTTCTTATCTCTCATCGAATAATAAGCCTCATTTAGTGACATCAGCCATTTTTGCATCTGCCTTTTTTATGGCTGGAACAGAAGATTATGTGTGGAATAAGCATGAGTGGCACTCAGACTGAAATGTGTGAAAACTTCATAGATTTTGATAATACAGTGGAAAATGTGTCATGAGTTGGTGTTAACAGTAGCTGAGAAATGGAAATGGATGCAGTAATTTGCACAGCAATTGCAGTTCAGCCCCTCCTGCCATCACTGGGCTGCAAGCATTTGCAAATGTAAACCAGTGCGGTGTCAAACCTTGAGATTGGTGAACTGTACCCACTGGGCTTTGGTAGTGAGCACAAGGAGGGCGAAGCTTACAAGGACCATATAGCCATGATCCTCTACTCATTTTACTGTGAGGTTCTGTTATCTTTAAATGACATTCAGTCACTTGCATGTTGTATTCCTAATAGCAAGTAGAAAGTAATAGGAAAGCAAAATGCATAACCCGTAGTAGGAAATACTAAGAGTTACTAGTATTTCTCTGACTAAAGGCAATGATCTTCTACTTTTTGGCTGTTCAAACTGAACGCTTGAATAGATGATAGCTTTGAATATGTCATCTGAAGTATTGCACAATTAGCATGAATAATATTAAAATATTCTGTTCCTGTAACAGATCTTGAAATGTCTCATCTAATGGAATATGCTGTTTAGAGCCAAACTATTTAAAAAAACAGCAAGTCTGTACATTTCCATTATTTGGTATCACAAAATTTATTATTTAAAATTTAAGTGGTGACTGAATAATAGCTCCCAAAGAATGATCTAACCTTGGTTGGCTTTTGCTTCAGCATCAGACTACACCTCGAAAGATGGCACTGCAGGGTGGGAGGGGTGAAGCTCAATTTACCGCCATGGGAAGAACTGGATTTGCGGGAAAATACTGCCACATGAAACACAATCTTTTTTCATCGCACCTCTTTTCCTGAAATCTTGGCTAAGTTTTGGCCATGTTAATAACAACCTGCTTGTGAATTCTGATACTTTTAAAAGGAAAACCTTTTTAATTTTGGGATTTGGGGATGTTGTTTGGTTTGGGGATTTCTTAGGTCCTGGGAAGAGCTCATTTATCCTGATATCAAATTAGCACAATTATTTTAGGATTCTTTTACTTTGTTTTCAGCAAATACTCTCCCTCATTTTATTGTTCTAATCAGTCATTTGATCATTTTATTATCACTGTGCATGTGGACTCTCATTTTTAGAGATTACTGATTTAATGTTTTCATTCCAGCCTACCCATGTGAAACTGTATTTTTGATGTAAAATCATATTACAGTAATGTGTGTAGCACTGCAAATAGCATTTGCTGACTTTTGCATCAGCCTGCTTTGAGGCTGTCTCTAGGCTTTTACATATGGTGGCTGGCAATTTCTTCCTGTTTAAATATTCCTATAGGAGTTTATTACTTTTCAGTAGCTGGAGAGTAGTACAGCACAGATTCGACTCTTGTATTTAGTTCCATCTCCATTTCAGTTACAGATCTTATTGCTATAATTAAGAACTACACAATTTGTGCTTATTATTCTGTATACCTTGAACGTGTTCTGTTCTCCTTTCATTTTAAGTGCACTCCCTAAGGTAATACAAAATATTAAATGCCATATGGCAAATGGAATCAGCTGTAACACCACAGAGCATCTTTTATCATGTAGCTTTTACAATATGACATTCCCAAGTTTGTAACTGATGAATATTGCATGTCCTAGAGTAACTCTAGCTGTATTATGCTGCTTCTCCCATTAGAAGCATCCTTGCTGATACTCTGAGCCTCTTTTTTAACGTAAGTGTGGCAGCTGTCATTTTGCAAGAATCAACAACATGCAAAGAAATAGAATGTCTCAATGTGTGGTAATGTTACCAAACTGCAAAAAGTTAGCATGAACACAATACTGCACTCATACAAATTGTGAAACATAAAATTGATATGATGTATCGGTAATAATGAGTTTTATGTAGTTGGGAGCCTCGACTGAGAATTTTTGTTTGTTTGTTTTTAATGTCTGTAGAGCTCCTGGGAATTCATAAAGTGTTTTATTTCACTAGTGAATTTCCATAGGTTTGAAGTCGGCCATCTGAAACGTGCTGTCTGGAAGCATTAGATGCTGTTCTATGAAAGTTAAACATAAGCATAACATAGGCGTTTTGTAGAAGGGTTAAAGCACTTCTACAAGGCCAGACTCTAAAGGGAACTCTATTTTGTGGCTACCCTAGATGGATGCGATAAGCTGATGGTGTTACTCAGGAATGTGAAACACTCTAAGTAACCGTTTCTCACTAGCTGATGTGTCTTGGTGTACAAGCTTGGTGTACAACTTGTGTTAGCTTAAATTTTGTGAGTAGAAGGGAGAGGTGAGGATTAAGCAGATAGACAGGGGAATGATGAATGTGTAATCTTCAGTTATGAGTATTTTTTTCATCTTATGCTTGTGGCAAAAAATGTAATTACAATCTATTCTAAAAGTAAGTATATCTAAGAAGTTAAGAGGATGTTTCTGTCATGAACAAATGCATCATGTAACGTGCAGTTAGCTTAGCATCCCAGCTTGTTTTAGGCTGTAAAGAATGTACAGTCTCCACCACGCTTACTGCTCCCACCGTGTCACTACATGTGGCACAACAACTTTTCTCCAAAGCAGGGGAGCAAAGGATGACTTATTGCTCACTGTTCCTCCAGCTTTGCTCTTTGGTAAATATATTTTTACTCCTCTTTGTCAAGCTTAGGAAATAGAAGCCTGCTCAAGCTCTAAATGAACTTTCCACATGTCACAAGTATAAGTGAGAGGTAGGTCATAATACATGTTGCTCTCCTGTAGTGCACATATAATGCCCCAAGAGATCAGTACTAGGATAGGGTAATGCAAGGTTTGGCAACTTTGAACTGATTTGTTGAGAAAGAACAGTAACACACATACCACAAATCTCTTTTTCCTCCTTTGTAAAAATATCACTTGTTCAGTTTTCTGTAGGAAACAGTACTTTGTTTCATTTAAACACATTAAAATTAAATACAGAAAATGGATTTTATTGAAAGAATTTTCAAATGCCAGTATAGTAAATATTTGTACTCAGGTAATGCCAATTTTACTCAAAAAGGAAACTTGTTCTGTGAGGGGGTGTATGTAGAGTATATGTGTGTCCATATACATATGTCCATAGCATATAGCAGTAATTCTCAGAAATACTGGGCAGGGCAAGACACTTATATGGTTATGCCTATAAACTATTTGATATGATTCTTTATACAATTTATATAGAATCACTTCAATTCCTTACCTGACTTTTTAGAAACTGGTCAGTCTTTTTGTCCTTAATTTTTCTTTCTTGCTTATCTACATCGTATCTACTGCCGCTCTCCACTGTTTGCTCGCCTCCTTGTCACATATGAAACCAGCGCGGACTGTATATTGATAAACCTGCATTGACAAATATCCATGAATTACATATAGGTAAATGAAAGACTTTTTTTTTTTTTATTACTCTTCTTTCTGTCTTCCACAAAAACAGAGATAGAACAACAAGAGACTTGGGGTGAAGTTCTGATGTAATAAGTTTGCACACGTGAATACTGCCATATTTTTATATTGTGGACCACTTAAATCCATGCAAAAAATCTATTTATATAATTATTCTTTTCTGAAAAAAATGTGGGAACAGAAACAAATAGAAATAATATAAGCATCTTGCAACACAAAACATGGCCTTATGAGAAACAGAAGGTACTAATGTTTGCAAGGTGTCCTTTGGAAGCCCAAGCAACACGTTCAGAGTGAGCAATCATATTTAGAAGTGCCACAGACTAGCTTAGTTGCAGCATTTATCTGTTTTCTTTTAGGCCTTTCTTGAAGTTTGCAACAAAGTGCCTATCCAAGACACCTCTGCAGGGCTCAGTGGTTTTCACAGATCTGATCAGGCTTGCAAGAACTATCTTTATATTGTAAATGGCAATTTTCTAAATTGCAATTTAAAGGAGGTTTGTCTGTTTCCTTTTCTGTTTTTTCACTCTTTGGTGTTTTTGTTTGGTTTTAGTTGGTGGTTTGTTTTTTTTTTTCCCCCCAGAACTTATTTATTGGCTTTACCCTAATTCTTAACAATCCCTCCTCCAACTCTTTTGCCTCTTTTTACTTTTGAACAATCATGTTCTGGGCAATCATGCCTTTAGGCAAGATTTTGTAAATTAAAATTGTATCACCCTGTGCTATGAACTTAGCTTCCCAACATTTTCACTTTTCATCCTCTGACTTCCTTAATTAAGTCCAAGCTAGTTACAAACACCTATATGAGGAATTTGATCAAGATTATTTGAAATAAACTATTTTTGTCACACAAGCAGGTATGAAAAAGAATTAAAATTTTGGAATATATAATGGTGCCAAGGAACTTTAATTGAAATAAACTGTAGACTTGTGGGACATATTTTCTAAAATTGGAGACATATATCTATATAATATATCGGCACTTATGAGGAACTTATTTTCTTGAGAAGGACAACTGTATTTGTTGTCTGGTTTCCAGTAGGATTTATGTAAGAAAGAAGACAAAAAGCATAGAAATACTTAATATGGCTTTCTTTAAATGTCAAAAATGGTTCTACCCTTGAATGCATGGAGACCTTGAGTGTCCCACCTCTAGGACTGCATAAGCCTCTTCATAAGCCTGCCTCAACTGTCACTCTTCTGTGGCTCAGAGACACAGAAATATAGTATGATGAACAGAGCCCTGAACCAAAGATGAACTAAAAAGAGCAGAATTTGGCTCCATATTTCCCTTTGTCTCACTGCCAAAAAGCTTCACATATAATAAACACAGGCATCAAAATTCACGTATGACAATTAACAGTTAGCTTGTGCATCATTTATCGCAGGGTTGTGCGATTAATCACATCTTCATGTACATTAACAGGTAATATGTGTTTCCTTAGAGCATGCCACATTTTATTAAGGTGTCCAGCTTTCCACAGAGACAATATTAAATAAAAAGCATTCTTATTAGCCTGGAAATTCTTGCCATACACCAAATACCATGTTTTCTATGATTTGTTAGCAAGAACCATCTGTCATGTCCCCACCCCCACAGTGCTGAGGAAGGCAGAGACTGAAGGTGAGAAGTATATTTACTTTCGACAACAAAACCAGCTGTTGCCATTGCTTTTAGCTGTAAGGCAAACATGCTGGAAAAGGTGACTGTCTATTGTGATTGTAGTGCACTGGGACCAACTATGACTGTTGATGACAGCAAACCTCTTAAAATCGGGAGGAAAATTGCTTTATGGCTTATGTCAGGAGGGCATGTGCAAACACAGCTCCAGCTGGGAGCTGGAACCAAGAAGCAGAGACTTCAGGCTAGAAAAGTATCAGGATAAGTTCAAGTAAGAATCTACCCCTTCTCCCACCTTCCTTTTACTAGAAAATTATATTGGAAAAGTGAACTATTTTTCTCTAATGATAACACAAGATTCTGAAATGAAGCACAGCAGGTAGAAACATCCAGCACAGATTAAAAAAGATATTGCATATTCATATGCAGAAATGTTTTCCAGTGCTGACAGCTAACTATTCCAAGTGGAAAAGGTACATGCTCTGCTCTTGTTCATTCTCTGCCAATTTCCTTCTTAAAACTCTGGCATCATATTTTGGGGGCTGTGTACTCTAATCTCTGTTATTCTTACCATCGTTCATCAAACTAAGAAAGATGTTTACAGAGCCAAATAAATTTTACTTTCAATAGGATTGCAGCAAATAGGTATATTTGCAAAATTTTTGAGAAGGGGAAAAGGGGTATTTCTTCACTAAAAACCGTGTTACTTTCTTTCATGTTGTACAAGGGGAGCACTGTGCTACGGTGTGAATGTACCTAGAGCATATTTCAGGAGCAAAATATAAACATTGGCAGCAAAGGGCATTTTATGCAAATGTGTTTCCTGAGTGATGGCTCTTCCTCCCTGATGATTCTGGCAAGACATAATAATTTGGGAAAATAAGCAGAGTGCCCTGCCCTTCAGCTCTTTTCTCTAGAGCATGTACATCCCCTTGCAAATAGGATTATGACAAAATAAAAGGTTCATTTGGGCGGGAGCTTCTTTTAAAATATGTTCAATATTTCACTGTAGAAAATTGTAGAGATAAAGCAGAGCTATAAAAGACACACTTTTAGGAAGAGAAAACAGACCATCATGCCTGACTCTATATTGCACTCATTTTCCTTTTACAGCCCACCTGTCAGTCCTGTTATCCTTGTCTAGAAAAGAATTTACAGTAAGTCTCTGCTTCAAAGAGTTTCCATGGTAACTTGGTTCTGTTTTAAAACCTTTACATAAAAATGACTTGGTTAAAATGCTAATGAGTTGGAATGCTTGTCCATACCTGAACTACACCTTTCCCATTGCTCAAAAATAATCAGATAGGGGTGTCATTCCATCTGCTGTAGTTCCTTTAGCTTCTACAACACTGTCTCACTAACCAAGTCAGAGCAGTTTCTTTGCCATCTGGAAATCTCAGTTTTCAGAAACATATAAGGTCCAGGGTACTGACTGGTGTTTACACATTACATGCTGTGAAGCAGAGTAAAGCTTGGTGGGTCTGGAGTCTTGAGTTCACTGGGAAAGGATCCCTCTGTGTGTACAGTACCTACAGGAGGTCTGAAAGCTCCAAGGACCATAGCATCTTCTAAGAAATAAGCCAGAAGAGGCAGGCTGTCTCCCTTCTAGGAAATACTTTTCACAAAGGTGGGAAAAAAATTCCAATCAGGCCAGATCAAGGGGAAATAGAAGTTCAGAAAAAACAAATGAAACTTTTAATTGATTTGATTGATTCTAAAATTTTGTGATACTCTCCCATCACTGTGGGTATGTATGTTTTATCCAACCTTTAGTTATCCTAGTTTCAAGCTCATCTCTTGCACTAGCAATTTCTGATTCTCTAGCCCAGTTTGACTTTAACAGTCTTATTCATAATTCTGATTACTTCTTTATACTGTCTCAAATTTGGGAAAACATCAATATTCTTTTTAATGTAACTTAAACATTTCAGTATTAAGACAAGTTTCAGCTACAGGGAAATCATAAAAGTACTTCTAATGTGGATCTGATAGAGCTCTTAAGCAATTATTCTGAAAACTTGGTGCATTTCATAAAAGATGACACCTTCCCTGTAATATTAAAAACTTAACATTCTATATTAGATCTGCTCTTCTAAGTTGTATCCGGTAGCTTAATATTTCTATAGGAATTTTTTTTTTTGTTCTATAGCTGGCACTGATAAAATTTATGAAAAATAATTTTACACTCCTATATCTTCCAGGCAGGCCTTCCATACCTGCTGAATGTAGGTATACACCAGTTAATTTACAATTGAGTTTGTCCAAACAAAATCTTGGTAACGATCTCAGATTTTGGTGAGGGACAAAGAAATATTATTTTCCTATGAGAAGTGGTTACCCCGCTGGTCCCTATTAAGTGTCTTAAGTAAGAGAAACAAGCCCCTGTTTGCACTGTGTTTCACAGTTTGGATACTATGAGATACTGCTGCCTTGTCCTTGGCAATACACAGAAGGGCACTCCTCAGTGATTTTTCATACTTTATTTCTGAAATGCAAGGTGTATGCATGCTATACCCTTTGTATGGGTTTACTTTTGTATAGGCTAAACTTTGATTGTCATCTACTGATTCATCTAGACAATATGATCACCTTGAAATTCAGTTGCAATTTAAAAGCAGAGTCGGTATCCTTGTCCCAAACCAAATAATATGTGTACTAGAAATTCAATTTAGATTGCATAATTCCTCCCTAAACAACATGAAAAAACCCCAAGCTTTCAAATGCATTTTTTTCCACCTCTTATTTTTAACTATCAGTCTCATTTACCCCCTGTGTCCTACCACTGTTCTATAGACATTAATTTCTGAGGGCAAGCTTTGTCAAATCAAGGTACCATAAATCTACTGAATTCCTTTCATCATTCATGGCAATAACATCTTCACAGTACTCCTGTGCGTCAGTAAAGTATGACCTTCTCTGACTGATCTGTGCAGACTGTGCTTAATTGAACTTTGCTTTTCCAGTGGGCATCTTAACTTTCACACAATGATATTTTTCAACAGCTGATGTCCAAGCAACTGGCTCCAGTTTCCAGATGAAAGAATAAATAAATCTGATGTTTTGTCAGTTTAAAAAAAAATAAAATAAAAAAATGGTTTCTTATTTTTAATTCTTTTAACCTCTTTTAACTCAATTGAACGATTAAATATCCTTACACTTTCCGTGGGTTTTTTATTCCTTTCATAATCCTTTATATAAAAAGGAGGACTGATTCTGGGCCTCTCCTCACCATTGTAGTGCTATTGATTCCATCCTGATGCTAATCTGTGGTCCAGAAATACTATAGTTTGTTGTGAAAACTGATCATACTAGTTGACCACTTGAGATGGGAAATTCCTGTTAGGAATGGTGTTTAATACAGTTCTTATTGTATTGCATTAATCTGCTAATTACTGTGTAGTTCAACAGGCTATATTTTCTTTTGCCCTGAATATTGTTCGTATGTACAGCAAATCAATTGTTAGCTGCAAAACTATCTCAAATACATCATTTGATGTTTCTGCCTCTTTTTAAGTAGATTAAAAACTACTGTTAAATTATGAGAGTTTTATTTCTTAAATTTTAGCTCATGATACTGACATACTTAAAGAAGTCCTTTTTTTCTTTTTCTTTTGAAATGTCTCATCATTTTATATTAATTATTACCAAGTATTTGAAAAATTTCAACATCTATTACTAATTTAGTTGCTTGCTGGTTTAATCTCTATGCTTTAAATAATTATGTGATTTTTTTTTCCCTTTATGACTGCCCTCGTGCTGCTCTATGTGATTTATTTTTTCATTTTTCATATAATTAATGATTTTATTTAGTACCAGTTTTATTCCCTCGCTGTCTTTTCTGAAGACATATATCATATTTTGAAAGATAGTTATATTGTGATTAAAGTAGAACAAACCTGTTTGGATAAAATAAGTTCAAATACTCATGCATCCATGAACCTTCACACTGCAAATCTTGGAGACCTCTTCTGATGAAGGCCAAATGGTCTATGTATAAACAAGTATGTAAAAAGAGAATCAGTAGCTTGCAAGAAGTTAACTGGGCCTGCATTACCAGTTTGCTGCCATCTGTGGTTTATGTTTTTGAGTTGGATGAACTTTGCAATGCTCATCTGAACCTCAAACTCCCTCTTTTTTGGTCACTCTGGTGTCTCCTACATGATGCATGTGCCAAATTTCCACATTATGTACTAAGCTAAGTTTCAACTTATCTCTCTCTCTGATTTTATCCTCCTTATGCAAAGTATCCCCTTTCCCTGGTTAGATGTGAGACATCATGTTTCTGTGTGCTACACAGAAAGAGATCAACAGAGGAATGCAATCGTGAAAGTTACAAGAGGGGAACTGAAGGTGCAGAGTTTGGAGAGGAACAGTGCTTTGTTTCCTCTGCCTGCTGCTCCTGTGAGTAGCACAGCCAAGATAGGAGTTGGAAAATAAATTTATCAGGATCATTAAGTTGCTTGCTGACCAAATTAACAAGGTAGAGAGGCTGAGAGCACTTTCTCTTTGGTGTATGTGGTTTGTTTGAGTCACAACTACAGCACGTGAATAGTCTGCTGTTCTCTTGCCTCCAGCCCTCCTCCTGGCAGAGCTACTGGCATATCTGGCAGTAAAACTTGTCACACTACACGCTCCTGATCTTTATTGTGATGAGTAGTAAATAAGAATTGCTTTATTGCAGTGCAGGATAGTAAAGAGCAAACATATGCAATGGGCAGAAGAGCTAAGAGCTCAAACCAAGCCTTCAGACATACTTCAGAGATCACCAAACCCGGTTCTGTTCTGGAAGGCCAAAAGGCTGCAAAGAAGTCAATTTCAAACTAAGGTCATACCCTCTCAATTTAATTAAGAGCACTGATAGGTAACTATATTTTCAAAATGAGTTTGCTGTCTCAAAGTGACAAAGACATGGTCAGCCATTACTTCTAGATTATAACAGGCCAGTGAGTAGGACTTAGGGAAACAGGTTCCTTGGATGGCTTCTGGGCTTCCCCCTCTTCAATAAAATGGAGACCGTGAGACTTCCTTAATTTGTGCAATGGTGAGAAATACATTCCAGGTTCTGTGATTCCAACTATTACAAGGGAGAATGAGAGATTTACAATGTATGTAAGTACCTAAACAGGAAATAGGAAATAAATCATGGCTGTTTTCTGGTCAACTGTCATAATTTTACATTGATTTACTCAAACATTTCCATCTTCCAATGGGAAGCTTTTCAATGACATGACATAAATGAATCTAACTAAACTTATAATTCTTAGAAAATTTATATCAGTTTCCTTTCTAGAAAGAAATGCAAGCTTCCTGCGTTACATTAGGAAGTATTGAATAAACAATTTATTTTCATCTATGTGCTGAGAATCTGGGGCTTGGGGGTTTATTCATAAAATCCAAACTAACTTGCTTGATTTCCCACCTTCCTTTCCTTCTTTAAAAAAGTGCAATTTGAAGGAAGCACAAAATCAGATGGAACTGGGACTCTTGAGAATATATGGCAATTACATTTCCTTTTACAAAGGGAAAAGAATTAATCTTTTCTAAATTACAGGTGTGAAATGAATCAGCTATGGAGGTGTATTTCTTTAAGCTTTATAAATACATCTGCTTTTGATTTTTAAAGACAATGTAAGGAATAAGGCGGCTAGAACAAAAAACCAAGGTCAATCAATAAGATAACATCATCAGTCTGGGTCTGGCATTGTTCTAGAAAATGTGGCAAATATTAATCTAATATAGAGAATATTGTGAATTCCAAGGTTACGCATGCCATAGATATATGGCTGATTCACCAGCTTTGAAGTCCAGAGTGCCTTATAGATGAATATGCTTTTAAACTAGACATAAAGCTCCAACAGAAATGGTTTTTTTTTAATTTTTGCAAAGATGTCAGTATAGTCAATCAGAACATTTCTTAGGAAAATAGTATTATGATGAAACACAAAGACTTTAACAAATCTTCCAAGAAAACCTTGCAGACTTCCCTAGCTACCTGTATTTTCCCCCACTATCCCCAAAACCACAAGTTTAAAATCAAAACATATATAAGACAGTGTAACCTGTAACATTTAAAGAAGTTCAGGTTTAAAAAGCAGAAAAACGAAAAAATGTAATAAACATCTGTGAGAAAGTTATGGTAAGGCTCTCCAGAAAAGCAGAATGCAAACCACATGCTGAGGAGCTGGCTGGCTGATATGAGTCCAGCAAAAATACTAGAAAAAGAAAGAAGAAACCTCTAAAGGAAGTAATAGTGATTTCCATAGGCGATGTTCTCATTTTCATGATGTTTAGGTGTTTTACTAGTAGAACTTTACTAACCTACCTTCCTCTCTCCCCCTTTCCCCACAAAAAAACAATGAAAATCTCTAACACTGCCTTTAATATATAAAAAATTATCTTTTGAACATCTCTTTTATACCACCCAGTCCTTTATTCTCTGTATTCAGGAGCTTTATATGTAACTTTCATTAGGAAGACACTCTAGTTAAGTAATTAGAATGACAGCCCTCTGAATTACTACCCAGACGTAATTGTTATGATGGGAGAATTCAAGTCTAATGAGCAAGTATTAACATGTGGATTTTTTTTTTTTTTTTAAATTTTGTTTCAATAGCAGCACAGTGGTGGGTATTTTTGTTCAATTGTGATTGCATTTTTTGTCATTTTTATTGAGTCTGATTTTGAGGAACAGAAGTTGCAAGACAAATATTTTGGCTTAAGAAGCTTAGTACCTTCATTACTACTGTAAAATTCGCAAAACTGGTAATTTTTGAAGCCATGAAAATTAAGCAAAATCAGCCATTAAAAACAACTAGAATAACCTTTTTTTTTTTTTTTTTATAAATAGGCTCTTTTTCATTTCCAAATGAAGGATGTAATATTTTCAGCAATGCAAAAGTTAGGTTTTTAAAAGTAAAGAGTGCTGGGGAGAGACAGTTGAGAGAGAACATTCTCTCATCCTACAAATATAATGCAAGAACTCAGTGTTTTTAAGTTCACTTCTTATTTTTATGAATAGCCCTAATGGCTGCCTAGAATCAATTAGATTTAATGCAGTCTATTATTCCTAATTAAACTTCAGCTCCTCAGTCCTATATTAATACATTTTATTAATAATTGTGAGACGAAAAACTTGGTTTTGACATTTTTAAAATCTAGAATTAAAAAGAAAATTCATGAAAGCAAGTGCTGCTTTTCTATACATATGGTCATGGGTTGAATTATGGGATTTTTTTCCTCTTAGGTTTGCTTTTCATCACTACAAATATTACATTGGGTAATCATTTTGTAGCTATTTTTTTGTTTCAGCTGACTAGATGGTATAAATGTAAATATGGAATTATATCCCCATGGAATGGACAGCATATACATATAGCATAGCATAAAAGCTTTCTTATTAGGCAGAGATTATCTATCTGCATGAGAATTTCAAAGTACTTAGTTTTTTGGACCAAGGACTCAGAACTTGGTGGGAGCTTTACCATTGCCTTCTCTGGAGATAATGAAGAATATTTACACTACTCAGTTTTAGGCTACTAGCTCAGATCAGATGATTACACAGAAATTTAGAAAAGGTAAATCTGATTTCTTTATGGTACAAATCCTTATTTAACAGAAAAGAAAGAACTGTGTTCTGTTAAGCTCTTTTTTGAAATTCAAATTATGTTTATAGCTTAGGGAAAAGACTAACCAGAGGCTAACATGGCTTGTGTGAGCTTCAGATGATTAACCTACTTTATATTGCTCTCACCATGCTGCATTGGTTAATCATTATCTTTTAGCGCTGTCTTTAACAATTAGGTAAAACAGCATTTATCTCCTTTCTATATTTAGAAGACCTTACACAAACTAATCTTATTTTTCCTTTATTTTCCATTATACTTGCCATGTGGAGTGTCTATATTAGAATTAATGAAGAAAAAATTCAATCTTTATCCTTGACTAGATTCAGATGAGTTAGTTTGTTCTTATCTTACGTCTCCCTCTAGGCCCAGTGTCCATTACTGTTAAACAAGATACTACGGGTTTCTCGTTGGCAATGAACAGACTTTAAAATTCAGTTAGGCATTTTCCTCACTCAGACTCTGTTTTGTCAGCTGATGCTTTCCTGAAGAGTTAGACAACTGATTGGGAAGTCTGGTGAAGAGGAGACATTCTTCAATATTCTATCCAGAATGAAACAGTCAGTTGTTATGGTTGTTTCGTGAGACAATCCTGACTACGTGTGACTATTCCAGCTCAAAACAATTAAGGTAAAGGCGGGAGAACTATCAAATCATCAATTATTATATATAAGCTTTCAAATGGTGGAAATTTTAGGGGAAATCCATAGTTTTTCTAGGTTCATTTCCAGGCGTACCAGCTGCAACCTTGCAGCCACAGTGCAATTATAGATAATCTAATTTATCTACTTTTCCTTTCACATATTTCAGGAACATAAACTTTAGACTTTGGCTTTTCAAGGTAATATTTCAGAGATGGTTTTAATAATTGGTGTTGGAATTTTTGGAATGACATGGGGATTTGCAATAGCCAGTTTTGTTATAGGTGCAATATATTTGCAATTCACAGGGGAATCTGACAGAAGGACTTTTATAGTTCCACTATAAAGCTTTTTTTTCTGTATCCTTAGATTCTCTTACAAAACTTGTATTATTCTAAGAAAAGTACACTAACTGATTCTTACAACATTGTGCATACTCGAACTGTAATGTCAAAAGTGTTGGTTTTATTTCTAAATTTTTAAGATGTTAAAATAACAAAGAATTTAAAAGTATATTCTTTAACAGCTATGCAAAAAGGCTATATGTAAGAAAGCAACATACAACTGTGTATGTCTCATTGTACCAAGTTTTTCTGTTGGAAAATACAGTCAACTTATTATTAAGTAGAAATATCATTAAGTGAAAATACATTCAGACATCCCTGAGAATACATTTTGGAGCAAAATAAATATAAGGAATTTATAAAATTGTTTATACATAACTACAAAATTGCAAAGTAGTTTTTTTTTTTTTTTCTCAGGGAATACCATCACAATACCAGTATAGGGGCAGAGTCAGCCTTTGGTGCTTCAAATTAAGGAACCAATTGTGATGGAATACAGAAAATGGAACAGATGAGAAAAATATTAGGTTTAGGCCCATGCGCAATGCTAGATCGATCAGTAGATTTGATTTCCATTCAGATATGTGCTGAATTCTACAAGAATACCTAGTTCTTGCAATACATGGGACCATCGGGGCAAAGAAAATAATTTTCCCTGGTCTTCAGACAATTACCTAATGATATCATCAAGAGTAAGCCACAGGAATAATTGCTTTTTTTTTCCATCTTCCTGTACACCATCAAACAAAAATATCTCTCTCTCCCTAGAGAGACTTAGTTTCTCACAAACTTAAATATTTACTGAAAACATACAAGTGCTTGAAAACTGTTACATGGCATTGTTACATGGTACTGTTACATAGGAAGAGAGCAAAAGGCATTGTGTGATATCAACATGTCCGGCATCTAGACTTGAAGAAATGTTACCGAGTAAAAGTGCTCAAGTGACTGAGAAAGAAACTGTACCACATGCTATAAAAGGAGGGAAATGAAATCAAGAGCTCCTGCCTGTCTGGTTTTGTGGTAACACCGTCTTCAACTAACTCTGATTGTTGATTAATCTTGAGATGTAACCACAATGCTCTAGCTGCAGACTAGGCAGATAAGGTGCCTCAAAACCACTCAAACTATCACTGCACTGTGCTCAGCTTAGGTATGTGCATCTTAGCCATGAATGTAGACCTGTCAGACCTACCTGTGCTTAAATATCTGCTTCATTTACACTGCCTCTAGGTGTCCAGTGATAGAAGAAGCAGAAATGTCAACTGAATAACAAAGGCAGGGATATATTTGTGATGGCAAACACTGGCTAATTTCAGAGATCTTTTTGCTTATGAGAATTCCACCACGTCTAAGAAAAGAATTATATCTTGGGAGCATTTAGTAAAAAAAAAAAAAATATTCCCACATGCAGAATTCATGCATAATATTCTTTTTTTAATACTGCTTCTCCTTATTCAAAGATTTCAGTGCCACCTTTTTTACATGTCCCAAGGCCATACATTTCAGAAACTATGTATTTAAATATCTCTTTCTTGGAACTGTAATAGTAGAAGATTTCATTAGCAACATTTAGGAGTTTTAAATTATTGTTGCAGAAACAGATATAGTATAGCGCACAAAGGAAAAGAGAGAATAGTTTTCCCCCACAGCAGATTTTCAGTGTATATTATATGATTCATAGGGAGAACAATCATGTAAATGAACTGTGTTGTTCTATTTGAAAAGATTTAAAGCTAAATTTATTTCCAACTGAAGAAAGTATTATCAAAGTAAAGGAAAAAATTCTCACCAGCAAAAAACCTACATGAATACTAAGTTCATCCTGTATATTATGCATGTAAACAACTTGTATTTGAAAAGGTAAAAGAATGGGGTTTTTACAAAGAAACTGTGAAAAGTTGCTACAAAATCTTGAAGAGACAAGAATGGTCTTCTAATGTGACATACTAAATACCTTATGATTCTGTCATTTTTTAATTTCTTTGCAGACTGCCTACTAAGAAAAACTATCCATCAACTTTCTTTTTACCCATCCATTCTACTTCGTTTTGCTTTGATTTGCCTTCATATGCCTGCTAGGTCTCATTTAGTACCGACTCGCTCTTCCACATCCTGCCCAGTTTCATGCTCCTTGGCCAAGGTGCTGGCACGTCATGTATTTGCTGGGCATCTCATCTCCTCATGCTGGACCACACATGCTGGAGGTAGTGGATCAGCAAGTGTGTCAACTAGTTTTACCTGCAGTATATTGTCCTGGAACAGGACAGAGGCACCAGCCTTGCATTTCAGTGGGAAAAATGTTGCTAGCTGTGGAGGGATTTGTTTGTGCCACCTCCCTTCCAGCCTTGGATTGTCTCCACACAGAGGGATGTTATTTCCCTGATATCGTTATGTTCACCGGTCAGATTTGCGAAACAAAGGACATCGCTGTGCTGGATTTGAGTCTAGGCTTTTAAGCTGTGTCAATACTATTTTAAAATTACATGCTAACTATCTAAGAATGAAAATAATGTAAAGCAATCTACTTACTAGCTACTCTATTTTTATCCTGTCCATGACCTCTTCTGTCCTCCTGTGCACTTTGATTGCAGCTGGAATAACTTCACATTTGACAGGTCAAACACTGACAGGAGTTGCATATGCAGCTGCTGCAGAAAATAACTTTATGAGGGATGCACAATCTATGTAGGGGGCCACAATGCTCTCACTGAACTGTGTTGCCTTGCCTAAACCACTGCCTATGCCTTGGTGTACTGATGCTTTGCATGGATATGTTTATGCAAGCTGCAAGCCTACTTTTAACCACCCCGTAGACACAGGTTAATAAGTAAGTAGTAAGTAAGACACAGTGTAGACACAGACACATAGTAAACCTTTCATAACAAAAAACCACAAAATTTGAAAATATGAATGGTAATGTCTCTATTGTGCCTCTGATGTTAGTATAACATTATCTCATAGGGATAAAAAGGACATTTGTTTGTATTTTTCAGCTCTAAAATGCTGTAGGAATGCCTGTTGGAATAAACTACATTTCAGTCAGTATTAATCCACAGAATCCTGGATATTTTTTTTGTCTTTACTTATAGCGTATGATGTAGCTCTGTTTCTCAGTACTTCTGATGTGCTTATCAGACATGATTAACAGCTAGAAAGGTTTCCAGCTCAATTCTTAGGTGCACGAGGCAATCTAAACAATCATACTTGAAAGCTGGAAGTGGCCACAGTGTAAATCTGTGTCGGCAACACTGAGGTATTTTTAGCTAGCTAAGATGGTGCACCAAAGCTGCAGCTATGTTTGTTTTAGTCCTCTTTGTTGAGGAACAAGCTGTCAGAAATTCTCTCTTCTGTTGAGAATCATCTATTTTTTGTGTCCCACTGCCAGGTGTCTATTGATCAGATCCAGTGGAAAGTATATGTCCATTTTGCAAGGATAATATATAGACTTTAGCAGTGAATCCAGAGTATGCTTTATGGGTTCTTTAGGAACTCCATCTAAAAGGCCAAGGGTTAGTAAATGTTACTTTTAATTCATCAGTTAGTGTAGTATGTGGCACAATAATCTAGGTGTGATCTGCTGAGGCAAAGTTGTCCTTCAGGCCAAAGAAATGAAAAGAAGTATCACATTTGGGATAGCTCTGGCGATCTAAGTGTTGGTTTGGCCATACTCTCTCTAATCATACAGTAGTTTTCCCACCACTTCAAGCTAAAAGATGAATTCTGTAGGGTATTTTCAATTTCATATTTTTTTTTTCTTTTTGAATGTTATGACAATATAATATCAACAAGGTGAAACTGAGTTATGACATTTCCCAGAATGGTCTGACTCTATCAAACCTTGTCCTCCCTGGACGTGTCCATATTGAGAATGAAAGACGAGGTGTTTATTGCCAGAATCTGAGAACTGCTCGTATGGCATCTGCTTCCATCTGATACCATTGCATCTCTTGCAAGCATTTGGGTATCGCCATGCTACAATCATGGAATTTAAGCATACATGGTCTGGGAAAGCTTCTGCGTGCTCCTTTTCCCTTAACTTCCCTGGCACATTTCTTAGCTGGTGTGTATCTTTATGTTCTCCCTAGTGCAGGTTTATCGGTTAACTTTAAGATTTCACATCCTGAGCGTAAAATTTTTGCAGCAGCAAGGTAGAAGCAGCATTTACAGCTTATCAGCTCGTTGTTATTACAAATGTTTAATTGTCTTGATATCAAGACATTTTTAAGACTAACAGAAAAAGCAAAGCAAGAATTTGACTTAAAACATAAATAATTCAAACAAAATCATTATTGGACTGATTCTGACATGGTTTAGAATTGAGAAAACCAGACATTTACTATATACTACTAAATATTAAAAGAGAAAACATGCTACAGCATCATTCTTAATGTACTTCCATAATGAGTGGAAGGAGTAATTGGCACTGGCTGTGACTTCAGTTCATTGCAAGCCTCAGCCCTTACTGTCTGAAGTTACATTTTAGAGTGAATGCTGATTCTTCTGTCTGTGGAGAAACTTTCTGTTCACTCTAATTAAACTGGATAATGCAATTCATGAACTGTTTCTGGATCAGTGGTCTTCTTACTTTAATGGAAATCAATAAAAAATAAGTAGGCTTCCACAGGAGGAAATAAAAGTACAAACTCAATCTCGCAAAAACAGCCCATGAAGATTTGTCAAAAGTAGAACACATTGGTGACCTGCAGCCTTTCCCGGGCTTAATGCACAATACTTGCCTTGGAAATGCTAATGGCCAGATGGTACTATTTCATGCTACTTTGAAATGAGTTATCAAATCCTGCTGCTAGTACACAGCCAAATAAGCCAGAGTTTAAAGTAAGTTATCAAATCTTGGCACTGGTGCACTTCCAACCAACCAGAGGTTTTACGATAAGAGTGCTGTGGAATGACCAAAACAAATCTCAGTAGAAAGGGAAACCAGAACGGTTCTGTGACTGCAATTACAATAAAAAAGGCTGCAGCTTGCCCAGTGCAGCAAATTCATTGTCTCTAGCTACCTCTTTTCCAATATGTTTTGCTATTTAGACTTTGCTTGCAAACTGGAGGATGTAAAAGTGCCTGCTGAGAAACAGAAGTGTGGCACCAACTTACAATTCTCCTAGCCCTTCTCTGGTTTCTTTCCCTTTACCTCTGCAGAGGGAGCTGTAAATGATTTGTTTCTTCTGTGGCCTACAGCATTCTTCAACTCTGTGAATAGCTCTCTGTATTAATCTGGAGAGGCATCACTTGGGTAGTAGTGCACGATGTGTTGCTACTAGAGGAAACCATGTGGGATTTTGGACGGTAAAGCAGCAATTGAGTTGCTATCCTAGTTTTAATAATTTTTCTGTTTGGAAGTAAGGCTGTCTCTTATTTGTTGGCAGAGGGTGTAAAGGTCTTCTTAAGCTATTGTCACACGATACAGTAAAGGTGGTTTCCACTTTCCAACATGTGATGTAATTTTGATGAAAATATTAATAGGTCTTGTGAACCAACATTAGCACAACCTTGTAGTTGCCATGATAAGACAACTTTGCTGTCTGGGAAGCTAGAAGAGCCCAACCTTCATGACTGTGTTCCAAATCTGTACTTAAAAAAATTCTAGTTTTAATATTTGCAAAAACCTTTTATAAACAGACTCTAAATATTCCTATCTCTGTGACTCATTTAGTGTGTGCACTTCATAACACTCTAGGATGTTTAATAATAATGCTTAGGTTTTTGTGGAGACTCCAGCAAATTGTAAACTAGCAGCAAAATCCTTTCAGTCCCCCAGGGGCAGCAAGGTGGATGATGGCAACAGCCACGTGTAAACTGCACAAGAACTATACACATCATTGTGACGGGTTGGCAGGACGAAGGCCAGGCCCCTTTAGCTACAAAGCCCAAGCAGAAAACATCTTAAAAAAACCTACTAATCATCAAATCTCAGATTCTCAATTCCAACTCTGAATCCCTTGCTGCCTTTGTAAGTTCCAAATGTTTTCCCCAAACTATTTCTCCTCTGTGCACTTTTTCCTGACTCCTAAGCCTCAATTAAATTAAAATGTTTCAAGCCATTAACTGCAAAGTCATAATTGGTTTTCCACGATGTGTAATGAATTCTACCGAAATATGGAATATTTAGAAGAAAAAAAAAAGCAGTCAAACTTATCTGTTAAAACTTTAAAACCAGTAAGTCGATGGTAAGATTTTTATATGATAACACATACATCCTCAATAGTTTTGAAATTTTAATTTCACAATAACTAATATTTTATAAGCTTGATTTAGCTTATACCTGTTCTGTATGGTAGTACTATTTGTTGCCATTCAACAACCCCCCTTGACAAGAGAAAGAAACTACTCTTTAGTGTTGAATAGTGGGGATGCAATAGCGGCGAATTAAGACATTCCAATAAAAACCTTTTTTAATTATGATGACAGCATGCAGGTGAAACTGTGATGAAAGGCTTTTTTTCATTACGATAAGATTTGCCTTGCATGAAGAACTGCATTAGAGTATGCCTAAAACAGATGTCTCTGAGTCTGTATCTGCTTGAGGTTGCCAGCAGTTCAACTGAAACAAGAGGCATCCTTGTGTTTCTCTTAGGATGTATCTAACAATTTAGTCAAAGTCTAATCTCAACAGTTATTATCTACCTTAGTTTTGTCACCTCCGAATGACCCCTTAAATATTTATAACATAAGATGTTTTAGCACGAGAAATGCAAACAAAATCCTGTGAATATATTTTAAAAAATAAATACATCTGTATTAGAACTAAACTTATTTTTTAATATATTTTATATATTCCTTAACAATGTGTAACTGATTTTACCAAGATGAAGTGAAGGAATACTTAGTACCCCTAAACAATCAGACTCGAGATAAAGTTCCCTGAAGGTATTCACCTTTGAGTGGAAAAAAAATGGCACTATCTGAAGTAGATAGTGCTTAAAAATTTGGCTTTATTCCATTGCGATAAATTCCAGAAGCCATGCAGTATATAGATCCCTGAACTCTTACTCATCTCTGCCCTTGTATTTGTCATCCTCCTACCAGAAATAATTAGAGTCATCTCAGATTCTGCATCTTAATCTGACTCAGTAATTTCTATGTAGGTTTTACCTTCCAGAAGCCTGTTTATGATCTTGAAAGCTATTTCAGCTTGTCTTAAGAAATCCCATATCTTTGATCATATTGTTTCAAAATATATCCTACCATCCAAGTAAAAGGAAATTAACATTTAGAGGGCACCTTCGGGTAATTCAGATTCCTAAAACAATATAAGCATAATTACTTGGAGAAATACAGACCAAAACAGGGAGCCAGTCCTCTTGTTTCTCTATCAAGGGAAGATTTTGCAAATGAAAGAGCCCTTTATGTATTTCACTTGTGTCAATTAACCATGTGGTGCTATCCTTCTGTGTGGCACACAAAGGTTGTAGATTTTGGAGAACCAGAAAGAAATAAAGGACATTCTTGCAGAGACCCTAAACTGTGACTTATATCCTGTATACTTCTTTTTTCATTTTGCCTGTAAGTCTGAACAAAGTTTCTGTGGTTCAGGAAAAACCTAGTGAAAAAGTTTCCCAGAATTTGCTTGCAATACTTAAAGCACAGTATTTCTTTAAATGGGAACACACTACATGTCCTTCCTTTGTGCCCTGTGCCTGTCTCTTTGTTCCCTGAATCCATAGTGTGTCCTGGCCCGTAAGGATATTTCCATCTACGACAATACATTTTTATGCCAATAAAGAGACCAAGAATGGTTGGGCTGGCAGCCTGCTTTACTCTAACAGCCAGATATTCCCTCTTTTTACAAAGCACAAATCTGTGGTGTCTCTGTGAGAAGAAAGAGTGAAGCACTATGTTGTGGGATTCACCGTGGCCACATCAGCACAGTCTGCAGCACTAAGATAACCAAAATAAGAATACCTCCATTGCAACTAATAAAGCTAGACTACTTCTTCAAAGAATGAGTGTGTATCAAGAGTTGCTGCTCTGTCCCTATATTTTTATAAGAATGGTATTGCCTGTCACCTGAAACTCACTGTGGTGCAAATTATTCACAAGCTGTGAAGGGAAATCATGTTATTCAAGATCTTTCACTGACCATTCATGCTAGGTTGATTGAAAGTAGTTTTATTTATGATCTTTCACTGTTTTTTCAATCTACCATATATCAGACAATACATCACAAAGTTCTAATGAACTTATGATTCAGTGCCATTAACAGCTGCACAAACAATACAAACTGTAGATCTTCAGTTTCTAAAACCCAATTTTATGTTCAACTCCCAGAATATCTAGAGTTTGGTGTGTAAATCATCCTGCCAAATGCCGTTTCTTCTTTGTGCAATATCTGTAGCTCATTCCTGTGGTACCTTCTAACATTAAAAATATGAGACACTTCTGAAATTTGATTTATGCAATTATTCTGATATAAGCAATTACTAAAAAAAGCTTCAGTTTGCAATGTTCTTTCTTGGGGATGCTAAAAAGTTCCACGTCTCTCTAAACTCAGTTAATGAAATTATACTATATATAAGCCCATCTAGATAAGAATGGGAGGAATATCTGGTCTCATCTCTCCTCTACTGCTGGACAGTACAAAAATTGATTGTACGTTGATGCTAGCAAAGAGACTTTTAGTACCCTTTTGCAAATCATATTTATTTCTACATACCTTAATACTGGAACCAGTATTTTTTTGTCTCAACCATTTGTTGTTTCTATGATACGCTGAAAACAAAGACTCAATTTTAACCAGTAATGATGTTTTTGTGTGAACTAAAACCAAATGCTACAACTATTTTTGGAAAATCAAGTAAAGGAAAGGACATTGCTTCAAAATATAGAGAGAAAAGAAGGGGAAAGTCTTTCATACAAGATTCTAAACTGAAATGACTCCTGCTGGAATGACTATTCATAGATAAACAATGAGTATCCATATAGTGCTTTGTAGGATTTAAAAAATATTTTATGCCTTTTAGTGAATAAACAATAATTCAAACAAAATAATGTGATGGTATTATTTTTACTCCAAACAGTCAGATAGCTTGCTTTGTATGCATACTTTTTGAATAAGGAATTTGAAGGATAATACCTTTCTAAATACAATATGCACATGCCAGAGAATCCATTTGTAAGCACTACTCCTTGTGATTTTACACCTCCAGTAAGACACAGCAATTTAAACTCTCTTGCTCTGTCAAACAAGCCATTTTTCTCACAGATATTACACAGCACTACCTTCCTTTTAAGCCTGTTAGTACTAAGTATCCTTCAGCAGGCTGTGGACTGTATTTAGCACTTTCCCTCTTACCATGAATTAAAACCAATGGGGATTCTTTCATCACCAGCAAACCTCCCCACTCCCTGCAAAGAGAATCACTTCATCACAGATAATTTGTAAGAGGTCCACATACCTTAATTTAAAAATACAGTAAATTGCAGCACAGAATTATCAGTACTGTCAAATAATTTCTGGAAGGATAACTACGATGCTTGAGTTAAGATTGTATATTTGCTAAAAAACTCAGCAAAATTATATCTAAAAGTAAAGGAAGATTAATTAGAAGCAGCTATCCTTTTTTCATGGTTCAATGAGAGGAATAAGGAATTTTTTTTAATGTACAATAAGAAATTAAATTCAAATGTGAAAGTGAAACCATGAAGCATGCACACAAATGCTACTAGAAAAATATTTCTAGTTATTTCCAAAACCTCACTTCACCTCCTTTCCCAAACTCAAACCATCACCTAATATCTTAATTGTATACAAAAGACTGTGTTGTGTTACTATTCCTGCATCTGCAGGAAAATGCTGCAGAAATTTTTTCTGGGGACTCCTTCAGACTGACAGATTCTCTATCCAGGGTGTTAATTAACAACTTGAAGTCTTCATCCTGTGTCTATCACGTGCCTTATGCACAGCAGAGGCTGCTTCTGGGAGTCTCCAGGACAGTCCAAAATGCCCACCTGCAGCACTCCTGCAACAATTAGTCAAATGCTTTGCTGTGAAGACAGGCAGACGTTCAGTCAATCCCCTCATCTTCAGCTGGGCTCATCTCTGCAGAGACTGGCTGGCAAGTTCCTGCACTGATGCTGGAATGTTATGACTGTGCACACAAGCATGGCCCTGGTATACAGCTACACAATTATAACCACTGTACAAACTCTTTCACTCTTGTATCACAATTATAATTTCAATTCCATATCTCTTGTCCTACAGGATAGTATGCAAAAAACCTTCTGGAAAAAGGTTTTGGCAAATACACACAGTGAGAAAAATAAATGGCCATCAGTCAGTCAGATTTCTAATTCAGATGTCCAAGCTGGACATACTGAATATTGGGGATGATAGGGTTGCATGTACACTAGGATTTTGGCAATATAAATCAAGTGCAAGGCTTAAAAAGGGCCATAGTGTTTTCTGTCCCTATGGCAAAGAAAGGCAAACTGAGAACTGACATTTTCTACTGAGAAGTGGCCATGAAACTAGCCAGTAATTTGAGCCTGTGATAGTAATTTCAGGTATCTAAATCATCTTGCCATGGCTTTCGTGATTCCCTTGGAAGCACAGTTTAATACCCTTTCAAAGCCTTTCCTCAGGATTCTGTCTTGAGAGCACACAGTACAGTATGTGGTTAATGCTGATAAAGATGCTATTAAAGCAGTCTGCAAGATCACAAAACTACTAAACAATATAGCAAGGAAGAGAATTAACTTTTTTTTTTCCCACCCAGCACATTTGGTAGCTTCAATTCCACAAAACAGGCATAGACGTTATTTTTATTCCTCATCTCATGATGTTAAACTTAGGAAAAAATTTAGGAGCTTGATCCAATATCAGATGAAATGGCAGGTGTCCTTTGCGATCTTTCTTTTTATTTCACTCAGTATTCTCAAATAGACAAAATGCTTGCAACTAAAAATCAAATTGGAACTGTGAAATGTAGCTTTATAGTGAAACAGATTAGAAAGTTAAAGGTTATGAACAGGTCGTTTTAATGTTGTTATTCAGGCACTTATTTCCTTAGTCTTCAGCCCTAAGTATTTGATGTAGCTATCTTATCTGCTTTCTTCACATAGTTTTTCCTTTTGTCTGTTTACCTGCAATAGTAAGAATAATTACTGTCTTTTGTTCAGAATGTATTTTTGGCGAGGTAATTCTGTTTAGTCTTGCGAGATACGAGTTGTCTTTCTTCATGCATTTGATGGGCAAAGGTGTTTCTGTTTGACGTTGGTATTAATTCAACACTGTCTTCTTGAGGTGAAGTGATGCCTATCAAGCTTGCCTGCTATTCCTCTACTGCAATTTACCCTTCAGGCATATTAGCAGCAGCACATGCTGGGTTCTCTTCTTACGTGCTCTCCTTACTGGTTTGCTGATTTGCTCCTCTACTGCATTGTTATATTCACTTAGGAGTATCTGTTGGGTTTTTGTTGTCTACCCAATTTTTTGTAATGCATATTACTGCTTTAAGAGCTGGAGGTCAGTTAGAATACTAGCTTGAGCCACTGCCAAATTGAAACAGGCCAAAAATTTCTCTAAACTATCTTCCTGTTGGTGAAAGCTAAAGGTATTATCTTTCAAACCTAGCAAAGCAAATAGGCTATTTCTGGGAACAAGCCATAGCTGTCTATAATGCATTGAATCCATTTTTGCAGGCCTTAGCAGAGCATTACATTTTCCAAGATTTCTTGCATCTCAGTGTCTTTTTCTATAGGAAAAAACCTACCACTAAAGTAACTAAATTCAAATACTAACATTTTAGCTTTTTTATTTTTCTGAGTTCCAGCTGTTTTGTATCCTATTTTTATTGGACAGCAAGGAGGATGACTAGATGTTAATTGCATTCTTCTCTTTTGACTCACCATCCCTGTTGTTTTTGAAATTTGTGAGCAAGTTAAATAGCAGAGAAGTGGACAAATCCTACGAAAAAAAGGTTTAAAAGGTTGAAGGGGAACCCAGATAAAAATTTAAAAAGGAGGGAAAGAATAAAGAAAATGAGCTACAGGAAATCTCATAGACTGAGCATGAGCCTCTCTCCCCTTTCAATCCCATATCACACCTTCTGCAGGGAGATATGAATACCATGCACTGGTAGCACAGCTTCAGTCCTGCACCAGGACCCCATATGCCTGAGTCAGCAGTTTTAGCTGTGATCTGTCAAACACATCAGCTTCCAGGCTGAGAGAGGCCAGTGCAACTCTGCAGCCACAGATACTCCCCCAAACATTGCCCTGCCAAAAGGCAGGCTCCTGGTGATGCCAGCCCTTCTTCCTCACGTGACAGGGCAGGTTCACAGCAGTTCTGTTTCACGTGATTGAATGCCTGCATCCAACATGTGGTGACAGCTAGCAGATACCCACTCTGTTGTGACAGCCAGTGTTGAAGTTCAATGCATTAATAAAGCGGAGAATTTCCTTTTCTTTTTGTAAGGCCACAAAATCCCCAAGTAGGGATTATGCCTCCCTGCACGTTTGGGGCAGGGGTTTCACACGGACTATTGGCTCAATGTCATTACCATATGGGGTCAGCCTCTTATGCTTTCATTTGCAGCAGAACACATCTGATATTGAATGTTTTGGGAACCTCACCTAAGGACAATTCCTCATATTTGTTTTAATACATGGAATGAAATGCAGGCAGCATTGCGTGCTTCTAATGATGACTGTGCTGGCTGAAATGCAAAGCATTTCACCTCCTGATAATTAGACTGAGTGCCTTGAGAAGAGAAGAACAGCTAGGCAGCTACTAGGGGTTTTTTTGACTGTTGTTTATCTTTGCCACATTCCTAGCTGGACAGATGGCAACCATGTTGTCAGTCTCAGCAGATTCAACAAGGACTTCAGTATTCAGGGAAACAGAACTACCCTCATTTGCATTAGAATTGATTCCTCCAGCTCGAGATTTTAGGCATGCTGGTAGCGTGACCGTGCATTCAGTGTACAAACAGCACACTGCTATCAGATTAGTGCCTTCCCAAGAACATGAAATGCACTAGGGAGAAAAATAAAACAGTGATGTTTTTAAGTTTCCATGGACAGTCAGCTCTTAATTCCCATAGATTTGGGGTAATTTCTATGTCATGCAGATGGCCATTAGAGACATGTTATAGAATGCCTGAAACTTCTTTAAGTGGTATGAGCAATTTCTGAGGTTTTTATTCTGTAGTCAAGTCAAACCTGTTGGTATATTCCAATGTTTTGAATCTTTCTGCAGATTCTTTGCATAATTTGTTTTCCACCATTACACTGGTATGAAGCTTAGCTCTCTGTTCCCTTTCATTCCTTCAGTTGTACATGTAGCTCAGCGTGCTGTCTCTTTTTTCTTTGGTCTTTCATATTTATTTTCTCTCTTGTGATTTGTGTTGCACAGCATTCTGGTAGAGATATGAATTTCCATTTGTTCTGTCATGTGAAGACTGACTGTATTATCTTTCTTTGTTCAGTCCTCCTACTGATTCATTCCCAAATTGCAGAAACAGTGGGTTTCATATGTATTCAGATATCTTCTTGTCTAAAGTATCGATGCAAATGCATTATATTTAGCTCATAAAGCTGGTAATTAATTCTAGTTTGAACTGCAACTTAACTACATTTAACAATGAGCTAAATTTTAAATAACAGGAACCTAAATAAAGTAAATTTTAAATAAAGAGGAACCTAAATAAAATAGAAAATTCTTCTACTTCCGTTTTGCAGATTCAAAATAGAAAGCAAAACATTCTGATAATTTTAATGGAATGAATCCTTCTCCCTGTCAAAATCAGTTGGCTTTAATCAAAGCACTTTCTATCAATAAAGACAAAAGGATTTTGACCCTCTTTATGTCTTCTTTAATCTCAAAATTTCATTCAAAAAAGCTGTTTCAGAACAAAGAATACACAGTACCTTGTTTGTCCTTTTTAAAATTTTAAACTAAGACATATTCCTAGCTGAAGCAGTTAAATCCTAAACTGAAATTTCAAGAAGCATCAGTTTGTTTTTATAAATAATATTTTGCGAGAATTCATTGTTTCACAGATTTTAATAATGATGAGCATATAATTTCTTCCTGAAAAAGCTTTTTTACAAAAACTTCAATCAGCTCTCTTGAGAACCCAAATGATTAAGGTGTTGCTCTAACACACACCTAAACTAGACCAGCACTCACAGGCTCATAGTCTATATCGAGGACAGAAAACATCCTTACTGAGACAAGGACAATTCTTTAGCATTCTCATTTATTTTTCTCTACCATTCAGGCTATAGTAACTGTGCAAAAAGAAACTTCAGAAATATTTTTTTGGGATTATACTGTAGAAGGGATGACAGTCAGGCTGTGTCACAACCTTCTAACCAGGTCACCTTTATGACTGCTTACATCAGGCTGTCAGCTGATAGAAGCTGTTTTTCTCCTGTTGCCTCCAGTAAACAAAAATTGGAAAAAGATTCTTTTTTTCCTAATGAATAATTTTTATGAAAAATGAAAGCTCCTGAATCACGTGCAAATACATAGAGTTTTTAAGTTACTATTTGATAGTTTCCCTTTTAGGATGCTTTTCAATTTTACACTGTAAATAACAAGACCTCTTTTTATCATGATTAAGTTAGAGTGTTGTGGTAATTTTGGAACAAGTTATAAATTGTGTAAGGGCTGTGTATACTTTTGATGCTTATTTCAAGTACTGAATTGGCAGAAGTGTTGTGTTTCATGATTGGACTTATACTTTCTAGGAGAATTTACCATAGCAAGAAACCTCACCATAGTCTTAATGTTATGGTACTCTTATTTACTTAATAATGTATATATGGTATATATGGTACTCTTATTTACTTAATAATATTGAGAATATATATTATATAAGAATAATATGTCTTTACAATGGTGGGTCATGGCTTTGTGAAGACAATGCAGTATTGAACTGTATTCTCAGCTACCTCTTCAAGATTTGAGATTTCCTTCAACATAGTTTACCTCAGCTAAGGGGAAAAGCAGCTCATCCACAGAATATCAGGAAGCTTTGACACAATCATAACGATGCCAGCAGAGATACACTTTTTTGTATCTGCTCAGACATCTTCTGTCCTTACAGTGATAGTTTAAATCTGTCTTGAATTAAACCATTACAGTACATTACTGTGACTTGAAATTATTTTGATATGAAGACAGAGTAAGTCAAATTTACTCTTCCTTAAAAAAGCAGGACGTAATTCCACATTGGACTGCTTGGCAAGTGAGGAGCCACGCTGCAGTGAATGGCTGCACCCTCTACAGCCTCCCATCACACAATCATAAAAAAAAGATAATAATTGTGTTCCAAGTACAAGCTCATGGTATTTTAAACTCTGCACAGCATGTTTTCAAGTTTTCTCTTTCATCCAGTCCTCCAGGTTTTGATATATTATTTATTGAGAAAATTCTCATTTCAGTAATGTCGGAATTCAGAGTGTGTTTTCTGCCCTGTTCTTGCTACTGCAGCATCAGAATAAAAGATGAACTCAAACTTTTAAGGAAGTTGAACTGAAATTGTAGAGTTAATAGACATAAACTCTGCACAAGCAGTAAATAGTCTCCCATAAATAACAGGATTCTGCTACCACTTCAGATTTTGCCTCTCATCTCTGGCTGGTCAGGTTATTGGAAAAATGGAAGTTTGTGTGCCACAGCCATGATTTGCAACTTTTCTAAATATAATAGCATTACTTTCCTTTTTTGTTGTTGTTGTATTATTCAGTTATTTACCAGTCTTGCGAATGTTGTCTGCATTTATAGAGGGGTTAAAAATGTCACCGTAGTATTTATCTGTAATATGGAGAATGGGCAACAGCGGGAGTTCTGCAAAGGCATTCTGGATCACAGGGTGAACAAGAGCCACCAGGGTTGGGCCTTGGCTGGAAAAGGAACAAAACCAAGAGGCTTATTGGTGTCTCACTTCTGTATACCTCTACTGGAGTGCTCTATCAAGTTACATACACTGTCTTCACAAGTGCCTGTACCTTACAAAAGACAAATGTTGCCAAAGGCATGACAAAACCTCAGTGCTCCTTCAAATCATGTTGGATATATGCGGTACCTAGGAAATCAATTACTTATAACTTCCCGTTTAAAACACCCGTATTACAAAAGTCATATTTATGTATTATTTACTTTAAATATATAATTTACTGTAGCATTTTTTAGATTCTCTGAATATTTATAAGGCCTTTTGAAATAATTACTAGATAACAGAAAGAGATGAAACAATCATGTGGTGGATGTAAAACATAAAGGCTTGCAGAATTCAGCAAAACATTAATTTAAAAAAATACATTGATAAACGTTAATATCTTTGTCTCAGTGGCTGACACAGAGGTATTTTTAATATGCTCTGTTTGTTCTTTTATCTTTTAGTAGTGGCATTATACTCTCTAACTTTACACTAGTAACTTACAATAGAGATTAACGCACAACAATACATATAATGAATTTGGGACTATTCCCCTCTTGATTACCTTAATGCTTTTTTGCCCATGCTGGATTGTATTCTTTTCTTCCCTTCCTCAATTTGTTGTTCTTCACCACCATCCCTTATGATTTCTGTATTCCTTTTGATGCTTTTTTGTGCGTTTAAATAGTTCATAGAGAGACAGATTATAAGAATGCCATCACCTACAGTTTACTAGAAATCCTGACCTGATATCCCAAGTGTCTGTTAGCTGAGTACTTGTTCTGCCTAGAGGATGTTAGTTAGAAGCTCTGCATGAGTAAAAATGTTTTCATCTGATCCATATACTGCATACTCACTTGGAAGTTATTTATAGATAGGCTATGCCATCTCCATTTTCTACCCCTTTATATACGTACCTCTCAATATTAGAATTGCTTTCTGCCTCTTTCTGAATGGGAGCATTTGTCATTGCAATCTTGCTATTCTGATTGATTATCGTTCTATCTCCTTTATTTAACAAAAGTCATTAATTGAAATTCATACATTTGTGCAAAATGGAAAAAACCTATGCCACAAATGGATTCAGTTGCTATCACATCAGATACAGGACAGAAAGTGTGTTACAGTTCTACCCAGGGCAGTAGAAAGTTGAATTCATTGTGCACTTCCCATGTGTTAGGTGAAAATACAGGATAGCTTCATGGTCAGGTAACAGCAGATCGTGTCATCCTCCCTTCCTTTTCTTTGTCAAGACAAGATGCTGTAATTTAGCTGCAGCTGTACAGTCACTTTTATCTGATTTGAGTGCAGCCCCTCACTGGAGCTGTGATTCCCATTGCTCCCTCTACTCGTGGCCAACCCTGCTAGCATTTGCACAGCCAGGCAGTGAATCAGATGATGGGCTAATCTGGCTGAAAACTGATCGAGGAAAAAAAAAAAAAAAAAAGATTAGTTGTCAGTTGGCTCAGTCAGACTCACTGCGCTGCCATGCAAATCTGGAAAGAGAAGGCACAACCATCCTTTTCAGCAGCTGCCCATATATCTGCATTAAAGCATCCATGGATTTGTAGTGTCAATCAGGCAGTAGTCCTGCTCAACCTGGAAGCCAACAGGAGGAAAAAGGGGAAGGAATTAGGCTCTGAGTTCTAGAAATGGTGGGAGGGGAAATGAGCTGCTGGAGGTTGAAAGAAATTGGTTTCTGGAGCTCCCAAGGAGCCATGCCAGCCCCGTGAGCAGTACACTGTACATTGCTTTTGATATTAGTTTGTTTTTAAAGTGAATAAAATACCCAATGACCATATCTGCTCATTTCCTTCCAAACAATAAATAATCCTTGCTAGAGTCCACATTTTCCATAGGGCTTGAAAGTGATGACAATATGCAGTGCATTAGCTTAATCAAATAATCGTAAATAAAACATTTTACAATCTGCAGCTGTATGCTTTCAAAAAAGCTGTATACAACTTTTCCAGTACTCTCTGTTTTCAGAAAAAAAAAAAAAAGAAACATACTTGAACTTGGCCAGTTCAAAATGTACGCTTGGCAATGGAAACTTTGAAAGATGCAGCATGTTTGGCATCATTTGTATCTCTTGGCTTATGGAACGTTTATGTAGTTATAATGTAAGTATTTCAAACAAAGATAATATGTTTTTTTTAGCTCTCTTGGAATGTTGATGTTACATCATTCATACTACAAGGATCCTTGTCTAAGGATTGAACAGTCTTTTGCAGAAATATCTGGTGGTAAAACTTAGCAGCAGCACCAGGTTAATTCTGCTCTTTGGAACCAATAAGCAATTGGTAGTCAGAACAAAAGATTAATATCTAGGTTACTAGAAGGGTAAAAGGAGCAGGAGAAATAAGGAATGGTAATGTAATGTTATCCTTGGGGGAAGGATTTCAGAATGCGGTCCTATGGAATATTTCTGGATATCAATCTGATTAGCAGAAACAGAAACATGTAAATTTTTATTCTTGTGAAGCATTTTAGTTAATTATTTGGATTTTATATTATTATTTTCTAGTTACATGTATATGTCATGTCCATATCATTAATCTTAATAACTTTTATCTTTATTTGATTAATACTGTTTTTTAAATTCTTGTGTGCATTGAAATGCTTCAGTACACTAATTTTCACAGAAACACAAGTGCCAGAATCTGCACGCTACTGGTTGTACTGGGATTGTGCAGTTCTCTTGATGGAGTTATTCCAGTTGCAACAAGATCACTAAAAATAAAGCTATATCATACTTTCTTACCATATTCAGTTACAAATACATTCAAAACTTATATAGACAGTGTAGATTCTTTTTTGCCATAATAAAGATTAAGATTCCGTACAAGTACTCACATTCCAGGGGAGAAAAGCATTCCAAATAATTTGAATTTTTCATTAAGGACAAAATTAAATAAACATTCCCTACCATAAATAACCAAAATATTTTTTTTTCACTATTTATGTATTATTCATCAATAACTTACCCATGCTAGAACTTGTACAATTAAATAAATTTTGGGATTTGCTCATACATGTTTTGATATTAATTAGTAATTTTATTCTTTTTAACACCTGTTGTCAAAATTATTTATGGAAACTGCATTAACAGGAACTATGTATTAAAATTCATAGGAGTGACTAAAGGATTTTCCAAACTGGTGTCTTAAAAATAATACTAAAAATAAATAAGAATTATTTCTACTTTAATACCGGGATATATGCAGTTTGTATCAATTAGAGGGCTGATTCAGTCCCAAATTACTGACTATTCTGAAGCACAGAAAAATTAACTGTTCTAGCCCTTTTCACAATGTTGTGTTCCTCAGTTTGGATTCCTAACACGTTCAAAAAGTCCTACAAGGATTTCTTCATGGATTTCCTGCCCCAACGAAAGTTGCTGTTCTGAGGAGAGCAGATGGGGGAAAAAGCCTCGATGGCATGGCAATTGTAGGGAGATTTATAGTAGGAAATTTAAGACCTTGTCCCTTACCCCATTGAAAAGAGGAAGAGACAAATGCAGACAATGACAACCAGCAGAAACCCACACTGATGTTCCAAGTTGCTACATAACTGATAAGCTTTTTACATGAGGAGATTTAGACCTGCCAGCTAAACACAGATGGCAGGCTATCTCTTAATTTGCATAATATCTAGCTAAAAATATATATATATACACACACAGAAGAAGGAAGATAGGCTAAAGCTGAACCCTACCAAGCCAGAGGTCAGTACAGTGAGAAGAACAGGCTTACAAGGAAACAAAAATTGACAGCTTCTTAATTAGTGAATGCATTTGTCAGGGTTTAGGTGACTTCTGTAGCTTTGAGGCTGTCTATGACTCTTCATACTCAGATCTAAAACCAGATTATGAAATGTGCTCAGCTGCAGCTGCCCAGAATATATGACATGAGACTTAAACTTATATTTACCCACAGAGACTTGAATACTTCCCCTTGCAACAGAAATGGAATAAAGCAATTTGAAAATAAAAATAAAATCACAGAATGTAGTGTCATTTAAAAACATGGATGGATTTGTGCAAGATACAGGCATTTGAAAAAAAGTCTTACCTCTGTTCTTAGTATGGTTTGCTTGCATTGGAATGTTAGGTTAAAATTTCACTAAAAAACCCCAACCCAAAACCCAACCGCTATGTATGCAGGAAGAGGCAAGGCCTGCTCCCCACCTCTCACTAGCAACCTCCTTCTCAAGATGAATGGGGAGAAAAGTAACCTAAAGCTAACACTTCCATAGGAATCTCCTACGTTTTTTTGCTCTACATGCTTTTGCACAGGTTTTCATACTTAGAAATGCAAATTTCTGTTCAGAATATGTTTAAGCACCTTTAATGCTGGTACTTTCGGCTTTGAGGTACATGCACTTTCCATTATCAAAACAATTTGATATGATTCAATTTTCAAATTACGAGCACATAGCTTTATCCATTTCTTAACAATCTGACTGGAAGAGGCAGAAGGTTCTTTCCAATGTGACAGAATATGGGTACACGTCTTCAGTTAATGTTTACAAGAGTCCCTTGTTTGCTAATACATTTATGCATATATATATAGTTAAATTTATTACTGTATTGCATTTTGACATAATGAATTATTTTCCATATAAACACATTCCTTAGGATAAAACAGAGCATCGAACTCCTTTTTGCGCTTTGTGTTTTTCAGTATTTTGATGACATGTCCAGGATTGTTGTCACTGTTTTCCTAGAAGTATTGCATTTTGGTCATTTTAATAATGATTTAAGAGGAGCTTTCAGCGAAATCCATACAGTAAGAATGTTTTGAGAGTAGGCAATACTCTCTCTTCCTGTGTGAAGAGCTTTAGGATTCCTTGTCTTATCATTTATCTTCTGAACCTAAAATATTAGTTTTCATGGGCTAAGACATTGTTTCCTCAGCTTTTTCAATACTATCCTATGAAAAAAACAATTTTACTTCTAACTGTTGCTTTCCATTAATCAAAGAAAAAAATATTTCCTGCCTTTATACAGTGGCACAATGATTACAGTCATTTCCAGTAGCTTGCATAGTAACAAGATTGTCTATAAATGGCACAAAAACACATTTCTGTAATATCTATGAAAATGTGGGAGTACTAGAGTTTATCTCTAAGTTTATTTCCTCAGGTTGTACTGTTTGCTCTGTAAAGGTGATTTACTGGTCTGTTTTCTGCTGCTGATGCTAATGTTTTGAGATGTCTATCAAAAGGAGCAAAACCAGAAAGCTTTGAAAGTCAGAGAATCTAGAACCAAACCTCAATAAATCCATTACTTTGGCCCTTAAACATAAGGGGGTTTACACATCCAGCCTACCTAGAAAAGTTAAATTGTGTTGCAGTACCTTAATTTGTTTTTGTAAGCCCTCCCATGTTGTGTGTCTGTGCACTTGCATTTATATTTGAGAACCTTTGCATAACACACTCCAATAATTTGCTGCCAATTAAAAAACCAGTTCTGTCTATAAATGTTTCCCAAGTAATACTTTCCCAGCCTCTATATGTATGAAATTGGCATAAACCTTTCCAGAAAGAAAGTAGTCATAAAATGAAAAATTAACATTTGTCTTAAGAAATCATATTGGGGATGTCTGTTCAGTTAAATGTTCCCCTGTGAGTTCATGATCCTCCTTTCCTTTTTCTTCTTTTCTCGCAAATCTCCTTATTGCAACTGAAAGCAGTGCATTTATCATCTTGAAAGATCAGAGGCACGAATGAGTTTTCAAGAAGATATTTTTTCATACACCTTATACTTGTATGCTTTCCTGTGTAACTGTGAAGAGACAGGAATAATCTAGGATTACTGCTGTCCACAAAACATCTTTGTGGCTTTCCATTTTAGCTCTGCCTGGAGTGGCCTCGGCCACAGATTTGATCAGACTTAACATACAAATTATGGCATACTGACACACTGCCTTTGTGGTCACAGAAATACTGCAACTGTAGTTTTAATCTCCTTCCACTTAAAGTTAATTTTAAAAAAGAAAATATAAATAATTCAGTGTAGGATAGAGTTAGCCGTTTCCCTAGGACAGCGTAACATTGTCATTGTTTTCTGAAAGTTGTGCCTCATTTATTCATAGACATCTATATGGGCTAAATATGGCACTAAATATGGGCTTAGACACACTTGGCATGATAAACAATTTTGTTTCAAAGTGTGGCTATTACTCTTCTCTATTTTTATCCTTATTTTAATATCGAGCTATCATGCAAACATCATTAAATATATCCTTGCACCACCCTTCAGAGCATAGTTGCTGCATCAGGTCTTTGCTATTCAGGATGTCTCTGGCAAAGCAAATAAAAACTGAAACTCATTTACAGTTTTTCTCTATACTTGGATTCCTTCAGTAACTGACCGAATGCAGAATGGAGTTTGCAGGTCCATCATTGCCTTCTTCTAAAGGTAAATGAGTAAGTGCTGCGTTTGCCTTAGCTATTGCAGATGATTTCTACTATCCCATTTCCTTCTTGAGAATATGTTGCTTTATGGTCCACACTTTTTATCATCATCAATGTTAGAAAAGCTATGGTGTTTGAAGAACGTGACTTCGACTATACATGACCTCTGTCCCTCATCTGAGCTTGCTTGGAGACCCCAGAACAGCAACTTTGCCACACAGTAATACCCTGTGCCAGTTTCTGTTTCTGTGTAAAGACATAAAAGTCTGGAAAGCCAAAATCTTCCAGGTTTCCCTTACCGTCGACATCCTAATGAACTGGGGAGCAGATTCTGGAATCCATTCTAAACATAACATCTCAAAGAACAACAATTACCATTGGAGTACCTTTTCTATCCTCTTTTCCCATGTGCTACTGAATCCTCCTGCAAGTAACTGATTAGCAGAGAGCTTATGTCCTCTTCAGAGTGTGTTCTGGCTGTATCTGTCAAACTGTGATTATAGGACTGTTCTCCACAATGTGTCATCAAAACTGACTTTGGTCAAAATCTATGAGGAATCCAAGAGAAGAATTTTTGTGCCTTGGGCTCCAAACTTTTCTGCTTTTACTTGGTCTTACAGTGTCACACAGAAGGGAGTACACAAAGTCACCCCAGAGCTTACGAGGCCTCTTCTAACAGAGCATATTCCAGCTACTACATCTGGTAGGCAGCTGATATTTAAATGACTGCCGTATTACCACAGAGTCTTGAGGGAATTTTCAGTTGCTAATAATGCAATATTCATTGTATTTTTTACTTCTTTTTGAATGTCAGCTGCTTGAAGTGACACAAGAGGCCTCCGGTGGTAATACAGGATACCAGGCTGCTCCTTCCTTCAGAGGTTCTGCTGCCCGTGCGCTCTGCCTCCTGGGGCATGACAGGACACAAATGTTGTTTCTCTGGAGATCTGCTGTTAGGTCCTTCCTTTCAAGAATTATGTGGAATGATGCTTGGAGATGTGCCTGTATACTGTGTAGTTCTTTTTCTTAGCATTGATCTTCAGGATCAAACTTGTCAGTGTTGGGGTTGGTATGAGGCTGCTGCCGCCTTTTTCCATCATCTTTTCACCTTTGGGTCCTGGCTGTGTATGTTTGCCTGAGAAAACTTTGTTCAAAGGTCAGCACAGAGAGCAGTGGCACGGTACAGTTTGAGACAACTGTTTCTGGACATAGGATTGAGAAAAAAAATAACAGCAGATTGAACATTGATATGGAATTAGTCTATTCCCCAATCTGAATAAGTAACCAAAATAATGTTGTTTACAAGATAGGCATGGATCAGATCTGAACTGTTCAGCGTTATTTGCACCAGTCAGAGCAAACTAACTGTTTTATCCTATTTCACTTCTTCTGTTAGTGCAGGTCATTTTATAAGCAGCTGTATTATTAAGTTTTAATTGACAGCAGGATTAGACAAGCATTCAGTGGAGCTGTGAGTTACATATTACTGGGTTCCAACAAACTATGCTTGGTGGTAGGTGATTTACTTAAAATATTGTGACCTTGTATTCATGGAAACCACATCTTCACCTCCAGACTGATGCATGACCTTGGAGCTAATTTTATTTGGTATTAGATGTGCCCTGAATGCCCAAAAAATGTGCATGTAGAAATATCTCAGTTCTTGTATTTCTGACATATGTAGTTGCTAACCCCTCTTCTGATTCTAGCCAATCAACCATGATAATCTCTGGTTTTACTCTCAACTAGCATCTCAGATAAACAGGCATATAGGAGGAATATGCTTCTGGAGATTTTAGATTCTTGGTATTTCATATGACTAGTTTATATTCTATTTCTCTATCCTAGAAATTATTGCTTCGGCCATAAGTTTATATGTCCATACATCTGTCACTTTTGGTTCTCAGATATGAGCTTCATTGATCTGATAACTCAGTTTTGTGCAACTGATGTTTTCATATTTCTTACTGGCATGTTTCAAATATACACTTTGAAACAGATATACAGCAGCTGTAAACCTTTTAATCTTTTATTCTGTTGTTTTAGCACTCTAGTAATTTTCAGACTTAGGAATCGTCCCTGCCAAAGTCACGCTATATTGCTATATACTTGGCACAGGTCAAAACCACAGTTTATGTCACTTCTGAAGATTTATTCCATACACACCCAAAGCTATCCCATTAAGTAGGCAAGAAAATGGTAAGGATTAAGGTGAAAACTTATATAGAAGACTGTATACCTTACCTGCGGACTTTCCCCTATGTGAGCCTATAGGAAAACATATGTGCATCTCCATTAGCATGGATCAACAAAGCCATTTGTTTACCATCCTGATGTATGCCAGGAATTATTGGAATGGATGACCTCCACCCTGCTTCTCTCTAAAGCCCACTTTGCCCAATCCAGCAGTCGATAAGTAACAAACTGATTTACTCTGTAGGATCCCGTAAACTAAAAATTAGTGACTACCAGGCCTTTTTTTTTTTGATTGCTTTCTTCGTCAAGATCCCAGAATTTTTGAAGGGTAGGCTCCATTATATTAAATATTGTGCTAATATACTTAGATTTGCATTAATAATCTGAAGCTAATGGTATGCTGGGCCAGCAACTTAATTCTACAAGATAAAGACTTCACTATTCCGATACAATTAAGTCATTCACTGGATATGGAACTAATCTAATTCTCTTAGATCAGATTTTACATGATATTAAATATAGTCTGGCAGCACAGTGATAAAGAAGATTAAAAGAAAAGAGTGTGGAGAACTGTACGGGTTGCATCCATCTTCATATTGCTTTGGGAGGGTTTTTTTCTTTCCCCACTGAAGCCTTGAGCTTAAAGAACCTCCAAAAAAATGCAAGCAGAAGGACCGGGTTCAAATCTAATAGTTTAAATTTGTTTCTGTTAAGAAGCCCCTGATGTCATCAATCATAACAAATGGATTAGATGTGTTGTGCATCATCAGTTAAGAATCTGAGTAGATTCTATCAACGAAACAGGCACTAAATTAGTAGCTGGAATAATATTAATTAACAGACACTGCAATATGCGTTTACATTTTTTGGTACAATAGTTGTCTACACAGCATAATCATGGCTCATTAATAACAATAAAATACCATGCTATGATCCCAAAAATGAACAGCAGCTTTAGCCAAGTGCCCCTACAAACAGCAGAGATGTAAGACACCAGTGTAAACAGCATTGCCAATTCCCCGGCTTTCTTTTATCTTTGACTGTTTTTTGACCACGGGCTGTTATTGCACAGGCCAAGGAGAGAGAGCTGTGATTTGTGCTTCTTCACAGCTATCCACAGCTTCCTGGGCTGGAAAACTGCTGACTGGATGGCATCCAACAGCCGCCCAGGGCTGTGTTCGAATGGCCAGGACCTGGAGAAGGTAATCATTAATCTGTGCCCGCGCTGCTTGGGCAGCTATCGGACTCGCTCAGGACCTGCCCTAGGGCACGGAGGAAGCAGGATTTCTGACAGAGGCTCGGTGCTGCTCCCTCACAGATTGGAATGCAGGGACAGGGCTTATGCCAAGCCCTCAACCAGCAGTAAAGGGCACAGTAAAGAGATCTGAATAGAAGTGAATATATGAACCCAAGAAAAAAGTTGTTGGCAGGAGTCATTGTTTAGGCCTGATAGTTTCCTTTCTTTGCCCCAGCTTCGTACATTCAATGCTTTCTTTTAATCCGTATCATGCTTCTGAATGCTTTTACCGTGTGTATTGTCAAGTGTTACAAAGGTTCCTTTTATGTATTCCTGTCCCTGCTGTTCGCGTTCTGTCATACTATAGGGAACACCGAGGATTTTCTCCTGAAGTCTTTGGGCTGGAGAAGGCTGCAGGTGCCTCAAATACAGCATCCTCAGTCCTCCCAGCAAGTACACTGTAGTACCTCTCTGTAGCATCGTAGGTTAGAGCAGATTAGCGAATTTAGGCCAAGCAAAAAGGTACAGCAAGCTGAAACTCAAGGATTTTTTTTGAGACTGAACCACTGTCACCTCGTCAACTTCTACTGAAGCTTATATTTTAGCTTTAAACATGTCCCAGCATGCACTAGTATGCTGCATCGGGGCAACTGACTAAATGGATTCCAAAGAGAAAACCTGGAGATTCAGGCGCCTCGGGCTTGAAGCAATCTTATGTATACAGCAGGAGTTGTAACTCCTTCTCTTGGCTGGAAGACTGGCAAATAACTTTTCACAAAATGAAGCATATGAAGATAAACTCAGGATTACTTTTTCTCACATTTATTAATTAAAAATACCCCACAGTTGCAAATGAAGGCTCTCTAGAGACTCACTGTCTCTAAATCTCTGTCTTTAGGAAACTGTTCAGCTGATATTTTAAAACATTAATGATTATTTGCAATCCTTGATCACTCTTTTTTAATAAAACAGCTCAACCTTTCTTTCCTCTCTCCCCCAACCCCTTGCCCCTGAAATTGTTTTCTTAGTTCACCTTAAGTTTCTAGTGATATAATCTTATATAAATAATTTTTATTGTCTGTGTTCATGGAGTTTTGTATTCCAGGTTGACTTTCCCAGGAAATTACATCACATATTAAATAAGGAATAAATTCAGTTCATTCAGCAGTCTCAAAAAGTCAGAATGTGTTAAAGAGCAGTCAAGCTAGAGAAGTCTTCCAGATTTCACCTGTCCAAGTAAAATTGTGCTTTACAAGTGAGTTGTGCTGTTTGATTCTCAACACATGGGTTGCTTCCTGCACACAGACCCTCACAGTAATGACTAAGCTTCCCCTGGAAAACTTGGGCTAATATAAAACCTATATGTGTTTGAACATGAAATGAATGTGAGTACAAACTAAAGTAAAATCTTTACACAATCCTCTCACAAATCTGGATAGGTTTAAATCAAATTTGATTAGATGAATTTTTAACTGTAATTTTTGATTCCTATTCCTGACTTTTCCCTGAGCAAAAAGGTATACATGAGCAAATCTGGCAGATTTTTTCAATTCTATACTTTCAGAAATTAGGTTTTACTTTCAAGATTTATACAATGACTGTTACTATCAGTAAGATACATTTCCTTATTTATAATAAAATATTCTCCTTACTGCACAAAATTCGACTTTTCAAAATTTTATTTTAGTTTTCTTAGTGTAGTTCATTATGAGTCAATTTATCTTTAAAAGTATAATTCAAGTTGATACTCTTGTACCTATACAGTAGTGTTTAGACAATTACATAATATAAAACAGTATAATATAAGTAAACCCTGTAGGTAAATTATTCTATTGGAAGTACTCAGAAGCCCGAGTTCAATGTGCATGAAAAGATGAACACCTCTATTTTAAAAAAAATATTCTATTGCTTCAGAACAAGTATTGCATTAAGTTACAATTAAGACTTCTGATGTAAGTCCCATGAAAAATAATGTTTAAAAACAAACACAGCCCCAAACTTACAAGCATCAGTAAATCTATGTTAAAAAATGTACTTATATACACTATTCTGACAGTGGAGTAGGGTATTCTCATATTCCTTTAACACATGAAGACTAATAAGTGGAAAATTTAATCATATAATTACGTATATTAATCACTTTATGCAGCAGAATGACAGAACTTTACCGAACCATTATTATTGTTTTAATTTTAAATTGCTTATTGAATGGACTAATTTTTACTTTTAGCAAAAGATAAAATTATCCATAAAAGCAAAGGGATAAGATCTTCAGATACAGCAATTTGTGATAGCTACTACAAGGTCAGCAGAGCTTGGAAAGTTTATCACTCCTGTCTACTCAAATTAATTCAAGACATCTGGTTGGATGCTCCAAGAGACATAGTGTAAATGGAGTAATGATTTTACAGAGTTAATTTTTTATCATTTTTCTAAACATTGAAGTTACTTCTAAGTTTTGTATTATAAACACATTATCTGTTATTCTTAAAAATATTCTGTACAGTAAAACAATTATAAATTTAAATTTTTAATGTATTGTATTTTGCAAATATCACTTCAATAGAAAGAACATACAGAAAACTGCAATCTTACTTTAGCATTTTAAAAAGTCCTGCCGGAATGGCCAATAAGCCATTATTTCTGTCTCTTTTGATTTAGAAAAGCTCTCTCAGGACTCATTTTGTGGGGGTTCAGTATCATTCAGTAAATGCAGTTAACAAAGGTAATAGTGCTACAGAACTACATACATTATTAGCCATAACAAGTCAGTTACGCTGGCGAAAGTGTCCATTAGATGTGCACATTAGTCCTTTGAGAGTTACAGCTGAGTCTTACTACAGAAGGGGCCCAGTTCTTCATTAATCAGCAAACTTAAGAGCACGTAACACACCAACATGAGAAGTGCACGTGGTCTCTTCTCAGTGGAGGTGCATCTGCTCTGCTTTACGCTTCCTACCCACAGAATGATTTAACACTACACGTTCTCTTCATGCTTTAAGTTTGCAGTGACTTCCAGTCTTTGTGATGATACCAGGTACCTCCAATGGCTTTTTTTCTCAATTTATTCACAAAATAGGCACAGCATAGCGGTTTTCACTAGAGGATCCAAACTCCATGCCCAATCTCTGGGATTAAAACCTGTTCCATTCCTTGTAATTTCCAGACTCCCAATGAAGGTCCCAGTCTGTGCGAATCCAGATAATTTTCCTGAAGCACTGCTCAGCTGATGATTACATATTCTTGCCTTTTATAGTTTAGAAAAAACAATTTGTCATCATAAATGGTACCTAAATCATAGGTACCATTTTCTTTATAATTTTTTATATACTGAAGAACAGCCTGCAAGCTTTTGTCCATTTGTTCTTCAAGATTATTGTTCTTCAATTGTATCTGTGCTTCTAATAAAGCACATTTCATTACAAAGACTAAAAAACATTTTCCATGTATGGAATAAAACAATTGATTTTATTTTTACATTTTCTACTTAATTGTTACTTTGTCTACAGAAAAGCTTGACAAAATGGCTGCCTATAAAAGCTTAGTTAGGCAGGTGATACCTGCTTATAAAACAGTATACTTGCCCATGATATCTCTATATTTAGTCCTGTGAAGTCTTTCATCAATAGTAACCTAAATTAATCAGTTTAAAAATGAACAGTGGTGTCTCACTGGAGAGCATAATGAATTTCACATCTCTGCACCATTTCTGTATTTCAAATAAAGGTCAAAAATCCATAGGTATTCTTAGCTATACTGAATTCTCATCTATATATAATGAGTCTCACTGTGTTATGACTTTTCATTCATTACACTGTCGTTACAATCTGTATATTCTTCCTCTAGCTCCCAAGGCCTATACTTTCTCCTATGGCAGTCAGTATGCATTTATCAGTTAGAAAATAATTCAAATTCCTATTGTGTTTAACAAATAATACAACCTATAGGGATTAAAAACCCACTGTCTTTTGCCCCTCAGTTGCATTTGTCTGTACTACACAGGCAGGATGCACAGACACTCTGTTCATATTACAGAAAAACATTCCTAGATTTAGAAACCATCAATATGAAATTCTGAGATGAGGATGCACCTTCATGCTCCTATTCATTCATCACCTTTGTCATCTAAATAATAATTCAAGGGCAAATTCTGATTTATTTGTAGTTCTACCTGTAACTTCTGTCATGGCTCAGAGACAAGCTGCACTTGTGATCTCTTTCAAGTTTCCCTCTCCAGGAAAATTTACAATCGGCTCCCCAGACGAAATTCATAATTTGTGAGGAACCCTATCCTTGCTATACTGTTGTGCTAACAGAGACTTCTTTGCAGTCTCCTCTGAGTGCATATCAGTCTTCTAATAGTATTTTTTACCTTTATTTATAGTGTTTTTAACCTCTAGATGCCAAGATACACAGTATTGTTTAGCCTACGTACCTGAGCTAGATCTTCTGTGTTACCCGGCTCTTGCAAGAGGCAGATCTTACAGGTGGCTCCAGGACATTTGTTTTCCCTGTGTTTACATGAGTCCCACATTACCATGCAACCTCTGCACCATTAGGAGAGCTCTTTTCACACTGCTATTTTTTACCCTGCCAACGCAAATGTCTGCAAGCTGCCTAGTCAGTCCTTAAGTAGATGTTCACTAAAATTAATGTTTGTTTCCAATTCCTGGTATTTCCCTTCTACCTACCCAGTCATTATTTTTTTAATATCACAAAGTCACAAAGCATTTCCTGTCTCCAACCACTGATTTGTTTCCAGATTACTTTTCCTAATACGCTCTTTTTTAATTTAGCTCTGCATAGCCAGAGTAATGTCAAGCAGATAAATCAATGTAAATATACCTCTGTTACATCTTATACTACATTGTATAGCTATATCTTAGCAGAAAAAAATGAATAAAAATATACATTTTGAGGAAAGTAATATATTCACAATCGTGAGCAAAGAGATTAAAAGCTATTAAATAAATTATTCACTTTTGTGAAGTATTTGCTCAACCCTACTAAATGTCTACAAGAAGTATTTCTAGTTTTGTTCTTTACAGTTTCACAAAATGGATATTAGAAGGTGACAAACAGACAAGAGGAAAATCTGTCAAGCAAAATATAATTTGAAAAATACAGAGAAATGAAACATACACTTCTTTTGGTATTACTGAAACATAGACTAAATTGCAGGGAACATATATTCATTAGTTCCTTGATCCCTAGAGGAAATCACAGTCCTGAAATAGGTACCAAGTTTTTCCTGTGGAATCCACAGAGATTGCAAGAAGCACAAAAATGATAGCTACAGAAACCAGTCTATAGGTAGCCACTTGCATTCACGGGATGGAAATGGAAGGCAAAATCCATCATGTCCTAGACATATTGATACTTAATTCTGTGCTGAAGGAAGGTACCCATTTCCATTGAGGATTCAGAGTGCTGGGCATTCCCCCTGTAGCTGGGTCTAAGCCAGACATTGTACTCTCTTGGAAAACACCTAAGAAGCTTCTTATTGATTAATCCAATTTTCAGAGCCATTAAGGAGTTAGAAAAAAAAAAAAAAGGTCCAAATGTAGGATTTAGCTCCCTACCTAATCTCGAGGAGGCTTGAAATGTGTATTTTGAATCTGCCTGCCTATCAGATTCTCATCAGTGCACTGTAGTGTTAGTATTCTGAAATGGACTTGTAGAAGCTGGTGGACTTTGCAGTAATAGCTAAATATCAACTGAAGGAAGAGTTAGAACTTCGTTGTTAGCATGGGAATCCCCCCAGTTTAAGGGTATTTAGTATTCTCATCTTCCTTCTGAAAAATACTCACATACTTAAGGATTTTATTAGCAGACAGCAGGGCAGAGAAACATTTTAGATGTCAGCCCAGCAGGGACAGTACTGAATCCAACACGTCTCTAAGCCTAATGCTGAGGCTGTGGTATGTCCCCACAACATTCCACTTCAGCACCATTCGGAACAAATGACAATCATTTGCCCTTGAATAGCCTCCTTTGCCATCGAAAAGCCACCTTATATCAAACTGCCTCAGTGATGCAAATTCAAGCAATGCACATTTGGTACTTAAGCAAACCTGAGAACAATTTACTTGCACTGACCCTGCCAGGAAATTGTCGCCTAAATTGGTACCATTTTTGGTGTTTCCTCTGAAGCCTCTCTGAACATGCAAATCCACTGACTTTGATTATTTGGAAAGAACATCAAAATTAGGGTTTAGAGGTGGGACAGATGCAATGGTTAAAGTAACAGTTAGAACTCGGGGTGGATAATTTCTCGAGAGGTAAAAGTACAATAATGGCTAGTAAAAAGAAGCAGAAGAAGGCATATAGCTACAAAGGCACAGCTTAGCAGGTAGTTGTTTTCGGATTTTGGTCTCGTTTCTCAGCTCGTTTTTCTCATTTTACCCATGGAGTATTTCCATAAGGGAAATCATTGCAGTCTGTTTTTTGGATGGAAGATGTTGTAAGCAGCAAAGCTGCCAGTATTATTTCTGCAGGTGAATCTTAAGATTGCAGCCTTTCCACAGTGACATTCATTTCTACAGTGACATTGCTCATTCTTTTTCATTCCACAGACAAATCATCCCTGTGCTAAATGAAGTAAGCCAAAACTACATGAAAAATTAAGATTTATCAGGACACTCTGACATACACATTCTATAAAATGTGGATGTTATCAGAAAATTACCACTTAACTAAGGAAAACCTTTATGGATTCTGAGCGTGAGTTCTTATTTTACTGGCAAGGATTCTACTGGCATTCTCACTACTTTTAAATCTTATGTATTACAAAACATGTAGTCACCAGGTTAATATAAGGATCAGTTATATTTAACCGGCATGTTTTCTAAGTAGCAGTTTATTGTTTATTACTTTTAAAAATGAAATTTAAGTGAGTAATGTCATTCTTTTATGTCAAAAAGGAATTCAGACATTCCATTTCTGCCTTTTATATTTTTTTATAATTATTTTTGTGAAGGAAACCTCAGCCCCCTAAACCCAGTATCAAAAGCCAGCATTTATTGTTTAGATCTTCACGTACATTATCTAATAACCAAGTGTTAGCAAAATGTCAAAAAATAGCTTTTATGTCCTATATCTCTCCCAAGATGAATGAGACAGGCAACTACTTCAGACTTTAGACTGGCCAATAAGAAGTTACTTGAAACTATTACTAACTCTTCTACCTGAGATTATTCTTCCCTTTATGGCCTCATTGAACTGTTCTGTCCAAAACACTCCAGCTTATTTCATAATAATCCTCTTGTTAAGCATTTATGGAGTGAAATCATGACACACTGATGCCAGTAACAGTTTTGCCAGATGAGCCAAGTTTAAATCAAAACATCTGCACAACTACCATGACTTTTTCTTCATTGGCGATCTTTAAATCCATGTATCAGAGGTCTCAAACCAGTTTTCATTTTTCAAGCAAGTGAATTCTTACCACACTTTGTAGTTTATCATCTAGCTTTCTTGCTTCAGAATAAGCAATTTTCCAGACTTAACAACAATTTTGTACCTAGCTGGAATAAATGGTGCTGTGTTATGTCCAGCCAGCAATGCTTTCTCAGTTAAGAAACAGGAAAAAAGTCTTCACAGCTACTATACTCCTTCGGTTTTTCCGATTACTTCACATTATTCTCTTTTGATTAAGCAAATTTACATCCTGATATGCAAGTCTATTATTGTCTCATTTTCACTGCTACATGCATTGCTCTACTTTTTATATGACATTTGACAAAATAACTGCTATGTGTTGGACTACTATTGGTTGGGCTAGATGATCTTAAAAGGTCCCTTCCAACCTAGGTGATTCGGTGATTCTGTGTATGATAGGGTTCCTCTTCCTCTACCCAACCTGCTAGCCAATTCTAGCTTTCTGTTGTCACCCTCAACAGCTTTATGTTCTGATGTAATGAAAGAGAAAGAAACTGCTCTTCATCATCAGAGTCCTGGTGAGTCTCTACATAGATAAAAATCTTTCATTTTTAGGCTATGTTTTAGAATAGATGAGTGACACAAACATAATTGTCAATAGTGTAAAAGCAGACCCCAAATCCACAGAAAGGCCTCTGAAGAGAGAGATTTTGGGTCACGTACAACATTAGACAAGACAGAGAGGGGATACTGGATTCTAAGAATCAGTCTCACACAAAACCAACATAATTACAGGACCCAATTTGCCAAAAGGCCAAACTCAGCTAGGTCTAGAAATTCTAAAGAGATGCAAAGAATACTAAGACATTTTTGGAGTTTGAAAGTATTACAAGCTCTAATGGTAGATGTAGCCATTGGATGGCTCTGCAAACTTTCAACAGTAAGCACGGAAAGCTAGGTTTACCTTTCTTTCTCGTAGAGGTGGGTGAACATCAGCTTGTGACTTCTTTATTAAGGCACTTTGTCTAATGCTGTTTGTTTTCTAAAAATAACTTTTTCTAAAAATAATTTATTTTAGACTGACAGATCTAAATATGAAGAAGCTACACTTGCTTTACTACTTCTCGTCTGGTATTATGTATAATACAGTAGCACTTGTCACCTACTACAAGAAAATGTGAAACCTGAATCAATACCTTTTGTTACTGATGCCTTATTATTTTTGTTGCTTACTGTGAATCACAGGACTATGAAAAATTACATCTTGCTTTTAATGAAGTGATATTTGATGCTAAATGCTTTCATATTGTTGCGGTATCAGTCATAGTAATTTAATATTTGATTAACTAAATTAGGTAAATGAGGAATGTCATTAAAATGCTATTGTCAACCTCTAAAATAATTTAAGAAATTAGACAAGCTATGGATTGGTCCACGTATTTTACAGGAAGCATTTAAAAAATAACATTACTATATCCCACTTGAATAGTAAGTCATCTGATTTTAGCGTGATTTAACCTTCTATAGTTATTGTGAGTACAGCACTGCTTTCTCTTAGGGGACATTGTAGGTTAATGTTTAGCCTCTTTAAACCAAGTTTAAGCACTGGAAGTGAAGCACTGGAACAGGTTGGCCAGAGAGGTGGTTGATGCCCCATCCCCTGGGAAACATTCAAGGTCAGGTTGGATGAAATTCTGAGCAACTTGATCTAGTTGAAGATGTCCTGTTCACTACAGGGGAGGTTGGACTAGATGACCTTTAAAGGGCCTGTCCAACCCAAACTATTCTATGATTCTACAATTCTAAGACACTGTTACAATCAGTTCAAATGATATACAAAGAAAGTTCTCAACTTTGTCTCTACTGAGACCTCCTTGAGAGTTCTTGTCTTTCTGGCCAAGCAAGGAATTCCACTGCCCTTTGAAATGAGGAAAGTATAAAATCACCCTAATGCCCTGACACTCATTTACCGCTATATCGAGCATTATGACTCTTTGGACTAAAAGCCTTTAAGACATGATGGGGTTTTTTGGTTGTTTCCAGTTAGACCATTAGCCTCTAGTGTGCATTAAAACACAGGCAAGTGCATATCCAACAACTAGAAGTAGCTCAACTCTTTGGAATACCTCTTCTTTCAGCCTGACTAACAACTGTTCAAGAATTCAGTTTTGCTGATTATTAGGTGGAGTCATAAAATCTATGCTAAATAGAATTGTTACACTTAGTGCCAAACAGAAGACATAGAAGTCTAATTGATTGTTTTACTTCCCTGCTAATTCACCTGAAGAAATAATTGTCATAACCAGGAGCTGGCAGTGTTACACTCAGTAGCCACACTCATAGCTACATACTGCCTTGGAAATGTATGTAGAAAAGTGATTTATCCACTCTAGGTGTCCATTCTTTGATATGAAAAATAACACGCACTAGACGATTTCTTTTAAATTGACATTATTTTGTTAGTTTGCAGAAATCGCAGTCTATTTCAAGCTTGTAAAACATATCACCTCTGTAGTATTAGAAATTGCTACTATAATCTACCTGAATCATAAAGAACATAATATAAATGATGATCTCAATGAATACTAGTGTATTATAGCATAAAATAGTATGTAATTAACATGTGAATTCCAGCAATATGTTTTAGACTTGCATTTGCATTGTTTTCAGAATGAAGTTTACAAAGTACAAACTTCAGCTCTGCATTGCCCTAGAACTGCCAACATACATACACAGAAGTTGCTACCTGTTGTTTGTTATATAGACATTGTCTTAAACTATAGGCCTGAAACAGGGCAATAGTCCCAGGCAACAGCTCAGCATTCTAAAAAGGCTCCAGTTAATGAAAGTAAGAATATCTGGGGGTTTATATACGCATATATCCATAGAAAATGCATTATTATATATATATGTATACATATATATGAGTGTCTTATGAGGAGTGGCTGAGGGAACTGGGGTTGTTTAGCCTGGAGAAAAGGAGTCTGAAGGGAGACCTTATCGCTCTCCACAACTACCTGAAAGGAGTTTGTTGTGATGTAGGTGTTGGTCTCTTTTCCCAAGTAACAAGTGTTAAGACAAGAAGAAACGGCCTCAAACTGTGCTGGGGAGGTATAGACTGGATATTAGGAAAAATCTCTTCACTGAAAGGGTTGTTAAGCATTGGAACAGGCTGCCCAGGGAAGTGGTTGAGTCACCATCTCCAGAGGTATTTAAAAGAGGTATAGATGTGGTGCTTAGGGACATGGTTTAGTGGTGGTCACAGAAGTGTTAGGTTAACAGTTGTACTTGATAACCCCATGGGTCTTTTCCAACCTAAATGATTCTATGATTCTATACACACACATATATAATATATAAAAACGTATTTTTTAAAAAATATATATAAAGATTCTCTTTAATAGAAAACTTTGCTGCTTCCTGGGTAGGCAAAAATGTCTCTATCCTACTCACAGGGAAGGTAGACCGGCATAGGAGGTGACATATATGAATAGACAAGAATAGAAGGATAACCTGTATAGCAGGTATCCACATTTCAGTGAGAACTGAGAATGTCAGTCATTACCACCTTGTTACCTTCACGCTTTCTTCCTGAGTCTACCCATTGACCATGCTTTACTTGAGAGCTCTCTATTGCTTCCCTTCATTCTCCCTCCCACTTTTCCCCCTGACTTTGAAATTTTCTGTCTGCTTCTTTGCTTTGACTTCAGTTTTCCTTAAAGGATTCGGAAGAGTACCAGTGAACTTCTAATCACTGACATTCAAATAGAATCAGAATGATGTCAAAAGAGTTCACACCTCCCTACCAGTATGTGTTTATAGAAAATGTCTTGACTTCTGGCTTCTCAAAATGTAAATGCTTGTTACAGAGAGAGAAATGTCATAAAAAGGAGAGACTGAAGAAAGCAAGAGGTTTTACCCTTCCCCCCCTTACTTGCCATGCAGTTCACAGAAGGTGCCACATCTCATTTCACTCTAAAACCTGCCCAGGCTTTGGTTAAAAAGACTAGGAATAAGAAATCTTGTGTGACCTGTCCTCTTTGGGTTATCCAGGGCTGGCCTGGCATTTTCACGGATGTTATATGTGGAATAACTAAGGAATACTGAGCACTCTATATTAAATATGCATTAGTGTCTAAATACTAAAAAAGAAAACCAAAACCAAAACCCTACCAGATTCTCCCCTTCCTCAATTGTTCTATATAATTGCCTGATTGCTAATGTATCTTATGTCATTCATTATCAGTTGTATATAAGTTTTTCCAAACAAGTTAAATAGGACCTTGAGAAGCAAACCAAACAACTGTGTACATATGTAATCTTCTATTCATACAATTGCATTAAGGGACAAAAGAGAAAAAAATCACATTTCTCTGGGGAAAATGATGCAGTTACCAACAAAAGAAAGTTCCGGAAGAGTCAAAGGACATACATAATGTGGCTTTTTTTGGACAGTTTAACGGGTGATTTTTCAGTAATCAACCAACTCCAAGGCATCTGAGCTCCTCAACTAACCCAGAACTGTTGGTGTGTTGATTTAAGATAGCATTATTGTCACAATCATATTCAGGTACCATTGACAACCACATTTTCAGGCAACTGTGAGATTTTTGAAGAAATGCCAACAAAAAGACAAAATCTTTCCATCTTGGCAGGATGTAAGAATGTTCAAGTTCCACTTCATTCACCCTCTCAGAGGTTTTGATTCCCTTTTTCACAGCTTAACCTCAGCTTGCTCTTTTTCTCACAAATTTATCTTCTCACGTAGGCACTATAAAACATAGCCATATTGGTAACATTAGCCCAAGGATCAATTTATATTTACTTAATTTGCATGTAACAGAATATCTATGAATATTCAGCCGGATCATTTATTTCACTGAATAATGAATTATTTATCCAGTCACAAACATGACATTGCATTAATCATGGCCGGACCTATTTTTGTATTGTATTAGTGATTTTTTTTCAGCTCCTAACATATGTCTTAAATTAAAATACATTTAATTGATATAATTTAATTCAGGTAGTTACAACTCACAAACACAGAATTTAATAATTATGGAATAGCATGGAGACCACTTCTGATCTTTTGATGTTTTAAGTGTCACTTACTCATCACTCGGCCAAAACTATTCAAATGAGGGATATTCTTTTTCTGTTGTTTATCTGAACAAATTTAAAGGATTTTCTGGTAAGACCTTAAAGGATGAAAACAAAGAAAAAAAGACGAAAACAAAGAAAAAAAGACTAAAACAAAAAGAAGGAGCCAAAATGACAAATGTTCTTACCACTGAGACGAATTCCATAAACTGGACTATAAGGAAATGATAACTAGGAAAGAAGAATAAGTAGAAATACAATGAATAACAAACACGGGAGATCGGTGAACAAATACGTGGAGAGCTTCCCAACCAGGCACTTTAAGTAACTTTCTTGTATATCACAATATAGAACACAAAAAGTTACTTATCACAATTTAAAAGGTCCAAATAGTTGGCAGCACTTTCTGCCTTTGTCTAAGTAGCAGACGCTTGTGGAAATAACACTGTTCTAATTCAGCACAGAAAAAAATCATCAATTTGTTCAGTGTGGCGTAACAGAGAGTTAACAGATTCCATATGCCATCTTTCCCCCAGGTTCTTAGTAGGAAACAAGAGCAGCAACGATCTCTTTGACACACAGAGTTTTTGAGTGTGCTCTGTGTATGAATCATAGGGTAAGTCTGAACATCCCAACAGCTGGTGCAAATGTATGGACAACAGCAGGCAGCACTAAGTTGTTCAGATTAAAAATTCAGAAGAAAGATTGATGCTGCTCCTTTCAACTTCTCTACCCCCATTTTTCAGAGATTTCACGGAACTACTTTCACGCCTTTACAAAGCAATGCTGAGAAATCCAGGAACTTCAGTAGTGATTTATTTTGGCATCTTAAAATGAGTGCAAATGTTGACAAGTTATTGAATATTAAAATTTCTCAAGCATTTCATTATTTCAATTATTTCAATAGGTGTTTTACAGGTTCTACATTATATTCTGATACTCCTATCTCTTGGAAGACAGCGTGCTTTCTTAGATAATTTATTCAGCATGTCAACTATTTTAAAATTGGTGAATTTCATCCACTCTTCATTAATTTGTATTGCTATTTTCTCCTTGTGTTTCTTACCTCCCCTGCAATCCGTTTGTAAGAGCTTTTATTCCCTTACTGCCAACCGGGAAAAACTTTAATGAGTTGAAAGCTCTAGTAAGAGGTTTTCTGTTTTGTACCAGTGTCTGCTAGAATGTCCTTTGTCTGATGAGTACAAAGACACACCTAAAGAACAGTAACCTGCATTTCTGGCAGTAAACTTTCAAGTTTTACAACGGGATTTTACAAAATCTAGTACCACCTACTAGCCTTGAATGATGCTGCAGCTTTCACTCCAAGAAATACAGAGTTGATGCACAGGATTTTAGATAATAAATATCAGATATATATTCTCCACATATTCATAAGTAAGGCGCTGTAACTCAGTAACCTTCCAGTTACCACTAGATTTCCTGGTGCTACTGGTCTCTAGTCTAGAGTCTAGCCCAGTATCAGTACTGCAGCACCACAAAATCCAAGTGAAGGAAGAATTTATTTGAGAGGAACAAATTGCATATGGGAATTCAGCATTCTTAATAAGTCTAGCTATTTCTTCTAGCTGACCTTTGCCTTTTGTTTCTGAGTTTCTCTTTCACGTGCCTTCCCCCAGCGATGTCTTCTCCCTCCTGAAACAATAAACAGCTTAAATTAACCTAGAATTTTAAAAGTTATATGAAATAGAAATTACCTAAGGAGGCCATTTCTCTTTACTTTTAAAAATATTTCCCATAATTTTCAAGCAGCAGAAACCCCTTGATTTTCTGGTAGTCTCTAGTTCTCCATGGAGGAATTTGATAGTTCAAACTCCAGCAGAGTAAAACCATCTCCGCTCTGATGGTACGTTTCACACCTGAACTCTTCCTAAGAGCCATCCTGCAATTATTAAATTACTACTAATAATGAAATACTAATTAAAATCACTTCTGTTACACTTGAAGACAGAGGAAAAACCCCTGTGGATGGCAAAGAAAATGCTAGCTGGACAACGAAATCTTGTAAAATCTATTTTAAATATTACCCCACCAGAGGAAAATCAATCTAACACTTACTACATATTACAAACAAGGGTTGGGTTTTTTTAAACACAATTTTTATGTTTAGCATGAACAGTGATTATGATTACAAAGCTGCTATATACAGTTCATTTGCACTGTAATATACGTAATGGGCAAATGAAGACGAAGTTTTACTATATTTTATACAAAAATAGATTTGTTGAACATTTTTTGCCAGGTATGTGCAATAGTAAGAGAGAAATTATGGCTAGATACACCATATATAATTTTCAGAACTCTAAATGAAAATTAAAACTGTGATAGAAAAATAATATTTTGAAAAAAATATATTTTTCCTTCTCTTTTTGGCGCATTGGTTATTTAAAGACCCAAAAAATGTATTTTTAGTAATGAAACTAGAAAATATATTGTCTCTAACAGGACCTACTGTTTGCACTAAAAAAAATCAATAATATTAAGAAGCAGCATAAATCTCATTATTGATTTTTTTATAATTTTATTAATAGTTCTGTAAAATACATAGTGAAACTTTTCTTTAAATCACATCCAGCATAGTTTAGTTGCAGGACTCACTTTTGGCTTCATCTGAAACAGGGGACTAGCACTTCATTTATATCACACTAGTTTTAAATAGAGGCAAACAGATGCCTAAAGATGTAACCTGAATGTCATTAAAATACATTATTACCAGTGAATTACCAGTGAATTACAAGCGAATGATAACTTATGTTCTTTATAGACATACGAGCCTGAAACTTTCAGGCCTGACCTAATTTAGTAGTATTTCATGAAATTAATCTTATAAAAAAAAAAGAAACCATTTTTGTAAATTTGCTGCTCATGTTAGAAATCTCAAGAGTTCTCATTACCAGAAAATTACATTCATGCGATCAAAAAAGCTTTTGTCATCCTGCAGATGAAATAAGTCTGTGTGGAGTCATGAACTAATTTGAAACTATTTGAAAAAGCAGCTAAAACAAAACCAGGCTTTCTTCTGATAAGTTCTTACTAAAAAAAGGAATATCACTAAGGAAACTGGTTATTCATGTGAATAGATAGTTTCTATGAAAAAATGCAGCTGTCAAAAAGTTCCAGACTTGGCACTAAATGTGGTCCATACGTGCCTTAAGCAGAACTACCCCCTTGGCTGGACGGTATTTGTTTGACACACTTGCAGCCTCATAGCAGTCACTTGGATGCTCCCAGATGCAAGGAAGACCACTTCATTTGTTTTCATGAGTGTAAATCTGCATTTTTTTCCTATTATTAAAAGCAGGTTGACATATCATGAGGTGCTGTAGAGTTGATTTCTGAGATCTACTTAAAAGTTAACTACTATTAGTAATATACACAAATATATATATATAATTGTACATATTTTTTGTTTATCTATGTATCTTTGGAAGTATATACCCATTTACATATACACATTGTTTATATATCTGCAAAAAATAGATGAGACTGACTTTTGCGTAAGGGTAACTCATTCCTCATTCTTCAAATATATAGCTGGCATATACAGCCATAACTGTATCTACTTGTTCATCAAGGCCATTGAGAAAGTGGTTAAGACTATAAATTCCTGGTGAAATCTGCTACACACCTGTTATTTCAAGGTAAAAGAAGGGCAGGGAGAGGGAGTGAAGATGTTTTTTTGGCTGGTTGGTTTTGTGTCTAAAAAGTAACTCCTTCAAACTCTATTCCAAGCTATTACTCCTCAGCAAATGTAGTTTTAACCGGTACCTCAAACCCCAGACTGCTCTCTTCTTAAACAAGTCAGAATTTTATGCAACAAGGAGATAGCAATCAATTCCCTTCCCAACACCTTATTTGCACAAAGAATAGATGAGTTATTGTATCCCTTACTAACACTTGCTGCAAAAATACACCCAGTAGATCCTAAATCAATGGTATTACTGCTACTTTCCCAGTAGGCTTTGTGCAGATATTTTTCTACCATAATCTGTTAAATGTTAAGCACTCCTTTAGCATATGTATTTTACTGATACTGTTGAATCTGCTTCTTACTGAAAGCCGCATATTGGCATCAGCCATTTAATTCTTTTACACCTTCAGATCACTGTCTGTGTGTGTCTACTCTTCTAAGATATTCAAGATGAATCTCACGATAACTTCTATGGAAAAACATCCGCAGTTTTTATTGAATAAGAACTGCAGAGTCAAACCTCATATTTGATTAACCTTAATGCTTCCAAAACTGGAAGCACTTCGGCATGCCCGTTGTGCTGAACATCCCTGCCTAAATTCTACACTTGTATATATTTTATTATTGCTTACCAACACTTCTAGTGTCCCTCCTACAGCTGATACCGGTTGGTCTCAAGCACGACAAAACACCCGAGGGCTGCGGGGAGTAACAGCAGCGGTGCAGGAGGTGGCACTGCTCACTGCCTCCCTGCTCAGCAGGGGACACTGGGCTCTCGCAGGTGCGAGCTCCTAAATACTAAATCAGTGTCTTATCTACTTCACACAAAATATGCAGCTGCTGTAACAGATGGTGACCTAGTAAAAAGGTTAGAGGGAAAAAAACAAAAGAAAGATGTTTGTTGAAAAATATACTTCTCAAGTCAGGAGTAGGTGGAACGGCCTTGCAAGGGCTGTTCTGATTTTTTTTTTGTAACTCCTGATAATCAGAAATACCAGCAGAAGTTGAGGCAAATTACTATTTAATGCTTCTAAGTACAGCAAAATTAAAATCTGTGTATTTAAGAAGTTTTAGAAAACACTGGTGCTAGTCTAGCCTAATCTAGATTGTAACATAACCAGTTTACATCCATCTAACAAGGATGCAATTAACAAAATAATTTTTCCTCCCCTTTCTTTTCTCCAATACATGGAACCTGCTGATTCAATGATCAATGCTGATCATTGAAGAACACAAATGTTCTTTCTTTAAATTGACATGAGCTTTACAGAAATGGGGTTTGGTTTATAAGACTCGTGAAACTTTAAAAGGCCTTCCAATTTGCTTGTACCACATTTAACATCATAGTAAATATGCTTCTAGCTTTTAAAATTTCCTTTTCCTTGATATTTCTCTTAGTTATAAAAAAAAAATATTTGGCTACATCACCTTCACACCCTCTTAAATACAAAAACTCACAGTCTCTTCCTACATTTTGATCTGATTCAGAGACAACACGATTTACCTTTAAATGTGGCTCTGTATGGGCACTATATCCCACACTTTTAAAAAAAAATATTCCATATGCATAGGTTACATTCATATTCAGCTGTTCCTCTTTTCACTTTCATTCATTCTTCCTGTGTTAAAGATCTGATGATCTCATTCCTTACTCTTCCATTTTTTAAAAAAGAATCTTTTATAACTTTAGCATCAGTGACAGAAATGTATTTCTTGCCCTGTGCACTAATTTGAATTTATTCAGCTTTTTATCTACTTATTCATGGTTTCCTATTCAGAAAATGCCCTCAATTATCCAAAAAATGAAATTATATGACTTAACACATTCTGTTTCTATAAATGTGTAGGTATCACAGAGTAATTAATGTGTAGCTATTCTAGCCTGTAAAACTTTTTTATACTATAAAACGTCCAGGTGCTACAGAAATCAAAGGGGAAATTTCCACTAAGAGCTAGGATTTCACTGTTAACTTGTTCTAAAAGTGCCAGTTTTGCAGTCCAGTGATGATGGGCTACTGTATAGTGCAGTGACCAAAGATCAATATGCCAAGCTGCTAGAAGAAAAAGTCATTGTAAATCTATGTGGTGCATTGCTGAGACAATGGTTTTTATAGAACAAACAAGTTTTCCCACACTTTCTCTCAAACGTGAATTCAGTGTTTATGAAGAATGAATTGTTCTGGTTCAAAATGTCTGCAGGCTGTCCTCAGCAGCCTTGTCAAGTCCAGAATTACAGGTTTCATCAGTCTCTAGGTCAGAGACATTTTGTAAAGCTGAGAAGCAAAGGAAGCTAGACAAGACACCTCTTACAAATTACCTTAAAACATCTATAGAAATTGCTAATAGGCTGCTAAGCCTATTAAGTCTCAGCACAGATGCTTTCCCTTCTTCCTCAGCCATGGCTGAACATCTAGGTCTTGAAAGGACCACTGTGCTAAATGGCAATGGTCCTGTGCACACCCTGCTTGAAATATAATTGCACAGAATTAGCATGGAAATAAGAAAAATAAATCTGGTTCTTGAAAGTTTCTTCAAAACATTTTCTCCCACAATGATTAGTACTGTGTAGAAATATAGATAGTATCTCAATAAATTGTGAGAGCTAATGTATAGCCTTAAAATATAAAAATTAAAAATATGCTTTCATATTATTCTGATTTTACATAATTAAGCACAGGCTGTTCTGGTAGAAAAGAACAGCTGTCTGAAGTAACTTCATGTTACATCTCCACCGGCAGATATTTTTCTATCTAGTTACAGATAATTGTATGCAATTACAACATTTTAGTAATCTCTGTAAAACAGCTAATTTAGTTGTCTCCTCCCTCCCCCTGCTTTTTTTTTCCTTCTTATTCTCTCCCTCCACTTTCTAAAGAATAAACTGACATCCAGAATGGATAACATAGGGACTTCACAACTGTTTTTAACGATCTTAAATGTGGATCATACAGTGTCCCATCTTTATTGCTACAGATTTTGCCCAGACATTAAAACACTTTGTATTGAGTACAGTTCTCCTCTACCACATAAGGACATTTTAAACTTTTCTGATAGAAAAAATGCAATCCAATGGAGCCGGTGCATTGGTCCAGCTAAACTGACAGTTCATTTAGAACTCCAGACAGTCAAGTATTTCTCAATATTTGTGTTGAAAGTGTGTCCCTCAAAGGCTTTTTTCCCCCTTATAGCTTTTATTTTCACCCAAAGCACAGTGGGTTACAGCTTTCTAAATTCCCTCTAATTTAACTGTTCTCGGGACTTGCCCTTCTGGACTGCCAACAGGGCAAGTCCCTTTGCTCCTGGGCTGGTTCGGGTGCTGTACTGCACCAAAAAGAGGTCTGTGCCCAAACTGCCAAGTGACTGCAGATTTTCTGCATTTCCTGCACCTCAGTCTATGCCCAAGTAGTAAAATCTTTCTATGCTGCCGCTGTGGGTGGTCTTTCAACAAGCAAGCATAAGCATAAGAGGGTATAACAAAGGAGGTTTCACACAAAAGACAATAGAGTAATTTAGTTGTAAATTTTTATAAAAACTTAATTAGACTAGCTAATTAATGCTTCCAGAGCATGTTGGCTCTGCCTTTCTCAAGCAGGAGAAATCAGAGATCTACTAGGTCTTTTGGAAATCTTAGCCATTACTCAAATTATTTTAATTCCAATGAGACTTCGGCTTGAATCCGGCAGTGAGTCCCATAAGGCAGGTGCACAGAATAATATGAAAGTATTTCAACAAGGTAGCTTTGATATTGCAGTGCTCGGCACCCAAAAAGGTTAAATGGAGATGCAAATCCTGTATAGTTCTTAGTTATCAAGCTATTTCGCTATGGCACTGTAGCTGACCAGATCTGAAATATTATATAGCATTCTTGCATTTGCAAGAAATGTGGGGGTTTTGTTGTCTTTGAGCATTTCTTTTCTGTAAAGGTTTGCTAAGCTACACAGAACCACACGTAAGTTAATTTTTACTATAGGTAGTAAAACAAATAAAACTTCTGGACACAGGTTATGGAACATGCCAATATACAATCCTGGGGTTTCTGCAGTTGTGTGTGTTCATTTATATAGTGAGTAAAAAGGAAGTTATAAATAAGGAAGCTTGTTTCCAGTAGGGACAATCCTAGCATTTTAAAGGTAACTGCAATTAAGAAAAATGAATAAACGTAGGGTTCATCTGTTGAGTGCCATTCCAAAAATGCAGGTTTCTACTGTTCAATCAGTAGGTTGGAGAGTGTTTTCTTGCCAAGAGTAGACTTGCAAGTTTCAATGCCCTTTAGTAAAACAGTCTTTGCTACAAAAAACAGGCAAGCAAAACACGCTTTCCATTTGTTGATTAAATTACCCATCAAATACAAAGGAAAACCAAACTAACTTAGTCTTGTTACAGGTGCAAAAGACTTCTAGATAGACTTCATATAGTTTTTTCAAGCATGAAGAATGAATAAATTCTGAAATAAACCTTTACTGAAAAATAAAAATATTGTACAATTCAGCTGTGAAGAAATTCAGAAGGATGGAAGGATAATGTTTTAGTTTTAGACTACCATCTTCCATAAATTTAAGCGCTCAATATTGTACCAGCCAGGTGTCAGAAATGAATAGTGAACCTGCCAGGAGAGATGTTTTCCATTGCTTAACCACCATCCTGGTCCATGACAGAACTGATTGGATCTTTCACATCTACTGCTACTACTGGCAGAGATAAAATATTATCACTCTTTAAATAACTATCTTTTCACCAAATTTGTTCACTTCAACAAGTTTGGAATATTTTTATTTTTTAAAAGATAAATGAAATAATCTAAATCCTCAGTACTATTATTTTTTTTCAGAATACTAAAATACACTTTTGACAAAGAGCTTGCTTTACAATTTAAGCACAATATCAGCACTTTAATTCACTGAATGGGCATCTTAATCTATTAGGTAATGTATGCTGTTTCCTGTGATGAGAATTTGAGTTCTCAGTCTTTCTTGAATGCCTTCTGCTACTGTTGAAGGTGTTAGTAGACTCAACAAGACTGTTCTGCTGTCAAAACACTGATACAGAAAGAACTCCTCATGGCTGGTCACACTTCAGTAGTCAGCTGCATGGTGTAACATTTCCTGTGATCTGTGAGTTACCAGATCAATTTGCATCACAAAAACATAACTGAGTTAAAGGAAAGTCTTTCCTTGATTCGTTGTATCCCCTTAAAACCCTAAACATCAAGTATTGCTTTGAATCACATTCCAGTTGTTTTTCTTTCTGTCTTTCTCTCTGCTGGCCAGTCCATCCTGATCCCAGAATGAGACTCTCATACAAAGGCCAGCATTGCAAGGTGAGGGATCTGCCATTAGGAAGACGAAGACTTAATTGAACAATCATCTAGGTCAAAGGGAGTCTTTTTTCATTATTTAATAGAACTTAGGTAAAGTTCTTAATTGGGAAGAGGTTGTCTCAAGAGTTACATTGTTCTCAGAAGTGAACTTGTTAAAATCTTCAGAAAACAAACTTCTCAAATCTCCTTTGCCACGTGTTCAGTCTTTTAGTTCATTCTTTTTGAATGTGCCTGTGTAATTTGGTCATATGTGGGCCCTAAAAGGTTGTGATTTTCCTCTTGCTCTGCTTTATCCCTAAAATATTAATATTCAGAAAACATATCACGGACCCAAAGTCACCCATCTCTGTGTCTTTAGTAGCCTTGCAATGAGTAGGCAATTTTGTAGTTTTCATTGCAAAAAGCCACATTTTGATGAGAAAGCCTCTGGAACTACCTCTCAAATCCAAGTTCCAAAAATGCACTTTGCGTTTGAATGAATAATAGAGGCAAACTAAGATACCCAAGTTTGCTACGGTTGTGTTTCCTTCTTTCAAGACCTCAGTGCTCTCTTAAGGTAATAAATGAATATGAATATGAAACAACTGTTATCCTGATTGTAATAAAATTAAAATTACAAGTTACAAGAGCATTTTTCTGTATGTCTATATGAGCAGAGGATTACCAATGATTTTTCGGGACAAAAAGACTTCCATCACCCTTAAAACATTTTCTCATCTTCCATTATGCTGCTTTCCACAGTGTGCTGGCAAGATGAAGGTGTAATTGTGCAAACCTGAGAAACTGTACAGTTCTCTTTAAACAGTAGGTTTATCTTCTTCATAACAAAAAGGATTCAAAATCTGATTCCAAAAGCATGTTACTCCTGGGGATAGTTGTATTTTCATGCTCTTGACAGCTCCATCTCAGGATTTTCAGCATATAAAATAGTTTATATTTGGAGAATACCTACAAAAAGCCAGCCGCAATTCTGCAAACATTGCATATTGTCAGATTATATAAATTTAATGCTACAAGTTCTTCTGATGCATACAGAAACGCATGGATTCTGTATGTCTTCAGAATCACAGGTGAGGGTTTACTGATGCAGTCATTTGTTTTAATACACTGCTGTGAGAACTTTATACGCTGTGCACCTCAGTTATTCCTATGGGTTTAATACAGTCCTCATGCAAACAATAGTCCAACCCTGGAAGGAGAAGTG
>JAOQGH010000077.1:20855609-20991594 GCA_025769975.1 Gallinago jamesoni | reverse complement strand
GCTGTGCACCTCAGTTATTCCTATGGGTTTAATACAGTCCTCATGCAAACAATAGTCCAACCCTGGAAGGAGAAGTGAAAGGCAGAGAAGTGGGTGGCACAGAACCAGCCCAGCTTTGATCGCAATACAGCTACAGTGGTAGCAGAAGGCAGCGGGGACTGATGATGCCTCAGAGCCCTGTGCTGCACTCCCTGTCACAGGGGATGCTTTGGGGCTCCCTCTCTCTCTCTAGCAATGCCCATGCACAGTGTCCTCAGATTCTGAATTATTGAATTGCAGTTATTTAGTCTGTCCAATGAAATAATAAATTGTAGGTTTGTGTTGTGGTGCAAAGAAAGCTGTCGAAAGGGTTGAGTGGCCATTTCAAATTATTTCTCTGGCAAACGTGTGATAGACTTCATCCTCAGCAGGTGGTACCATATTGTTACTGAAGAAACAAAACCTGAAAAGGATAGATTATGTTGTCAGTGCTTGCATGAGTTGTAGCTAACAAAACTACTATCCAGAAGCACATGTCTACTATGAATAGTGTTAAGACCATAAGCAGTGATTAATAATAGTATGCAAGTATAAAATGTTTGTATTGTGAAAGCCAACTGAATTGCTTACGTGTCTGTGGGAACCACTTGGCTGAGCTGAAATGTTGACTGTAAAATAAACATTTAAAATTTTGAGTTGATGCTTACATTGATACAACAGGAAAGTTAAAAGCTTAATTTCAGGTTCCCGAGAGCTTTAAGAGTATATATTTAGCTAAGCTGACTCAGCTTGCAAATTTGACTTTTGTCCTTCTCAAAAATAACCCGCTTTTGTGGGCTAACTGCCCACTTCTCCTTTGTCTCCTCCTTGGTCTCCCTTCCATCTTCTCATGGCAATCGCACAGCTCTTGCCTGCAGAGTAGCAGTAGTCTGCTTAGAAAACACATCCCAACGGCTCCGAGTTTTATTCTCAACCTCCTTGCCGAGATATTCTTAATTCTGTTTTCCAAACACTTGTTTTCCATCAATCTTTTAATGATCTCTTGCCACCCTCCCCTGTTTAATCTCTGTTCTCCCTTCAGAGTATGTGCATGAATACACACACAGGCATTTAATTTCCTGGAGCTGTCACTCTGCTGTCACCCCCTGCCCTCCAGCCCTCTGGCTCCAGCCTCCTTTACCAGGATCCTCATTTAATCTCAAATCCATTTTTATTCCTTTTTATTTATAATTATGAGGGGAAAATGCTCTTTCTCTCTACTAAGAATAAAACATTTATTGAAGAAAAATTTAAAAATAATTTAATTTTCATTTTGTATTTTATTTTCATGTGGTTTGATTTATATTACGCAAAATTCAGTTGATAATAAAACATAACTCAGAATGAGATTAAAGGTCCCATTTTCAGCTATGTCAATTAATATTTAATAATTTTCCCATTCTTTCTAGTAATCTGTTCCCAATTTTAAAAGATTAGAAGCCTGAACATAAGCTTTTTATTCCACCAAAATTCATCAAAGCCTCTTGGAAGTCAACTCAATAGCAATAAATAAGTTAAGTAGAAGGAGAGTGAGCCCAATAAACAATGAAAACTGAAAATGAATGTATTTTAACTCACTATTATAGCAAGCATGATACAGAAGTGGGTTGAGTGACATGAGACTGCATTGAAAATCAGAGCTTTCCTTTTGTTTCATTGTGTAATATGTTCTATAGTTACTACAATATGATATGCAATTTTTTGGGGTATAGTTTGATTTCTTCCTTAGTGTCTCCTACTTCCTATTCAGCCATTTTATTCAAATTCTGCTTGACAAAGGTACAGCAGAGATGCTTTGACAAAAACTCAAAATCCAAGATAAGTGCAGTAACTGAGTATGTAGTAAAACTGTGTTAAATTAGTTCCCATAAAATGAAAGGATATTAAGTTATTTTTAAAAGAACATATTAACTACATTATTTTCTTACTCCTATCCCTAAAGACTCTGCTTTTATTGCTATGATTTGAGGTGTACGGATAGAGCACCTGGAACCAATCAGTCCATTGAAGCTCATTCTTTCACATATATTATCATTAATAAGAGAAGGATACTATTAGTAGATTAAAGGAACAGTAAGAACTTGCACCGTCTCCCTGCACTCTCTGCATGTCCAGGAATGCTTTCAGAGAGGGATTATCCTTGGGACAAGCATAACAGAAGCAGTCTTCCTCCCTAAACCAGTGAACACGGCCCGACCTTCCCCTGGAGAGGAGTGACCTCTGGTATGTCCTTCTCCACGTAGATGCAGACCAGGATGGGACGATTGAGGAACAGCACAAAAGTAAAACCAAGAATAAACATTGGAGGGTGATATATAGGTCTTTTAGATATTAACCTAGAACCTTCCTTAGCAAAATGGCTATAAATACAGTCAAGAACAAAGTATTTACTTACCAGAATACCTTATGGAACAAGTGAAGGAACTGGCTGCTTTGTTTAGGTATTTAAATGTTTATTTAGATAACGGAAGCTCCCGTTTCCCGCCTTTACCTTCTTTGCCAGGACACACAGGTGTATAGTTACCATATAGACTTGAAGAATAAAAAGGTCAGGCTTGTATTGGGGGAAAAATGGTAAAGGCAGGTGTGGGTGACAAGCCTGATTGCCTAGGGGTGAAGTAGCAACATTTTTTGTAGCTGGTGATGACCTGGATAAGAAGCACCCTCTGTCTGACCTGATCTGCTAACTGCTGCTCATTCCCACCGCAAACACCCATCGGCCCTGTCAGGCTGTCAATACCATCTCTCTCATCATTATTAAAAATTCCCCCTTTTTTGGCTGTTTATGCTGCTTTGGCCCAGACTCTCACACCTGAATGGAAGACTGCTGCTGAATGCTGGGCTCTGTGTCTCCAGCCCCAAACTCCCAGGCCTGGGATGGGGGGCAATGAGGAAGATGATGTAATAGGTGTTGGCTGTCCCTGTTCCACCCATAAATAACCTCAAGAAGGTTACTGCAGCAATGTTTTCAGTCACGCATGGTTTCAGGCTCAGTTAACTGAACCTTCTAGCCACGTTGCTTTTTAGGAAATGCAAAAAATATGAGCCTCATCCCAGACTGACCCCCTCTCAGCTGAGTAAGAGGGGAAAAAAGATCTTGATAGAAGATGCTTTAGATTTTCTAATGGTAGAAGGGTCATGATTTTTCTGCTTATTGCTAACATACAAGTAATTCCATTGACACGGGAACTGCAATAGAATAAAGCAAATGTAGTATCAGGGGAGAGCATGTGTAATACAGCTTTCCTCGTTTCTGTGCACCAGTATTATCATTTGGTGAGGAAAGAAGTGTGATTATCTTTAAAAAAATACATTATAGTATTTACCATCCAGGTGACAGAGCAAAACAAATTATTTTCACTTTTTCCACAGGCTTTGAAAACAGAAAGATGCATACATTTTCCTGGTAGACTTTCCTTTTGTCCATTGGAGGCAAATCATTTTTAGAACGCTAAAGAAGTAGGGAATTTCTGTCCTCAGAAGCTAGCAGGAACCAGAGAGAGCCTCAACTTGTGCCATGAATTTACCCAAACACACCGCAGCGTATTATTTCCAGAGGTGCTGGAACTCTATTTGTTCCCAACAGCAAGTTCATTTACTGTAACAATTAGCTGCCCTGAATAAATGTCAAAGACTTTCAGTGACAAAAACAGCTTTGAAATGAAAACAAACACTTAGAGAAAAGAGACATTCTGAACACAGACAGGTAATTACAGGTGTGTATGAGGACAGGAGTCACTACTGCTGCCATGTGAGGTGGGGACAGTCATGCAGTCATAGGCTGCAGGGCCATTTGCTGCATGGTCACTGGTGAGCAAGCCAAAACCAGTAAGCTTCAGCTTGAGTGAAAAAAAGGGCCAGTTATGGACACTCTCAGCACACTGAAAACTGGGTTTTTGAGTGGGACCACAAAAAACGCTGTACTTTATTCCCAGTACATGTAAAACCTTAGTCAGTAGAGAAAAATAAATCCTACTGCCAGACAATAAAAAACAACTAGGAAAAAGGTTCTCTTGACTTTCAGGTTCTTCCTTATATTTCTGTATTTCCTTTAGTGAAAACTATTTTTCATCTACAGCATAAAGAGAACGCTGACACAAAGCAAACCACCAAATAGCCTGTTCCACACAAGGGGCAGAATTTTTAGCAGTTATCTACTTGTTAATGCTACTTGGAAATATAAGTTTCAATATATTTCTAGCTATTGACAAAGATGTTACCAAATATATCAGAATATAACATCCTTCTTGATGTTCAGCTGTAAGCTAAGAAAACATAACTGTCAGAAATACATGAATTTTATTGCAAATTTTTTAATTTAGTGAATGGGCTCAATTCTAACACATAGATCTGAGATCACTTCTGGGTCTTATCTGATGATGAGTTCTTTGAATTTCATCTTCTCTTGGATATATTTTTCTATCTCAGTTTTTGATCAAGTAAGTTTATTTATGTGATTTATCTTCAAGTTAGGGGGGATGATAATTCTTTTCCATTGAAAATGTGCCCTGTAACCCTTTAAAATGTTAGGAGTACTATTATTATTCCCTTCTGGAAACCTATGAGTGCTTAAGCAGCCCAGTTTAAAGAAACAAAGCAAAAAAACCCAAAACAACCCCCCTAATTTAAGCATGTTTTTTATTTGCATAATCATGAACAAAATACACTCTTTCTTTCCTATATTGTATATAACCTTTTTTTTTTGAGCAAAACCATGTGTTAGTGAACATGAGATCTCTAACATATCAATTGGTTAGAATTCTGTAAGGATATTTTTCTATTTTTGGTAATACCTTGATTACATTTGAGATTCATCTTAGAAGTGTGGTGGTTCAACTCTCAGAGGAGGGCTGAAGTAGGGTCTGAATAGATATTTCCTCAGTGATCTGCACGGGCTTCTCTGAAGAGGAGAATGGGATTAGAAAGTAATACAAGTCACTCTGTACACAGAATACAGAGCCAATGGACAATTAATCATATAGCGTCAATCAATGAAGGTCCCAGAATCTTTTAAGGATGTTTAAACAATAAAGTTATCAGGCTCCATTGATTCCATGAATGGCTGAATGGTTAAGTCTGCACCAACAGCAAGCTGCAGGAATCTCTTTGGGGTAGAGAGCCCTATAGGCCATTGGAAAAGATCAGAAAAAGGGGGAACGCATCAAACGATTAGTTCCTAAAAGTGAACAGGAAGCAGGCTGACTACTTCAACAACTTTGAGACCAAAACTGCGACACTGTAGATTACAGAAGTCACTGGCCAGAAATTCTCGGGTGACACAAAGAATTCCAGGAGGCTTGATATTATACAGTCACAACACCAGGAAATTTTATATAATCTATTAAAGCATTTTCAGCTTCGATACACTGATTTTTCTTAGATGGAAAAGCAAGTGCTATTCATTAGAAGACTTAGCTAGAATGTAACCATTTAAATGGCAGCCCAAAGACATAAAAGTCGTCAAAAGTTTAGGTTGTTCAGAGGCCAATTAAATTTTTCTCTGCTATAAGAAGGCTGAATTCAGTTTCAGTTTATTCCAGATAAGTATTTGGATAACTAAACTGAGCCTATAAAGGAACTATTTCAGAACAAGAGAAGGTGCTGGAGGGAGATGGAAAAGGCATTCACGTTGTCTAGCAGCTCATGTGGACTTCAGATTCTTTGCAAACAGACCCCTTTGCCTCCATGACTGGGCTGCTCGTACTCTTCCTCTGTCATCTCCTGAACAAGACTGCATCAAAGTATCTAAAGGGAAAGATATAAATACTAGTGAAGATTAACTTGAATTCTATCAGTTCTTGATAGTTTGATATTCCAAACTAACCACAGCTGGGTACTAACTGACAAAGAAGACATTATGAGTTGTATTATGATATGTTATTAATGCCGTAAAAAAAAATCCAACACAAGAGAGTAACTGGTCCTGTTACATGGGAACAGGAGCATCAGAAAGTGAGAATAAGGTTTCACTACAGCTATTCAAAACCCAAAACATGGTTTTAGTTTTTAAGGGCTCACATAATAAATCTTTGCAACCTTGCTATTTTTGGATTATTTGTTAATCTCGATAAAAAAAGTTTAATGTCTATGAAAATTAAAAACAGATTTGTAGCTTCTAGTCCAATTGTTTCCGTAGCTTTACATTTTAATTTGTTTTAGCTTTTATCTATTTTTTAGAAAGGTGAGGAAAAAATACTGTATTAAAATCTTTAACGTTCATAAGAAATGCTTTAGCTGGAGGAGCAGCTTTATTGATTTTTAGGGCTGGGCTTTGGCAATTGAAACATTTTATTTACTGGTGGTTGATAAACTGCAGTGCCACCTGCCAGCTGGCTTCAGTTAAAGAAAGCTGATTGATAGACCAGGACATACATATAAAGAACAGCATTATAAAAATGGTACAAATGTGTGTCCCCCCCACCTAGAATTAGTCAGGCTAGGTACTCCTTTGGCTTAAACAGAATCGTTCTAATTATTTGCTGCCTGCATTATTCTACCTCCTATAGGTACCAATCATCATTACAGTTTCTGTCTACTGGGCTTTTAACATTCTGTATGAAAAAATGTTTTGGACATACTATATACAGTCTCTTATCATCATACAGCCTAATTTAGACATCTATCCATGTGTCAACTGCAATTTCATTTCCACTGTATGAAGATGTCTGTGCTGAACAAAGTACTCCACTGTTCAGGAATTAAAAGAATTACATTAAAATAATTCACACGTTAAATACAGAGGTAGAAAGCAATACCTTTTCTAAGGGTTTTATTGCAGGTTTCCAAACGAATCTAATGGCTAATTCCTTTGGCTTTCTATGCAGGACAATTAGTTTCAGGGGTGGTTACTAGTAAACAAATAGCAGCGGCATCACTGTTTCTTCCTTTCTCTGCCTTACTGCTTGTCTGAATCTTGCATTAACCATTTTCTTGCTGGCTACAGTCCACAGGAAACTGCTTTTCACACCTATTAACCCTGTTTCTTGACTTGTGGTTTGAAACAGCTTGGTCTGTCACAGTGAGATGCCCATCTCAAAGGGTCAGACGTCCAACTGCCCACCCAAAGCTTTGCACTTCAGTTGATAAAGGACTGGCAGCAAGGCCAAGGAATCCTGTATCATACTGATATTTCATAACCATCTTTCATGTCATCAAATGTGTAATAAAGACTGTGAATGGCAGAATAGTAATCTTAATTTTAACTGCTATTAACAGTGATTTAGAATTTAAATTAGAAATAATTATCTGGAGGACCACTGATTTTGGTGAAAAAACACTGTGAAATTAAATCACTATTATCAGAGAGGAGTATCTTTATTAGATATACTTTTTTTTTAATTCCACGGGGCTCTGAATCCAAACAGATTCATAAAGACTATAGAGTATACATTTAGAACAGTCCTTTTGTTATGTTTTGAATGTCTAGAACATACCAGATTAGACCACAGAAACTCCTTGTAATGTCTTGCAACTTCTAAGAAGGCTACTACCTATCTATATCAGATATAGTAAAAAAAAAATGTTAAGGCATTAAATTCATGCACATAGGTGGTCTGCAGGCTGTCCGCCAGCCGGACACATGGACACAAAGCATACAGTATGAACAACCACTTTACAGGTCTCTCTTTTGACTACAAACTCTCACCATTTTAATCACCAATACTGTGCCAATCTTCTGTCCTAGGGAAGGGAAGCAGGCACTCTCTGTCATTGACCTTTCTGGTTCTCTTATGTAGGCACAGAAGGGATCCCCTGTACAGCACTATTCAAAGATCCTTGTACTGCATCAAAATCTATTTAGAAAACAGACAAGCAAAAACCCCTTTCCTATTCATCAAGGTCTTAGAATGATTAATTTTGGTGTTCCATCCATATGATACTAAACACAGCAGGAGAGTAGGAAAGTGCAAATGGCTGTGCCGTTTCGTGAATGCTATCAATCTGACCGCTCCCGTACTTCAGGAGAGCAGACAAAGAGCTCTTGGTTGTTTACCTGCTTCATTTATCAAGGAAATGCTGATCACAAGTTTCCTTTAAATTAGTTGGCAGCTAAGAAACAAACAAACAGAAGAACAACAAACCAGAACCAAGTCTGCGCTAAACAAGCATAACCCACATCGAGGACATGATGCCAGTTCAGCAGCTCAAGAACCTGCAAGAATAACAAATTATGTAGTTGATGAGTGGGCCTTCTTACTTCCTTTTTAGAAACAACTGTTAAATTAAGACAACAGTAATTGTTACTGATTTAGGTACCTTCATCAATTAAAAAAAAAAACAACCCCAAACAACAACATACAAGAGTTCTCAGCTTAATTCCTAGGGGAACAGAGAACATCTACCAAAGGGCTCGATCACAGCAGGGCAACTCCTGAAACTTCATTTACATTTAAAGAGTTGCACTAAGGAGAAACTGGCAACCTCACTTAAATTCATGCCGGACTGACTGTCCTTGTAGCTGGTAACTGGAGTCAACCATGGTTCAAAACTTGATGCCACAATGCAGCAAGATGAAGGAAGCTGCTCATTAGTCAGTCTCTGCTCAGATTTACTATAATTATCATTGAAAGATTTTTCTTAAATATGTCTGTGGCTCTAAAGAGAAGAGCTAATATGTGGGTAGGGAGCAACAGGTGGTAACTCCCTGGGTAGACTGATACTAGTCAGCTTTAACACAATTCAGCTTAAATTCTTCTTCATTGACTGGAATGCAGCTCCCTGCTTTGGCCTGCCTCACCTCCATCCTCACACAGTTGGGGACAATCCTACAGCCACGCTCACCCGCTGGGTCTAATCAGAACAGATAGATGACAAGGACCTTTTGCCTGTCACGTGCGAAGTTACTGTGGTCTATAACAAGTTCACAGGTGATTCCCTGAGAACTCTTGGAAAGGAAAGAAGCCTTCAGAGTACATCTCAAGATCCACGGTGTTAACCATTGAATTGCTTGTATTTCAAAGTTAGAATCATGTCATGTTAAGTACATCACATTTTAGACATGCTATGATAGAAGCATTTTGTATGCTAAGGTTCAACTATGCCAAAAATTTAATTCTAAGTAATATTCCCAATTCTGTTATATTGTTAATTTTAGCTAAGCTGAATGATCCAGAAAAATATCTCTGCTAATGTAATATGAAGGCATCCACAAACGTGACAAAGATGGAGCAACAATAGTACTTGGTCTTACTTGCACAACCATTTCCTAGGATTATCTAACTTAAACAAACTACATTGAAGAAGCACCTTTTCTGTCTGAAAACAGAGCTGTGAGAGGGACCAAGGGATTTTAATGAGTCAAAAATAATGTTTGAAATTTAAGATGTGCTTCCTGAGAAGCAATAGTGGAATCTTTACTAGAAACAGGATTAGTGGACCTTGGCTGTGATTCACTGGAGTTTCTATTTCCTCTCACTCCCATAGATCCTTTTCCACATCTAACAACTTGCATAACCAATTTATAGCTGTCCCAAAATTGGGTGGAAATGGTGGGGTAAACACTGCAGTGAAAATTAAGGGTGCAATGGCAGAGTGAGATGATTCACTGCTGTTCAGAATCTCCGGATCACTTCTGCACAGCAAGGCCAAACTTTTAAATGTATGTCTAAACACATCTACTCCATAAACTACAACGTAGAGGAGCACTGCCTTAGGCTATATGCTCCAGTAGCTACGGCGCTGTCTGCCTGAAAGAGCTTCTAGCCCCAGCCCATGGCTGCAACACACAACAGAGGGAAGAATCCTCCCTCCCCGAGCAGCCCGTAGCTCATTCAGCCTTTTGCAAACGTGCAGGTGTTAACTGGGTTTTTTGGGTACCCCAAACTGTTCCAAGCAGGAGAGAGGAACAACTGTATGACTGGGAAGGAGACAGCTTGTTTGAAGATTAAACTGTAATTACATCACAGTTCTTCCATTGAGCATTGATTGTAGCACTTTCACTAATTTGGGGTCTGTCCGCATAAATATAACTCATAAATGGACAATACAGGGTTTCAAATTAATCTTCCCTATTAAGAATTTTGCTTTTATATAATATTTATCTTTCAAAGAGACTAAAGCTACAAAAAACCCCCTCAAGAACTAATATTTCATTTCTTTTTATAGTTCTGTCTTTAAACGTTTAGATTTTTGCTGCTGTAGGCTCCTTCCCTAGATACGCTAGGATCTGTACAGCTTCATGTGGCTAAAGACAGTTATCTTGCAATATGACCGGAACATAAAAACAGGCATTTTATGATATTTCAAGGAGAGGTACTTCAACAGAGGTTGTGACAGACTTAGCACAAGTGTTTCATTCACGCTAATTGAGCCTTTATTTCTGTTTCTTTAAATCCCAGTAATCCATTTCTTGTTCCTTTACTTTCTTAGAAGTGACTCTGAAAAAACAAACCCGAAAACCAACCAAACCTATTTTATTCTGAAAACCTTCTTCTTAATAACTGCCATTGTCAAAATTCTTCATATCCTGCTTCGGTTGCAATACCTAAGTTTTGACACTTCACACACTTAAATCATACAGAAATTATGAGGACTTTATCATCCAATAAAAACATTTTAAATGCACCGGGATAAGAAAGATGTCTTTTAGTAAAATACTGACACAGCAAGTAATTTTGTATGTGTGTTTATCTAATGAGAAAAGAGATTACATCCTGATTATGAGCATATTACAAAAATAAAACAAGCACTTGAAGACCTATTTTATTTTCATCAACTTGATGCCCATGATGAATGATGAAAGTGCTGTCAGCTTCAATGCCAGGGCTTCTAAAAAGATACATAACCTTATCCCACCAGCACGTTCAGACAAAACCAGACTTGGGCATTTTTTAATTATTTTTAAAAATTATTTTGAATGCTGTCCACCAGTGGACAGCAGCAGCAGTGACACACACTCCTGTGATTTGGTTTGCAGTTTGGCTGCCGTCTGCACTGAAAATATACTTTGATTGATTGCAAACTTTGTCGTTTCATCGGGATGAGTGTAGCATTAAGAATACAGAATACCTGGCATTAAAGACAAGGAGTCAGAATATAACCTTGAAATTACAGCTTTGGATTACTCTGCTAGTCATAGAATTGCTGGCTCTGGACATTTAAGAGTGACATGTATGTGGTACAAACCAACCAAACCCACTGAGTGACGGCCCTTGCTCCCACACGGGGGTTAGGCCAGTCGCTCGGTCACACCGGGGCATCTCTAGGCTGCTGTTCCCTGCAGGACTACTACTGTGGAGCCAAGCTCCATCAGCCCAACATTCTTCAATTTATCCTTGTACCCAAACAAGCTACATATTTGTATTTGTAGATATTTACAAGGATTAAAGGAGAAGAAGCAGGACCCAGTATTTTGCCTGGGCCACACCTCAAAGGCCTGAACATTTCCCTGAGTGCATGCGAGTGCCTACACTTTGGGTGACTGCTGCTCTGGAAATAGAGATTTCACAGACGTTCATTTTGCCTCATGTAAATATCGGAGTTTTAACAGCTCAGTGCCAAAGCCTACTTGATTATTTTTTTCCCAACAAAATCAACAAGGAATACAGTGAATGATAAAATTAGAACGCACTACTATTACTACGTGCTTTTCCTCTGTAGTGCCTGAAAATCCCAATCTTGTGTAAACTGTAATTCCTTTAAAAAAACCCACTTCCCTCCCTCCACCCCAGACTCACACAAGCAAGCTTGGTAAACAGATGAGCCTTTTCACTCTCCACAAAATATAAATACACTTTACTAGCCCACACAAATATCAATTTAAGAGGTAACTACTGTATAAACCAGGTTACTGCTAATGTGCTTATTTATTACGTCCTTTTCCCATGAGTAATGTTTTAGAATATTTCTTCTCAATCAACTTGAAGTGTGGTATTTAAAAATGAAAAAATACTTGAAGTGCAAAGACAATTTGCGGAGAGTCTGCAAGACATCACTCATCATGTTGACTTCACAAATTTTGTATCGGTGATGAAATCCTGAATTCTCGGTTGACCTAAGAGATCTTATCTTCCAAGGTAGAGAGAAATAAGTGGATTGTCAACAAGCCCATCATATATGAAGCTAAGGTCTGTAAAAATACAGCTTACTAGAAAATATTTCCCTCCCTTTAAACATGTTTTTTCTTGACAGCAAAAATTTCAAATTCATATACCCTGTAATTCATGTATCTAGTGTGGATTGAATCACTAATGGCAAACTCAAATTGCCTTGGAGAAGAGGCTGTTGTGCTTTTTACATTTACACTGCCTCATGCAAAGGCATCCAAGCTACATACATGTAAGGAAGAATAATATAATAATATCATGATACATAATACTATTTATATAATACTACGAATAATAATAATAGAGTGGCTCTAAAATGAAATATGACTCTCTGAGAGATGCTCCACTTCGCGATGCTATATGGTTATCTCAGAAATTAAACGATCTTATTGTAGTAGACCTCTGTGAATATAACTACCAGGACTAACTCCAGCAGGGTATCAGCTGACTGAAATCTAAAGAGTGTAGAGGTATTTACCTAAAAATCACATCTTCTTTCACAGGCATAAAAGAAAAATAATATTTCATTATAAAAGACTGAGTATGAGCTCTGGGAATATCTGACAAGTCACCTGGCATTTGCAGATTGAAAGGGCTTTTTTAAAATAAGGTACAACAGCATTTTGTCTAGTTTCACAAAAGATGCTAAGGAATTAGAGCTGGATTTCAGCCAAAAATAGCCAGACATTGATTCAAAAAGATCTAAAGAGCTAAAAGATCCAAATGGGATGGCATTTGCCCATTCTAAATACCAGTGCCATTTAAACATTCAGAATCCAGCTCTAGTTCTAAGTTTTGCTCCTTCTTCCTGTAAGATTCTGGATCCAGTACTTTGCATCAAATCTTCAGGTTTGTAAAAACTGTAACCCTTTCCACAGAATTAGGGTAGTTGGAGAGCTCACTATAAAACTAATGTAAGAAGGTTGCAGCAGAGACACAAAACTTCTATTATTTGCTATTTTAAATAAAATATGCATTATCCAGGTCAGGAAAGAAGATTTGAAAAATGCCAAAATACAAAATCAACTACAATTAATGGTTTTCTTACTGCTCCAGCAGCTGTAACACTTCAGAAAGAACACGTAATAAGAATCTCTTAGTCCTAGTTAGCTTTTATACAGGCTTTTCAAGGATTTTAAGAAACAGTTTAAATGAGTATTAGGATCATTACTGGTAATAAAACAACAATCTTGTTTTAAATACCAAGCATTTCAACTGAAAGAAATTATCTTAGGAAGATTTGCAACAGTAGATATTTTTAAAAAAAGACATAGAGATTTTTACTGTACCATGGAAAACAAGAGTATTCACTCTGTCTTGGTGTTTCCCATGCTCATTGTCCAGGTCTGAGCAGTTAAATTGACTGGGAGGAAAGGAGAAGTAAAAAAAAAATGTACTTCGTACTTTAAGACAGACTAAGATAGAGTTTCCAGATGTTAGACTGTTTCTTTATAACACATTTGTATTTGTATTAATACTAGAAACATTATTATGCTATTTCAGAAGTAAAGTAGAATGAAGGCAGGATAGTAGAGAACTGTTCACAACAGCAACTACAATGTCTAGTCCTTTTTTCTTTTGAATGATTAGTTTTACATGCTTTATTCATAAAAACAAACTGAAACAGCTAAATGAAAAACATGTAGATTTATATAACAATAATTAAAACTTACAATAATATAAGCCATGTAGAAATCAATTAAGGAAAATAGTAAGAGAAAAAATATTAAAAGTTACAGAAGAAAGCTTCTGCATTTTATTTAATAAGTAGCATTTCTGAAATTAATTAACTGTTTCTCAGTACAATGTGCGTGGAACAAATCTATTCAAATGAAGGCATCACACAAAGTAAGAACAGTGAAACAGAGTCCTTGGAATCAATTTGAGATGTTGCTTCATTACCAAAAGATCTCTTTGGGAAAAAAACGTTGGACCTTTTTGAAAAAAATTACAGAGTTTAAACTGTTGGAAGGAGGCTAAAAGGAAGAGTCAAATACCTAAAGGCTGAATAGAGAAAAAAAAAAACCCGAACATTTAGAAAAGGCTGGAGATGTCAGTAAACTACAAAAGAAGATTATTTTGGGGGGGGGGAAAGTCTTTGGCTAGTGTACACAGTCATAACTTCATTAACTTCAGCTGCATTTTGATATTATGTAGTAGCCAATAATCTGTTCACAAAGTTTTGTGAAGGCCAAGTCCAATGGGTTTCAAATTGCTTTTAGGAATAACATTCTGTTTACAGACAGCTTACAGTAAGATTGCTTGTTGAAAGCATCCTTCAAGGTGAGGTGGCTGAGCCTGGAAAGATAAACTTGGTTGAGAGTCATAAACACATGCTATACAACATTTCAAGAGACAGCAAACCCTTTTGTGGCAGTTTAACTGTACAGCACAACTAATGTCCTATCTGAATTCTAGCATGGCCTAAAAATGCTAAGAAACACCTTTCGTTTTCATCTGAACATCACACTGCTTGCTGGGTTCTTTAATCATCTAATTAAAGAGAGTTCCTAACATTTTTGATTTTGTAATTCACTTTGAACAAATGCAGTAATTGCTGAGGAAAACACACTTGATCTCTGTGTACAGTATGTGAGAAAAACTTGCACCAGTGCTCAAAGGAGTGAAGCAATTAATTTAAGCTTCAAGACAGTATCACTGTAATGATTCAATAAGGAAAAACTATTTGTGAAATTTTAAATATGATATTAAAATGGAAACCTTTAGAAATATTTGGATCATTTTTGGAAATGCTTAATGTTACAAAACTAAGAACCAGTGTTATGGTTGTATAATTGATGTATTACATTTACAGTTTTAATAATACCAAACTATTAAGGCTGTGTTTTCAACAAAAATAATTCCACTCTGACAGATTCTGAAAGAAAGTAATGAAGTTCTACAACCAAATAATTATCGAGGTTTCTGTTACAGATGTTGACATTTCATAGCCTAGCAACTGTTTCTCCAAATGCAGTGGCAACTTCACTTTGGAGCAGGGTCAGTCAGATCCCTCTATGATTTACCCATCCTCGTTTTGTTAAGCAACATACTACTGGCAGCACAGTCCCAATCAATAAGCTTGTTTTAAAGAGAATACATGACCTGGGATTCTTGGGACCTTGGTCATTCCAAGAACTGTCAAATATATATATATATATATATATATATATATATAGATATATATAAAGGTTTTCCTTCTTTTCTGGTCTGTTCATTCCTCCCATCTAGCCAATGCATTAATTTTCTGCTCACCTAATCATAGCACACCTATGAATCATGTAGGAATGACACACTCTTGACAGCCTACTGACACGTGTACTGTACCTTGTATACCACGGTGGCTCTGTCACCTAACATTACTAACAGCATCCATCTCATCTTCTTATTTTATACCATGAGAGGTGCTCTGTGAATGTAATATGCTGCCATAACCACTTTGAGATAAATTATCAGCGTAGTGCATTTCACACATGACTCCCATTACATCCCACAGATGCAGTATAAGCTGCTCCCTAGCAACTGCAGAAAAAAGAAAATGCACCCCTTTAGGGATTTTTCTCAGCTAAAGATACCAACTTGCTATTTTATGAACTTCATATATAAAACAATCTTGGCTACTGTCAGCTCAAGTTATTCTGGCTAATGGTCCTTAAGATACATTTTTAGCCCTTTGCCTAGTTTGGGTTCTAATACTGAAGCCTCTCTCTTGCAAACCTCCCACCTCAATAATTTTTGCACCAACGGAAAAAAATGTATTTTTTCCAAACCAAGAAATATCTTTCCAATAAAAACTAACCATTTATACAAGAATTATAGTCATGTCATGAGCTAGAAATCCATTTTATATGAGAAATGAAATTCCAAGCATGCTGGAAAGAGTGGAGACATTGGATTTATTTTGTAGAACACCAGAAAGAGTCTTTTGGTTGGACTTCATTCACATATTGAATGGGAATGCAAATATTTTCAAAGGACTATGAGCTCTTAAGTAGACTATGGCTTCCTATGTTACCCCAGATCTATTTAAATGGACTGGGGAAAGCCAGAAAGCCAGAAATTACAACTCCCTGTTTAAAAACACTGGCCTCATGTTTCCATCACACCTAGTGAATAAGATGTGACTGTTTTGAGATTGGTATTCATTTAACACACCATAAAATATTTTAAAGGAAATAACTAATAATAGCAGTTAATTAATACACACCAACAGAACCTTCCACCAAACGGCATCAAAATTTAGGAACTTCCCCCCTGCTCTGCCAGGGGAAAGGGTGTGATAGGACAGCAGGCAGTACCTTCCCCATACCAATAAAATCAAGCCTTCAAGTGTGATGTTACCCAGGGTGGTTAGGTTAGCACTTTAGGCAATGGCTACTTTGAAATTATTGTTTTACTGCTGTGTGGGGCCCTATCAGTGAACCAAAACCATGACCAAAAAAATTATGAGGGAATTGTCGAAAAGGGGAAGACTGGAGCAGACAATGCATCTTTGATACCTCCTGATACCAGTTGGTTTGAATCTGGACAATTCATTAGGTTTCATAACATAAAATGGCAAGCTAACTTTAGGCATCTTTGTACTATAGGTCTACCTCTACAGTTGACTAGATGAGGTATCTTTATTAGACTGTTGTATTTAATGTGGTAGACATTGCAGACAAGGATAGTCTGACTATACCACAGTGCTGACCTTACATTATGCGAAGCATATTTCCTAATGATTGAATCCTTCAGCATCTCAAAACCCAAGGACTTGTGATGATGAGAGAGGCTCTCTGAAACAGTTTTTTAAAGTCTCACTCTTTTCTCTGGCCTTCATGGGTAAGGGGTGAAAATGAGTTCTCTTTGTGATAACCCACAAGTGGTGACTATACCACCACAGTTTTGGCATCTGTCTTGAATCGTGGCTAAAGCTAAAGTTTAGCTTTTTTATCCCAGGATAATAATGGTAATATTGTAAAACATATAAATATATGTATAAAAATATACAATATAGTTTGAGACAACCTCTTGAGCTTTAGAGGGAAGTTCTATTACTTCCAAACAGAATTATACCAAGTGCATGCATACCAAGTACATACAGAATTTGTTAAATTCTAGATGTTCAAGGACTTTGTCCAGTTCTGGGCTCCCCAGCTCAAGGACAGGTAACTGCTGAAGATAGTGCAGCAGAGGGCTACAAAGATGATTAGGGGCCTGGAGCACCTCTCTTATGAGGAAAGACTGAATAACTTGGGTCTTTTTAGTCTAGAGAAGAGAAGGCTGGGGGGGTATCTGATCAATGCTTATAAATATTGAAAGGGAGGGTGTCAAGAGGATGGAGCCAGTCTTTTTTCAGTGGTGCCCAGTGACAGGACAAGAGGAAACTGACACAAACTTGAGTATAAGAAGTTCCATGTTCCTAAACGTGAGGAGGAACTTCTTTACTTTGCGGGTGGCAGAGCCCTGGAATAGGCTGCCCAGGGAGGTGGTGGAGTCTCCTTCTTTGGAGACATTCAAAACCCACCTGGATTTGTTCCTGTGCAACCTGCTCTAGGTGGACCTGCTTTGGCAGGGGGGGCAGACTACATGATCTCCAGAGGTCCCTTCCAACCCCATGTGATTCTGTGAAAAAGAATACAGGATTCACAACAAGAGAAAAGTGAATGAATACACCACTGATTTTTTGTGTGAATGAAATAATTTAGTGAACATTAGAACAAATAACTTAATCTGGACAGTAAAAAAAAACCCAAAACTAAACAAACAAAGAAAACCCAACAAAAATCCACAAACCCCACCAAATCCCAATACCCTCTTTTAGTGATGTGTAAAGTGAATTCCTGCCTTTTCCAAAAGCATAGAGAATGTTCCAAAATTGTCATTTTCTACAGCTCCATTCTCTCTAATATTTTTTTTCTGAACAGCAAATATTTTAAGGAACATTAGGGAAACTGTGATTCCAAATAACTTTCATTAATGCATTTTCTCTCTTGGTGCTGTTGTATAATACTCACACACAAGAAAGCAATGGACACTGAAGAAATCTCAATTAAGATTTTACAGGCAGTCCTGCTGAGAGACTTTTATTTTCTACCTCAACATAAAAACTTCAAGATCCTTAAAAGTCACATGATTGCCTCTGGGTCCAGTGAAGAGGTAGACAAGTCAATGCAGGTGTTACATTATACTTAAACAGTGGTATTTTCTCAACTGAGTCAATTAACACATAAGGAGTTTCATGCTATTGTGATTATATTGCTTCTAGTACAGGAGTCATTTGGGTATCTTTGCTCTGCACACAGAGTAGAGTTTCGGTGTAGTTGTGTTCATTTAGAGTAGTTTACTGCATATTTTGTCCACATCAAAAATAAAAGCACTGCTGCTGTCACACTTGTTGGCAATTTAAAGTCAACCCTGAAAAACCTTTAACTGAAGGCAGTAACCAAGCAAAAAATAAAACGTGTATAAATTTACTCACTGGGCATCGCTACTAAATTAGAAAAGACAAATAAAAACCACTGGCACAGAGGAGATTAGTTTAAATTGCTGCTGCTTGTGCTGTGTTTGTTTTGTGGATAAAGAGATGAGATCACGTTTTACAGATGTCAACACTTGCCACCACTACCAAATTCAACTAAAAAGTCCCTACTGCACACTCTCAAAAACACCTCTTATGCATCATTATTTTCTAAAAGGCACATAGCCCTCACGCTTCCGAAATTGCTGATCGTGCCTAACCAGTTCTCCTGCACCCTTTCTATCATGCTGTGAAACATATGTGCTTCAATTGCAAATGGTCTAAAAATAAGTACATGCATGCAGTTTTATCAATTCAAAAGAGAAATCCTATAAAGGAATTTAGGATCTACATCATCTTCCATTGGCATGCAGCCGTGAGGATGGTCCAAGGGATGGCAATTGCAGGACAGAAGAGAGAACAGCATGTGTTAGCTACCCGCAGGCAACAGCAATTCAAACAGCAAATAGCAAAAGCAGTGCAGACTTATCCTTTTCCTTTAGGAAATTCTATGTCTGCAACTGTTACAGAGCTCTAGAGGGAATGAAATCTGTCCTTTCAGTAGAACAGGGAAAGACAATAAACACCACCTCTGTTGACTGATACTTCTCTGATAAAAAGCATGGCATGTGTTGCATGTGGCTACCCTTTAAGCATCTTCCTTGACACCCTTTAGTGAAACTGACCCTGAAAAAAAAGTGCAAATGAAATTCATATACAAGTTTATGCCAAGTTTGACATGACCCCTAAAAGAGGGTCCTGGAGACCATCTGATTCTGTGAAGCATATATGCATTTTCTAAGAAGTCACATGTCACTGACACTGTAAATCAAATGTTATGAAGAAATTGGCATATTTAATAAAATGCCATTGAGGAGCATCCTAGCTATAACACTGCTAAACGACATGCCAAACTACTGAATCCAAGTAATCATCTTCAGTGTCACTGTGTAAATACTTGGCACCAAAAAATGGCACTTCCATTAGAGCCATGGATTCATCACTTCTATTTTGGATAAACATTGCAGTTCAAAATGCAATTCCATGAAAGAGTTCAGTATGGTGTAGCTGGAATGGTATTATAAATTTAAGCCTGATGCAAAGTTTTATTATTAGTAGTACAGTCTTCAGCGAGATTCTCATTTCAGGAACAAACATCCTATTGGCTTTTCTGGGACCTTTACTTTAGGTCTGCGAGGTCAGGTCTCCTGTATATATCTTAATGATCTAATCAACAGAGCAATTTTCATACCAATACACAAGGTATAATACAGCAAGAAAAGAAGGAAAGCTGTTTCCCTTTTAAGCTAGTAACAAGCACAAAGATTTCTACACAACACCTTTTTGTACAGTTCAGTATTTCCTCACAACAAGAAATAACTGGGTTATACTTACTCCCTTACTTAGACTTTCTTTTCCTTTTTTAAAAATGCTAATTTGTTTACCTTTTGTTAAATAAAAGAAAGAAAAGCAGTCTGGAAAAGAAAGAACATTTAAGAAAAAGAACAGACTGACTGAGCTAAGTAACAAATTCAAAGTTCCCTTTCATCTGAGAATTCAAAACTCCTTTAAAAACTTTAAAATGCATGTCAACTCTAATACTATATACTACTATATAGTATACTATAACTACTATACTGCCAACTTAAATTTCTAGCCCAAACTCACAGAGTTATCACTATTTTCTCTCTAATTTCCAGAACAAATATAGTATAAAAATTGACCATGGTGTTCCTGACAGTAAACGAATACTACAAAAGCAAAGTTTTCATAAGCCCTGATAAAACAAACATTATGAAATCAAATAGTACAGATGTATCCTGATGAACCCACAGGCTGCATTTTTGGGGGAAAAGGAAACTATAAATCTTTCCAACACTGCGTTCAGGACAAAGCTGTTAAATGCACTGAAGGTATATTAACTATCTAAATCCTGAAAACAGGATTTATGGAAATTCAGGGAAGTCCTGGCTTTTTGCTCTCGTTGAAGACAGGAAAGGACTCAAAACTGATTGAAATTAAGTGAAGTCTTAGAGAGCACTTTTAATTAGTCCAGTGGGCTTTGGGTAAGGACTTTAATGTGAAAGCCACTTGGCAATCAACTAGTTTTACTTCCCCCCCATCTACATACTTGTGTATTATCCTGCCTTTTATCCATTTGTTAACATTGAATATGGTCATGTCATTCTTATGGGTCTGCTTATTGTAGCTGCTCTTTGCATAAAAATTATTTATGCATAATAATAATACTGTTTCAAGAATAACTCCAGAGAGCTATAGTTGAGGTTCTTCTCTAGAGGTGGGCAAGGTTATTACAATATTTCTTTACCACAAAATAATACATCTTGAGATAGAGGCGGTATTAGCTTGTAATATTCCTTGCTACTGTGGTACCAACTTTTCCTTGTAAAACAATTTATCACTTCCATATTGGTTATACATGAAATATTAATGCTATGCTTCATAGGGAACACCTCCTGAATTTTCCTTGCAACATATCGTTATATTACTTACACAGTTAGAAAATCTATTTGTCTTTAAGCATGTCACTGCATCTCCTTGAAAAATGTCTACTCTAATGAAGTTTTACTAGTAAAAAAAAAAAAAAAAAAAAAAGCCTTTTCTTGAGTTGTAAGTCCTCAATTCAACCAGTCTGGGGTTCATTACAGATTTTCTAAACTCCACGTCATCTCTATGCTTCTTCTAATTATCTTTCAAAATACCACGTATTAGAATTGTTCAAAGACTAGAAATTTTTGTCTTTCTAGATAAGAGAAGCACAATCACATAAATTTTCATATCCCATGAGATAACCTGGTACTGTAACTATATTCTTATCCATTGAGTATTAACTACGTTCTTATCTGGTTACTATGTAATAAAAGAAATTAAGGCTACAACAATCTGTGTTGTTTTACATATGAAAGATGTGGTCATTGCCTTCAAAAGCTTAACATGATTTTATTTTTCAACACTGAAAACATATGAAAGTAAAAAAAAAATAAATTTTATTTTTCTCCATGGAAACAGTCGATCAGATAACAAAGTAGAGCTACCTTTACCTATGCCCTTCTCTGCACATCAGGCAAAAATGTCATCCAGTGAGTTATGAAATCCTGGCCCATAAGAATAACATGCACAAAACTGAAGCAATTACCAAGTTCACAGGTAGTACACAAGGCAACATAATAGATTAACAATTTAGGCATGCATTAATAAATGTGTAGATACTGCATATTTAGAAAGCTTTTAAATTGAGATAAGATGAAACTAAAGTTCTGATCAGTATTTTTATCATCTCCGTGGAACTGCCAGGCCAGTTCCTCAGGTGCATGAAGTTTGCACTCTGCCAGAGAAGCAAGCTGTCCACAAGCCAGCCAACAGCTACTTCATTCTGTATTGTCCTCAGCACCGACACAGGTTTGGCTCTTGCCACCTGGCTGAGGCTCCTAGGGGACCAAACTGTCCTACCCAGGAGCTTCACTCATCCAAGCAAGTACAAGTGCCACCAGCTACACCTGTATGTTCCTGTGTCTGAAAGCACTTGCAGACACAGCAGGTCTCATCTGGCTCTCCCAGCTGCTCTCTAGCGGCCAGGACCGATTAGTTACAGCGTGCGGTGGCCAGAATGTGACTTGGAAACTGATCCACCACATCGAGCCAGGGCTGCTGCTCTTCATCATCTCCGGCCTAACTGAATCTGCTCTGGTGTTCTGAGCAACGGGGAATCCAGAAGCCAAATCTGACAGCATGTCTCTGCTGCACTGTGTAGAAACTTCTTAACTTGTTCTACAGATGCTTTGTTTTTGAAGACCCTAAAGAAACAAGTACTACTAAAAGCATTTGTCACGTAACTAATACTAAAACCGATCTCCAGTATTAATCACTGTACTTTTTATTCAGAGGATGTTTCAACATACAGGATAGTATACGTTTCTATCTGTGCAGAAATGTTATATCTTAAAGAAAATTACAAAACACCTTTTAAAAAGTAAAAATGTAGTATTTTTAATACAGCTGCTTGAAGCCATGTTGTTAAAAGTGTGATTAAAAATTACTTTCAAACAAGTGCACATTGTATAAGTGTAATCTTACTCAGGTCACATTGGCCCAATAACAGAAAAATTGATAAAGTTTGAAAGATGGGCAAAACACATTTAAAAAAGTTTGGGTAGCTCCACAACAGTTGGAAAAACCATGCCAAACATTTACTGGTATCTTGCTAGAAAGAACCATGTTAACAATAATTATGGATAGTACAGGCTCTAAGTTAGTTCCAAAATATCAGGTAACATGCAGTCAAAGTGAAAACCACCTGAGCCCAAAAGGACTTACACAGAAATTACAAGCTGTCTGAGTCTTCATTTCACTGACAGCTGTACAAAGTCCATAGGACTTGCTCAGATGTAATTGACCTGTTTGCTCATGTCAGAAGTCTCACTACAGAGCAATCACCTCAAAAAGTACCTAATAGTGAAATGAAAGCATCCAGTAACTTGGCTGAGTGACCACACAGAAAACAGAGACGTAATATATAAAAAGACTAGTTCCATTAGCACTTTATGATCCTTACTTTTACTAGGTTATAAAGAAATTTTCCTTTCTCAGAGTTTTCAAATTATGAAGGAGATGATTTCCAGATGACCTCAACTGTCACACTTTAACCAATACATGGCTTCCCCAGACTGTGGTTTTTATAGTAATATACAGTTTAAAATTATATAAAACGGGTATGACCTGGCCTAGGCTCAAACTCCTGTGCCTTGGTACCTACCTCTAAGTGGACCTGTGATGCCATGACAGCCAGCCAGAATGATCTACAATAACCCAGCCAGTGACAGTTAGGTGGCTGAGGCAAAAACCAGTGATAAAATGCAGCAATAGGCTCAGGGAAGTTTTCTACGCCCCAGGTAGGGTGTCTTTGTTCCAAGAAGCTCTTTGCAGGGCAAAGAAAACCTACCAGAAGCCTACTGTGAAGGTCTCCTTGTTATATGATCCACAGCTTCTGCTGCGTCATCCACATTCATTCACACATGACTTGATGCATAGTCTGATACCTAGTACAAGTGTAGCACCTTCAAAGGAAAACCTATTACTTATGACTCAGTTACTTTCTGTGCAATTTTTATTGAGTCATTTTGCAGTGTGACATTTTATGTTTTACTTTCTAAAAAGAATTAATGAATTTTGTTTCAGAAAACTGAAATGACAAAGTATCTGAAAGTGGACAGCTGATGCTATGGCACGACTTTCCTCTTCAAAAACCTGCAGGTGAGTTTTTTGCTTTTACTAGCAAAGTCTCTTGCAATCTACTTCTGTCCTAACACTGACAAAAACTATCACTAAGCCATATCACTAAGTACTATGTCTATCTGTCTTTTAAATACCTCCAGGGATGGTGACCGACCACTTCTCTGGGCAGCCTGTTCCAATGCTTAATAACCCGTTCGGTGTAAAAATTTTTCCTCATATCCAGTCTGAACCTCCCCTGGCACAGCTTGAGAATGTTTCCTCTTGTCCTATCGCCTGTTACTTGGGAGAAGAGACTGACACCCCCTTTGCTACAACCTCGCTTCAGGTAGTTGTAGAGAGCAATAAGGTCTCCCCTCAGCTGACTCATAAGACTCTCCCTCAGAAGACTTGTTCTCCAGACACCTCACCAGCATCACTGCCCTCCTCTGGGCCCACTCCAGCACCTCAATTTTTTGTGGTGAGGGGCCCAAGACTGGACACAGTACTCAAGGTGAGGCCTCACCAGTGCCGAGTACAGGGGGAAGATCACTTAGTTCTACTCACCATGCTGTTCCTGATACAGGCTAGGATCTTCTTGGCCTTCTTGGCCATGCCACCTGGGCACACTGCTGGCTCATGTTCAGCCCACAGTCGACCAACACCCCCAGGTCCTTTTCTGCTGTGCAGCTCTCCAGCCACTCTTCCCCAAGCCTGTAGTGCTGCCTGGGCTTGTTGTGACCCAAGCGCAGGACCCAGCACTTGGCCTTGTTGAACCTCATATCATCAGCCTTGGCCACGAATCCAGCCTGTCCAGATCCCTCTGCAAGGCCTTTCTACACTCCCACCCAACTTGGTGTCGTGTAACATACCCATAATACAGTATTTCTATATCTCCTCCTCACTTGTAACTAGGACATAATGTGTTAAATTCTACTCCCATTGAGTTCTAATTTCATAAACTAGACAGAATATATGGATTGAACAATCTTATCCCAGTATCCATGTATTTTTCATGTGAAATGTGTAATATGATCCAACTTGCAACATCAGTAGCAGCCCAGATGCTCAAATTCTATCTCAGCTTTCTATAGTCTGTTTCAATCCCCAGTTCCTCCATTGGAATGTTTGACTTTGTAGAGTAACCTGAAATCTTCACATGAAAATTTCCAGCAAGTAGGTCAGCTTCTTCGGCGATTGCAAAACATTTTTTCACCTGAGCTGCAATATAGCAAAATATTTTTGTAATAGGTGTTACAGAGCAGAAGTAATAATGTGCTCTTTAACAAACTGATAGGATAGAGGTCAATCTCAAGCAAGTATATGCAGACTCAAGACATCAGACTCAAACTGACCCAGTTGCCAATAACTTGGTGAGAAATTTTTATTTGAAGCTTAATTCATGTGATGAAAACCTGTAGTACAATCTGCTATGCCCGTACATTTGAATGTTCAGTCAACTTTTAGCAGTGCTATGTTACTTCCTAGCTTATTTTAAGCAAATAGAGTAGCAAATGACATGTAACAGAATTTGTTTTATCATTATGTTTGAGATAAGATGCATTTTCTGAAGCCTTTTACCAAACACATAGCATGCTCAAAAGCTTAGCAAAAAAGAAAAACTAGTGGGCTTACTCCAACGCCCAAAATCCAAGCAAAATGAATTATTTTTCTACATGAAAAATCTTGCAAATTTTGAAAGTTTTAAATAAACTTTTATTAAAAAAAAAATTACAGTACAATGCCATGAATGTACTAATGCCACTCTAACTAGTGGTCTAACAGACCAAATGATTTCTTGAGATTTAATGGTCTTCGTAGAAAATGTACATTGAAGAAATTAACTGGTTTAGAGTATTTTGTGGATGCCCACAGCAGTGTGACTTCCTTTACATGTACCATCCTCTCTACACAAAAGTATCTTTTCCGGGGAAGAACACATTAAAATTTGGCTGATGATTCCGAAGTATCTTTTAAAAATGTTAGATGAATGATTGCATACATCTTAACACAAGAAGATATTGTCATAATTAAACAATGAAAGACAAGTTTCACTTTTTATGAGGATAGTCTGTTTAAGGCAGATAAGCAGCGTAAGTGGCACTGCTCTATCAGTGCGCTGCTAAATGCATTCAGCACAGATTCATCAATTGCCATTTCCGTGGCCTGTAAGTGCAGGGGGGGACAGGACGACTGTGCAGACTATACACTAAAGAGTGTTCATGTCCATCTCTGACATCCTTGCAGAGTACCACGAACTCACTGTTCCACACTAAACCAATCTCGAGCTGCATCAGCCAACAGAAAGCTGACCATGACTTTGCAGCTACTGTACCCAAGGACATGTTTGTCATAAAGTAGCACTAGGTGATTTTCAAGCACACCACGCAAAAGGGATGCACCAAAACCTTTTCCTGTGGCAAACAACTGCCTTGCCTTGGGTGCTACAGATTCTGGCAAACACCACCCATTAAATAGATCACGAATCTGACTTTAAACCACCCGTTACTAAATTTGAATAGTAGAAATATTATATTTGTTAAAAACTTGAATACCTACTAATTTGAAAAAGGTGTTTCGGTGAACTGTGTTATGATGAAAAATGAAATAACTCTATTGCTGCAAATAACTCCAGTTGGCATGACAGTCTTTTAGACAGCCAGATTTACACAGTAGATGACCTCATCAATGGATAGTAGAACAGCTGGAGCATTCCTGCAAAGGATCTGAAATATAATTCTTGAAGCTAAATATTTAAATTAACAAAGCAATAGGTTGACTACTAAAATAATCCTGCACTTCTGCCAAGTACTTTAACAACAATAAATCAAGAAACAGAACAGCACTTGAGGCTGTCGTTTGACAAACACATGAGGGAATTCAACTGCTGCCTGTCAACCATCTTGCTCCTCTTTTGCTTTTACCTTCATAGTTCTATGTCCTCCCTTGCATCAGCCTTTGTGAAGCAGATTCGAACTGGTATAATGTGTGTTTCTGTTTTGTTTTGATTTTCTTAAACCAGTGGCTAGTAGGGGGGAATTGTCTTCTGCCAGACTAATATGCTGAAGTGGTTCTGCAAGGCGTTAGAAAGGATGGAGAGACCAGGATCATCACAGACAGCATCTGAAGTCGCTTGTGCTGCTGTGAAACCACATTTATTACTAATAAACACCAAGTAATAATGCAGGACACTAATAATACATTTCTAATGTTTCTTTAAACCTCACTCTTAATGCTGTTCGCAATGCAGCAGCTCTTCTAAGTGACATGCTCTGAATATCAAATGACTAGCCTGTTTTTGTACAAGGAACCTGAAGAGGTCCTTTCTAAATGGTGGGCTTCCAGCTTAAGCTCTAATAAAACTGGGAGGGAGCAGGGGGAAGGCATTGCTTATTATTTTAATGTTACTATGAACTATAGCTCACAAATGGAAGGTGATTAATTAGATAGTACTGGAGTTAAGACTGTTGTGTAGGGAACCTGTAGAGAGGCCAGGAAAGCATTAAAGTTATTTAAGTAAACATCACTTCACACTCCAATATTTTTAAAAGCTTCTTTGGTTTTAATTAAGCATAATTTTAACAGCAATCAATGTGGATCAAATACTTTATACCACCATTCTCATTTCCCCATTCAGTGCAGTTGAATTAAGTGCTATGAATGCCATCTTTCAGAGTTTTCTTTCTTTTTTATCCGGTCTGGGTTTCTGGACACAGCCTTAACCTGTTATTCTTCTGAGCTCATGTTTGCTGAGGTTTACATGAGAAAAAACAAACAAAACAAAAACAAACAAAAAACAACAAAAAATCAAAGTCTGTGCTACTTACAAGGCATTTTTAAAATCTACAAACACCTTGACTGCTTTGTCACAACACTTTTATCCCTCTCAGACACCAGACACAAACACAAAAAGACTCATGAGGAATGATATTGTTGGCAAAATTGGGACATTGACAAGACCTTCGAGCACGTAAGTAATGACATGCTGATGGCAAAGAACTCCAGAAGTACCTTGCAAAACTCAGACCGGACAAAAAGATGACAAATGAACTTCAGTGTAAGCTCATACATCTAATGAAAAATAATCTAAATCACATACACACCATGCTGACAAATGACTCTGAGGAGAAATCTAAGATGATTGACATACCCCCGGAATTAACAGGTTTATGTTCAACATCAACCAAAAACACTAGCAAAACATTGGGCATCATGAGGAAAGGCATTGAGAACAAGACAGAGCACATTTATACAACCGTGGTCCACCTACATGTCAAATAGTGTGCAAAGTTCTGGAGTCTGCATCTCAAGGACAGACAGTACTCAGAGAAGGGCAAACAAAATACTAAAAGGATGGAGCGCCTGCCTTGGAAAAAGAAACAAAAAAGGCTCTTCAGCTGGAGAGAAGGCAGAAGCAAGATATGATCAAACCATACCATGAAGGTGGTAAATAAACTAACATAAAACTTCTGCTTGCTAAAGCCTCCAGTAATAGAACTAAGGGATATTTAACAAAGCTAATAAGACATTGTTTTATAAAAGATTAGAATGCTTCTTTATAAAGCTAGTTATAGGCTTCTAGAACTGACCACCATAGGAGGTTGTGAAGGTAGTGAGCATCAGCAAGTTTGAAAAAGACAAGTTCTTGGTTGGCAGGCCCACAAATGGGCTCTCAAAGCACTGAGCAGATACATACCTACCATCCCTAATGTGAAAACTAAGCATGCAGGGAATATATAAGAGAAGAGACACATAAAATGGCTAGGTTTGTGTACAGCCCCTAAATAGCATCCCTTAATGACACTATTTAAGACTGAACCCTGAGTATGAAGTCCCCTTGGTCTGACCCAACAGAGCTTTTCTAATGTTCTTAACTTAAATTTTCTCTAATGTCTTCTGTAAAGCTCTGAAAAAAAAAAAATGAGTAAAGGTTATAACCCTGTTTCTCATCCACTGTGAAAGATACACATCAGATTTGAAAAACATCAGACCTTCAGTATAAATTCTAACATATATCTTATGTTAAGCAATAAATTAGTACTATATCTTTAAACAAAAATAACGGCCAGACCCAGGAGGGAATATTTGAATTACTCCAGCCAGTGTGACTCCCACAAAGCCACAGATGTTGTTCCACAGCAGGATCAGCTATTTCAGTGAAAATGTAGCCACCTGCTGTGGGACAAAAGAAACAAACATCAGCTCCTCAAACAGCAGTGCTGCAGATCAGCTCAAAAAGAGGCAAGGTTAGGCATGTAAGTCATTCTCATTTTTACCACAGTAAGTATCAAAAAATAGTAGGAGTTAAAGCTTACGGCTACTCTTAAAAAGCTTAGTGCAAAAGCCAGTATCTGTAGGGTATTTTCTGCCCTCTTCTACAGAAAATATTTATACAAGAAATAGGCATATTATAACTGAAATATTTTGAGGCTACTGATAATACAGAACACCTTCTGCAAAGGGAGCAGGTATGCTGGCAATACTCCACAGAAATGGATAAATATAGCTCAGCAGAATTCTCACATGGTTTCAGTTGTAGAACATGTTCTTCACTCACTCAACTCTTACCATTAGCTCCCTCTCCAGTATATGGTAACTTCTTGTAAATCAGAAGGAAAGAATGTATACTTACATATTCCATAAATATATGTAGTGATATGTTATGTTATACATTAATTTATACATTTATGTATGCATTAAATGATACATTTTCATTCTTAAGGGAGTAGTAAATTACAGCTCTGATGAATGACTATTGCAGATATTTAGATTACTCCCAATAGTTTAGGAGGTTAAATTGAAAGCTGCAAAAATCAGAATGCAGGAGAGTTAAAAAACAGTGTCTGGCCCCAACTACACCTGCAAAATACCTAGCAGTTCTACATTTTAGGTAGTGATACAAGAAGAGGGATGGGCTTATAAATGAGATTTGTAATTCATTACCACACTTTGTTTCATTTCTGCAATAATACTACTTACAAGCAGGCCCAAGGCTTGGAAAGTTTCAGACGTCCTCTCTTTCTCCTGGATGAACTCTAGAAAGCTGATCTCAGCCACCAACACATCGGTAGTCTGCACAACTCTGCCAAAATTTACAGCTGCCGATCAGTCAAAGAACAACTCGCCCATCTTCACCTCTCTCTGTTACTCTGGTGAAAAGCAGTGTTCTCAGCATCAGGAGCTCATTTCCCACGTCCTATTTAAGAGTATCTTTTGCTAACCTCCTCAGAAAGCACTCACAGGAGACACAGGACCTGAAGAAAGGCTATCTTGGTTACTCACATATGCCTATGGCAGTGTTAGGCAGCAGCAGATACTATCACCATTTGGAAACATCTGACGCCTGTAAGTGAAAAAGGGAACACTTGGATGAGGAGGCATTTTATCCTTCTGTTTATCCGGAATTCTGCAGAACTTTCATACATCAGCGTTTACAGTCAGTGTATTTACTGGAGACAGCACTAACAGCTAACTGCAGTTCAAAAACGGCACTAGCTGTTCCAAAAAGATCCGTGTTCTGTTTGCATGATCTAATTCAACTAGAAGGAGATACATCATTCATTCATCTTTTCTACGATCTTCTGCAACTCTTCAGTAGTTCAACTAAATGTCCATATGTACTCATTTCTAAAAAAAAAATGCCACTTGTTTTCCCTAGCTGTGTCAAAAGAATTAATTTTCCTACTGCTTATGGCAAATTACATCAATATTATTTTAGTATCCATCTTTATCTAAGTAACTAAATAGACGACAGGTTGGAGAACGTGACAGCATTGACCGCTACAGTTCCAGATTTCTTATTATATTGCATATAGTAATACTTTCCTGTAAAAATTATAACTACAAAAGCATCTTAGGAAAATTCAAGATTATTTTTTTATTTTGGCGAATGTCCTTTTAGTTGGGAGGCAGATAGAGGGACTCATTTTCTTTTATATAGAAGAAAACCATGAAAAGCAAGCTAACAATCTCTGAAACTTCTGCATTCTCCTCTAGGTTTTACTAGTTATGAGCATTATATAATGATAATAATTATGAATATTAGTAAGTTTATGGTTGATGTTTTTACAAGTAAATAGTTAATACTTTTATATTCACTTTAGTGGTGGGACGCTCCTTGCTCCAAAAATTGTTCATTACTTATTAGCAGACAAAGAAGAGAAATCAACACTGAATTAAGCACCCTTATGAAGATATATAATTGAAATATTTTGATCTTTTAGAAAAGGTTTCCTAAGAGCTCTGAGGAAAAAAAGTAGTTAAGACAAAGATAGGCTATGTTGCAATACAGGGGCATACATCCTCCTGCATGTATGTCCTCCCGAGAACAATCACAGTGAAACAAGTGTCGTGAATAAAAGACTACTTGTGCTGAAGGTTCTACAGCTTACCCGTTCATAAACTAGAATTTTAGATTAAAATGTGGTTTCACTCACAAGAGAGAAAAAAAAAAAAAAAAGCTTAGTGTTTTCAGCCTGTAATCTTTGCAGAAATTCTACTGGTCTCTGCCAGAAAACCACCAGAAAAATTTGGGGCTCATAAAAAAAAAATACAGTGAAGTATGAGGCAGACTAGCACAACTAAGCACATCTTGGATACTGCATCATGGCTATGTGAAATGTACTTGGATCAGGATTGCCCTCTAAATTAACCTGAAATACTCTGAAGACATTGATTTCAAGTTAACTAAATGAGGTTTCTTAAAAACTGGTTTGCCAATATGACATTTTGCTGGATCTATCCAGGATCGGTGATGTACAAGAACCTGAAATTTCATTAGCAATTTATGTTCTGTCAAAAACAATATTTAGTGGATAAGTATGCAGGGAGGGAACAACATTAACCTGTATCAGTTACAAATTCCACACCTCAGATCTTTTATGCTTACTAGTGCCTCTCCCTCAGCTGTAAAACTGGGCTTCAGCTCTCCAAAGCAGAGAGTACACGCATTTGTAGCAACGGTGCTTACAGTGGTTATTCATCCTTGACATCTATCACATGATCTTCAAAAATTCTGAAAGCATATTACACATCACGTGATTGAAGGCGTCTTTATAAATGAATTAATGTGTCACAATGCTCTGTGTCAAGATAGAGAGAACCAAATCAATACACTCCTAGAAAGTAGGGAAGGAAGCTTACAGCTACCGAAGAATGAACACGCAAATCAAACTAAATCCTCTTTATGTTTTCTGCAGACAATGTTTCTTAATGTTTGAAGTGCCCAGCCTATCACACGCAAAATAATCAAGAGATGACAGAAACTATTTTCTCTTCAGCTGTTCATTGTGGATGCTATCTTGCCTCCTACCGAATCAATGTCAAAACTCCTCTTTATTTCCATGATCAGGTCCATCATCATCACCAAGTCCGGCAGTATCCTAACGATTCTTTAAAACGTTATATAATCAAGATTCGGCATGTTTACATTAATGTCTATAAAGAGCATCTAAAGGTTATTTTTTTCTAAATTACCAAGATCTGGCAATACTTCAAAGCCTTCCAATCACATCTTCTATCACTAAAAGTACAGCAGGTTGAAGAACAATGAAAAAGAGTGCACAAGGATAAACGGGATTTCGTCTTCGGGATTCGGGCCAGTGGCCACATACCAACAGTCACCGTCACACTCACTTTAAAATAACTTTTCTTTGAACTAACTATTTAAACAACTTTTAAGATACAAGTCCGCGGCCACAACAAGCCCACCGCCCTCGTTGCCCCGGTACGTCCATCGCCCAGCTCAGCGTCCGGGACCACCACGTTCGAGTAAAATCCATCCTTGAACGGGGAGTCCAACCCCCGGATGGGTGCGGGGAACGCGGCGCGATCCGCCTTTCCCAGCCACCACCCCCCGGGGACACCGGCGGCACCCTTCGGCGCGTCCCCCACCCTCCGCTCCGGCGGCGCCCCCCCCTCCCTCAGCCCTCCCGAGGCATCGGAGCGGGCAGCCCCGCAGCCCCTCCGTCAGACCCGACCGGCGGGCTAGTGTCGCTCCCCCGCCGCGGCAACCGCGGCCACCACCGGGCGGCGGCACCGAAGTTCCCGCCGCGCCGCCGGTCCCGCCCGGCGAGCGGGACAGGGCACGGCCGGGACCGTCGCGCTGAAGGGTACGGCAAGAAGACGGAGGGGAGGACCGCGCCCGCCCACGACCCCCGCCGCGGCCCACCGCCGCCCGCCATCGGCATCCCGCCCGCCACTCCGCCCGTGCCGGTACCGCTTGCCCCTTCAAGCACGAGGCGTAACGGGAGGCGCACGGAAGCGGGCATCCTGCCTTCCCCGCGGCCGGACCTTACCGGGCCGCGCTCGCCGCCCTCTCCCGCCTGGGCGCACGCCGCTCCCCGCCAGGCTGCCGCTGCCGTACGCCGCCCCGCAGCCGGCATCACTGCTCCGCCCGCAGCCGCACCAGCCACCGCGGCGCCCGGCAGCTGCGCCCGCCTCACCAGAGGCGCAGCCCGGGCACCGGCGGGGCTCGCCCTCTCCGACTGACAGCCGCCAGTAGCCAATCGCCGCCCGCGCAGTACCGAGGAGGCGGGAAGGTGTGAGGGAAACCTACCAATGAGAGCTCGCTCCTGAGGCAGCGCCGTTTCCGGGGGGGGGGGGGGGGGGGGGGGGGGGGGGGGGCCGCCTCACAGCCCCGCCGACCGCCGCTGCCTCCCGCCGCGCGCCCCAACCGGGAAACGGCGCTGCCGGCGTCGCTGGGGTTGTACGGAGCGCTGTGCCCAGGAGGGCTGGGCCCCAGCGGGGCCGGAGCTGGGCCTCCTCCCGCCTCCCCGAGAGTCGCTCGAGCCCCCGGCGGGCGGTAACGCCGTGAGGCGGGGGCCGGTCTCGCTCTTTTTCCAGCCGCTCGGGGAAAGGAGAGCGGGGGCTGTAAGGGCCGGTCTCTCAGGTGGGAAACGACCTCGCCCTAGGAACATCAAACTTCTCGCCGCGGCGCTTTGTTAAAAGAAACCCCCCCAAAATAACCAAAAAAATAAAACCCCAAACGAAAACGGGGTGAAAACGGTCATTTTTTATTTTTTTTTTTTCCCAGCGGAATCCTGCTGGGCTGACACCGTGTCCGCCGGCAGCGGTGGCCGCCGAGCTCGGTGTCGCCGCGGCAGGCAGGCAGCCGCGGTGCGGTGCGGTGGTGAGTGCCGGTGTTTCCCGCCCCGCCCCGGCCCTCAGCCTGCGGGGGTGTCTGTCGCCGTGGCTGTCCACGTGCGGGGAGGTTGCGTGCCCGCTCTGCGGGGCCTGGAAACTGGGGCTGGTCCCTCCCGCTTGCTGGCCCCGACCCGCCTGCGCCGGTGGTTCACCGGTAGCACCAATTTCGTGCGTGGACCAGGCGCCTCTGGCTAACTTCTGTGTATGTTTTTGTGGTTTTGTGTTTTTGTTGTGCCGTGTAGAATGAGGTCTTCTGCACCCAAACCGTGGGGATGTCTCTTCTCCCAAATCACAGGCAATGGGACAAGAGGAAATGGCCAGGGGAGGTTCAGACTGGATATTAGGAAAAATTTCTTCCCTGAAAGGGTTATCAAGTATTGGAATGGGCTGCCCAGGGAAGTGGTTGAGGTACCATCCCTGGAGATATTCAGAAGAGCAGTTGACATGGTGCTCGGGAGTATGGTTTAGTGATGGTGGTCTTCTTTGGTTTGTTTTTTTTTTTTGTTTTGTTTTGTTTTTATGATTGGACTAGATGATCTTAAAGGTACCTTCCATCATAGGCAATTCTGTGGTTCTGTGATATAGCATAGAGGTATGTGGGGCTGGTAGGTTACCAGAGGCCCTGGAGAACTGAAGACCAGGGTGCACCGAAGAGGAGTATTGGCTCAGTGTGATAAGGGAAACAGCACATGCTTGGCATTGGAGACCTTATGGCTTACCTGTGGCCAGTTAAAGAAACGCAGGCCTGAAGCTAGAAAAAAATGTATCTAATATGCATAGTAAATTCAGGTGTAGAAAAGGAGCTGCAGAGCAGTGAAGAAAGAGAAAGGTAGAAAAACATGTTAACAAAGATGAAAAATGACCACAAGTGGATTCTAGAGGAGGAATATGAAATTACAAACACAAAGATCATAATAATCTTGGCCAAGGACTCCAAATGCTTGTGCGTCACTATTGTCACCACCTCACACTCCTAACAAGAATGAAACTGTGATCAAGGGATTCAGAGGAGCAGAGAAAGGGTAGATGTAACAGCAGGCGAGGGGTGCAACAACTTTAACTGCATTATTATCACCACTCTTTTTCTGTAGCTAATAGTTGGTATACTCCTATACTAACTACAAATGTGTCTTCCCTCTTTTCCAGTCTGTTTCTCTAAAAAGCCAGCTGAATAACATTTGAAAACATTTCAGAAAGATATTTCATGCTGGGATCTTGTCAGTGTTGTTGGTCTTTATCCATTGTTTTGGCATTTATTTGTCAAGGGAAGCCCCTTACTTGGTTTTGTACTTTATCCACTGATTCAAAAGGATGTGGAAGTTTATTAATTCCTAATGGTTTACCATCATATTTCAGCACTTCTTAGAAATGTTTCTAAAACGAAATAATCTCTGGAGTTAATCTGGTCATAAGCAAATGTTTGTTAGGTCTTAATGAAGGAATTTATTGTTAATACTAATATTGGATACTATTTATAGACAGAATTCTTTGTTCAGTTGTACCAGATGCAGGTACCCTCATCTATGTGGAGTTCAGAACTGCTTCTACTGTTAAACAACTTGAAAGTCATGCCCTTTCCTTTCATAGCAACTTTTAAGGCAAATTTTATTCTGGTGAGACTAATCTGCTACACTGGTAGATTTCTTTGCCTCCCACTCTTCAACTGTTTACCTTTTATTTTGGTGGCAATGATACATTTGAGTTTGCTGTGTCCAATGTGAATACTGAGCATACACGCTTTTGTTTGGAAGGAAGTAACAAGAAATGGTTTAAATGTTTATGGGTTTAGACACTGTGCAATAGCTCAGTCAGAGATGTCTTTCTTCTGCCAAATTGGTTTTATTAGTTCAGGAAGTGCTTCAAGCGTTCAGAAAGCACAGTGCTTATACTAGTATTTTATATTTGTCAAAAAATATGATCTCTTTTACTCTTTGTTAAATCAGGAGGTGGTGGGGTTTTTTTAACACTTTATATCAGCTATATCTTTATCTTGGGGAAAAAAAAACGCCCAACAAACATACTTTATTTACTGTTTACAGTTCTATAAATGTTGCAGAATGAACTGAAGCATTGCATAGTTACATCTTTATAACACTTGCAAGGGAGGAGGGAAAAATATTTTTGTTATGAAAAATAATCCTTGTGGGTGAAGCTCTTTCATAGTAACTGGAACATAAATTTAATTATTTTTAATAGTTTAAGCTTCATGTAAAAACGTAAACAAAAATTCAGTTATCTTGTCTAAACAGTACTTTTGTGTTAAGAGTAGCCTTTAAGGTTCAATAGCAGTTTTGTTGCAAGCATATACACAGCTTAGCATGTAAGGTAACTAAATCATTACTTGTCAGGATAAGCCTGCAGTTTAGCTAAAAATAACCAAAACCAAAACCTAAAAATAGCTACAAAATAACACAGTTTTTTCAAAAGAGCTGAATATCTCTAAAGAGAATTTTTTCCAGTGACAATATACCACATAACAGCTAAATATCCTGTTTATGAGACAAAACTTCTCTGAGGGAAACTTCTTGTTACAGGCATAGAAGCACCAAATAAATGAATAAAATATAATAAATAAATAAAAGCAGAAAACGTGAGAGAGAGAAAGCAGAATACCTGAAATACAGGCGTGTTCATTAAGTTCTTTGCAGTACACACATTTTATAAATTTACCAGAGCTCATAGTACCTTGATAATCAACTGGATATTTTTGCATACCAGTAAAGTTGCATACTTTGGTTTATACCACAAAAGCGTGATTTAGCCTTCCGTGCCATAAAGCATAATAACTTCATAGTCCTTTCCGAAAAAACAATACTATTATTCTTGAAAGGTTCTAACAGGACATGCAGGAGCTGAATTACTCTTATTCATGGCAGAAACAATATGAGGGAGATGATCCCCATGCAGGAGTCCATTCTGGATCAACAAGCTTCTAGGGGCGGCAGGCGGACTCGGGAATCACACCTGTTAAATCTTTGTTTTAACTGTTGAGACTACCAACAAGGTGCGAACTGTGGTCTAAGCACTGGTATTTGGGACCCTGGCAGACAGTAGGAACTATGCTGAAATTCATCTCCGAAAAAAGAAACACAGCTGCTGCATATCGCTTGGTCTTCAACCTCTGGTTATAGGGGTGGTTCTGTTTTTTACTAACAATATGTGTGCTTTTCAAAGTTATTCCCGCTCCATCCAGAAAGACTTTGTGACCCCGGGTGGCTTCCCAATTAAAGAAAGTAGTTTGAGCTCCCAGTTGTTTCCACCTGTTCTGTTTATGACTTCATGCAGGCATTTTACTTTTTCGTCTCTGCTATCTTTTTATACATAAAAAATTTATTGGTTTTGGAGAGAATCACCTCACAGGGAGTTGCTATTTTGCTAATGTAGGTAGCACTAAGTGGAGTCTTAGTATTATGTTTTGATATTAACTGTGCATCCAGCTGGAGACTGATTATACCAAACATCAAATCTTCATATTTTCCATGCTTCATCTAGTCTTTTCTCCATGGATTCATCTGTCGTCTTTGTCTCTTAATGTCTTGCCCCTCTTTTTTTTTTCAGATGAAAGCTCTACCTATAGACATATATAAATTGCATCATTACCTGCTACAGTTTTCTGATGTAAGTCACATTTTTGATTACTATGAAATAACTGTATGGGCGGTCTATCCCAGACCAACTTTCAGAGAGGAATAACTGCAGTATGGGTTTGAAGACCAAGAGGAGTACCAGAAAACATAAAACCATTTCCAGGATGACAAAACCTCCAAATTATAAAATATTGTGGATATTGCCTGCTGTGGTGAATTGACCTTGCCTGGCTGCCAGATTGCTTTCCCCACCCCCCAAATCATGACACCTCCTCAACAGGACATGCTGAGAAAATAAGGTGGGCAAGCTTGAGATATGGCAATTTAATAAAAAAAAAAAACAAAGCCCAGGTGTGTAAGCAAAGTAAAAGAGGGAATTTATTCACTACTTCCCATCAGCAGGCAATGTCCAGCCACTTCCTGGGAAGCAGGACCTCAGCACATGCAGTGATTGCTTCAGGAGACAAACTTTGTAATCACAAATGTCCCTCCCGCCCCCGCTTTTCCCCATCTTTTATTGCTGAGCATGATGTTATATGGCATGGAATATCCCTTTGGTCAGTTGGGGTGAGCTGTCCTGGCTGTGTATTGGCAGTTGGTGTTAGAAGGCAAACTATGTATTAATTGAGCCCTTCCCTGAGACATAGTGTATCAGCAGATCTTTTACATCAGGCTGTAAAGTAACCTTTTAGAGATAAACATTATTTCACTTCTCCCTTTTGGTAGGGTTTGAATATTTATTTAACCGATGCATAGATGCAGCACTGCTTTTACAAAGCTGTGGGAGGAATACCTCATTATTTATTTTTAAATACATTACAATTTGCCAGTGTTACTCAGCCTCATTTGGTAACCCATTTGTTAATATTATGTAGATGTATGTTGTGAGATGCAAATCACAGTTATGTGCTAGGTGCTATATAGACAAGTAAAGAAAGGAGGTTCTTGTCCCAAAGAGTTTGCTCACATAGTCTCTTCTGGAAGTGCAATGTGGTCTGATTTTATACTGCTTGAAGAAGTATTTCCTTTTGTTATTTTATCTACCATGTATTACGTTAGCCAGAGAGCGCTAATCCCCTCATAAATAAAGCCAAGCAACTTCCTTTGTATGCTGGGTGAGTCCTTCATGATGTTTGTTTATCTGAAGTGGTCAGTTGCAAGCACAGCTTTCATTTGTATAGTGTCCATAGTAATGTCACTATGAACATAATGGACATACTTAGAAGTATTTAAAGACTCCATCAGTACACATTTCTTGGCAACTGCCTTGAAGAGGCATGTAGGATAGGCCTTCTGTGCTGAGGAAGGGATGGGTGGTGGAGCATTTTTTCAGATCCAAGCAATTCTGCTTTGTATGAGTGACCAGGACATAGAACATTTTTTAATTATTATTATTTCATTCTCCATTGGTCCAGTCAATTTAGTTATTTTTATCTTTGTATTAATATATTAGAAATTTTATTGTCCCCACCCCATATTTAATTTTGTGGTAGATATCTGTTTTGACAAATATTTGCACAATTACCTAAGAAATTAATTATAAAAGAATTAATCCATCTCTGAACTGGGTTAACCAGGAGAGAAGAGCCTTTACATCACAGTCAGTGGCTGAATCCAGCTGGCAACAATCAATGTGGTTCTGTTTAATTATGATTAATGTTTTCACTTATTTTATAATTTTGCATGCAATTTTCTTTTTAAGGCTCTTGCAGGATGATTTGGCAATAGCTATTCATAAAACAGAGAGCTTGGTTCTGTGTCATCTGATAAAGATGTCATGTGTTTTGCTTACCCGCAAGGGGATGTGACCAGTAGAAGGATGTGACTTGAGGTTAAATTCCATTTCCTCAAAGGACACATCTACCAGAATTCAGGATTCATGTCCCCTGCTCCCTGCTACTAGCACTGCAAAGGCTACAGTTGTCATCACTGGTGCTATTTTATGATTGACACAGCAGCCTGCTTCTGTCACCCTTATTTACATTGAAGAGCATGTTAAAAAAAATTACGTTTCTGTTTCTGTGGTGGCATCCACATAGATAAGGATGTCTGTGTGGGAAGGGTCTGAGGATGTTGCTGCCAAAATTTATTCAAAATAAAGACAGTATTGCATTAGGAACACTTGGCTGCATGCTTTTGCTTTTCATCCGGAGGAAGAAGTTGTCTATAGGCTCAGTCCCAGAGTTTATAATGCAAATAGAGAAACAACAAAAGAAAAAATTTATTATGTGGGTAGAAAGATTGAGGGAGAGAAAGTGAATCCCCCACATTATGAGGCAATTTAGTGGTACTGAACTTGCTTGTTCTATATAGATACAGCTGATGTTACAGTAGTTTGCTGATTGCTTGTGGTTCCACTTATGTATACATGAATATCTATCTATTTATATACATGCAGACATATGATACTCATATATTGCATTAAAAGAACATTAAGTTCGAAAGTAAGAATGGCTGCACTCAAAAGCTGTCTGATATAGTCTATAATATTGTGATAGCATGCTGTTTTTCTAAGGACTCCTACCTTATTCAAAGCATAGAAGGGATGAATCCTGCTACTTGCACAATTATTTAATATTTAGATTTATCAAATTATTACAAATATGACTTCAGGCCTTATTGATTATGATCTTCTATGTATCTTGTAGCTGCTGCAGCAGTTCAGAAAGGAGTCCTAATAAAAACATTCTCATTACTATATATCACCAGGACACGTTCTGTACCCTAAAAAAAAGATGATGTGAGATGTTGAAATTGAAAACTATATTGCAAATATAGTCAAAATTGAACCATATAAAAATTGAGGTGCTAGATTGATGTGAGTTTATTCTGCTGAAAGGTATTTTTTAGCATGGGCAAAATTCTATACTCTTAGTAGATATTTTTCCTGGAAATGGGGGAAGTCTTTATGGTAAAGCTTTAAAAAGAAACCAGTTTCTCTGTCATTCCCTATGCGTGGAAAGCTTCAACCCAAATAGGTAACAATTTGAAAACAGTGTTTTTTAAATGGCAAGTATGCAAAACTATTACTGGAATGGTATTACTTTTTCTTACAATTAAGACACATATGACTGTGTGGGATAGTATAAAACATAGATTTTTTAGGATCATGGCTTAGCGGAATAAGATTACTTGGGTAGGAGTGTGTCATTGACAGAAGTCACCCCAAACAGGTATTGGTGGATTTTTTCTGCTCCACCAAAGCATTTAATATGTGATAAAGAAGAATGATTCTAGAAAATTTTTGAATATTCTAGAATTTTTCATCATTCAAAGACTTGAACCAGGGGAGAACTTAGTCTTAGTATGATAAAACTTAAAAGTCCAGTAGTCTATAAAGCATGATATTTTGGTGCTGGGCTTTAACAGTTTTCAGAACTTTCAAGTGGATGCAGATTTTGAATTTCCAGAACTCAACCGTTACATTGTATTTGGCACATATGTATGTCTGTCTTCAGCAAATATATTAAAGGAACATTAAAATTTCAAAATCAAGCACTCAGATGCTAGCAAATGGTAAAATTAAGGTTGTCCATTTGACGTTATTTCATGACCCTGTGAACTATGATTAATTTTAAAGAAATTATGTTCACATAATAATGAATCAGTAATATAGTAGATATTAGTAAATATAGTAGATATTAGTAAATATAGTAATGGATGTACATACAAGTGGAAAAAATTCAGTAAAGGTACAAGAAGTGCAGATTTTCATCCATTAGCCACCTCTTCATTTGAAAAAAAGCATTCCTAGCAAGTCCCAATGCATGTTAATTTGAAACTAATAAAGTGGCTCATGCTAATTCCACTGTAGCACTGAGTGAAGGTTTCTTCTGTTCATGTGCAGGTTGTTTATCAGTTCAGAGGGCTTTTTGTAGACAGGACACTGTACAAACACAATACTCTTAGTGTCAACAAAGAAGTTCCCTGTGGTTAATTCTATTTTCTGCCTTTCTGTTTTTGAGTTTGTAGGTGAAGCGAGTTCCAGACGGACACCAGTTAGTGCCTTAACAGGGGCAATGTGAACACCCTGAACTTCAGCTGCAAACAAATGCATACAAGGATCGATGTTGCTGAATGTCCCTTTGTCAAGATACAGTAATAGTTTGATGACACTGAACATTCCCAGTGAAACACCAGTTCCTTAGTATGATACAAGTAGTTTTCCTGTTATTACAGGAAATTTTTCCTAAGAAGACAAAAACTAACTGAGGTCAGTCTTTACAGCAGTTACTGTAGAAATTACAAAATATTTTTTGATCAGGGTGGCCATATGCACTTAAGGAATTTGTTTTGAGTCATATATTATGTATCGTAGGTATTTGTGAGATAGTGTTGATTCAGTCCTTCACTGTGGATAAACTTGGTACAGAACTTAAGAGAGACTGTGTAAGGAAATGTATCTTTTTCCTCAGTGCTGGGGCTGGCAGAGAACTTGCAAATACAGATAGCCAGAGCACAGAAATATAATGCTCTTTATTGCTATGTCATCTCTTTCTCTTGGAGGTGATGATAAAATTTGTAGCTGGTTAAATAAAATGGTTTGTTTTCTGGAGGGCTGCAGTAGTGTTGAAATGTAATCACAGAATATAAATGTCTGGACGCCTAATCCCAGCCTCACCAAATCTGTTGGAAGCTATTTGGAAGAATCTTATAAAGCTGAGTTTTACTTACATAGGCATTCACAAATAAGGTAAATTATCCCTATTATTTTTTTCCTCATTTTCCAGTTTTGCTGTCTATAATGCACATATACTTTCTTTAACAACAACAAAAAAAATTAAGATCCTGGAGCACTCCACACTATGTTAGTTTATAGCATTAGTATTTTCAAATATAGTTTTCCATATATTATTAGACAAATGTTCATATCATGATGCCTCCAGGAACACATATAGGTATTCTTGATTATTGTCATAATACTTTGTTTTGAAGAAAACAATTTAGGCTTCGCATTCTGGCCAAAGAAGCTGAGTACATGCTGTTTCTGTTTTATGGCACGCTATCAGCATGGATAGCTGCCAGAGCCTGTTAAAGCTACTGCCTGTTAAAGCTACTTTTCATTACCTTCTCTCCAGGCACATAAAAACCACTGCCCACTTTGGCAAAATAGTTTCCTTAGTCAAAGCCACCAAGACTCAATCTGTAGCCTTCAATAAAAGAGTAGCATCACAACAAATTAGACCAGGAGCTTATAGGAGACAATAAAGAAAAAGAGGTTTTAAGCAGTATATGACACTGTGTACGTGCTATTTCCACTCTAATATTGCTTTATGAAAAGCTGCACAGAACCTCTGAAGATTGGAACTGCAAAATTACTTTTTGTGTCCAGCTATGCATGCTGAATTCATAGCTTTCTATTTCTTCCTTTTTATCTAATATTCTGTAGAGCTCTTAACTGTGACCATAGAGAGAAAGCGGAATCATATTCTAAGTGGTAAGAGACTATTTCTTGTTGATGAGTTATTCTTTTTGTTATAATATGTGCACCGGTATTAAAATTAAGATGACATAATCTAATTTACCAAACAGTACATTAAAGTACTTTCTTTACAATTCTATCCTCATGTTTCAACTAGCTTCCATTTCTCCATATTTTTTTAACTATTTCACCTTTTGTACTGAAGAGTCACCTTCCTTTTTTGTTGAGAGGTGACTTTCTTGATCATGAAAAAGAAGTATTTGTTGAATTTTCTTCTACAATAATGGTGACTGGAAAACCAGCCTCCTTTTCAGTTTGGAATATGCAGTTTCTGTGGGAAAGGAATAGCTCTTTCCTAGGTACCTGTTGTGATAGAACGTTGTTCCTTGTCAGCATCTGTCACACGTATCATTATGTCAGTCTAAAATTTTAAATAGATACTGATAGTGATGGTTACAGTGTCAAGAGCCAGAAGGTAAAGTGGGTTTGAAATTAGTTTTCATCATGTCAATGTCCCTTTGCAGTTTTTCTAGGAGATTTTTTTTTTTATTTAACTAGATTATGAGATTTTGAAATTCACCTGCTGCAAATGTGTAGTAGATTTTTCAAGTCTGCTTTTAGTAAAATCATAATATACTTAGTTAATGAAAAACACATTCAAAATACATGTGGAAACTTTACTCTGTCTTGTTCTCTCTGACACTGTAACCTAAGAGAGGGGAGGTGGGGAAAGTATAGGAAATAAATCCATGGAGAGGTAAGTCTCTGAATTTTTCACCTCTTTTCCTGAAGCAGTACACAGCTATTTTGTGGTTTTTAAGGACTGTGTTGAAAATTCAGCTCTTTCATGGTTAAATTGTCATTTAATGTTTTAGCCCAAAAGTAAGGTCAATCTGATTATGTTCCTTAGCCCTTTTTATCACAGTTCTTCTCCTTAAAACATTGCAAAATGCTTTTCATGTCAAAATCATCAAATATAACCCACATAGAAGGTGAAATGCTGCTTCTGAAAGTCAGTAAAGTTCACCCCAAGGATTTAACTTAGGTGCCTCTTAATGGATGAAAGCACGAAAAGAGACAAAGGTTTTAATCTGTCTCTTTTTCATTTCATGTTTTCCTGGTTTTGTGAGCGTACCCAGGGTAGTTAATGTTTTTACAATTATACCTAACAGTTGGAGGTGTACTTGACTGAAGTGACCCAAATCTTACATAAGTAATTCTGATAATTATCCTGCACTTTGAAAATAAGGCCTGAACTATAATTATTTATGGGAGGGATATTGCAAGAAATGTTCTGTGTTAGAATAAGGCAGATCCTTAGCATGGTTTTAATGTCCATGCTGAGCACTATGTCTTTTAAGATACTAATGTACGTATGCCTATTAATATGTATGAAGGAGATAAATGCTGAACAGAAGACAGACAAGGTAAGTACACTTTTTGCAGTAATCAAGCATTTGCTTTCAGCAAGTCCTTCGCCTATGAGTCCACTTCAGCGGTATAGTAAAAGTGTTATTTAGGTCCCTCTATAGTTTTGAGGATGCCCCTGACTCTATAAAGACTCCAAAGGGATCAGTTGATATGCTGCATCTATAAAAACAATTTAAGTAGCTCTAAGTAAGTCTTCGTGCCAATTATGTTAATGAAGCTGCAAAGGGACTGCAAATTTAGAAGTCCTCTAAAGTCCAGTGCTGGCCAAGCAATTCAGAAGCTCCTTAACAAGGTATTAAATCAGGCTCTTTAATCTCTCTAATTGGTGCTTTTGAGTATAGAAGAATACATGAACCCTGCTGTGTTGTAAAAGCAGCGGAACATCTTCACTAGTCAATAATACCTAGTGAAAATAGACTTCTCAGACTGCAAGTCTCCTGTACTAAATCACGTCGTGGGGAAGTTTCAGTACACCACTCCTTGTCAGTGCAGTTTTGCTGTTGAACAGTGCTTGGCTGCAGCTATGCTGGAAATGGATCAGCTCTGCCCTCCATGACTGTAAGGTCCTGTTCCCGGGCGCTGCTAAATATCCCTTCTGTGAGCTGAGGGGTGAAAGCTAGGAGCAGCCAGAGGGAGTTATCCCACTGAGAGAATGGGGATTTCAGTGCCAGGATTCCTGTCAGGAGCCATCAAGCCTCTCCTCACAGAAAATTCGACTATTACAAACTGATTAGTTATTTAAAAATGGGTGCTAAAACTTAGAATCATAGAATTGTCTAGGTTGGAAGCGACCTTCAAAATCATCTAGTCCAACCATCAACCTAACTCTGACAAAAAAAAAACCAAACTCAAAACATCACTAAACCATGTCCCCCAGCACCATGTCAACCCGTCTTTTGAACACCTCCAGGGATGGTGCCTCAGCCACTTCGCTGGGCAGCCCATTTCAATGCTTGATAACCCTTTTCCTAATATCCAACCTGAACTTCCCCTGGCGCAACTTGAGGCCAAAAAAAGAAAGCCTAGAGGTTAACGTAAAGATATTTAAACTTAGAGTAACAACTTTCTGTCACAAAGCTACAGCTAGTTTTTGATGCTAGTTCTTTGAAAGCCATAAAGACCAGCTCCTTGGCAGCAGTAAATCTGGATGGTTTTGCCAAAATTCATGAAACTTTTTTTGCAGGTAAGGTGTTACTATTCATTTAGCATTTCATTTAAAGAAGATATGTATGATTGTTACTTTCTAGCTACAACTTTTATCCTAATCTCACTTTCTACTGCTCTATGCATTCTCTCCAGAGTGTGGCTTCTGTAGTGGTAATGTATGTATACATTAAGGTGACTCAGAAATGTGCCATCTCCCATTTCTTTTGCCTTCTATGAAAAAGGGAGTAAGACAAACACGCAACTCAGTGAGTTCCAGCCTTATCTTGTCTCTGATTACTCCTCCTCTAAAGTTTTGGCTGAAGTTCTGAAAAACTCTCCTACTTCAAATTTTTTTTTCAGATAATTTACATTCTTTTGGATTTTTTTTATTACCCATGGCTATTAGTTTTCTAGAACAGGTTTACAGGATGTCATTCTTATGATTTGTATAAGAATTCCAAGGCAATAGGATGGCTTGTGTTTCAAAGAAATAATTATGCAGTATCATTTAATTTTTCCTTAACATTCATCCTCACTACTGGAGGAAATAAAAAAGCCCCCCACTGAGAAAAGAGAGTGCAAAGCTAATGAATCCATGGGAGGAAGGCTTTGTGCTTTTGTGTCTGTCCTGTCCTAAGTAGAATCCCGATCATGGAATATCTGAGGAGATTTGCCCCATATGGTATGACATTTATGTATGTTGACTTTACATATTGTTCTCTTTGGGGAATAAAAATTTCCTTGCAGTCCTGCTTTTGTTCTGCTATTATATCAAAGCTTTTATCTGAGTCATCTCTAGCTGGCCAAAGGGAACAAGCATTTTCTGTGACTCATTTTTGGTGGTGTTTTTATTTTGTTTAGGTGAAGCAAAAAGCTCTGTATTTGTAAGAATATTTTCAGATGCATAAATTTCTTAGTGTAAATGAGTTTTTATTATCACAACCAATATCTGTCAGTCCTCTAAATTGTAGGATACAAGTTTAATTTCATCAGAATATGCAGGAGAATTAAAATTGGCACAGGACTATACTTCAGGTACAAATGTTGCAATCATATTAGCTTTTCACTTTAATTATTAACTTGCACATGATCATACCTATATAAGCGCACATCAACAACCAGCTTTCATTTCACCCCTAAGATCATTCTGTTTTCCTAACCAATACAGTCACAACTGATCTTATACCTAATAAGCAATTTTGGGGAATTGGTGAGATTGAAAAGTTTAGCTTATGTTATTTTAGACAAATTTCATTGATTTTCTTCAGGCTTGCATTTTCAGAGATTTTTTTGTTATTGTTTTCTTATCAGGAATTTTGTTGATTTTTTAGTTGTGTTATCTATGCAAAACAAAGTAAGTTATTTACATCTATTTACTAATCTTGTGGTTTTTTTAAAATAATTTACTGTGTTTACAACAAAATGGGAGGAGGGGGAGGAATAAGAAAGAAAGATTTTGACAAAATAATTTTAGAATGTTCACAACGGCCTATAGGCAAATGATTTTTAACAAAGTTATCAAATATAATGCTATCAGAGTGTCTTCTGGTAACATTCATTTTAAGGGGTCTTTTCTGTATTTCTGCCTTTCATGAGACTAGTTGGAAGGAGTGAAGCACGATGCATAAAGAGGAGGTTTCACTCTCTTGAAGTATGCTTGTGGAAGAAATTACAGAAGAAGAATCCCATTTGGCTATCCCACTTACCCACAGTCCCATTCCTTTGGGCAATGACTTGCAGTGCAACAGATATTTTGTTCTAGAACTCTGCATGATCGTTTCTTAAATGTTTTTAACCTCAACCTATCTTTCCTGTAAATTACTCCAAACACTTGTCTCTGTCAGATACTTCAGAAATCATTTCAAAATCTGTGTTTTGATTATTCTTCCCTGTCACTCTAACAAGCCCTTTAAAGTAATTATCACATGAAGAATTTTACAAACTGAAAATCATATGTATAAATTCATATTAAAAAAAACTTCACAAAATACTTTTTGTAAAGTGCTTTTTTATTATGCATTGTCAACAGTTAAATGATATGTTGCTGTTTCATGCAAGCTGGAATGGTGTTAAGAAAGCAAATGTTAATCCATAAACACATTAAGAAAAAAAATTGCTAGATCTGCCTAAGTTTGTACAGGTTTAAATATGAAAAGGAAAAGCTGCTTCAGTTAAAATGACTTTGAATTAGATACGGAAACAACCACTAGACTATTTGTTCCCAAGCCTTGTTCCAGTTCTGTCTAGGATGTTTGGTTTTATCCTGTGTTAAAATTTACTTTTTGGTTTTCTTCCCTGTCATGCAATATAATGCCATAGTAGCAGCTCTAAGGATATAGCAAAGCAGTACTATTCCCCCACCAGTTGTGGTTACTATTCAATAATCAGCCCATTTCAAATTAAGTACTGCGTGATATTGCAAAAAAAGACATAAATCCAACAAAAAAACCCAACCAAACCCCAAATCTTCTAGTATGAGCTAACACAACAAATGTACATAATATGTCATGGAGCAATAGCTCAGGTACAATAATAACAATATATAAGAAAAAAGCTATGGAAATATCTTTTCTTGTTTTATGCACACCAGGTGCTTCACATCTTAATTTGTTACAAATGATAAACAAAATTGAATTATGTTCTTTCTGCAGGACAATCACGTAGGAAAATATTTCTTGCAGTGTTCAGGAACATAGAGAGACAAGTTGTTTTAATTACAGGCTGAAAAGAATTGATTTTATGCATCTTCATTGCCTTAAATATAAACTAAGTAAATAAAGTCTGAGTAATTGACAGTATATAATATAAATTTTCATATGTAATCTCTGGATATTAAATTCTTCAGGAAGAACTATAAAATAACTGGACTGAAGAAATACCTATTTACGACATACTTTATGATGAGTGACAGACATAGCTTATGACTTAGGTGTTTTATTAATTTTCATCGTAGAATCTATTTCTTTTAATTTGTTCTTCTACAGTGAGCTGTTTGAACTTCACTTTCTCACCTTGGAATGATGGAACAACTTTATATCTTGAGGTCAGTACATCTAAGCTTGTGTTTATGTTATTCTTTGACACTTCCATTATTTCACTTTCTTGACAGACAGTAATACCATTCAGGTCTGTATCAAAATTTCTATGTTCTTTTGAATATGGGCTGCAGGACTTTTTGGTTATGCCTACAGAGTCTATTAGACCACAGTCTGTAACCAGGTTGCCTTTGTTAAGAAAAGATGTTTTCAGTGTGTCAGATAAAAGAGTATTTAATTTTTTTTCATATTGGGATTTTTTTCCAATGCATACCAACTCCATATCAACAGGGAATGTTGTATTAATTGCCTCCTTTAAAATGAATGTGTTATTTGTACAAGACTTCTGACAAGTGGCATCTTTATGAAATTGTGTAAGACTATCAGGGGTAACGACATCTTTGTCTTTTGAGTTCTCTTTGTCCCATGAAACAGTTACAGTATCTCTAGAATAGCTCTTATGAAATTCATTCATCCCAAATATTTCTTCATTTCCAGACTGATTTTCCAGCTTTGCAAACACATGCTGTGATACAGTGCAAGTTGCATGACTTAATGCTGTCATTGGCTTAGACGTAGCTGAGAGAGCTGTTTCCTGCCTACAAATGTTTAGTTGTGAAAAAGTGGCATAATTGTTGTTGTTATTGTTATTCAAACTGAATTCTTTGAGATTCTTTTGTACTGTTACATCATCAATGTTAGTAACCTGTACAACTTCTGAATTATCTGTTTCATTAATTTTTTTCTCTTGTTCCTTCACAGCACTTTGCACAATCACACCATCACCTTCATTAACATCCTTTCTGCTTTCCTCCCTATTTTGTGATCCTCCTGATTTATTCAGCTTATCTTGCACATTCCCAGCTTCCTCATCTTTTCCCGTATTGCCTGCTTCATTTGTCTTTGCTTTACAGATATTTGTAGCTTCTTTTTCAGACAGAGAGCTAAGGGATGAGGGTTGATTTTGTTGTACATTTGCCATGTCGGTTTTATTTTGGTCTCCCACAGCATTTTTTTTCTGAGGATCCTCTTTATTGCCCAGAGGTTTATTTGTATGTAAACCAGAACCTTCTTGAGCAAAACCTTCTGGGGGCCACCTAGGCTTATTTACTTGAGCTTCTTCTTCAATAGAAAATGTTCTCCTAGGCGTTGCATCATCTGTTGAAGGTGGCCATGTCATCTTTAATTTACCTCTTTCTGTGGATTTTTTCAAACTATTATCCAAAATATCAGAATGAATACCTTCAGTACCTGAGAACAAGTCTTGATCAATTTCTGTAATTGGTTTAGGATCAATAGGTATACTATTAGAAGGATTTGTTTCTTCAGCATGAATATTGCCAACTGAGCTACATTGATCTTTAGATTTCCATAATTCCTTATGCTGCTTGTGTCCAAAACCTTCATCATAATTTCCTTTTGACTTGAAAAGTTGCTTAAAATGGGGTTTACAATATATTTTTCCGTGGAGAGATGCGTAATTTCCCAAGCTGCCAAATGGAAGAAAATTTCTTTTATACTTTTACATATCATAAACTTACCATGGATTTTACACTTTATTTAGTATTTCAAGTACCCCTACATTACAATATATATAAAGAAAGGAAGAGCAAAAAGAGAGCAAATCCAATGTATTGGCCAATTCTGACAAGCAGACACACAAAAGTATCTAAAACCTTCAATTGCAAATTACCATATAATTTTAAAGTCAAAATGAAGGTGAACAATCATGCCTTGTGATTTAAGAAAGAACATAAACTTATTCGGTTGTTACATGGGAAAAGCTTCAAACAGGAATGTTCCACAGCACTTTAGGGTTGTTGGGACCTTTTCCTCATTGTATTGAAGTCTGAATCCTCTTTTCTCTAAAATAGGTGGGGGGAATGCAGTGCCAATTTTCTTTAACTTTTGTGCGAATTATAGAAATTTGTATTTGATTGTATTTGGATTCTCCTTCTAAATGAAGTAAAGGAAATGTGTGTAATTGACCTCAGAGGTGTTAAACTCAGAACTGTTAGTCTTTGCAGTCTGATAAAGCAATAAATACTGCATTTCCTATAATTATTACAGAGTGGTTTGCTGATTCAAAGAACCATCTTAATTCATTTTATGGGTGAGGAGAAGTGAGAAAATTTGGTCTGTGTTCAGAGGACTTAAATTGCACCCCAGTATCTGTGTCTACTGCTTTCTGTTCATGAGCTCTCCTGAAGTTCTGGAACAGTCAGTAGGAAGTAAGATGCAGAAGTATTTGGAAGATACTGGGATGAAGCATTTCTTTTGAGAATTTAAAGGAGTTGTTCCTTGCATCGCAGTGCAGATGTCGGTTGCAGAGAAGCAAAGGGGAACTCAGGTTATTTCCTTGTCAACCCAACATCCTATGGGCTAAACATCCTGCTTGAAAATAATTTCACTGGCTGTATTTATATTCAAATGTGGAGTTCTGTGAGTGAACATGCAGTTACTTCTTACCTTAATTGACTGCTACAGTGGTGACATCGGAAACATGATTTATGAAAATTCTGCTTGTCGGCAACTAGGCATTCCATTGGGTAAACTCTCTGTAGGCAGAGTCTGCACGTCTCAGTTTCCTGAATCTGCAGTTTCTAGAACCACATATTAAAAGTTACAGGTTAGTTTAAGCCACATATTATGATTTATATTTAACTGTATCAGTCCATACCTTTTGTTAAAACTGTAGTTTTCTTTATGCATTAACTGGTATCTCAGCTCTCAATTTTAGGGCTTCATTTTTGTTCTACTAACAGTAATACTCTGAAAGTGAAAAACTACTCATCTTTCTCTTTTCAGAAATCCATACATTTGATAGGACTATTCACTTTACTACACCAGGTACAATATTTCACATTTATTCTTAATAACTATTTATTTTGTGAAATGAGATGAGATAATAAAAGGTTTACTAGTATAAGTGGAGTTGAGTATAATGTATGTATATATCTACAATGTGATTTAGAGATCAATAAACAAGGGGCAGATGTTTCTGTTGAGGAAGTTTTACTTAATCAGGCCAAAAGCACATCAAGGAGTGCCACTTCTTTGTGAACCTGCAGACTATACACTCATGGTCCAGATATGCTATGGACATCATTATTTGTGATTTTTACAATTTTCATGTTCAGACCCGATACTTTCTTCAGTTAATTTTTAAGACTCTTAGCTACAATTATATTAGCTAACTATATCAAATCCTTTATTTTTTGAAATGTAATTAATTATAAAGGAAACTAGTTTTATGTAAAGTACAAAGTTGAATATAAGGTTTATTTTGTAACAGTAAGGGACAGAAGGAAATAATGGATAATCTGTTGGGCTTGGAAAAATGCATGCTGCTATTCTGTCTTAATTTCTGAATTGCTAAGAAAATAGTACTAGCAGACAGATACAAATAGGGTGGACCAAATAATTGCTTGGATAAATATATCCCCATTGACAATAGTAATGCCCCTTGACATCAGCAGAAATTTGGTCCTTTTCAGCATTCTGTCTGATTTTGTTTTGCTTGCAGGTATTGATTTTATAGCAATTCACAAATCAAGACAGGAAGTGATGTAGATTTTATAACTAAAGCTTTAGTGCCCATAATGAGAGCTGTGAAAAATGCTGAAAGAGAAATTAAATATCTTCCAAATAACATAGACCTTGCAAAAAGAATAAACCACCAGCAAAACTAAAAATTCCCCAAAGAACTGTTGGTCATGAAACAGAAAGCCTCAAGGTAGTCTCTAAGTGGGCTGAGGCTGTGAGGCGTGTTGAGTGCGGTGTGCCCGACATGTCCCCCAAACAGAAGGACTCGGCTTCATGTTCCTTAGTAGGCAAATGTTCTAAATGTAACGAGGGAGGAAAGGCACAAGCGTTCTGATACAGAAAGGGATAAGGTAATTGGGAGGGGAAATAAAGGTGAGATGTCTCCTGGAAAGCTGTCTCAGAAGGCAACAGTCAAGAGAAGAGACAAACAAAGGAAAAGAGGGAATGTAAGGGAAGTTTATCCCAAAGCAACTTCTAGGACTAAATCGTGGAGCCAATATCCATCTTCTTGAAAATTAATCATGTACTGGGTGTCAGTGGCAAAGTTTTGGTAGCTGGGGGCTGCAGGGGCAGCGTCTGTGAGGAGAGGCCCGGGCTGCCCCATGTGGCACACGGCCGGTTTCAGCGCCTCCGACCGACCCACCCCAGGGCTCAGCTGGGCCCCACAGCCAAAATGGCGGCACCTCTGGGAAAAACGAATCCAAGAAGGGGAAAAATGCTGCACATGTAGCGAGGACTGAGGGGAAAAAAGTGTGAGAAACAACCCTGCGAACACCAAGATCAGAGAAGAAGGATGGGAGGAGGAGACACAGAAGACATTTTCCTGCAGCCTCTCAGGAAGACCTGGGGAGCAGACATTTCCCTGCAGCCTGTGGAGACAGGATCACACCTGAGCAGATGTCCATGCTGCAACCTGTGGAGGACACCACACTGGAGCAGGTGGGTATTCCCAGAAGGAGCTATGACCTGTGGAGAACCCATGCTGGAGCAGAGGAAAAGTATAAAGAGAAAGGAGCAGCAGAGAGGACCTGGTATGGACTGAGCCCAGCCCCCTGTTCCCCATCGCCCCTGTGCTGCTGGGACAGGGGGAGGAGGTGGAAGAATTAGTAGTGAAGGCGTAAAGTTGAGCCCGGTAAAAAAGGGGCAAAGAGGACAAGTGTTTTAGCTTTGTCTTCATTTCTCACCATCTAAATCGTTTTAATGTCATCTAAATAATTTTAATTGTGAATAAATTAAATTAGTTTTCCCCAAGGCAGGTCTGTTTTTCCTGTGAAAGTAACTGGTAAGTGATCTCCCTGTCTTTATTTTGTTCCATGAGCTTTTTCATCCTGTTTTCTCTCCCTGTCTTGTTGAGGAGGGGATATGAGAGAGTAGCTGGGTGGGGGTCTGACAGGTCAACCCACCACATGTGAACAGTCATACAAAATCAATGGGAGAAAGGGTGGCCTACTATTTGAGATCATCAATATTTACCAGACAGCTGAGATCCAAAAGAAATCCAGACTTTTGATCATATAGAGAATTCAGTATTCTACTGATACTGAGTATTTCTACTCACTTTTAACATGCTTAAGTATACTGAGTCTGACTGGGATGCAATTAATTTTCTTCATAGCAGCTCATATGGTGCTATGTTTTGGATTTGTGGCTGAAGTGTTGGTAACATGCCGATATTTTCGCTAGTGCTGAATAGCGCTTGCACTTTTCTTCCTACCACTCTGACCCCCCTCTCGAGTGAGTAGGCTGGGGATGCACAAGAAATTGAGAGAGGACATTACTAGAGGTCATGCTCAGCAATAAAATCTGAGAGAAAGGAGGAGGAAGAGGGGACATTCAGAGCTACGGCATTTGTCTTCCCAAGTAACTGTTGTGCGCGTTGAGGCCTTGCTTTCCAGGAAGTGGCTAAACATCTGCCTGCCGATGAGAAGTAGTGAATCAATTCCGTATTTTGCTTTGCTTGCACCCCAGCTTTGCTTCACCTATTAAACTGTCTCCACCCACAGCTTTTCTTGCTTTTTGCTCTTGTGATCCTTTATCCTATCCCACTGTGGGGGAGTGAGTTGAGTGAGCACTCAAAAACACAGTGTAGACTTAGCTTCCAGCCAGGGCCAACACACGACCTAAAGTATTTTGTTTGACCACTGCCAGACTGTGCCTTATTTTAAAGGATAGCAAGCTACTCATGTTTAATTCTCCTCCTAACATGAACAGAGGTAGCACGCTTCTCAGTGCAGAGTTGGGAAACCCAAAGCAGCGCTTTCTAATTAGGAGTTATGCAGGTATGGGAGAATTTAGCTTTGTTCTGCCATTTTCATTGCTTTTCAAGCATCAGCATTCTGTTCGCGTATTTCAAATGGCTAAAGCTATGCTAGCATCTGGTTTTCTGACAGGATCCCATCCATACTCAGTGCCCAAAATTGATGCATAAAAGGAGAACACTAAGTTTCAAATGCATAACTTTGCAATCTAAATACAATTTTAATATAATTTTTAAGTAACACATGCACCATGAGAAAGAAGGCATGTTTTATTTTCAATGTTTACTTTATATTCATATATAAATATTCACATACTCCATATATTTAAAAATTTTATTTCAATATGAAAAAATAACAGGCTCAGTTTTTTGAGGGGCACTGGCTCCCCTCCTTAATGATGTGAAACCTGGACTCTGGCATCAGGTAAATGTGTTTGCTGCCTTAATTCAGACTAGGTGTGTATCAACTAGTAAAATCAGTGAGCAGGAAATGGCAGAAAAAATTTTAAAATTGCATGTTAATTTGTTAACAGTTTCAGTAATTTAACTCAAACAGGAAACTCACTGAAATGTATTTCGTTTTGATTTAAGTCACATCTTGTACTTTAATAAACTAAAAACAGATGTGCACAAAACATGACCATTATTTTATCTCAAGAGTTATTTTATACAGGCAACATTTTACCTCATTTAAGAGAATGTTGCATTAATTTTAACCATGAGTGGTCAGGTGCATTCTGTGCACATTTTCTAGCATGTTACTATTTCTCAAATACAATGGTAATGCTATTTTAATTTTAATGTCTCTTTAGTATCTATTTTTATTTTTGTTTTGCTCTATATAATTCTTCAGGATAGCTCTCATAGCATTAATCCTCATAATGGTGGAAGTGATAGTAGCTTGACAGTTTCACAACAGTTCCGGCATTTTCATTTTCTCAGCCTTCTCGTCTTCATGGAGAACTATTTAAATTCCTATGTTGTTTTTTTGTACTACTTGCTTATCATTACCATCAAATTCAGAATCAGAAAGTGTGTTTTGCTGTGGTGTTACAGGGGCTGCTGCATCTTGTGCAGAACCTTGATCTTGCTTGTTTGATTTTTGGGGTGATGTTTCAGCTGGACTTAAGTGCTCTGAATCCTCTTTGTGCCAAGGCTGTGTTGTTGGCATAGCCATGTTTTCCTCCGCTGAGATTCCACATACCATGGTAATTTCCAGTGAGTCTCTGTTGGTCACAGGTAAAAGCTGCATTTCAAATGTCCAGTGTCCAGTATGACATGCCTCTTTTCAGTGTATTTTCTATGGACAGCTTCATTTTCCAGTCTTTGTCCAAAGTTTTGTCTGGCAACAGACAGTGGCTGATGTTCAAAATACTTCATGCTTCTCTTCACTCTTCCTTTAAGCTCTTTCATCTCTGACCTCTGCAGCAGCAAGTTAAGGATGTCCAGTGAGTAGAGCTGCCCAAGTGTATCCGGGTTCTGTGCTTTTAGCGTGTGCCTCTGAGTCCTTACAGCACCACTAGAAACTTCTCAGATGTGAGTTTAATCTGATGTTTGTTCCTCATCATGACAAATTTTGTTCGCAGAGTCCAGTGGCTGTGTTTCAAACATCCACGAGACTTTGTGAACACCTCCTCTAACTGGTGCAAGAGCCTTGCTAATATAGTTCCTGGTGAGCCTGGAGCCATATGCACACAGTGCATCAAGAGGTTGGATCTGAAACATTCAGGCTATATATTTAACATTTCCACCTGCAATGGTTTTCTGGTCTGCAATGTTTCTGTCTTTGTCTGGGTCTGGAAGGTCCTCTTTGATGGCAATGAAAGGCTGGTTCTCAAAGACCCATCTTATAGAGAGGACCTCTCCTCTCCAGATTTCACTCTACTCTAAGCATTGTTTTTCTGGTCTTGTGAACATTGGAATGATGAAGGTAAAGCCATTTCTAGCCTGCTGCACATCTGACATCATATTCCTCGTTTCAGATACGCCATGATAAAATATTAGAAACCTCATTCAGATTATGTTTCTCTAAGCCTTTTAATTGTGGATGAAATATTTGTATAAATATCTTAGTTCACATAAATTGCTGTGCTTTGGGTACACATCTGTGGAGACATTGGGCTTTGTTGGAGAGCTGGATAAGTCAGCAGATTGGGAAGTTGCTGTCATTTTCAATGGAGCTTTTGCATTAGTGGAAAACTTTTCTGCGCTTCCTTATTCGTGGAATCTGGAGCAAATCATTGCTCAAGTAGCAGTTCCATCTCATTTTTTTCTTTAGTATAGAAGTTTTCTGTAGTCTGTTTGGTGAAGTAGTAGTAGTAGAAGATGAACTAACTGTTGAAGGTCATGTAATTTCCTGGTGTGTACTTTCCAACTTTAGGGAACAAAAGCAGTTGTTTGGTTTTTTTTTAAAGTATAGCAACATAGAAAAAAAATTTTCTGTTCTTCACAAAAGCTAGTTCTGCAGGGATCCAAGCAATAAGATTATAATAAGATCTGGAAAGAAACAATCCATCACCTATTGCTCAGAATGCATAAAACCTATCTTTTGAACTAAGAGCTGTGCCATTTGCACCATGAAAAGAAATGTGGAATTCATACAAAACGCAAAATGATGATTGAACGGTCTTGGAGCTTTTGCTACAACAAACGCAGACTGTGCATTATAAGCATAATGTAAAGTTATGCTGTGGCTTATGCTCATTTTCATTTCTTCCGAAAGTGACATTTTCTATGCTTCTGAGAATGTGGTGTTAGAAATGATACATATTTACGTATTCAAAACAAGGAAAGAGGAGACTGTATTCAGCAGAGGAGGACAGGAATACAAAAGTTTTTATAAAGGTCTACTTTTAATTGTTTGTCATATACTGTAAGTACTTGTTGAGCCTTCCAACGCACTTCATATTACATTATGTGCACTTAATTCCTGAAGTTCATGTATTCCCATCATAGTTTACATGTTTAATCATAATCAGTCAAAATAGAAAATCAGACTACATGATAGACCAATGTCTTAACCTCACCACTTCTAATTTGCATAAAGAAAGATCCCTCTTATTAAAAGCACAGACCTTTACTTCTTTTGCAGGTGTTGCAGTCTCTCTGTCAGAATGAGCAGCCTTTTCATGGGCTGTCCTTTCAATCTGCTCTTTTAAAATCTGTGTTACAGTCTTTGGGAGCTCATCATTCTGAGCTGCATTGATTTCTGCAATGGGAAGAAGAACAAGAAACATAATTTTTCCTCCACCGTGCTTTTTGGTGAAATTGACCTTATCAGTGAATTATAAAACATTATTATGTTAGAAAAATTGTACTTAGCCTTGCAGAAGTCTAGAGAGTCACTTGATCATGAACAGAAATCCATAGAGAGAATGACAGAATGGTTGTTGAGGGACAAGTTCTCACCTACTGTTTTGCCGTACCTGAGTGGTGTGGCAGGGCTAAAGGTTGGCTGCGGTCTTTGGGTGAATATGATGTGTGAATTCTACTACAGGACTAAACTGCAGCAGCTTCAGCATCTGTGGTCATATTCTGCACAGGCTAGTCAGATCAGATATAAATTGAGCCTTTCTCATCCACAATTTTGTATATACGTGGACTCATGTTTCCCTGTGTTTTCAGACAATTCTTTAAGTCCTCAGTTCTTTCAAGAAACTGAGCACATATTTAAAACTACCTCCTTATGCAAAAGCCATCTCTTTATACCGAATTCTAAACTTGTTTCTTACAAGTCCCAATGAAGTCAATGAATGTGCTTTGCTGAGAATTTGGAACAATGTGCATTTTCATGTTGGTATGCTAAGAGCTGTACGTTTGTGTGAGTAAAGACATTTGCCACTGCTTGTTTGTAAGCCTTTATCATCATGCCACTTCTTACCTGTTTCATCAGTCTGCTGAGTGAATGTAGAAGCCATTTTTATCTCATTAACTTGCTCGCGATGAGAAACCTATGCAAAAAACCTTTACTTTACTACAGGATTTAGTGCAATGTGTAAGAATTTCACATACTTCTGCAATACTTCTGTATTTAAAATGTTACAACAAAGAAAAATATGAATGGGAAACCTAATTAATTACCATGTTAAAACAATAATAAATTAAGAACACTTAGTAAAACATCTTTAAAAATTATTATGCACTGCCTAATGAGGGAGGCTGTCAGCAGAACATCCAGATCTTGCTGTACCAAGTGGTAAAGGAGGAAGAAATAAAGCGGGTATGTATCAACTTCTCAGTATAACTGTCCACTGACATAATTATTAAGTGATGTAGTTACCTCTTGTGTTTGAGAGGCTTCTGTTTGACTTTCTTTGGAGGTCATTTCATTGCATTCAGCTTCCCTGGTGCTGCTTGATCGTGTGTACTGCCTGCTACTTGACTTTTCCTAAATACAAATAAAAATAATTGCACATTAGCAGCTAACAGTAACTTATATTTTTCTCTCTCTTTTTTTTTTCTATGAAGGGCTTTCACAAATAAGTTCTAATGTAAGTGGTGTAACTAGAACAGTCATTTCACAGCAGAATACCATTGTTACTATGATTGATATTTGTTGCCATAAAAAATTAGAGCAGGCTTTTTTATAATAGATATCAAGTAATTTCTGTTACTGCAGCCAGATTTTGACCAGCAGATATGGAAAGCTGCATGAAACCATACAATATGTAATTAGACTGGAAAGGGATGAAGGTGACTAGGAAGACTGGTTCTGACTTTACGTGCTGTTACGTGTTATTAGCAGGCATGAGGATAATGCAACTTTGTAAAAGGAAGTATGATAATATGTCTGTTGAAGAGATGCTGACTTCCTGCATATGCTTTATACAGCCCTTCTGGTGCAAAAATCATGCTGAATTGCAGTTGTGAAAAATATGACCTATAGGCTAACCAGAATATCCTATAAAATATACAGGCTAGCATTGTATCTACAAGTCTGGTAACTGCAGTGTAGTAGACAGAGCACATCATTGAGAGTTTAAAGCACTGTCTGAGATGTCCATGTAAATTAATTTCTGAGGTTATCTGTGGTTGGTTCAGCTCCAAATTCTGGCAGTGATTTGTTTTCTTATTTAAAGCCTGTCATGGAACCTAGGTTACATTGTGTTACTTGTGTCCATTGACTACTTTGAGATTTAATAATTAGAAGAAATAAATCCTAAGGATTGATATTATTAAGATATCAGTTCTGTGCTCTCTCGCACATGAGCATGCACACAGGGACATCTAACATATAATTTCACTCCTGTAAAATCAAATTTTCTTCTTCTTTTGTAAGAAGGAAGCTTGCCTATTAGTTTCTAGTGATAATAAGATTTCAAAGGAAAGGAGCTTCCGGTCCTTCCAGCAAGAGCTTCCAAAGTGTTCAATGCAATGTGAATGAAGGCAGCACTGTGTTTCTGAGACTGATGCTATACATCTAGAGCAATAGAGAGCTGTAATCTTCCTGCATCTCAAATCCTGGCACCTGCTTGAAAGCCAGCTAATTGTAGGAGAAGAAAGTAGTGCTCTCCCATAGTCATCCCATGACAATGCATATATTTAAGGGATTTAATCCACCTTCAAACTAAGGAATATTTACACTGCTTGCATCTCCACTAACATTTCTGCTGAATCAATATAGGGGAGCATCCACTGCCTGGCCCAGTAAATGCTTTAGTATGTTACCAGTATCAAAATTAATCATATCTACCTCAAAGTTTGAACTGTCAAAGTGAGGTGAGGCTTGAGGAGAGCAAGTCAGAGCGTGCTTTACACTCAAAAGTTCTGTGTGTATAGCAGTTGTGAGGGGCCATACCCGCTGAAAAGTTGAAAAGACCATACCCCTACCAAGTTAAAAAGAGTCAGTTCAAAGAAGATGAAGTGCAAATTTTTCTAACTATTCTGTTTAATGACTTGTAGGTGTATGTATAATATGCCTTTTCATTTTATATGGATATGCTTTTCAAGATATTTATGCATATATATGCTTTTTTCATTTAAGATAAGCTTTTCTGTTCTAGTGTGCATGTTTTAGATATGTGAGTCAAGCTCTCATTACTGGAAAAGCTCATTCATGAGACACAAAATATGTTCGTGATAGTCATTATGTGTCCTTTGAATGGTATGGGGTATTAAAAAGGAATATAATTAGGCTTAATGTAGTCAGGAAGCAAATCTAATCTGAATGTCACTACTGCTTTATTGCTGTAACTTTGGTACTGCTTATGAAGTAGTTGCCATATTGCAAAAGATTATAATCCTTTAATGCGACAGCTATGGCTGTCTAAAATGCAGCCTAAATATTATGGGCCAGATTTTGACAATACAATTACATGGCCTTGCTCTGGGCACGCAGGGAGGAAGAGGGAATTGGAGGTTCTCATGTTTTGTGTGTCTGTCAAGATGGCTAATTGAAATTCCAGTGACAGAGGGTAAAATGCTGCTTGTTTATTATTCCAAGCAAGTGGAGAGTAAGAAGACTTGTGGTTTCATCTCTCCTCTGTAATGGCCAACTGTTGGATATAGGATAGCATATCCTGTAGGTAGGATTAATTTAGTATACCCCATTAGATTCTGAGGCATGTTTTGTAGACCCCATAGATTTTGGAGAATATCCTGTAGAATTATTTGATGGTCTGCATGGGATAAGGTAGTTCTTTATCTTATTAAGCAGGATAAATCATGCCTCCAATGCAGGACACTGGCTGCAGATCATGATCTAGATTTAATACTATTTAAGGGTTATGCTTGTTGGAACTTGTTCCCTTTATTTGTTTCTGTGGAATACACAATTCCTGCCATACTGTGCGTTATTAAATCAATCAAGGTTATTTAATCAACCAGATCCTGCAATGCAGTGTCAGGAGGGAACAGCTCCCCTCCAGCTGTGCAGGATAGGAAGACAGAGGACTCAAAGTCATTTTTGGTAGCAGAAGTGAAAAGACAACTATTAGGGTTGCTTTTCCCATGGTCCAAGAATCACCTTTCAATTACTTTTTGCTTATTGTATCCCATGTAACAAGTGAGCTTCAGAAAACACTGTCAGGTGGATGATTATTGACATGCTGCTAGCTCACAAACAGTTTCTTATGGTCATTTTATTTTTATTTCAGACTTCCATCACCCTCCATTCTCTTCAAAATGTTTCAAGTCACCCTTTATAGGGGCTGCTGAACTTCCCATGCATATCTGTATGATACTTAATACAGAGGGCTATAATGTTCTATTGTGTCTCTGCATAATATGTCATTCTAACCTAAACCAATACTATTTAAGAAATAAAGATGTAAATCTGAGAATGTCTGTATAGGTTTTGTTAGAGAAGTGCATTTTTATGTAGGCATTCAGATTCTGTTACCGAAGAGAACTGTAATTGCTACACGCGTTTTATATGTTAGTGGCCCATACATCAATTTTAGTGCCTCTGCGCTGCAATAATTTAGATTGAATTCTTATTGCAAAATGTGCCAAGATTTGAATTTTCAGTAACTGTTCTGTGTATTTTAGATCAAAGATTTTTTTTCGGTGTTGACATTTTTGCAGTTTCTTTCTGTTTTGACAACAGACAAAACATACTTTCCCTTTCAGAAATAAAATTCCTTTGAGTCTCAGAATGCTATGTTATATGCATATGTACATAAAAGATGTATACAATTCTATGTATATATGTATAGTTCAAGGGAATCAAATGGCCCAAAAGCTTGTCCAAGCACAAAAACGCTTTTAACTCGCTCAAATTTGAATCATATTGCTTTTAGTTGAACTGTACATTATGGTCATCATGTAAGATCTATGGGAAGTTAGCTAATATAATTTTTTTTTGTATTGACATATTTAGAACTTTCTGTTCTAAATGATCAGTATGTACAAACTTGCAGTTCCCTTTAGGAAGCAGTGGAAGTTAAGTTGTGAGCCTAAAGCTTTGGTTACAAAATTAGTAACAACAGAATGACTGACTGATGATTTACTTGGTGTGAATCTTCATTTCTTCCTGAAAGCTATGCTTTTTTACCTATTTATGTTCTTACCACAATATCGTCTGCACATCAGTACTGTGAGAGTCTTACAGAAATTTCTATAAAAACTTCACTTATCTGCACTTCATCTCTATGATGTCAGCCTTACTTATAAATGTATATACTTAAGGTGGTTTGGGCACTACCTGGAAGATTTACGTAAAAGGGTAAGGTTTCCACCATTCACTGACATTGTACTATTACTCAATCTTATCCTCTGTGATTGCTAGAAAATTGGCAATTGCTACAATAGCAATCTTAGAAAATTTGCCTGGAATGACCCTCAGTGGAGGTGTAGCTATACCCATGTCATTCCTGACACATGATAGTATATGGTTGAGTGAATATCATACAGTTTCACTATATTCCACTCATCCTTCCTACGTAGGAGGTTCAGCTCACTTGCCAGAAATGGCTTGTTTCTGATACTGGCCAGTGAGGCTTCGTCCCAGCAGCTTCCTGGCTGAGCTGGTGTAGCAAACTGTGCCCGGCTGGCATTTGCAGAACGACTCTGAAACTCACAACCTTTTCTAAGCTTGGCAGCTGATGATGAAAGGTGCTCATGATGCCAGTGGTCAAATTAAAGACCAGGTTTCTAAACAAACTCTGGTTGAATTTGTGAGCATATGGCAATTCTGTGATCACTTTTCATTGCTGCTCACCATTCTGGACAAGAATTTAGTGCATTCTACTGGTAATATGGTGCCTTTCACAAGGAACCAATCTCCCCTACAGTAAAGATATCTATGAGTGATGGCTGCTGCCTGAGAAAAACAGAAAGATAAATAGTTATTATTTGCATATTTGATGTCAATATTCTGAATGAAAAGCCATACACTCCTTATGCAGCAATTTAATATGTAGAAGAATGTTCAGGTATTTAGATTACTGTTCAAAAAATGAATTCCATTCTTACTTTATCTTGGATTAGTAGTTTGAATTTATCCAGATATAGAGATCTGTCTTCAAACTACATGAGTTCTCTGTTTTGCCCTGGGATTGATTCGGTGACCTTGAATAATCTTTCAACTACCTAAGTGTATAATCCCATTTTCCATGAGAGGGCAGTTACATTAGATGGAAATGGGATTTTGTGGTCTTACAGAAAGTTATTTAACCTAAATTTTAAGATTGTTCTGTATAGAATTGAGTCATTTTATTTCCAGTGAACATGACTATTTCTGCTGATGATTTGAGAGAGCCGCCTCAACTAGCCACAGAGGACACATACATGGGTAAATACGCTTAGAGGTTGCATCTTTGTTGAAGAAATAGGACCATCACAGTGGCTTTGTAGAGAACTAGATGACACTGTTAGGCTAGGGAAAATACATCTTCACGTCACAGAAATTAAATTATTTGGTTCTGAGTAAGAGAAAAAGTCACATAATTTCTGTATCTGGTTCTGCATTTCTTTATGCAGATAAATAGCAGCTGTGCATAACACTTCCATAACAAGGATTATGTTCCAGTATCCTTATGTACAACTACGGGATTTTTCTGCTTAGTTAAAAATGCTTTAATACTTCTGCAACAAACTATGTCTTCTCCCCTACAAATGGGAGTTTTGCTTATTGGTTTTGCAAATTGTTGATATTGGTATTAATGTGTAACTGGTAGATATGATGATATTTACTTAACAATATAAACCTGTGGCAGAACATTGATGTGTCTTGTTTTACAAAGTTGGGTAGGGAATATTGCTTAAAAATCTCTCCAAGAAGTGCAGGATTGTTAAGCAATTTGCTGTGCCATTACTGTTTTTCATAGTGCACAGGACAGATTGTGCAATGTGTTTTATTATAGGGGATTTCACATAGTCCAAAATCATTATCTCCTACAACAATTTTTCATGGTATATGCTAATGAAGTAATAAAATGTAAAGACCTTTTGTCTAAACTAACACTTAGCTGCTGCTTTGTTCTGCTTTTATGTAGCATCTGGGTTCCTCTGTGCAATTTTTGATCTGTTTAGGGGAGCTGATTAGATTTAATTCAATGGAAGCAGGAAATTCCTTTTGAAAGAGAATGGCTTAACATCACATTAAGTGCAATGTATGCAAAATATCACCATGTTACTTGATAATAAATTATAGTCTTATAGACAAGGTTCAATATAAAGTACTGCTCTGGTAGTAATCTGCTTTTCTTATCTATTTGCTATAAGTCTAGTATTGGCTATATTGAGAGTTCATCTACATTAAAAAAATACATGATTAATGTAGTACATCTCAAAGAGAAAATTCTTTGAGTATGAACATTAAGGAAACATCTAAGTCATAATGAAAACTCTTCAGTTAAATGAACGGTCATATTTTTTCCTTAAGCTATCTAGGACGGCATACCTTATTTGTTAGCATAAAAAATGCTATTGTTACCTGTACAGATTTGTGCTGGTACTGGTACTGAGCAAGGGTCTTTTGTGAAGAGGTCATCTGTGCTTTCTCAAACTGTTTCCTCACTGCTGCCAGGCCACCAGGCACAGTACAGAAGTTGGTTTTCTCTGCTGCCTAGAGTGATAAAATAAGGTAAGTTGTTTTCCATTTTCACTAACAATGTACTTCTATGAGCTGATTTTTTTTTTTTTTAAGTAGTTAATAACAGTATGCTATAGTGCTTCTAAATTTCAAATGGGAAATTTGGAAAGACTTGGTTATGTCTGTGGCCTCTTATAGCCAAATTCTACTGATGTAATCTGTAGACCCTACTTATCTTAACAGCACACATGAATTAACATTAGCATTCAGAATAGATACAATAATAAAACAGTTATTTTTCAGGTGTTGTCATCAAAATACAGAATATATACGTACTGTTAACATTAACTGTTGAATCTCATTGGCTCATTTTAAGACTTCTAATTATCAACCAAAAATGAGGACCCACAAATTATGAAGTTCTTTTGGAATATTGTAATCTAGAATTTATTCAACACTAGTTGCTAAATGCTCTGGTGTTAAATAGATCCTACTGGGGCAGCTGCATATTCATCTCTGCCTAAACAAGTGTCTGAGGACCCACATGGTTCTAGGGATCAGCCAGGTATTTTCAGTCATGTAATACTCTGTCTTGGCAAGACAGACAAATGATAGACAATTATAAATGTTGTTTCTGGCAAGTTCATAAACCACTGCACAGGAGACATACATTGGGATTTGGAGAACTAAAGGACAATGTATATTTGAAAAATGTGCATGTTTGCCCTGAATCTTTAGCACCAAAAGGAGTAGGTCCCATCTACTTGACTGTCAGTAGCAGTGACATTCCAGAACAATCCTTCTCTTGCTGTTGCCTCTTCTTGTTTATCCTGAGCTCTGTTGCATTCTGAGTTGCCACCTGGCCCTCTCTGTATTTTTTCAATAGGTAATGTTGAAAAACAGAGAGACCTTCAAGCAGGCCTTCTTGAGATGATTTACTAACAATGGTGCTGAAGGTCACAAGGATGCCTTTACCCTCAGGCTCCCTGTTCTAATTCTGTCCCTTTTGTGTTACCTCTAATATTGTACTAGAACTATGCTTTCAGCATTTGAGTTTATTAATCAGTATGCAGAAAATAACCCACCCAATAATTAGAAATAGCTTTGCTATGAAGGTTACCAAGTAAACTTAGGTTTACATCAGGCTTTCACTGGATGAGTAAGTAAACAGATCATAAAAAACTTTTTTTTTTTTCCCTGTGATGAAGGCAGCATGATTATATATGTACATGAATACATAAATGTGAAAAGCAATTCTTTTAGTAAATGATGATTTCAGGCACACCTTGCCCCCTATTTGGAGACATTTACTGGGGTGAATGAAGTTACGGGTCCTTTAAGAAAACATATTAATTCCCTGTAAAAGAACCAGATATGCAATTCCTTTTTCAGGCAATGTATTTCAGCAAGAAATTGCGAGGAGGCACAGAGTGTAAACGAAGTAGTTCCTGTGTGCTCAACGCTGTTAGATTGGGTCAGGCTTCACACAGTTCTTTTCTTTTTGAGAGAGAGTACTAGCTTCAGCAATGTTTCCAATTGCAGGAGTAGGGAATCAGAACATTCTCAGCCAGGTGAACTGCAGGAATCTGCTCCAAATACACACAGACAGTTAGGAAATAAATAAGTGAGCAGGCAGGAATTTGGTGGTTGTAAAACACCCGGAGTCCAGTGAGTGTGGCTGGTGGCTGTTTTCACTATGTGGCTTTTGGACTAGCCAAGTGCCCAGAAGGTCCCCTCAGCTGCTGCAGACCACTTCTCCCAAGATCAAAGTGGAGGTAAGAGTGGGAATCCTTCTACAGCTCTTCTTGCGTAGGGACAAAGATGCTGGCTGGTGAGACCTGCATTGTAGTCCTTCTTTGCCAGAGATGCTCTCTGATTTACAGGAGTTACTCTGGCCTAGTTTACAGTAAGAAAAAGGTGTTCTTCCCATGTGCTGGAAGATTAGCATGAACAAAGACCATTGGCATTCTGGCACTGAAGCAAGCTAGCATAATGCCTCTGTTTCCTGATAAAAGGGTGTTGAGCTTCTAGGTAGGATTTTAAGATATGGTAAAAATACACTTTTTATCCTGTAGTATTTGTGCAGAACTGAGGCAGATTTTCCTGATTTTCCTGGCTGAAATCTGAAGATCCAATTTTCAGATAATTCCTGACTGATAATTAAATGTGTAGTGAAGCGGTCTTGCTCAATTTTAATAGATTATAAATTCTGTTAGCCAAATATTTCATGTGCTACTTGGTATTAATGTTAAACTTTGCTATAAAATACCTAATCCCTATAGATAGACATGTAGACAGAGATGAATAAAACAAAATTTAAAAAGCTTTTTTCTAAGTATTTTTCATATCATACCCATTTTAAAAACATTTTATTATAAAACAATAATTTTTCGTACACCTTGTCCCGTTGAGATTCTATTTTAAAATACAGCAATTTCAAATTCTTTAGTTTGAACAGCAAGAGATCTAAACTTAATATGCATTTGAATACGATTTTATTATTTTTAATAATGCAGAAACTGCTGGGCTTAGTGATTATAAGCTGAAAGAATAACTGTTGCAAATCTATTGCGACTCTATGGTCGCATTAAATGTGGTTTGTCCGACAGTGGAATAAAACGAACAGTACTTCCAGTGAATTAAAGAAAATTGTCCAAATGACCACAGGTGTATAGCACGAAAAATCTCATTCAGTAGAGACAGAGTTTGCTAAGTATATTGTTAATTTAGGTTTCAAATTTTGATCACCATAATGGCCCATCAGTCAGCTTGTATAAATAAAGAATGTAGGATATGTCACTATGCAAAGCAAACACAGACCTAAGAAGATAAAGAACCATTGCTATCTTACATGAGCAGAGGAGTTGCTACTCTCTCTCTCAGACACAGCAGCCTTGTACAAAGCCATTCTTTCTTTCAAGGAGACAGTCTCCTGGAAATCCAGTGGTGTATTATCAGTCCTGGGAGTGCTCTCTTTAGGTTGTCGTCTTCTGGGTTTGCGAGAACCCACTGTAAGTACAAACACACATCATATTTTCTAAGAAGGAAACAGGTACCTTTTTTCCAAATCTTAAAAGAAAAGCAGCAGTGGAAAGGAGCACTATTATCTACTTTTTAGCAACTGTATCTTAAATCTAGAACTAGTAGACAAAAAAATGATTCCATGTAGTTTTGAAATGGGGGGAAATTCCTTGGGAAAATAACAAAAAGCTTTTTTTTTAAAAAAAAACATACAATTTTAACAGCAAGCATAGTATATTTTTCTTGATAGTGTTATATTTGCATTATTTAATGCAGTAAAAAATAAATACTAAAATAACCACTTATAATTAGATATATTATGTTCTAATTAGCTCTATACATTACTGTATTCATTTGCTTAACAGAGAGGTCATTCCAAGTTGATAGTAGATTTCAGTTGTTTACTGATATTGCATTAGAGTATGTTTTAGTTGGTTTAGTACTACTAAAACCTTAATGAAAATTATCTAAATATTTATCTAAATTACTAACTACCTTTTTAACCTAACTACCTTTAAATTTAAACCTTTTTTCAAGGTGTGAAGTTTATAGACTTATCTATAAGCATCTGCAATTCAGCCACAGCGAATATGGAAACAACAGTTCAGAGTAGCCTGGAAAGTACATTCATATGACTGTATGAGAAGAATTCCACATACCCAGAAAGACACCTTAAATTTAACGTAAAGGTATTTTTCCTTCTTGTTTCAAACAAAGGGTAAAAAACTATGTTGTGAGAATCTCTCTTGTCTGTGATCAGAAACAGAAGAGATTTCATGTAAATACCACAGGATGGACGTTCCTCTTGTCATGCCAAATTTTTTCTACAGTGCATGGAAAATTGGGTTGAATGACACTGGATTTCTGTAAGCAGAACGCTTCCTTCCTTTTGGTAGCAGAGGGAATTTTAAGACTTCAAGAAGGTATATTTTTAGTTAAGCCACTAAAAATTAATTTTTTAATGCTTGTGCTTAGTTTATCCCCATGTGTATTGGGCGGAACTTGATAGGTGTTTTTAGGGCCTGAGGCCTGTATAGCATTTGCCAGAGTCAACTCCTTGTTCCGGAAACCTAACTGCAATAATACATATTCCTATACCTATGTACATTACAGAACATGTTCTCTGTCAGTAACACTTCTTACCTAGGCTGGTTCCCTTTTGGTTATCGTATTGTTTTACTAAGGCAGTGACTGAAAACAGAAAAGATACAGTTAAAAAATGTTCATTTTCTTTTGAAGTACCCACTCATTCCCTTTAATATAATGAAATGCAGCAGCAAAAGAGACTTTCCAAAAAGCTGTCTGTTCACCTGGCACAGAACAGAGTGCCAGGGAAGGGGTATCCCACCAAGCAGGGAACAATTCCAAGGTACATTTGGCCTTACTGTTAGTTCACTGGCATAGGTATTCAAGGGCCAGATACAGCAAGCAAATATAACACACAAATCTAATCATCAGTAAAAATCAGACAAAGACGCAGACATGCAGGGAAGAGTGTCTCAGTGTAAATATACCCAGTTTCTTAGTATTTTTACCTGACCCTACTCATAACTTACGTGAGGATAATTTTCTTTTTTGTTACACTTATCCCATGCAGTGTATTTGCATATTGCATATAGTTGTGATAGGCAGAAGAACCGCTACAGTTCAAGAAAGAATAATAGCAGCAGTAAGAATCAGCTGGAAGGAAAAAAAAAAAGGTTTGGAGAGGAAGTAGAAATCAGAAGAGGGAGAAGATTGCTCTTCTTCAAGTAAGAGGTCTGTACGTTAAGCCAAATTTAACCAAAACAATGGAAAAGTTGAAAGTATGCTTTGGCAACACAGAGGGATAGTCCACCATAGCCAAGCAGTGTCAGTTCATTTTTAAAGGCAGATTGAATTATGTAACAGACTACTACCAGCATGATATTTATGAGCCATTGCTTTAAAACTCAAGGAAGTTTGGGAGGTTAAAACTTTCTTAGAATTATTCAGATTCAACAAGGGATTCTTGGATTCTACGTAATTGTAAGGATGTGAATAGTTGCATTAAGCGCAATGGGAATACTCATGTGCTTAAAGTAAGACATGATTAAATTCCTTGCTGATTTGGGGCCATGAAATTAATGGACTGTTTTAAAAAACATTTTAATAGATACATATTATTAGCCACCTGGGGAGTTAAGGTAATAGAAACTATTCTCTTGTTAGCTTTAAAACAGGCAATGCCCTCTCTTCAGAAACTTGTTGTTTTATAACACAATGTGAAACTCTTTGTGGTTGTATGAGAGGTTATATGATCTAAGACTTTGCTCATTAATTTTGCTCATTTTGCTCATTAAGAGAGCTTAAAGGTGTAATATCTTCAGGTTCTTTCTGGGCTAAATATGTGCTTGTGATGGAACAGTTTTTAAGAAATGGCTTATATTTACCAAGGTGAGGTATGCCAACAAAAAGCTGTTTGCTTTTGTCATATGGGCCTCATACAATAGCATCTATTGCAGAGAATTTAAGTGGTTTTTTTTTAACAATAAGATACATCAATTCTATAAAGTAAACAGAGTTTGACAAATCTTCTGTGTATAACAAGAGTTGAGAATTCTGGCTTTCTGCAATTTTTTTAGCTATATGGGCTTCTCCAGGTTTTCATGACAGGTAGAACAGCAATATGAGCGCTGCCTTTATTGTTTTTCAGTGAAGACAATGCAAGTTGTTGGTATGCAGTCATACGGCTTGCTGTAAATGTTCCTTGATACGTCTTGTAGGAAAATAAGGTTTTGGGATAATTGAAATATTTAACAAAAAAAGTTCCATAGCTCCTTAGTGGTTTGAGGGTATTTCTCTTACTGAAAAATTAAAGAAAGTTGACATATATTGTCATTGGTTGTAGAAAACTCAAAACTTACGGTGATGGGAGAATTAATATATGGATCAGCATTATCTTATATTTTTCAGGACCTGAATATTTATTCAAGTGCAGAGTTGCAGATTTCAGCATCTGACTTCAGCTATTAGAAGTTTAAGAGCTTTCACCAGTGCTTTCAAACACTCAAATGAGTCTATAGGGAATTTAGTTCTCCTAAGACTTTCTGAAAGCAAAATGGAGTATTGTGGCTCTCACAGGAGCATAGAAAAACATTATCCCCTATGGATCTGTCACATTTTTAAAAAAGCTTCATTTGTAAGAGGCATGAATTGTTGACTATGCATTTTTACATAGTTCATATTCTTTGTTATTCCTGGTGGACCAAAAAAATGCTTCTGAATTATACTGTGCCCAATTTAGACTCAGGCAAAGCTGGTATGGAACGAAGAATTCCATTCTCTTGTTAGAGAGGAAAAAGAAAGGCTTTGAACTAGAAGAGTCTAAATGGAGAAGGGAAAAAGAAAGGGCCATATTATAAAAAAAGATACCTGAAAAGCTTGAGAATATGTAGAGAAAAGCCACAAAAATTACTGCTACATGAAGAACTGCAGCTGTACCTAGTTGATGGAAGAGAAGGTTATGGGGTGATATGGTCATAATGTATAATCATCCTTCCAAGAAGAAATGAGAAGGTGTTAAAGATCTGTTTAATTTGGTAGGGGAAAAAAAGAAAAGAAAACAAAGGTAAACAGTGGCTGAAAGTTAAACCTGGTAAAAGATCAGGTATTTAGTTTGAACGATGAGCAGAATAAACCTAGCAGCCCTAGCTATAAAAGGTCTTGCACACTGAAATTTCCTTTTCCCCTTTATCTGCTAGAGTGTGGAAATGCTAAACGTGCAGACTAAACATTTTCTGATCAAAAAAGGGGGTAGTTAATTATTGGTTGATACTATGTAAATGGCTTATTTAAAGACTAGGCAAGACTTTTTGTTCTATTTATTTGAATAATCTGTTGTTTTACATAAAGTCAAGTCCTGCACACTCAGAACTCAGTAAGTGATTTTCTGTCAGAAAATTGCATCATCCATGTTGCTTTTGTGTTAAAACAAACCAGAACACAGATACGTACACTCTTTGATACCATCAAGCAGTGGTCTCCAAAGTGAGATATGTGCACCCATGAGGCTGTGCAAAACAGTCCATTGGGGTGCAGAAAGAAAATACTTTTTGTAAACAAATACTTTTTAAAGGATTTTTTTTTTTATTTCATCCACCATCCTTCTTCAATATCTATTTGTATGTATGTTGCCTGCATACATAATATATTAGTAGAATAGTAAACGTATACAATCTGTAGATAAACATTACATATATATATACATTGGGAGTGTAACATTCAACAATTCAAAAATGTTTTACTGATAGTGGTGTGCCATCAAAAAGGTTTGGAGACCACTGCCTTAGAGCAAAGTGAGATATCAGATCACATGGTAATGCTAACCTTCAGAGCTGCTGCTGTGGCCATTTTCTGATGACATCTTCTCAAAGATTGCTCTCCCTCTTTTCACACTAGACTCATTCAGAGAAATGACAGAATGGCTCCCAGGCTGACTCTTCGATGCTGATGAAAGTGAACTTCTCTCACTTTCCGTTTCCTGTTAGAAGACATCAAGAGGATGCATGTTAAAAGCAATTGGTAGGAAACAGATGTGGGTTTTGGAGGGACGAGTGTGTATGAAGAGGCAGAATAGCAGGGGGTGCTGTTTTGGGGAATTTCTCTAAATTTGCCATAGGATAAATTTCTGTAGCACTGCAGGTTGCAGATTCTTGTGTGCTGCCTGGTTTATAATTCAGCAGACAGCGATGCTTGGCGGTTTTCTTTTGCCATTTCTTGCACATGGTTTCTTCTACAAAAGATTAGTGGTGGTGTTGGAAAAGATCACAATAAAAGGCACCAATTGCTTATTTAAACACTGTACATAGAAAAGTATTTAGTGGAAATTTTATTAATTTCGTTTACTAGTATGTAAGAATATGTGAAAACAACAAATGATATTTTGGAGACTATATGTACATGGACATTTATATTTCAGAAATTAGATTTTCAATTCTGCTGTGACCTATTGACTGAATTTAGCTTATCACAATAGTGGGTTAATGTTCCGTACAGATAGTTTACACAAATTTTTGGTATCTCATCATTACACTGTGGCCTCAGCCCTCTGAGGCAAAATGAGTAAATTATTGCTACGCAAAACTTTAGGGTGTTGAAGCTGGTATTTTAGGGTTCTTCTCCTTCCTTCCAGGTGATATGCTACTCAGTATGAAGTTGGATACAATGTCTGTAAAATCTCAACTACAGCTCTTATATTAAGTAAATAACTGAAACAGCTGGAGTAGCAAAGTAGGCTTTTTTTGCAAGTGAATAAGATGAAAGGTGCATTGTGTGTCCACTTCCTTTGTCCCACTACAAGAGGTAGCGTTATCCAGAAGGACAGTGGGCAGGTGGTTGGCCTCACGACTGCGTAAATCTCTCTAGCAAGATTTTGCAGAACTTCTTTGCCAGAGCCCTTAATTGCTTTTATGGCATCCATTTTCAAACAGTACTTGATTTCAAAATATACTTCAATGTGCCTTCATTAGACTACTTTCTTTTTATTGTTTGCAGACAGCTTTATTATTGTCTACTAGTTTAGTGCTGCCCATGTACATGATCTCACTAAAGTAACTCCTAACTGCTTTTTGATGTAGATATTATGCATGGTGTGTAAAAAGTAGCAAAATTTGACACCTGAATTGATTATCCTAGATTGGAGATTATTTTCCAGTAACTATTTAAAAAAAAGAAAATGAAAAAAATATTAATGTAATGCAACTTAATGAATCCTCAAATAGAACACTTACAAAGTAAGTTCACAGTAGCATATAATCAATTAATACATTCACCTTGATTTTTATGAAACTAACAGTCAACAAATGTTAGAAATAAGTAAAGTAACAAGTCTGTTTTAAAATGAGTGCATCATTAGCAGACAAGGACAATTGTGCTTCACCCATCTTTAATAGATTTACACTTTTCTCAAAGCTTCTGATAGTTTTTATCTTAAATATGCATATGTATCCCATTTCTTGACCTGTAATCATTCTTTGCAAGAATATTCCTTCTAGTACATGTACAATAGGTTATGTCTTGTGGAAACTCATAACTTGATAACAATGTATCTACTTCTGTAAGTTATGGTAGCTTTTGCTTGAGATTTGCTGAAAAATTTTGTATAACTGATTAGACCATAGAGGCTGAAGATGTTTTATTACCATGAGTATTATAAACTCCTTTTTTTTTTTTCAAAAAAAAATGCCTATAGTATCAACAATCATCAGTTATCTTGTCACGTCAGTCTTTCCCCCTGTACCACCCTTTCCCTCCCTCAAAAGATCACTGCTGCTACTGCTTATATGGAATTAAGCTCAAGAGGTAATCTTGAATCCAGTGGATAATTTTACAGATAGGTCAGGAAGTACAATCAACATGCCAGAAAAATCTAAACATGACTAGATTCCTAACATACCTTTATAGGTGGTACAGGGGATCCTAACCGATACTGTGAAGTTTGTTGCCTTTTATTTAGCAGATTTACAGGAGATAATTGGTTTGAAACTAATTTGAATGATCCTCTGATTGCATTTACAATTAGCAGAACATTTTCCTTGGCAATTATGGAAAGTATTTTTGGAGGGTAATAGTAAGAGAAAGATTTCTGGAGTGAAGAAAGTAGCTGTCTTTCTGCTCCAGGACACTTCCTTGTAGCCTTCCTCACTAGTGTGTGGGATACTTTCAGGTTGTACATCCCACTGAGAAATGACAGAGTGGCACCGTGCCAGTAAGATAAGCTCTGTGACCAGGCTGGGTTACAGTGCAGACCTGACCGTGCAGGTGGGCAGTTGCAGCAGAGGTAGGATAGAGAACTTGGCCAGAACGTAGGTACGCTGAGAGGAACGAGATACTCATGCCAAGGGTATCAGGAGACAGCAGGTGGCTGAAATGAATAGGGCATTTTATGTGGGAAGGGCTATGGCTTCCAACTGCTATTCATTTTGTACCCTTTTTCAGAGTTGGTTATCAGTTACAATTACAACCCAGTATTAATTACAACCCAGTATTAATTATAATATTTTAGTTTAAAACAGCTGAAAAGCCAACCATTATGTCTGAAATCTGGTACGGGCAGTCTGTGATGCAGAAATGGCTACGCTGAGGAGGAATAAAAATAATGCAGCTGTGCCTGTTAGATCAGCCTGAACATGTCTTTCTCCGACTTCTCCAGTTCTGCAACCAGCCAGTGCCTGGCATAAATGAGAACAGCCTCAGGATCATATTGCCACAGTATTGTGTGTGCTTTCAGTAGTCAGCACCAGAGAATCACTTTAATGATGTTCTAACTTCTGCAGTATTAGAACAAAGTCAAAACTCTAAATATATTGTGTTTTCAACTATCCATGGACATCTTTGAGAACAAAATAATCTAGGGTGGTGGGGGTTTTTTTATTCCTACTATAGTAGTTACCAGGAAAAGCTGAAAAACTTCAGTTTACTGTTTCTTATTTGTATTCTGGCAAGCTAGAGACCAATATAAATTTGATTTGCATTTTTCTTAACTCTAGTAATTTTATTAAATTGTAGCATATTTTTATCTCTGCAGTAGCAATTCCATTACCTATAAAATTTACATAAGTTAGTATTTTGGACATTTATTTTAATAGGATTTTAAAAGAAATATTAATGTATTGTTTTTGACCATTTTTAACATCAACTGCAGTTGATATTAAATATCAACAGATTTCTGAGACGTTGGCCACTATGGCAGAAAGTATTTTTATTCAGCTATTTTTCCAGTGTTCAGAAAAGCATATATGTCAAATAAAACTGGAAATCTGGGATAATATTTACAATTTTTAACATAAATTATTACCATTTAACTTTAGTGTTCAATTCTTCCACCTAGAAACTTGTCTAAATCTCAGGTTTTGTTTTATAGTAAGCATTAGTCCCATTTTTCAAGACTGCAGTGGGGTTTTTATTTGGTATTTTTGTAATTTGTAGATTTCAGTAAACAGTGTCAATTACCAGTTCTAGGAATGCTCTTTTAAGTTTTATGCTGTATTAATTTGTCATCCTAGTTCTGTGAAACATTTTGTTATAGGCCGCTAAATGCAATTTACTGTAGCTTCATATTAAGTAGTTTGAGACCAGTGTTTATTGTTCCAAATCTCTTTGTTAATTTGTCTTTTGATTTCTGTGTACTGTTGCCCATAATAGTGTACCCAAAAAAGAATAACTATATTTTCCTCTATAATTACACAAACATTCTGGGGGACTGCTAACATATTTATCAAAAACATATCCTTACACTGTAGTAGGTCAATAATTTGAAGTATATTAATTATCTTTTAGTTGTTTCTAATTAAGTTCTCCTTATTTTCATAGCTAGTTTTAGCTTTTACCACAATGTGCATCCTTTAAATCCCTGATATGATGAATCCCTATATAGTTGAATGGTCCATTTAATGATCTCTGTGAGGATGATAGCATTCTGATAAACAGTGATGATGTTGTGGGGCAGCGGAACTGCATGCTTAGAACTGCACAGAACATTTTGTTCTAAACAAACCAATTCTATGCCCAAGTGCATTCTCTTCTATTGCTCCCTTTCACTATCACAGTACCCCAACATGACAGCCTGCAGCTGCCCTAGCCCTATTTTGCAGATAGCATCCTTGTCTTAGTGGGGCTTCTGAAGGATGATTTTCTTGCACTGTTGCTCCAGCTGAAGTGCTAGAGCTTATATTTATTCTCAGAAAATGAAAAAGTTATTGGAAGGTGTTATAATTATCATAAACTGTTTTTAATGAGGATAAATCTAATTTGCATACTGTTTTATTGGGGTATCTACCCACATAACCTAATGACAGTGAATGGCAGAGACATCTGCTTAATAAGGATAGAATTACCATAAATGCCACTTATCAAAAAGCACCAAGATAGTGCCAAGAGGTACTTAATTAGAGGCTAATATATGCAACTCTTGCAGAAGTTGCCAAATGAAAACTAAAAGAAGAATAATTTTTCCCTTTCTGATTAATACAGGGTTCAATTAATGTCAAGCTTTTGTAACTATATGTGTATTCTTGGTGGGAGCAGGTATTCAGTTGAGACATAGACTCTTGTGTGGAGCACCCTGATTAACAGCATTTATTCCATTTTTTATTTGGTATAAATTGTTGAAATCTGTCTATATTTAAGTAACTTTCTGTCTCATAATTACTCCAGTTTTATGCTCTGGTTCTGATATTATATTCTGTTTTTTATAGGATTGTCAGAAAAAGGTGACACAAGACGTTATTTTTATGTTCTGATCTCATACTCTAGGCATAATGAAAAGAATAGAGCACTGGAGTGCCAAATTTCAAGGAACATGCAGTCATTACATTTAGAAATGCCAACGATAAAGATTCCAATTTCAGTGGCCTACTGAGTGGCTGTGCTTCATTTAGATAGTGGATTTTCCACTTGCTATCCAGTCCTGCACTAATCTAAAAGTCAGTAAGCCAGAACACATAAAGTTTTAAATAGAGGAAAATTATTTACCAAATTACTACTACCTTTTCTGAATACGTTGAACTACCTTAGACTGGAAGAGGAATTTACAGTCAGTATATTAAATAAATTGCCAAAAGGTATTATTAATGTATTTATTTTTTTTAAGGACATCTTTAAGTGTATTCAAAAATGCACTCATTCCCATCTCATCATGTCTTACCTACTTTTGTTACATGTGCTACATAAAGAACATTACCACCTAATTTTCAGGTTATTTATGGTTTCCACTAAAAGAATGCATGTGTAAGAAATGCCAAAGGGTGGAAGGAATAGGCCCAAAGAGAAAGGGTAAAAGCCTAAGTTGAAAGGAAATCCATAAATGGGTGATGAGGTAGGAAACTAATGGAGTAGTAGGATGAGTGTTTAGAAATGAAATCTGTTGCTTTAAAAATAGTAACATAAAATCTTGATCCATCAATGCATTTTATCGTGATTGTAACTTTAAATACTTGAGGGTTGCTATTCAAATAATTGTTCTCAATAGCAACTCAAGTTATACTTAATGTCTAAACACTTTGCTGGACTGACTCCTAACATTTACTATTGTCTACAAAAAGTTGGCATCTCAAATTCCAGTTCAAAACAAGAGACTGCTTCACTGAAGAGTACACAGGAATGATTTGAGGTTAATTCTAGTGCTGTTGATAATATCTCCTGTGCATCACTCAATCTCAGTGAAAAAAAAAATAAAAGATAAAGCAAAATAGCCCTTGCTTGCCTGGAAAAAGCCTTTGGAAATGCCGTCATAAGGCAAGTCTGTTTCTGATACATTTCTCATTTGTAATTAAAAATATGATGGAAATCCATTCTGGTGCCATTTAGAAGCAGGGAGTGCATGGAATCATGTCTACCATCTGCTGGAGTGCTGATGGCATTATTAAGATTGATGACAAACCCCCTAAAGTGACTATTACAGAGCAGTGCTAATAACACCTGCTGCATAAACTCTGTGAAGCAAGTAAGTAAACTGTTGAGACAAAGCCACAATTCTTGGTTGATTCTCTGCAATGCACCACTTCCCTAAGACAGAATTTCTCAAGCAGCTTTAAAAAAAACCAACCCTATGTCTGCCTGGAACCTGCTCACTCATTTTATCCCCAGACCAGCTCCAGAGATGCTTATCCTTTTCAGCTGGTATGGACAGTTTTAAAATAAGGCATGTGTTTCATTTGGAAGAAAGGTATAAAATAACCCTACTGTATACATGGAACAGAGGCCCTGAAAAGAGCTTTTTGTCAACCTGAGGAAAAAGATCTATTTGCGGAATTGCCATTTCAGAATGGGGCTCTACACTAAGAAAAAACGCTCAGGGGCTAAATTCTGCCTAGAAATGCCTACAGATACCACTCTTAATTGCCCAAACTCCCACTGATTTGCCATTTATCACCATAGCAAAATTGATATAGGGTCCCTCGTCTTACTACTTAAAAAGCAACAGCCTAATTATTTGGACCAAAAAGGGGAAATTCTTTTAATTGTTAACAGGGTTTGGCATACATTAAATTATTAAGCTGTTCAGACTCTGTCCCATGGAAGGAATATCAGTTATATGCAGCTCATTGTAATATGTTGATTTGAAACTTTTTAGCAATTTTTACAGTATGATAATGAATATTTGTGCTAAATCAGTAACTGGACAATGGATTAAATAGACAACTATAGGACATCAGTAGCTACAGAAAATTCTCTTCCTAAACCAATAGTGTGCAATGGTCCATCTCTGCTGGCATTTTTGGAGGACAGACCAGTTGTTTGTTTTAGAAGCACATGAGGAAACTGAGACCGTATGGTTCAAGCATGTGGTGCTACAATGAGTGAGTAACATTTTTTTAAAGAAGGCCAGCTACAATATATGTAAAAAACTAAACCAACATAAAATTTATGAAAATGGCAAAATAAAAAATCTTACTACAGCTTTTAAAAGCAAAATGAAATCAAATCACATGCTAATCAAACAATTTGTACGAAGTTGGTACTAGAAGTCTATATAAAACATTGGTAATGCATTACCAGAAAATGTACAGAATAACAAGCCCAGATCTGAGACAGCTGTGTTTAATACAAAATATATTAGAAAGAACAGCAACAAAGGACTGGATAGGGTACAGGCAGCATAGCTTTGTAACCAGCATTAACAGGCTACAAATTCCAGGCTTGGTTCAAGTCAGGGAAACTGTTTTCTAAACCAGTGTGGCTAGTAACCAAGAATAATATCAGAGTTCTTTTTCCAAAATCATGACCTGGGGCAGCAAAAAGTGCTATTTCACCACATAGGAGGCACAAATTAAGATTTGAAACACAGCAAAAATTAAACGCAGTAGCTTTCCGTTTCTATCTCTTCTTGCTTTTATCACTTTTTTATTTACATACCTATGCCAAACTTTTCAATCAAATGTGATACCTTATTCTTTATATAATAATTCCAAAGTAATTGGGAAAAAGTTTTACCACATTTTAAAAAGCCTCACACTTGCGTAAATAATTCTACTCTGTTTTAGCACAGTAAAGTTTTATTTAAAGCTTCCAAAATAAACTTAGTACCTTCTTTGCATTGCAGTTGTAAAAGGAATGCTGCTATATACTAAATTCCCCTATCAGCTCTAAGTTTATACTTTTATTCTTTATTATCTTTTTTTTTTCTCTTACAATGCATATTTAGGGATGTAAAGTCTCAGTGTTTTTTCGTCCTTACAGTGGAAATTTAAGAACCGCTGTTTTATCAGAGCTACTGTTAATTGCAGGTATGGGACTGGCAAAAAAATATTTATTTGGGGTTTCATGGGAGTACATGCGGATTTGGGGTTTTTGTTTGTTTCTTAAATTCGCTGATGATATTTTTTCCTTTTCATGCTCTCTCACTGAAATTTACTTAGATTTAGAGGCATATCAATTTAGACCTCTTAACATTCTTAAAATATCTATGTACTTCTCTGCCTTTAAGCAAAACAAAATAATGATTTTGAAAGGGGTGTTTTCTAGCATGCTCATTTTGTGTCTAGTATTGCTGCAGACATTTACATTCTTTCTGTTGTCATTTTCCACAGTTATTTGCTATTTCATGATCTTTGTAATTATTTTAAATAGCGGGGAATTATTAGAAGTATATTGTGGTGTGAAATGGAAAAGAAAAATAGCAAAGCAGAAGAAAAAGTGCTAGCAGAGTGGTGAAGCAAATGACTTACAAAATGATTGATATTTCTGTTTCACTTTCTTTTAGCTGCACGTTCTTACATACACCAATCTTCATCCTTGACACTCTATGTTGTTTCCTTCCAAAATATAGCCTGGTTTCTAAGATTTGTTCATTTTCCAGTAATACTGAGCATGCTAGTTCCCAGACTCTGTTGATACCACTTTTAGAAGCAGGACAGAGGGCGTATATTCCTTTAGTTGTTCAAACAACTGTGGCAGATCCCTCTGATGTAGTCAGGAGCAAAAAGAAAAATGCGCAGCCTTAGTCCAACGAAAGACAATCTCTCCCTTAGTAAGAGCTCCAACTAGTTGACACATTTTAATGACTTAAATGTATTTATTTCCATTAATCTTATATTAATTTTAAAAACCTAAACATATTGTTTATGCTCTGATATTGCTTCCAAAACTACAGTAAGCAATATGTGTTGAAGTACCCATAATTTTTCATTTATTCAGTAATAATACAGGGCACATCAAGTGAACCTTCTAAGTCATTTGGTCTGCACATCACCAGAGAGATAAACGCTGGGAACTTTTAGTGAAGTCTAGAGCAGTCCTGTATTTAACATTCCTTGTAAAGTTTTTCTTAGTGAGCTAAATTAAGATTTACCTCACTGGTGGGTTTTTTTCCTTTTTTTCCTTTTTTTAATACAATGCTTATATAGGCTCAACTAACTATTTTAAGCAAAGACTTTTTTATCTAATATTCATTCTGTGTTTTTAAGATCGTTTTCCCCACAATATTGCTAGCTAAAAAAGCAAGTAAAATTATGTATTATCAGCATTCCGTATTTTTAAGAAATAGCATTTTCTTTGGTCAGATACTAGGCTGATGTTTGAAATTGAGTAATAAGAGAAAATGAAACATATTCTACAATGGAAGATTAAGAATGAACATATAAAGAGAGTATTACATAAGAGATGTAGCTACAGAGAATTCAAGATGAGCTATAAAGTATGGTAAATGTTGGAGACTCTGAGACAGCAGAGATTCTTGAAACTAGTGTTAATAGCCTATTTTCATACCCATTGCCCAACAATATTTATTATCTGTGACAGAACTTCATATAAACAGCTTCAGAGAAAGATAGTGCATAGCTTGGACACTTCTGGGTATACAAAGTTCATGAACTTCCTAATCCTGAGTAACATCTACTATGCTAATCTTATTAACCAAGTTTTACTCTTGAAATAAACATACCATCTCACCATGGCACACAAGAGAGAAAAAAAGAAACAGCGTTAAAGTATGGCAATGGTATTTTTTTTTCATTTTTCTTTCCTGAGAAATTGCTGGGCTTTAAGATAACATGCCACATTGCTTTAAATCTAGGCAACAAACATCTTAAAAAGGATAACGTGTTTACAGAACGTTTTTTGAAAGAGACAACAGAACAAAAAGAGCTGACAAAAGGGAGAAGACACAGAGGTAAAGGAGCACAAACAGATGTGCACATGAGAGGTATTATTTGTGAAAAGGATCCCTGAAGGATCTCTTCTATTAAGACAGCTGATGTAGCAAAGTGTATTTAGTGGGTCATTTGTACCTTCTGCACTATAACAGCCCATGTATACTGGTACTACCTGTACTTCAAACATATAAAGATGGAGTGTATTCTATGCTGTACTTCTCTTTGAAAATCCAGGAATTGTTCTGCTTTCATGAAGATTCAGAACTGTAGCATGAAACTCCTGGGTATGGATATTTTGGACCCATTTACTTCGACCTTATGACAACAACTTCAGAAAACATGGTGAGTCCATTTCTCTTTCTACTAGTTACTGTCAGAGAGTAACAGAGTTGTTTATTCCCACAAACATTATACAGGTTGGATAATAGGAATAGACGTATTGCGATTTTATTTTACATATTTAATAGCCTATTGAAATAGACAGTGATTGTGAGTATGGTGCAGGTGCTTATTTGATTAACTTGAAATTGCTCATTTGACATATTACACATCGTACTCTGCAACAGCAAGTAATGTCTCTTTCATTCCTGTTTAATTTATGGATCTGCTCTCCCCTGCACCACCGCCTGTGGATTTCTCAGACTTTATGTCACAAGCTTATTTCCCTCCTAATCAACTTAACTCAGATGTTACATTTCCCTCCAAATGCTGTTTCCCAAGACATGCTGGTAATGGACATATTTACTTTCCATCTTTCCACATCAGTTCCATGCTTCAAGAATTGATTAAGATGCACAGGCTGGTAAATTGTTCAGTATACCGGGAGACAGAATGACAGTGAAAATGTTTTAAGATTTGTTGCTTTCTGCCACAAGTGACAAATACTTAAGAAGAAGTTAGTTAGGATAAGAAGTATTGTCTATAAAATACTGCAAACTAAAATGAAACTAAATGTGGAGATGAAGTTAAAGAACGTGTTATAAATGAAATATATTTTCCAAAGGTCAGTTTCTGGCAACTGACCGAAAGGAGCAGTGCCTTTCCAAGTGCTTTATGGTCAGTTTCCCACAGAGGTTGTCAAGCTCTGATGCTGATGCCTAATAGGTTGGAAACCATACAATAAAAATATACTTGGGTAAAGAGAGCTATTTACTGGCTTATGTGTCTGGGAAGAGAAGAGGTAGTTTTTTTAGTGACCCAGAAAGCACAATTCTTCACCCTCAAGAGCAAACTTTACAAAATTCAATGGATATCACATACAATAACGTATGATTCTAAACTTCTAAGTTAAAAGGTTTTAACTTTACTGATCTCTGCAGACACTAAACTGTTAAAGAAACATCAGTTATACAACACCCAAATTCTTGGTCATTTCTAAGCAATCATATTTTAAAGAAGAATCCTTTCATGACTTTGTGTGTGCGTGGGCACCTTTCAAAAGAAGTCCCAAGGAACATTTTCCTCATGTGTCCATTCTCTTGCTGTGCTGGCTTAGTAGTGCACAGTCAGGTTAGAGATAATACGTGCATACGGACGGAAGAGCTTCTGTGCTTTTCTCTGTTTTCTGAAGACTTCAGCCAAAGACTAGTCAGTCTGCTATAATCCTGAATTTATGAAAAGGTAATTTCTGCTAAATCAGGCCCTAAAGTAATATTAAAAACATCAAATCTTCTATCTGTTCAGAATAAACTTAACAGCTTAAATAATGAAGTTATTCAGGTTCTAATTCCTTATTATAACCACTGCAGCTTACACTCTGAAAAGGATAAAGAAATAAAAATCACTCCCCCAAAACAAGGAGGAGGAGCAAAATGAGACAACATTGTATTTCTTTCCATACATATTATGGAAATATATATTTCCATCATTTCATGGATATATATTTTCATCATTTCCTGCTGACTGTGGGGCGGGGGGGGGTGTCGGACTAGATGACCTTAGAAGGTCCCTTCCGGACTGGACAATTCTATGATTCTATTTCATCGGTGCCATTTTTAATTTGCATATAGAAACATACATAGACATTTCTATTCAACTGCTACATATAGCCTCATATTGTGATATTAGCACTCTGAAAGAAAAACCTAGCCTGATGCTCTTAGTCCTCTCAGTTTTCCTGAATTGAATGAGATTCTCCTGCATTTACTCCACTTCCAAATTACAGGCTCAGCTGTAGTCCTCCAGGAACAGAAAATAAAATAATACTTCTCTTTAACTTCCCTGGTCTTTACTGAAAGAACTAAAGGCAAAACATCATATCTGCAGTGATAGACATAGAAGTCCTGACAATGTCTCAAAAACTGTCAGAAGCCCTCTATTACTAAAAAGTCTTTTTGGCTATGCACTTTTCTCACTTTACAGACTTTTATAACACCTGTTAAACTGCTGTATAGGTATGCAGCTTTTTAGGTATATCTGTTACCATGCCATGATAGAAGTATGATAGATTATGTTCAACAGCATAAAAAAAAGAGAAAGACTTAATCTTGTAGAGGAAATGTGCTTTGTGTTTTTTAAATGCTTCTATTTAAATGCTTCCTTGTTCCAGAAAGAACTTTCAGATTTTTAGACTGCCTTCCTAGGAAAATCAGTCATCCTAGGAAGCAGTGTTTGATGCACTGTCAAAATCGGTTTTTCTATTAGCTAACTGTACTCCACAGAAGCCTCAGCTCCTCATAACAGATGAAAAGTGCCTCTTTAAATTAGAAATACAACAGCTGAAAACCTGGGCAGGAAGTCTTTTTGAGAGTGGGTCAGAAAGAATGTAGGAAATAGAGCCAGCCAATAATCAGACAAAAAGACCCACACCTGAAAACATGGCAATTTGTTCAGGAAAAGTGATCCTAAAAATAAGCCACCCTTATCCTCAGCACATGATACAGGATGAATCTCTGTGGATTCTGAATACCCAGTAAGCATCAAGAACATTATGAAGCACAAAACTTACTAAATCTCAGCACAAAGGAAACTTCCTGTGGAAAGTTTAGTTCAGGGCATATGACTACAGTCCATCCCATACTGTTCCTTATAAAATTGCAGTCGGCTTAACAGTACATTTTATATAAATAAGATTAGACTGAAATTTAATTTCTCATAAGGAACTGGTGGTGCACAAGTTTCAATTTTCCAACTGATCCGTCCTACTTTTTTTTCTAGCAAGCTTCCTTGTTGCTGTAGCTCAAATGCTAATGTCTCTCACTGTGAGGAAAAGTTTTAAGGTGAGATCCTGTTACAGATTGTTGCCTGTACTGGCCACACCTCCAAATAAAGCACAAAAATTGGTATAGCTGAATTGAGAGCAGAAGAATAAAAGAGCTCTTGAGGGCCTGTTAAAGCAAAATACTAAATGTTGTTACTTGGAAAACATTCAAATATTTGGTCTAAGGATAATAAGTTATTTAATAATTAGGCAACTAGCAAAACTAGTGGTGTGGGCCACTAGAGAAACTAGTTAACAGGGGCGTGGCGGAGAAGAAGGTCTGAAATGTTGAGTTGTCAGGAGTGTGAATCATTTGTGCTGATTTCAATTCCAGTTTTGCATAACTCCTTGGGGAAGGCAAGTGCACTCTCCAGAAAATAGTTACTTCTGGGTGTATATACAATGAAAATATAACAAACACAGAGAAAATAGCTGAAAAGGACTGAAGAACTGCAGGTGATACACTGGGATAGAATGTGACTCACTGCCAATTCACTGATTAAACAAGAATGAACAGCAGTACTTTACAGAAGACCTTTATATATATATATATATGTTCTTGGGTATATATATACACACACTGTACTGCAATAGTTCATGGGACTATTTGTGAACAAAAAAGCTTTGGAAAGCTCCATTCCCACCATCAGAACAGCTGCTTTCCATGGTGTAAAATATTGAAGACATCAGTGAGAACTCTGTCAGCACATCCAGTTTCTAGAAAGGCAAAAATTTAATCCATCTCCAAACTGTGAAAAGCCAGTATGGGTCAAAGATGACCTAAATAATAATAGCTGAGTAATTGAAGTGGAAGGAGGATTGTTTCTTCAAATAATATGTAAGGTACCTGTAAAGAGATGATATATTTACCGACGAAGCAAAAGCACAGAAGAAAAGTTTTCCTTTAAGGAAAAAAAGGAACGTGAATTTTTACGAAAACTGGCTCTTCATCATCCCATATACAAAGAGGCCTTTCCTTGTTGTGGAATCTTTTGCCATTATTAAAAAGTTCATGAAAACAGAGGAGGAACACATTGTTTCACATGTAGAATGAGCTAAGAAGGAGATGAAACAATGAAACCAAAATCCAGAAGGCCAACCATACAGCACTGCCTTCAATGTCAAGCTTTTCAGCAAGGGTAAGCACTTGGCAATCGCATGCACTCTTCACTCTTCACTTTCTTTCATCCATAACGAAAATACAAACGATGTGGGTGCTAACAGGGTACGAAACTGACCTACAGTTGTTGTGGGATTTCCCTCCTTTTCTGTATTTCATGGCTATGCTAAATTAATATAAATGTTTCTGAGAATGTTAAGGGAAAAAAAGATGCTGCTTGTTTAAACAATTTTAGTGAAGGTCTAACCTTTTACATTAAACATCTGTTCCCTTCATTTACTTTCTGGCAGCAGTTCATATGTTTTCTGCAAAGGACACAGTTTAATGAACATATACCAGATTATTTAAATGAATGGTTTTAATGAGTTCTTTGAATGGGTTTCTCTAAAAAGTAAGCATGAAATTAGTTTCTCAGTTGGGATGCTTTAATATATTTTAAGAAAAACATACATAATCACTTTCCAGCAAACACAGGCCTTAGCTACTTTAACATCTCAATGCTTTGGAGTGCTAATACACTAAAATAGTTGTTTCATGGGAGTGATAAGTCAGTACAGTAAATTGATGGTTTAATATATTATTATTTCCTAAGAGACAGCTTTTTCCTATAGAAAAGCAAAAATAGTTTTCATTTTATCAGAATGGGATATCAGTTTATTTCTAAATAGTGGAAAGATATGCACAGGCCTGATACTATAGGCTTTCATTAAAAAGCTCCAACAACAGACTTAATTATTAACTTATTAATACTCCTAGGAAGGAAATACATCCAAGTTCCACTTGGATAAACACAGGCAAAAGTAATTTGACTTCACCAAGTGATTTAGCTTCAAAATTATTAAACTTTGTTCCTGACTCTATTTACTTTTTTTTTTTTTTTATTCTCTTACTGCAATATGAAGTGTTACTTGCATTCAAATAATTAGGATTGGGCATAGTTCACTATGTAGCCACCAGGATGAAAGATACACCAAAAATCTAAATGCATTTGCGCTTGCCTGTAATGATGTCTTTCACTTTTGAACCAGCAGAGGATTCATTATATGATTGATCTAATTGTTTAGAAGTCACTTCATGATTTAACATTATTTAATTGTCCTAACTTACCTCTATGGATTTTGTACATATACAAATAACAGCACTGCAATGGAAATGCAGCCTGAATGAGAGGTTTTGGAATTTTTGATCAGTGGTATTTTGCCTTTTTAGAATAAAATCTATTTTCCCTACGGAATAATGTAATAAAATGAGCCCTGGTCTTGAAAGTCTGATTAGTCAAGAGGTAGTCCATTTAAACAGGGTTACAACAGTTGGCAGTCTTTTTCTTAGCATAAGGCTAATGAGCATGTTCATTTATGCATAAGTAATATACGTAATGTAATATAAATGTAATATAACTTGCTGGCACTGAGCCTTAAAGACATTTTGTTTACACTTTAAAAAATTCCACTGTGATTTCTATGGCCTTGACTTAGTTTTACCTATAGCCATTTCTAACTTTGTTGTAACCTTCCCTGTTGCTTCTGTGTGAAACCACTACAAAAATACAAGAAAATGCATTAGCCCCATCCTTCGCTCTTCCTACCCATGGAAATGTGCTATGGCTGAAAGAGATCAAATCTTAAGCAGTTTGCTAAAACCTTTGCATAGCTTTGTGTTATATTGTGATATAAGTATTTTCTTGTATCACTGATTACTTGATAGAACTATAGTCAAAACGTCTCTTCTGAAGACATACTAAATTACTGTTGTTTTTCATGACAAGTGTCTTATCTCATGGTGTAATATTTAACTGCTGAAATACTTAACATTCATAAATATTAACAAATTCCTTTGTCACCTTCAACATCTAGGGTCCTTATTGACACGTCAAATTCTTAATATGCAACTTAAAATGCCTTCAGTATATTAATTTAAAATATGATACAAAGTCCAGGCTTTATACATGAAAAGCCTGAGGTTGCTGTGGATCATATTTGTCTTGCATGATTTTATTCCTTTCATGCTTATTCAATGTTACCGGTGGAGAAATCAGTAATTTCTACTATTTTTTTTGTGTCATTAAATCTTGAACATAGATGTTGATGCCATTGTTAGCGTCAGCAGCAGTTTGGCTCCAATTTTTCATATTACTGAAATGATCTGTCCTTTCATAGAACTCCTGTACCTATGGAGTTAACACATTTTTTTTGAAACATTGTCAGTCCTGCCTTTGATCTGTGTTGCCAAAATTTGTAAGCGAATGACCTACATTTAACTATCCACACTTCTTCAGCATCAGCCTACTTCAGTAGGTATGAATGCCTACATTTTTTGTAGACTCACTTTCAAATAAAAATAAAAAATAAATAGTATAAATAATATATATAAAATAATAATATAAATAATAATATAAAAAAAATTGAACTCATGCTTACATTGTGAAAGTTTTATATGATGCAGATTCTGTTTTTCTGTGCTACATGTTGATTGTGTCTTGGAAATCTTAAGATGTTGTACAATGCTGGGAAAATAAATACTGAAAGGCAATATAAATCTTATTTTTTATCCTTAACAGGATAACAGAGTTCAAGCTTTTCCACTTGAATTCTGAAAAAGGGGCCTGTTCCTCATGCTTTTACACTCCTTGTTTCTTCCCAGTTTATAAGCACCATCTGCTTTTCAATGTTCTTTGCAAAATACTGATCCTAACGGTTGCAATTCCTGCATGAGTTTCGGTGACTTAGCAAGAGGGCATGTTCTATAGAGAGCACATCTCTTTTTTCACTTCTGGCTGGCCAGAGAAAAATATTGATTTTAAGCAGAACTGCACTCAAATACATTTAATATGTAACACACTTGGCAAACAAATTATAAAGAAGAGGAAACTAACAGTTTCTTGACTCTTTTTCTTCTACCTCCCACTCTTTTTAATGAGCCTTTGCTTCCCTTTTGTATCAGAAATGATAATTTTTCACTTGGGAAACACCTTGTAAAAAGACATATTCTTGGTAATGATTATTATAAAGTATATCAGTGAAATCATAGTACTAATGGTCAGATTCTAAGCTGCATGTGAATTCATAGCATTTGCAGGTGGAACAGTAGTAAATTTTGCAAAGAAACCCTAATAAAGTAATATTTAATTGGTGTAACAGTTCTGAGACTAGGAGTAAGGAGTTCTTTTCCTTTCTTGGTAATTATTGTTTCAATGCAGGTCTGCAATTCTGTCAAGTGAAGAATGCTGTTTAAGTCAAAGAAAAATTATTCTTTTTCCCTCAATAAGGAGCTCTTTGTATCAATAATATTTGATATTATTAAAAAGAATCAATTTGCTCCTACAAGAATGATCATGCCTGCAATACTGAATGTACTGCTCTATAGGAAAAAAAGTTTATTTTGTTTTATTAAAAATTTACAAAATTAGACCAACCAAAAAGGTGTCCACCCTAAAAATCATTTGAGTATGGCACTTAGCAGCAGTCTATGGTCATTTTATATGGTCTTTATGGGATTATTGAGCACTTTAAAGCTTTAACCTTTATTTTATTGGTACCTACTACTTTTTGTTATGTGTCTAAAGCCAATGAAAAGATTTTTCATGAATCGCATGAATTTTTATTTTACTGTTCACATAAAAAAGCTTTCTAATATCTTTTCATAGCAATATTTTGTGTAGGAATTATATCATGGTCAGCATGCATTATTCTGAACTCTAGTTTCTGAACCAGAAAGTCATGTTTAAATCACTCTGGGCATTAAAATTAAATGGGTAAATGACTGACTACATGGGTTGGAAGGTTATCCTGCAGCAGTTGGAAGGTGGTAGAACATAGAGTTGTGACATCAAGTTTTAGTATAACTTTGATTGAGAAGTGGGGTAAAAATTATTCAAAGGGGATTTTTTTATTTATGGGTTTTTTTAACCTGATAATTGAACAAGAAGAGAGGAATTACAATGTGAAATGTATAAAGTATTCCATGAGGAACCAAAACCTGCAGGACATTTTAGTTTTCATGCATAAGTGGCAAAGCATGGTGAAAGAATTTTTAGCCACAAAAATGAATGTGGCTTAATTAATATTATTTACAAGCTTTTCAGTGTCCTATACTTCTCTGAAGCATTTTTTAAGCTTCAGAAAAGCCTAGCTTCTCCACAGATAGTCCAAAAAAATCACAGACATTCTCAGCAAAATATCTGATGACAAATAAAGGTTGCAATTTGTACAGGCCTGTCATGTTACTCCAGTGAAACCCAATGGGTGAAGTGACAGCAGGTTTCTCAGTTGAAAGGGAGTCAATACTGTTCTACAAATAGGAAGCAATTGCTTTTGAAAGTTTCAGAATTTTTGAAAATAGTTTCATTTGGGAATTCTTCTCTCAGGCCATAACATCTTGATTTTCAGCTCCCCTAAAAAGTACTGGTGAAGCACAATTGTACAGTAACATACCTGACAGGTTGGCAGATAGTGCCAGCCAGCACACTATTCCAGGACATCAGGATCCTGTCCCCAGGACATTGAGAGCTGTGGCCAGCGCTGCCCATCCCAAATGAGGCACAGGAGAGGAGCAGTGTGAAGCTGGGAAAACCACCCTGGGGCCCATCTCGATTCATCTCAAGGTGTCCACCTAGCCGAGGCACTCACCTTCTTGCCACCCAGGGCCTCAAAATGACTCCTCAGCTCCTCCACAGTGATGGGGAAGTCCTCTGTCTGCTGAGGGCCACCTAGGGTCTCCTCGTTGAACACATTTGCCCTCCTGCTGCCTGCTGGCATTTTCTCCATGGTGCTGCTACAGCTGATCTTGCCCGGCACCAGGGACCGTGGGGCTGGTGAGCACTGGAGCATCAGGCCAGGTCTTGTAGCATTGGTGGACTCCCATCTCTGCTTGAGGAGCTCCACAGAGCCCTTCTGCAGGGGCAAGTCTGCCAGATCCAGTGTGCCCTGCCAATGCAACATGCACATGGGGTCAGTGACAGGTGGCACCATGACAGCAGAGGCCACCAGAGGGTGGTTCGAGAGCCCTTGTGGGTCACAGGCCAGGCCAGAACACAGGCTGGGACAGAAACCACTTCCCAATGGAAAGTGAGATCCAGTAAGACCAAATCCAGTAGGAGTCAGTGAAAGGGTTCAGTGTGTTCATACAGCAGAAATATGTTAATTAAAGAGTGAATTAAGGGTGGTATTCAGATATTTTATTCTTAAGTCTGCTAGCAGAATTGCTGTCTATCATCAACAGAAAAGCAGCAAGCACGCAATTAGGGAGAATTTGAGACAAAGTAGAGCTAATGAATGAGTGCCTGGTAAGCAATGTGCTGCACTGCAAGGTGTCGTGACAAGTGACTGCTGGTTTCTTTTAGATTTGATGCAGCTGTCAGTATGGTAGAGTGAGACACAGCATTTTAATGCAGCCAGGAGACAGAAAGGCTACTGCATTAGCTGTGAAAGTATGAAACACATCCCAGTACAATGCTCCTAATTGCACCGTAACTCTTCTGGCAGGTAGATTACTAAGTGCTGATATCAAATCTTTCTGATCAGTTGACTATATTCTCACAAAGGCTTATTCCATCTTTCTTACAGTACACTTGGGAAGGAAAATTGCCATTCTGTCATTTTGCACCAGTTGCTGAAATCTGCGACCCATTTCCTGAAATCAGCACCCAAGAGGTTTGATTTCAAGATTTTCTGCCCCTCTGGCGAATACTCAAAGGTAAGTTTTAATCTCTCATTCAAAATGAGTTTGAGTAGAAAGAACATACATTTAAAACAGTAAAAGAAAAAAATGTTGACAGAAACAGAGAACCAAATACTAGGTAAAATCTCCATTCTTCAGCCCCTCCTTTCTTGGCTAGAGTGTTTGTTATGTCTTTAACAGTCCTTTAATTGGATTGAGTTTAAACCTGCATTATTGGGCTTTAGGGTTTTTTGAGTCAATTTTTAACCGGAATTAGTGTGGTCTGTGGTATTTTGCTTGGAGGTAAAAACATAGGAGAAGCACTGGGTATTTGATGTGCTCCAAGAATATTTCTAAAAGGAATCTTCCCTGAACAAAATAGGAAAAAATTTCTTGGCTCACGGCTTTCACCTTTGCAACCAGAAATTGGCACAAGATTTGTCTTTCCTTTATCTTTTTGGTAGTACTAGGCTGTGTACTAGTGCTAGGCTAATGTCCTGCTAGTTCCCCTTGATTGATGCAACCTGTCTCCCATACCTCTCCTCTTCCTGCAACCAAGAGTAACACCCTTTCTTCCCCTACAACATGTGCCTGTTGTTCTAAGCTGACTGATTCTATCAAAGGTCCTTAATTGGTCTGACTTTTAACCCAAAATGAAGAACAGCTGTTAAATTCACCAGTCATAAGAACATTCAACCTAACTCATAGCTGTATGTTAGAGATACTCTTGAAATACACTGCACCTAAGGGTTGACTTTATACTCTGAAATTTAGGTGAGCGTGCTTATGCAATACCTGCATTCTCCTATGTTTTGCTTTATTGCTAGTGGGTACATTTGTTGGTTTCAGTATTTTTTGGAGTAGGTGTTATGCCGACGTTCAAAAATAGGCAAGAGTTTTCATCCTTCTCCTTTGCAGCTTTCAAAATATATTTAGCTAAGAATGGTAGCTTCCTTAACGCTTGTCTAGTCTGGGACCTATGGCTGCTAGTAGATAACAGATAAAACAGACACATTTCCTTTGTTTTCATGCAGAAATTGGCTTGTCTAAGTTGAAATTGTGTGGAGATTCAGTGGTTTACAAAGTTGGTGATTTACTGCACTCTGTCCCCTCCCCTACCCCAAAAGAGACATTTCACTGTAACATCTGCATTTGTGTCACAAATGAATTTGACTGTAGGCCTAAGCCTGGCTTTAAGCCACTTCCTAAAGATATATTTTAATTAAAGTCTCTCTCTGAAACTTGGGGGGATAAAAAAAAAAAACCCACCCCAAAACTTAAACCAGAATCTGGTGTGTCCTAGAGGTCATTGGAGGTTTTCAAATTTTATTGCTGCTGTCTCTAAAACTGATCTCTGATCTTCTAATTTCCTTCTCTACCTGTTCACAGTAGTTTAAATCACTTTACAATACTAATGGGAATTTATTTCCAGTAAAATATTTGATGAATACTGCATGTTTTAAATAGTTATTTTAATTGTTTCCTCAGAGTTCTAGAGCCTTGGCTTTTATGAAAATGTAGGAAAAAATAAAAGCACAGATTTGGACTTTGACGTAAATCACTATTATAATTTCATACTGGCTTTGCTGAATGTAGTTTTTAACTTTTACTGGTCACCTGTAAAATTCTCTTATTTAAGCAAAGGGGAGAACAAGATATTGTTGCTTTTATGAAATACCTTTTTATTTCTTTCATGTTTGCTATTTTTAGCTCTCAGTTATCTGGCCATATTTGTCCTCTGGCCTATTCACTTCTCTCCCAAACTTATCTTGGTTTATTCTCTCATAGTGACATTAAACTTACTACGCTATCCAATTTGCTGAAATTGCAGGCAAATTCACATCTGTGGGTTTGTGACTATCCTCACAGAACCGGATGCTGCAGAACAGGAGCCTGCATGTCTATGGGACTTGTGGCAAGGTAGAACTTAGTCTGCTCCACTCATGTTTTCAGTCCCATTGCACCAAACCCCTGCTTATAACAGTCACGTGCAGATAAAAATGGACATCGTATTTCAGCCAGGTTAAAACTCTGTAGGGAGCATTGCCATCACGTTTTCCCTGGTTTGGGAAACTCAAGTGTGTTTCTGTGGCCAAAAGAGGTATGTTGGAGAGAGGAAGATTGCAGTAGCAAACAAGTTAGCTAGTGAGCAGTCACTCTGCCAGAAACTGATGGTGGAATTTTTTGTGAAGGAACTACCTGAAGTGTTTATGTATCCTTCAAAAGTAGGTCTTTTTGAATGCTACCTATAAAACTTTTGCATGAAGTGTTTGTTTTATGAGGCCGGTGATATTACAGCATTCAAACACTGCAATCAAACTTTAGGCTTTACTTCATTCACGTTTCTTCTCTGGGATCTTTTGGATCTCTCTCCCACTATTTTTATAAGAATATATATTATTATTTTATATATATATTATATATAATATATATTATATATTATTATTATCTTTTATAAGAGGCCTACGGTAATTCTTCATTGCATGTAATAAATCTGATAAATGCATGCTTTTCCTGAGCTGTAGGAGTGCCTATAGATTTTGTACTCATGAATTGCAGGTATTTCAGCATATTTTTTTTTTAAACCTGACCTTGTTGATAAATTGGTCAGTCCTCTCCTGACAGTAGAAAACAGCTGTTGTCAAACAGCTGCCATTTGCCATTGCACATTGAGCTGGATTTCCTTCTCAATTTAAAAAACAAACAAACAAACAAAACACCACCAAAACAAAAAAAAACACCACCAAAACCAAAAATGTTTTGAGGACAGTATTTGAGAAGACTTTTCCATGATCTACCATACTACTTCATCCAGCTCTTGCTTCTGACAGCTTCCCTTCTGTCCCACCCTGGACATATGGTTCCAGTTAATCTGCACTGTCAGGAATCCATGGGGATCCATAGGCCATCTTGGGATAAATTATGAGGAAAAGGAACAATACGTTGCAAATGAAGACTGTATCTCGTTCAACCAATGCATTTTCTCAACCACTGGAGAACAACCCCCAGGGTCCAGTGGAGGCTACAGAAGAAAAAGCAGTTTACCCCTTAGTTTATGGCAATGCTGGGAAGGGAGGCAGGGGGCTGAAAAAGAGGACAAGTAGCTGCCTAATTTCCCTTCTAAATCTAGTCAGTAATAGAATAAATTAGTTCAGTTGGAAGGGATCTACAACAATCATCTAGTCCAGTGGCAATATTCACTGACCATTTACTAAATAATCTCCTTTCCCCCAAGGACTCTTTAAATGTGCATGATAGCTAGGCGCATGCTTCTGACACCGTGGCTTGAAAAGCTTGCAGTTTCCTCTGCAGGTAAGCAGAGCCTCAAGTATCTGTAACATTTCTTCATTTACATTTCAGACACTTCTTAACAAAAGCAGCTCAGACAAGTTTATGAAAAGAGCTAAGAGAGTTCTTGATTACTAAAAAACATAAAGCACTTCCAAATTCCTAGTCATATTTTGAGAAAATAGATTAATGTGAGCTGTCATTTAACATGCCAACCTTTATCTTGATATAAATATGCATAACTAACTAATACAACTTTAAAAAATGTTGCTTCAGCTTTAAAATATGGCAGAACCCTATTCTAGCAAATGTAAAAAGGTTCCAATATTTTGAGGTAAATCACACTGGAACACTAATTCTTGTATCTTACCAGCAAAATCAACACGTTTTCTCATCTAAAAAGAGAGGACTAGAGAGTGCATTATTCATATTCATGGGACTTGAGGAAAGACATGCTTATCTTTTTTTCTTTTATCCCCTTATTCTCATTTATTACATGAGCAGTATCAGGCCCCACACTAGACAGCCTATTTATTTTTTAAAAAAGCATTACATTGAGTATTTTTACTGGACTTACCGCTATGTTCTTCTCAGTCAAATTTTCCGGTTGTAGCTCTGCTGCACTCATTGTGTACCTGTTTAAAGGAAGACAAATTTAAATGTTCTCTAATTCATTAGTCTCATTTGACTAAAGAACATGAAGCTTGATAGACACACGTCTGATAGTAGTTACAAGACACCAAATCTCTTACGTGCTTGCCTTGCCAATGTATTATTTAGTGAGGCATGGAGGTAAAGAATGCTTTCCGCCATACCTCTGCCTGTGCTTCGCGTGCTCACCTTACACTGCTTAGCAGTAGCAAAGGATGGAGGCAACAGCTTTTGTTTCAGTGCTCTTTGGCAGGAAACAAAGCACCTTCCAGTAAAAATTAGTTGGTTCTTAAGTACTTAGGAAAGGATTGGAGAAAAGGTACAATTGATAAGTTATAAGTCAAATGGATAAGAGTTCAGACCACATAATGATGCCACATTCCAGTGCAGCTAGTTTTCTAAATAATAAATGTAATTGCTTTTCAAGGGTTTTGTTGTGGACCAAAAGTACATATTATCAATCATATAGGAAAAAAAATTAGAAGGATTTTCAAAGATCTTCGTCTCCCCTTCATTTTGTTTTAATCTGCAATGTTACAGGGCTGTTACTTTTTCCTCCCACCTCTCCCCATGCCCCATATATCTCATCAAATTGTATAGATTAAGCTCTAGAAGCTTTTGACCTTTCTAACTAATTTTACTATCAAGGGAATTATTATAGCATAGGTGCTAGAATTCCGATATATACTGCTTATTGGCTAGAACAATTAATTCAAAGAAGGAAATACATATAAAAAGAATAATTTTAAATCTTAAAACTTGTTAAGTGCAGGTAACTTGGCAATTGAGGAAGACAATCCTGCTCAGTTTTAAAAAAAAAAACAGCCCCAAACTTGGAATCTGTTGCATGAGCCAAGTATTTTACAAAGGCAATGCGGACATCTCTTTACCTCGTAATAGAGAATGGTAATTGTATGGCAAATGCTGAAAAACATCACTTTCCACTAATGGCAAGCTGTGCATTTCCATCCCTTGTTATATGTTTGCAGAAAGTCAGACGCAAATACTTCCACTTAAAAAGTCTTCTTTCAGCTAATCTTAAGTGCCAGGAAAATTGGATTGTTATGACACACCAGCATTTGTATTACAAACCATAAATAAATTAAAATGTACTTCTAGTTTTCAGACCTTTAAACAATTCTGACAGTTGCTTCAGAATCCCTTTAAGGAACACTTGGTGCCTCTGACACCATAGACGTGAATAGCAAGAGTGAATGTTTATAAATTCTTTTTGTGGCCCAGTTTAGAGTTACAGAATTGTTTTGGTTGGCAGGGGCCTCTGTAGGTCCTCTTGTCATAGAATCATAGAAAGATTTGCATTGGAAGGGACCTTAAAGATCACCTAGTTCCCACACCCCTGCCATTGGCAGGGACACCTCCCACTAGAGCAGGTTGCTCAACGCCCTCTCCGGCCTGGCCTTGAACACTTCCAGGGATGGGGCATCCACAGCTTCTCTGGGCAGCCTGTTCCAGTGTCTCACCACCCTCACAGTAAAGAATTTATTCCCAATATCTAATCTAAATCTCCCTTCTTTCAGTTTAAAACCATTACCTCTTGTCCTATCACTACACTCCCTGATAATGAAACCCTCCCTTTCTTTCCTGTAGGCTCCCTTTAAGTACCAGGAGGCTGCTGTAAGTAAGGTCTCCCTGGAGCCTGCTCTTTTCGAGGCTGAACATCCCCAACTGTCTCGGCCTGTCTTCACAGGAGAGCTGCTCCAGCCCTCTGATCATCTTTACCTGCTCCAACATGCCCTTGTTGTGTTGAGAGCCTCAGAGCTGAACACAGTACTCCAGGTGGGGTCTCATGAGAGTGGATTAGAGGGGTAGAATCACCTCCCTTGACCTGCTGGCTGCCTTTCTCCTTTTTATTTTTCTCCCAGGTTTGTCTATTCCCAATTTGCGTGTCTTTTCATTATCTTTGAGAGAGTGCTCAGTCGACATCTCATGATTGCATGTTGGCAGGTGAAGACTGAAGTCAAGAGGCTCTGCATTCTGACCTGCCCATCACCACTGTGGGCAAACACAACCAGATCTTGGGGTCGCTGGGCCATCATCTCCATAGGTGTATATATGTGAGTCAGCATAACCAGACTGGCCTCCCTCAGTTCCTTTTCCAAAGAGACCAGCCAGGACCATGCAGGGAGAGAATGAGTTTTGTAACCTCTGACCAAATGCTGTCCTTAGGGACGTGTGTTTGGGACTAGTCAGCAGATAAAAATATCCAAACATAGGAAGCATCCGCTTTTCATTGTTACTCTCAACTACTTGGCTAACTTCAGATTCTCTCTCATAGCCAACTAGGCAGAAGTGTTCAACCAGTTCTGGTGTGCAACGCTTGGCTTTCTTTCATTTACACTTGGGATTTTTTTCTCTTTCTGTAGTATAATGGAGACTTTTCTGACTTTCAGGCTAAACCTCCTTGTTTAATAGAAGGTTTAAAGGAGTCTTCAGCTAAGTACAGGGTACTCTAAGGGTACTCTCTTGCATCTGCTCTTGTGCCATGTTTTTTAACTCATAAAAATGACATGAAATCTTACTTTAGAAACTGCAAGCCATGAAATGTACAAAATAGCAGTTATTTAAAATGCCTACAAAATACTGTTCCTTTTCCCCCTGCCTTTGAAACAGTAATGTAGTTTATACTGGAATAAAACTTACTATTCTGCAAGTTGATTATACATGATCCATGCTACATTCTAGTGTTTAATGAAAAGTGTGCAGAATATCTGTGTGCAGAATCTCCTCTATCCTTCCTTTGACAGTTATTTATATTTCTGTGTGGTTGGTACATGGATTGCCAACTCATCATGCAGGGGTTTTGCCCCTCTCAAGTTTGATCATGACTGAATGACTACAAGGCAACACAGAATTAGGCCCTGTGTTTCATGGTGTGTTTTAAACTAAAGGTTTGGAAAGCTCATGGCAAATATTGCTGAGCATGAAATCCTTGTTGTGAGGCTCATCCATCTCATTTCTATGCCTCCATTATTCTCACCAACTCCCCCAGTTCTGTCCTTCTGAACTAGCATAATGTTCATATATACTTGTAAAGCGTCTCTTGTAACTGAACACTGTAACTGCTGTAGTTATAGAGGAATTTATTGTTATTTAGCTTTTGCTTTAGAAAAATCTTGTTAATTTCTTCTAAACTTTATTGTTTTACAAGAGCTATGTTTTAATATGAGATTTTAATTGCTCACTACCTGCTTATCATCATTGTTGATAAATCACAGTCATTGTGAAGCTATTTGGCATACACTGCAGTCCTCTGGGAGTGGCTTTTTTGGGGTATCCTATTCTTAGAAGGGCAATGAAGCTGGTTGAGGGGTCTGGAGAGTAAGTCTTATGTGGAGAAGCTGAGGGAGCTGTGGTTATTCAGCCTAGAGAAAAGGAAGCTGAGGGGAGACCTTGTTGCTCTCTACAACTACCTGAAAGGTAAAGAGGTAGGGCTTGGTCTCTTCTCCCAAGTCACAGGCCATAGGACAAGAAGAAATGGCATCAAGTTGTGCCAGTGGAGGTTCAGATTGCATATTAGGAAAAAATTTTACACTGAAAGGGTTATTAAGCATTGGAATGGGCTGCCCAGGGATGTGGTTGAAGCACCATCCCTGGAGGTATTGAAAAAACAGCTTGACATATTGTTTAGTGACATGGTTTAGTGATGGGTTGTGGGTGGGTTGTTTTTTATCAGAGTTAGGTTGTTGGTTGGACTAGATGATCTTAAAGGTCCCTTCCAACCTAGTCAATTATGTGATTCTGTGGTGCTTTGTAAACGAGAAATTCAGAGGGAAATCCTACATAGACCGCTTTGCTCCTGTTCAGAGAGACTTGGGAAAAGAAGTTGGAAGTTTGTAGTTATAATGACATAACTGGAATTAATAAAGCAACTTAGTGCTGATGGATATGTTAAAAGGTGATCTGGACATGTATATTACCCATCTATGTTAGACTACCATCTGTTCTGTATTCATATATGGCTGACAGCTAACAAATGTACTTTAGAATACATTGCAGGGGGAGGGCACAGAAAAAAGGTTTTAATGTTGAGGTTTAACCAAAGGCCTGTTGCTTCAGTTAAAATAATTATTCCTGTGTTAGCTGATGTATTTCAGAATAAGATTCTGCTTTTTTTCTACACAGATAGAGCCAGTGAAATGGAAGTAAAGATTTTATAACCGTGTCACTTTAGCCAGTGTTCTGGGAGCTGTGAATTGCATCCACATGTAACTATTATGGCTCCACTTTGGCAGGAATATATGAATCAGCGCAGAAAGCAGTATCATTTTGCAAATGTGTGAACAGAGCAAGCCATTGGCAACACACATTAAATGTCTGGTGAAATTCCCAGGATCATGGCGTGCTTCACTCAAATTGGAAAACTCTTTAATTGGTCAGTTATTTCAAATAGAAAAATTGCAACTGGCTACCTTGTTGGTAAGAATGATATAAGTATTTAATAATCATTCCACTATCGTAATTCACCTAACATAATCCTTATGTGATTTCAAGGGACAGTGGCATCCATTAAAGACACAGCTGGTGGCAGTGGATGGTCAGCCCTCTAACTCTAGAGAGCAAAGATCATTGTGCTTAATCAGTCACCCTCTGTTATAGAGACAAAAATTTAGGATGCCTTAATCTTTCTTCAGAATACCTGGTGAAATGCTATATGACATGCTTTCAGCGTGATGGATTTTTGCATTATACTGCTGTAATAAACCAGCCAGGAGCTTCATACTGGGATCATGAAATAAGAATGTTTCAGTTATGTCTACCATCTTTCTGAGACTGTCATGGGAAGAACTTCTGGTCAAGTTTTCCACATAATATGGTTTCATAATACTGTCTTTTGTTTAAATAATTTCTGCTCTTGTAGTAGGTAGTGTTTGCCATATGCCTTCATATAGGGAAACAAAGGTTTCAATGGAGCAGTTATAATTATTGTGAATATATGAATATTTATTATTGCATCACATTATTATTATGAGCATAGGAGTGCCTCCTGGAAGTATAGGTATTTTGCATTTGTTCTCCCTGTAGCTCATTACTTGCTTTCTGGGCAATGTTTAATTTACCTTTCTTTCTTTTACTCTGATGTGGTACAAAGGGTCATTCTTTTCTTGTTCTACTATAAATATTTTTTCCTTGCTTTGTGGTCTGTGTACATACAGGCAGGAAAAAGCATTTGAGAGGGCAACGGCATGTGGGAGCTTCAGAGTGTTACAGAGTCCTACATGTTGGAATCAGTCAAGACCATTGGCATGTGCGTCTTGGATGTCTATTTTGGCATTAATAAACAATTTGAAAATGATTGGGTGATTTCAAATTTGATACTATGTTTGAAACGGAGGTGAGGAAAGGCCCACTTTGCTAAGGGAAGCATAGATCAAAGCAAGTGCACGGACAGGTCCCGAACTGACCCAAGAAACTCATAAAAGCTGAGTACAAAGTCTGATGGGCTAGTCCCCAGCGCATAGGATAACGTGTGAGCAATAGAAAACTAAGTGAATGAAGTATTGGTATTAAGACAGACCTTAAAGTCAAGAATGAAGGAAAATACTGAAAGACTGAAGCAGTACTTTGAGATACTCTGTGCACAGAAAAAAGGAGTAACCTGACAGTATAGTGAGTGGCAAAAGTAACCTAAAAGTCACAGTAAGCAAAAAATTAATGATGCAGACAAGGCATATCCATGGTTTGCCATGCTTGTGTTAGGACTGAGATATTTATATCTTAGTGCTGACTGATGGAAAAGGAACATAATCTCATTTTTGCTGCCACTGCAGTTAAACACAGGGAAAGACCTTCTGACTTATGATAAGAAGGTAAAATCTTGGTAGGGATCACTTCAGAATGATAACTTCTGAAACAAGATATACAAGGTTATTATTTTTTTCTCTCTTTTACATCTAATTCATCTTTTTGTCTCTCCACTAGGGATTTAAGGTGAGAATGAGAAGGCTTGAAAGTGTCTATAGCAGTGATTGGGGTCTTCTTTTGCTCTCTCCTAAGTACAAGAGTTCCCCACTGGGAATACTATATGGAAAAATAATTTCTTAAAAAAATGTATAAAAAAGATGAGGTAGGGTGGGGGTTTGCTGAGGGTAGGGGTATTTTTTTTGCTTTCGTTCCTCCACAAAACAGTAGGAGCACTGGAATAAAATGTATTTTATTTTCAATGAAGTCTTATTCCCAAGAGGCAAAAATTATTATTTCAGTGTGTAAGCAACAGGCCTTACAAAAACCACTAAAATAGGAAAGTTAAAATACAAGACATGTGCCTGAACATGTGTTGTTAGATGGCCCTACTATGGGACCTCAAAGAATAGGACATTGTTATAAATATCTGCATATCTCTGTTTACAAGCAATTGCAAAAAATTAAGGAGAAAAACAAATGCAAGCAAGTTAAGACAGAAATTCTCTTCTCATTGACACATTCTTGCTTATGTACCTCAAAGATTCACCGGTTCATACACTGAAGGATCTAACAAATAATGAATGTCCATAAAAATGGATCTGAGATTACATTAATACTGAAAAATATTTCTGTCAAAGTTGGGATTCTCCTAGTTGCACTTTAATTTTCCAGACATCTTCCATATCTATTTTTGAGGGTATATAAGATTCTTGGACTTTCTGTTCTTTGTGATCAGTACCTCATAATTCAGAATGGTTGAACCCTGATTTACAGATGCTACGTGATTAATTGGGGAGCAGGCATCCTAATAAGAAAACATGATAAATAAGCTGTTACAGTTTTGAAAATACAGATACTACACTAACTAGAGTGAATAAAAATCCTGTATCAGATATGTGAGGACAGTCTGATATTAGTGCACTCAACTATAACTGTTACTACATTAAAATGTAATTTTGCTGCTGTGAAGAACAGTAAGCCCAAAAAAACCTTCAAGTCCACCTTCCACACAAACTAAGAGACTTAAGCAAAAGATCTCTTCTTTCTTTTGGAGAACAAAAATAGCTGTGGGAATGGGATCTTTGGGAACGGTTGTAGAGTTTTTAAGTTTCAGTTTTGGATAACTTTTTCAAAAAATCTTTAAAATTTAAGAACAAGATCAAATGAAAACATGCTCTGAAGTTAAAACAGACGGTTTAATTCCCTAAACCTCGTGAACTCCAAATGCTTCTTGACATCTACGTATTCTCCCGACTGCAGTGATTCTTTTGGGCGTGCAGAGACTTGAGGAGGAGGTATCAACTGTTGAGTTGCTTTTCTTTTCCTTTTTTCACTCCATTCAAATGCACACCAACTTATACAGTTTTCTGATGGAGTAAATTATGTGTTCTCGTTTTCTAAACCTTTGAAAAAATGATTTTCAACATATAACTGCAGAGCAAGTCCAGTTGCTTTGTATTAGCAGTAGATTTTCTAAATAAAATTTACTTTAAAGAGTATGATATTAAAGGACATTCTGAAAGAGAAGCTGCTGAGAAATTTCAGATAACTCTCATCTGCTCTTCTACTAGGTGTGTCAGAAAACTACAGCCCTTTTCCAGAGTAATAAGCTTAACAAAGATAAGCCTCGCTGTAGAGAATAGAGGCAAGAATTAGGATACTTTAGTCATGGGACAGTTTTGCAGCCTCAGAACTGGCAAACACAGACTTGGAAAAACAGCTGTTACTGTTTTTACTGATTTAAGTATGATACTGATTTAAGTATTCAGGATTGCTGACAGTTTTTAGGTTTTGAAGTAGCCTGGAACAGCTTTGGTCTACTGCTTTACTTCTTTCTTTCAGTCTTACAAACGCAGTTTCTATGTTCTACTTGAACTTCTTGTTTGTTTTGTTTTATCCTGGAGACTACTCTTGTGAGCCTTGAACTGACTTACCCACATTCTTGTGGCTAATTGTGTGGGCTACGGATTTGTCTTTGTGCTGTCTTTATCCCTGACTCTTTATGACAAATGACTCTACAAATTTTACCATATCCATGTGATGCCATAGTGCTTCTTCCAACAAGCTTTAAAGGTAACTGGCTTTTGTCTACAACCAGAGCAACCCCTACCTCTTAAGAGGAATATTTCCTTAGATACAAAGGCATCTAGTTTAATTTGCTTCATTTCTAAGGCCGCCTGACCAGAAGAGACAAAGTTTGTAGTGAGCACCTTCTAGATGGTGGTGGAGAGATTATTATTTGCTCACTGTCTTCTAGGTTTTTCCATTAAACTTGCAGTGGGAAGAGATTTGAAGATTGAAATGCCACTGCAGCTTCACTTTCCTGCCTCAGTGAAGCATCTTCCCTCCTTTTGCCTTCTTCCTCATTGAATAGTTTCATCATAAGTCACAGTATATTTATTATGCTGCTATTACTCTAATGGAGGATCTGTTTTGCAGTATATGCAATGATGTTGGAAATTATTTCTGAATTAGTTTCATTTTTAACTTCAGTAGCTGCTTATACTCCTCCAGTTAAGCCTGATGTGTTCTTATTGTCAAGAGATTATAATTTTTGTATTCTTTCTTTAAGTACAGCAGCACAAAGGCTTCTTATCTATTGACTTAAGACACATTCTTGAGTGATTGCTAATCAAAATGATGGCCAATGGACTTTTGTTAGCTCACCAGAGAAAACTCTTTCTGTATAACCACAAGATAACTAAGGTGCTGGGAAGGAGCATGTGCTTTGTGAACCCTTACAGAGCAGCCTCCCCAGCCTCTAGAAGAAAAGGTCGATCCAGTTGATAATAGGAGATGGTAGACCTAGGACATGACATATATCTAGGCCCTCCATTAGAAGATGAATGCTCTCTTTGGCTTGCAGACTAGACCCACTCCTCAAGGAAGTCTACTATCTTCCTGAGGCCTGGGTTAAAGATGTGGTGAGAAGTCTTCCCACCCTGGTACGGCTCTTGGATTTATTATCCATTATTGGTTTTTCAGGTAGGCAGCGATGAAGTTGCAAAAGAAATCCAAGGGCAACCAAGAGAGCCTTCAGGGCTTTGGGATGGCTGGTTAAGGGATCAGGAGCATAAATAGTGTTCTCCTCTATCCCTCCAGTTGCAGGGAATGAGGGAAGAAACAGAAAAACTCAACAGATCAATAACTGGTTCTGAGCCTGGTGTCACTGTCAGGATTCTGGGTTTTTTAATCATGGGTTGGTTTACGCGACACCAGGCCTACAGGGCAACAGATGGGGTAGACTTATCTCAAAGGGGAAAAAGATTTTTGCACAGGAGTTGGCAGGGCTCATCAAAAGGGCTAGATTTGAAAGGGGAAAGGGATAAAACTAGATTTGCTAGAGACAAACCTGGAGGTATCACATCAATGTTTGTGGGACAACCCAGTCCACCAAAGGGTACTGAGGAAGCTGGTGGAAGTGCTCACCAAGCCACTTTCCATTATTTATCAGCTAACTAGGGAGGTCCTAGTTGACTAGAGGCTAGCAAATGTGATGCCTTTCTACAAGAAAGGCCAGGGAGCTACAGGCCTGCCAGTCTGACCTTGGTGCCAGGGAAGGTTATGAAGTAGATCATCTTGAGTGCCATCACATGGCACATACAGGACAACCTGGTGATCAGGCACAGTCAGCATGGGTTTATGAAGGTCCTGTTTCACTAACCTCATCATAGGGAGATACTTTTTGACCTTCCTTTTCTGGCTGACATACCTGTAGAAGCCCTTCTCATTCTTTGTGTCCCTTGCCAAGTTCAGTTCCAGCTGTGATTTGTCCTTCCTGACCCCATCCCTGCACAATCGGGCAGCATCTCTATACTCCCTCCAGGATACCTGTCCCTGCTTCCACTGCCTGTGCATTTCCTTCTCTCCCTTTAGTTTGACCAGCAGGTCCCAACTCAGCCATGCCAGTCTCTTGCCCTCATTTCCTGACTTCTTACACCTAGGGATCAAGAGCTCTTGTGTTCAATGGAAAGTATCCTTAAAGACCTGACAACTCTGTTCTGCTCCCTTGCCTTTGAGGGCAATTTCCCAGAGGGTCCTATCAACTAATTCCCTGAAGAGCTGGCATTTTGATTTCCTAAAAGTTAGGGTCCTGACTTTACTCTTCGCCTGACCCCTATCCCTGAGGACCGAGAATTCCACCAGTGCATGATCACTGCAGCCCAACCTGCTTCCAATATTGACATCACCAATTAGCTCACTTGTGTTGGTAACCAACAGGTTCAGCATTGCATCCTCTTTGGTAGGGCTGTTTATTACCTGGCTTAAGAAGTTATCTTCAATGCACTCCAGAAGTCTCCTGGATTGCCTGCAGCTCATGCTGCTAATTTTCCAACAGATGTCAGGGTGGGTTGAATCCCCTAGCTGGAGAAGAGTCTGCGAGTGCAATGCCTCCTGTAGCTGGGGTAAGAAGGCTTTGTCAATAGGCTCCCCTTGATCAGCCATCCTGTAGTAGACACCAACCATAAGGTTCCCTTTGTTGCCTTGGTCCCTTTATTCTTATGCGTAAGCTTTCAACCTGCCCATGCCTAGTCTTCAGAGACAGCTCTTTAACTCTATCCATGTCTTGATGTAAAGGGCAATGCCTCCACCCCTTCTTCCTTGCTCATCCCTCCTGACCAACCATTGACAGCCACACTCCAGTCATGGGATTCATCCCACCAAGTTTCAGTAATGGCAACTACATCATAGTTTTCTAGCAACACTAGTGGCTTCTAGCTCCTCCTGTTTGTTGCCCATGCTGTGTGCATTGGTGTGGAGCTGGGGTTGTTGTTGGCCCAGAACTTCACTTTTAAATGGAGAGAGTTTGAGTGGTTTAAAATTAGTTCAGTGAAACTATAATCAAATCCATTTCTATCTATCTGAATAAGTACTTTGTTTGCCTGGCTTGACAGCAGTTAGGCTACTTACAGTGTATGTGCCCAAATCCTCTAGGAGTAGAGTATTTCATTATAAGATCACTGCCCTGGAGGTGGTGGTTTTGTAATATTTGTAAAAAACCTGATGCAAAAGTGCTGTAAGTCTCCTTGGAATTTCTGGAATTTGCTGTTAGGTTTTTTTGTTTTGTTTCGTTTTTAAAAAATTCATAAAATGAGACTGATGAAATGTGGAATCAAGGGACCAGTCTTTTCACAGGCATTGTTATTCAACTTATAATTGGTAATGTAAGCATGCCATTAGCATGTAAAAAAAAAATAAAAATCTGCTTAGTGTCATTTGAGAGAGATGCACGAACAGAAAAGGATTGCCTGCAAAATCTGTTTTCCATTTTATCAATGGATAGGTGGTATCCATTTTTTTCCTATTTGTCACATTAGGAAAATTCTTACATAAAAGAAAAAAATGAAAGCTGGTTATGTGTAGAGTCTTTTTAAGAAAAAAGAATTCTCAATTTAAGCACCTGTATTTAGATAATTCAGTGGGAAAGAAGGGCAACATAGGATAAACTCAAAATTTGACTTTAATGTGTCTTAGGAGAAAAGACACCGAGAAAAAGAAGGTTTTATTGGTTAAAAAATGCAGAATCTTATGATTCTTGTGCCACAGCACCATTTTTAAATACTGTTGCTATTACTGACATTAGTAACTGCCATATAGTGATAAGAAATAGAATATTTTACTGATCTGGTAGAATTGTGCATATCATACATTATGCTCTGTGCAGAAACTCCACTACTTCTGTGTGTTTGTTGTATGCTGGACTTGTCATCATCCTTAGCAGCAGATTTATATTAAATGTGAGGTGTAACAAGTGTTTTTTAAAGTAAAACTTTATAAAATTATTTTTTTTAATTAAAATGCTTTCATTTTTTGTGAAATATCTCATTTTTCAGAGACTCAAAGAATTGTCTGACATAGCTCCCGGAGTTGTTAAAGTGAGAGACATCCTACAGACAAGAATATTGCAGTACAGATTTCTGACAATGTCCTTGAGCTCTATCATCAGCAGATCACTTGAGATGCCAGCAAGGTATATGTTTTCTGTGTGAGGCCCCAGAATATCAGGACTTTGAGGCTCCTTGAATGCTTGAAATTTAACCTCATTAGCAAAATGCCAATTTGGTTATGTATTGCTACAAACTACTTATGTACAGCTCTGTGCTGTTGTTCTCATCACTTGCTAATCCTTCAGTCATGAAATGCAGCCTTCTTGCTAAAGAACATTCATGTTTCAGCCTGATTAAAATTTTTAAAATATTCATGAAAGAGACCCAGAAATTTTGCTGACACTGTTTTTAGAAGAACTAAATGCTCTGGAGCACATATTGAATTGTACGTGACTGCTGTGGTAGAAAAAAGCCACCTGGAGACTTCTTTTTTCCTGGGCTCCATGACAAATTTTACGTCCATCTGCACTTTAGTCTTACAAGAACATAAATATCAAACTATTTTAACTTGCACCCAGCTGAAAAATATATACTTTATGAGAAGAATGACATTATTTAACAGTACTGTACTCATAGGTTATGGATCTCATGTGGATAATAAACTTGAACCCTACACCGTATCCACTATTACATTATTGAAAAACTTTTACCTTATAAAGTTTTTAGATTGTGTCCTTGCTTTAGGAAGAACTCAAAAAAGGGACAAAGTTCACCTCACCTGTGCATGTAGGTAAATACTTAAAGCTATCTGGATTTTGAAATTACAGGTTTGTTCCTATTGAAATATTAATTATCTGTTTATCTGCATAGAGCCTGATATAATTTCAGGGGACTGAGAGGAAAACATTCTGTCTTCTGGTCAGCATTAATCATCCTTATTTCACCATTACAGTCAGCAGCTGTGGCCTTGTCTCTTCATCAACAAAGAAAGCGTTTCTTTGTAATAAAAAAAGTGATGCCAAATAATCTTGTCTGGCAAAATGATACTAGTTGGAGAAAAATGAGTAGTTTAGGAAAATGCAGTTTAACAAGGAGGAAGAAATGATAATAGGAACAGTTCAAATATGGAGAATAGGGACCAAGAAAAGAAAGTCAATTAATGAGTTAAGAGACAGGCAGCTGTCAGTGCTCTGGGATTCTATGATTTCTCTCATGTGCTAGATTTCTTGTTAGCCGTACCACTCTTTCCTGTTAAAGTATATGCCTATATATAAAGTTGAATGCATTTTCAGTGCAGAGATAAAATACTTATTCCCCCCTACTTCCCCACAAAGCAAAACAAACACTGAATTACAGAAATGCCTCTAGAAAAATTTTACTGTCAGCATTCTAGGAGTCATGACTTCTGTTCTTCTTACTGCAGTTCTGACTTTTTAGCTATGATACTCATTGCCACACATTATTTTTCCTAGGCAATCTCATTAGTTCTTGTATAGTCTTTTCTCCTTCCAGATGTTCCCATCTACCTACACGTTCAATGTAATATCCTCCTGTCCAGCTCTAGTTGCGTTTTACCTTTGCTGATATCAAGCTGAGTGGTTCTTCTCCAGCCTCTGCTTCTAGAATAATGACTCTCCTGACTTTGAGGGTATTTTAAATGTCCTTTAAAAATAGAAATAATGTAAAAGTCTGCAGCATAAGCGCTCGCTCTCTCAGGCTATTTTGTCTCTTCAAATGTAGGTCAAGATATTTTCCTTCATTCTGGTCTGAAGAAGATAATTAAGGGAGTCTAAAGTCTGTATTAATGCAATGGTAAGGACTCGGGCTGCCTTTGAAAGTCAGAAAGTTCAGAATGTATGATTCTTAGGATGGTAATATTGTTACATATGTAAAGGTAGAGTTGTATCACACAGCAAACAAGTGTCATATCAAAGTCAGTGGAGTGTATATTTGAGAAATAAGTATTTCTGATTTATTTCATATAAATCTGTGGCTTTAATGTATCATTAATACAGATTTTCACATTTAAGCTCTCTAATTTTTAATAAATTGAATAGGAATGGGCTAAAAGATGCCATTAAATTTCATGAAGGGCTTAGGGCAGCCTTAAATGTGTGTATGAAATTAACTATAGAAGAAACTAATTTTATCTATCCTTATTAAGTATTTCTAATGGATTTGTTGGTCTAGTATGAGTCAGTGTGATTAGGTAGCATTAGTAATGTCTAAAATAGTCTTTTTTTTTCTTTTTTCACAATTATTTGATTTCAGATCATCTGTAAAACACTAATGCCAAAGAATGCTGCTTGGGTAGATATTTCAAATATTGTCTTTTTTACATTCTTTATTCTTTCTTAATTGTCCTTCATGTCTGCAAATAAAAATTCTGATATTGTTTCCATTATCCCTATTTAATTTAACCCTCTTGTAAGGGTTGCAGATTGAGATCTTGCACTTGACTTTAGCTTCTGCATCCACATGATTTTTTCTGGATAAGAACTATCTATATAGGTTTTGAAACAAGACCCTGAAAATCCTGGCTCTTACAAATTTAAGATTTTTATTAAAAAGATAAGAGGCTGACTCTAGAGGTAGGAAACCAGAATCAAGTATAAGTGATAGCCCAGATCCTCCTGTGCTTGCTAAGTGTATTTTCATCCATGGTAAGAACTACATTTCCCCTGCAATGTGAGTGTTTCTCTCAGTGTGATATCAGTGCTCTGCTTTGTGCATGATGGCCTGTCTCTTCTCTAAGGTAAAGAACTGTCTTCTGATCAGGAGAGGGGGAAATGTACTTCTTGTTTCATAAGCAGATAATCCTACCATTAGATCCTCTAGGGTAGATTCAGAACAGTTTTATTTTCCTCGCAAGGAACAGTCCTGCCTAATCACTACAGACTTGCTGGGTGACTTGCTGACTCTGACCATCATCTCTGGCCCTGGCCTGGACTTGCTGCTCTACATCCTGGCTCTCTGGTGAAGTTTGTGCGAGACTTATTGCTGCACTTGTTCCCAGAGCTCACCTTCCTTTGCAGATCAGCTGCCCCTTGATGCCCCCTGACATGCTCCGTGCACATCTTTCACTCTTTCTCCTTCACTTCTCTACTTGTTGGCCTTTTTCTCATACTTGTTGGCCTTTTTCTCATACTTGTTGGCCTTTTTCTCATGGTCCTTCTTAACTATGTATCACTTCCTCTTCTACTTAACAAGAGAAGCTCCTTTGAAGGATAAGGGAGGCTGATGGTGGAAAAGCAGTACTGAAATGGTGACTTGCCACATGGAGGGGATACAGCAGAGTGTATTCTTCAGCTTAAAAGAACAGAAGTGGAGTGTATTTCCTAATGATTGCTTCTGCCTGCTTGCTGTGTGCACATGTGCTTGATAAGTGTCTTATTAAAAAAGAACTACGGAGTATGGCAGATAATTTATTGGGTTTTGTCGTGTTGCAGAGGTATATCTGCAACAGAATAAAGCACATTTACAAGTGGATCTTTACCTGAAACATCAGAGTTTTCCAGAAAACCGGTTTATGTAAGGGCTGGTTCTTCACATAAACTTAGAAAACACTGAAGTCTGAGTTCTTTTTGCAGTAGTTCCGAAGTACACCGTTGGGTACCCAATTGAAGAGTGTGCAGAACAAGAGAAGAAGCCTTGCTTATAGTAATAGTTTTAGGCAAGGAATTTATGAACAATTAGTCAGAAATTAAGTCAATATCTAAATGTCTTGCTGAAATTAGCGTTTGCTTAAATGGTGTGATTATCTTGCAGATGATGGGAGACACCAGTATGCTCTATCTACATAGGAATAATTGTTGCAGTATTTATTTTTCCGTGTGCAGTTATTAAACACAAAAAGCATTCATCTTTTTGCCTTTTAGCCTGTGCTGACAGTGAAGTTGTTCTAATATCCGTGAGTTGATTCTCTTAGAGCCAGCTTAGCTACCAGCACAGTGAGTGTAGTCTGCGAGAAGTGCTTTGCTGCCACAGGCAGATCGCATCTTCTAATGTGGCATGCTTTAGAAGAAATGTGGCTTCAATTCTTCCCCTGTAGAACAGGAATAACATTAATTCCCAAACACATGGAAGTGGCACTGTGAGGATTAACTAGTTAATGTTTCTACAGTACTCTGTGTGGAAGGGGATAACGTTTGTGCATGACATTATTGGCTAATAGATGTGATTCCAAGCTATGACAAATGGCAAAACACAGTTGTTATTCCTACATCGCCACTAGGGATGAATATATTATTTTAACATGTCCTCTGCCCACAGAAAATTTTCAGTTTCTTTTAATTTACATGCAGACTAGCAGTTTAGTAACAGCTTTTCAGGAAAATTGAGAGTATTGATGAACAAGAAGCTTGGTGCAAAAGAATCATATTGGATTGCCAGCCATGTAGCATCAAAACTGCAAGTTAGAAAACAATCCAACCATTAAGGAGTTAAGAAAGAAAGTAAGTGTCTATTTGCAGGATGCAGTACAGACAGTAATTATTATATTTAACTGACAGTCTCCAAGCCAAGTGATGCTCCAGCAGAAAGAAGGGGAAGAGTTCAGCCTGTAGAGACAAAAACTGAGAAAAGGTGAATCCGTGAAAAGATGTAAAGGTTATTAAAGTTAGCTAAAGAAAGTATTCTCCAAGCTTGCTTAAAGTAAGCTTAAAGCTCAAACATGGCGGTTTAGGGGGCCACCTAATCTCTTTTCTTTATTAATATTTGTCCTTTGAATGAAGACAACTTGAAAATTCACAGTAATGAAGATCTTCTGTATAAATTCAAATATCAAATTCTCATATTCTCACAGAACTTTTAAAATCTTGGAAACTGCAACAAGAAAAGAGATTGAACAAAAAGTAGAATACACGATAACTAATGGGCAAGAGTGAGCAAAAAAATGAAGAGTTGAGTTTTGCAGTCCTATTTTATTCCTAAACTAGTTTTATGCCAACCCACTATCATTTATAGCAGTCTTGGAGGTATTCTAAAGTCTTCCAGCTGGCCTCTAAATAGCTGCCTGCCAACAGAGAAGAGAGAAAGCCCAGCAGTGCCCCTTGTGCTTCCTGTACTGGGGCTGGGAGCTGGAGTAAAAGTGCCAGTGTTGTGCCTGCCAGAGGGGCTCTGTACCAGTTCTGCAGTCACAAGGAAGTTCTTGGCTGGGGAAACTGAGTTGGTTTCTGGTCTCCACGTGGCCAGAGCAACTCAAAGAGATCCAGACAAACTGGAGAGACTGAGATTTTTATTCTTGTATATATATTTGATGCATTCTGTGCTATTTTGTTTTGAATTAAATCTGGGTATGTACAGAAAGAAGCTGGTCCAACATGACTTCTTTGCCAGAGCTCCAGCAGCTTGCTTAATACTGTGTAACATTTTGTGAGCTACTGACAAATTCATTGGTGGGGTTGTCAGGCTAACCATATGGTTGCCTTTAGAGGAATGTACCAATTTATTTGTTGGACCAATTTTTTGATTGATTAAGACATTATTGGTAAGCTGAGCTTCAAGTTTAGTTATTTCAGAAACTGCTCTTTACTAGAGCAGCAGCCAGGCTTGCAGTTACAAAGACCTAAATTGAACTTAAGTTCAGGAATTTACCTTGAAAGTGGCAAGTGAACAGCTGTATTAGATCACTGTGGAGATTTCACTCATCTCCCTGGTGAGCATGCCAAGTGGGACAATGTTGCGGTGTGCTCAAGAGATATTAGAGACTTGGCTTCAGGTTTAAACATGTTTTTCTTTATCATCCCTCTGTGTTAGTACATAAGAGGACATAATTTATTCAGTGTGTCAAAACATAGTGGATTTATTTTGACTGTGTGATGCGATGCCTCTGTAGTTCCTCCAAATTAGCAGCATTGCTGTTCTGACTACCATTTAGACTCCTAGTAGGAACAGAGGATCAAAGACTTTTATACCACAGCTTTTCTTCTTGGTCCCTACCCATTCTGGCACTCAGGCTATATACAGTAATGGGCGTGATGAAGACCTTGCACTTGTTCCTTACAAGGGATTGCTTCTTCCCTTTCCTCTTCACTCCTGTCTGATATGTTTTGTAGACATCTAAGAGCTGCTGCATGTTATATTATTTTTTCCCTGTCCTTTTGGACCCTAAGAGAGAGAGGGCCATCTGTGATGCAGTTACCAAGAATAATTTTTACATGATTTGAGACCCTCGTGCTATTTGATATAAATGTCCTTATCCAGCCTTCTGGGAAAGGCTTTATATTTAACTGTTTCATGAGCAGCAACAGCTTTTTCATCAGTTGCAGTGTTCTGTAAACTCAGTGCCAATTGCCTTCATGTCGTTTGAGAAAATATGCACATGGCATTGGATTCTATTGTATGTAAGGATGTATTGAGCTCCAGTGTTTACTCATTGTAGGCAGCTACTACTTCAACATCAAAAGGATCATAATGAACATTTTATGTATTTTTACAAGATACGGTGGAAATCTCAGACAACTGAGTTATATTTAAGATAAAAGGTGTTTTGAGTTGGCTATAGTAGAAGTACTGTAAGAATCTACTAAAGTAGAAAATACTATTTACATGGGTAAGCTGTTGCCTCAGGAAGATGTATATTGGAAAAAGTTAGATACTGTGTCACATGCCAAGTGTCACTTAGTACTCTTGGAAATACTTGGAGATCTGGTGATTTATTAATATATTGTCAGCTGCTGTTTATAGGATCTGTTGCCTGCTCGCCTTGAATGTCTGACAGCCTTCTGGGAATTAATGCTATGTTTTTACTTATGCTAATCAAGAGTTGGTATACAAAGTATTTCTGCTGTCAAGGGAGCTACAGTAAACAGGAAACACTGACATGATGTCCTGTTGGTGGACCAGCTTCTGTATGCCATCTCTTTTTTGCTTGTTCCTCTTGGTTTTGTCCCTCTGTAACAGTAATCATCACACAGAAATTCTTCAGTTAATTGTTATTTTAATGCTGAAACAGGAAGTAAATGTTTGTTCTGAAAGCAAGGGCAAGAGGCACCCTTCTCTAATTCCTCATCTGAAATTTTGACACTTTCTGGTTACGATAATTTTTTATAGGCACACAATAGACTGTGGTTATTTTATGTATGAAGATTTCACTGTTAATTCCCTGCTTCATGGTGCTAATTATTAAAGCCCAAGTACTGCTTTTTAGCATGCTGTTTGTCCTGCAGTTATTGCTCAGAAACTGAAGTGTCTTGGTTAATTAGCTTAATTTTTCTTTGATTGTCAAGGCAAATAAAATATTTTTTGAAATTTAAAAAAAAAGTAAAAGTATACATAACTCTGTCTCGTGAGTTGTCCCAATTAAGTAATTTTTTTCAGTTATTTTTCAATATTTATAAGATGATAAAGCAAGCAATCCATTGTACATAAAAAGGTCAATCTATCAGCTAAATGCAAGAACATATGTTTTAATCCCATGGTGATTTTGAATTTGAAATTGAATTAAAGGGAAGATTAATATACTTCTACAAACATGGAACAATTTTATTCTCCGGTAAATAATATTGTCAATTTTCTAATTATATTAAAAAAACCCTAACAAAAAAAACCCAAAACAACAAAAAACCCCAAACTACTGGCAATATGAACAGAAATATTTTCTTTTTTTTTTTTAATAGCTCCAAGACAGTTGTGTTGTGAGAGAGAAAGTTGCAAATGACACTGGGTCTGAGCTGAATATCATGGGGAGAGTCAATGGAGATCTACAGAAAAATGGCACATCTTGTACATGAACTATTGGCCCAGGTGAAGTTGTCACTGGAAAATTATTCTTCTTCTGTAGAAAAAAGAAAAAGGGAAGATGCAAGTTCAGTCTGATCTCTGAAAGAACAAGGTATGTATTCGAGCAAGATGCATCGGACAAGGGAAAGTAATAGAGGTTTAATCCTATGCCTGCATGTGGGTGCGTGAGAAGAACTCGCACAAGTATTCATGAAAATAAAACGAACATTTGATATGCAAGTACATGTATGTTTGTATATGCATGTGTGCCTGTATGTTTCACGTATAAAAGCAGACTTTTTTAGACAATTGGAAAAAAACAAAGAATAATAAGGGATGTGATGTAATTCATGGTGCAGGAAGTAAAAGTTTAGATCTAGTCCACTTATCTGCTCAAAATACACCAAGATATGAAGTTATTATTTGGCAAAATTCAAGAGTCTCTGCAAGCAGGGTAGCTGATAATTTAGGTAGCTGATAAATTATAAGAAATTTGTTACAGTTGTACTGATCTTTAGGCTGATTTCCTGCTTCCGAGTGAATCTATCGGGAGGATAATAAAGCTATTTAGGTAGGTAGAGGAGATATAGATGGATAATGGATTAAGGAGCAATGAAGGCATCATGACTCACCCATTCTCACTGAGGTCTTACAGCAGGAGTTACACACTAGGGGCATATCACATTGGAACTCATCTGTAAAGGACAAAGACATTTATCAGAGGGAAAAGCTGAGTCTAGAATGCAGTTTCTAAAACTGTTGATGAAACAATTTAATGTTTAGGATTCCTATTCTCTTTCATATTCATTAATAATAGAAGCTGGGGCACATGAAATTACCATGCATAGAAGTCTCAAGGAAGGGGGCTTGTTAGCTTTTCTATTTACATCTTCTATACAAATGAAACGTGCAAGATGTTTGCATATACATTCAACCTAAAATTAGTTCCTGTTTGTAGGTACTTTCCTTCTCTTACTACTAAAATATGTTTGTCTCATCTTCTGTATCATATCAACAACTTAAATATTTCTTGCAGTTACTGAACAGACTTGTATTCAATTTGTCTTGTACTGTTGATGTGTGATGTGATTAACGGTGATCCTGAGAGCACCATTATGAGGTTAAATTCAGGTTTAAATATATTTACTTCTTTTTTCTTTTTTTTTTTTTTTTGTTTCAGAATCACAAGTATTGCTTCTGAATCACAGGTTTGGTTTTAAGTCTCTGAAAGGAAAGAAAGAGAAAGAAAGAAGGAAAGGAGGGAAGGAAGAGCCTTTGGAACACTTCTTTGGGACCCAGCTAAGTTGAGTTTATAGCCTGAAATATTTTTTTCCCTGTCTATGTGGCTATATTCAAGCAACCAGTGTTTGTGTAGATTAGCAATTTGGCAAACTTCAGTGAAAAGAGAAGCACTTTAAAGTCCCACATGGAAGAATGTGTTGGAAGACATGTTATTTAGCTCAATGGTTTAGCTTTATTAAGATTTGGTAAGATGGCAACTCATTTTGTACCGCAGATGGATGAACTGTCTTGACTCGTTAATGGTACCTTAATTAGACAGTTCCGTTACAAAAATTCTACCTATAGTTTTACAAGCATTGTGTTTTAATTTGTCTTTGAAGACAAATATACATCCCAATTATTAAATCAAATAAGGACTTGTTGAGTGACTCATACCAAATATAAAATGCTAGAAGTGTGAATATATTATCATGACCAAATCTTCAGTGTTGCTAGAGAATGCAGAGGGAGGAAAAAAAATCATGGTTTAGTGAATTCACTAGACCAGGTTGTCCATGGTTTCGGAGACAGTGAAGTTATTGGGGCTGAGTAACTTTTTTCCTGATATACATAGCTTTCTTAGAGAGGGACAGATTCCTTGGTTCATTTTGGCTCCTGATAGTTTGCTTTCTTTGAAAGTGGTCATTATATGGGTTATCCAACGGTAAGGTCATGTGTTCTTTAATGGGTCAGACATGCTTGTGATCTCCAAAATTTCTGCTTTGTTGATCAGGCTGAACTTTTCAAAAGGCAAAAGCACAAGGATGTTGCTCTAACATTCGAGGCAGCTTATCTGGCTTCTGTGGGGCTCACTTCCAGATCTAAAGGGCTCATTGCACTTACTTTCCAGTGCAATATCAACACTGGCACAACAGAGGCTCGAGAAGTGTCAGGCTTTATAAAGGGCATTTTGTCCATGCAGTATTTGGTGTATATGTTCTGAAACGGTGCTAATTTTTCTAGTGCCAGTATTTATGCCTACCGTGCGCTATACATATTGTTAGACAAACAATTTTAGTCACTCTCACAGCCAGTAATTATTCAAAATTCTGGTTTTCTTCCTACTTTGGTGTTGTCTTATTGGCATTACCTTTTCTCTGCTGCAGCAAAATCCAGGATTCATTTAAAAATTGCTATTTTATTCTGATCAAAATTGGTATACCAGTAGACATATTTTTTTAAAATACTAATAGTCAAATAGTTAAATTTTTAAAATGTTAATTATGTAGAAATAGGTTCACCGTAACATGGATCACGTCTGTTGTTTCTTGTATTTTAAGGTCAGTTATTGAAGCCTTATTGTCCCTGTAATTAAAAAATACTTTCTTTTTTTTTCTATCACTATTCAGCATTTGGCATTGTCTCGATGATAAACTTATCACTTATGTAGGCAGCATCTTGGTTGTTACTACCTACATTTGTAAACACTGCTCCACTACAACACAGTCCTACCAGCTGATTTGTATTTTGGAGTTATTTAGCCACACTTTTGGAATATTTAAAATCTTTATCCCCTATATGAAGGTGCAATTAAAAAAACAACTTTAAAAGTTTACTATTTTTTTCTCTTCATCTTGTGTTTTTTTGAGTTGCTGCTGGTGATTGCACAAAACAAAAATTCTGTCTAAAGATCCAGCCTAAAATTTGATATTGGCTAGAGATTACATTGGTTCCAGTGTTAAATTTTAACCTATATATTGTGACATGACTCAGAAAATTATTTCAAACTGTAGTTAAGCGTTTGAATAAATCCTTGGTCAAATGGGTTCAGTTGCTGAGATTTTTTTAAAAAAATATCTATAAAGATTTCCTTCTCCAGTCATCCTTGCTTATCTTACTTATCATTGTATGAAGCAGGAAAAAACAGATCTTTCATTTGATCCAGATCAGTTCTAGGAATTCTAAGTATTCTGGGTCTTTCCTGCTCTCTTCCTTTAGCAAATGGTAGTTTTTTCAGGCTTTTTTCAGTATTAGTTTACTCCCTGGATGTTGGCAATATGTGTAACACAGTGTTGTGCATGAAGTGAGAAGGGGTTCAGTTATTACATATTATTATCATATCATATATTATCATATATTTTTAATACCCGTTTTCTATTTTAAGGGCTTCACTTAAAATATTTCCAGCTTGGCCTGATGATGCTCACAAGTTACAAGCCAGTAGTGTGTAACTAACTGGCCTTTGAAAGTATGGTTAATTTTGTATTTTTGCCACCCAGTCAGTATTTTTGATTCAGTAACAGAGCAGTCAACTTTCTGTCAGTAAATGAAAATAGAAGCATGTCTCATTTGAGGAAAAAACCACCCCATAACTTCCTCTGTCAGTTACTGCCAATTAGGGAGTCTACTGAATTCAGTTTAGGGGTGCCATAAGCTTTGACAGATACAAAATCAGATGTTGATGTGCTATCATATTTGTATTTATTGGTCAAGAATAAATTTGGACAATAAATCAGAAAAGGGTTTCTGACTGTTGTGGAATAGGTTAAGAGGGTGAGGAAACTTCAAGGTCTTGCATCAGAACAGAGCTTGCTAAAGTGATGAAAGAGATTGGATCTAGGAGAGAAGGGCTCATGAAGCTGAAAATTAAAACACATACTTAGATCTTACAATTATTAATAGTAAATGTAATAATAGGGTGTGTATGTGGTACATTTATCTCCCTTGTACCTGATTTTAAATATGTGGTTAATTGACCTATAGAACTAGTTCTATATTAAAAAAGCAAGCACATGATTATTTTATCATGCCTTACCTCTTAGGAGGAAGAGTGCTGAAGACTGCACAGTATCAGATTCATACTGCGGCATGTGCAGCCGAGTGGTTTGTAAAAGCATTTGACCAATACTTGAATGTTAGTAATTAAGGTAGTGGAAGGCCAGTGATGCAGACCACCTGACAAAAACTTGCAATGACACATACTAAATACTTGCAAAATAAATATTTGAAATAAGGCACACTGAATAGAAGGAAATGACTACTTAGTAAGTTAAAAACAAATGAGTTTGGAAATTTAAAAGGCAGAAAAAAATCAGAAGCTTTTAACAAGAATCAGAAAGTAGAAACCCTGCACTGTAGAAACAAAAAAGACAGGTATAAATATTTAAATAGAAACATTACAAAGAAATGAAACATTGTTTACATTATGAAGCAGAAGCAGCTCTGATTAATGCAGTTTACAGCACATAGTTTTATAATAACAGAAATTCTGCACTGACGTCATAATAGCTGTTACATAATGAAATGACATTATACCAAGAAGAGGTTTACAACAAAAAATATACGAAATTTAGTTACAATTTATTTTAGATTGTATACAACATATATTCTTATGGAAAAATCTTTTAGCTGTTTGGTCTACACAGCAACTGTAAAATGGAAAGCATCAAAAGATTGTAGTTTTCTCATCTAATTAATCTAGAAATCAGAGGACTTCAAACTAAATTTTCAAGGGACCATGAGCTCCTGACGAGAAGAGAAAGTAGTTGTTTGTAACTGCTGTATCAGTTGAATCCCTAGGAATAATTTTTACCTTCTTGAGATGTGCTTTTGTATGCCAGTGTTCAGAAAACTTGGTACATCAGAATATATGTATTGTACCCAAGAATGCTATATTGGAAATAGTCTACCCTGCAATTTCTCTTTCATTGAACAAATTCATGCTCTTTTCTACTTAAATAATATGGTATTGGAAACTGACTTTCATTTCAATGTAATTTTTATTCATAACAAAGAAGGTGTTCAAGGTTCTTTTTCTTTCAGTAAAAGAATCATAATTTTCTTTTAAAGTTCTTCATTTTCTTCCTTTTTTCAGAGAGAGTTGAGGTATAAAAATAGAAATATATTTAATGGTGCAAAGTGCCTAGAGGCTTACAGCCTGCAATTTAATGTTTTATTCATAGTTTTCCTCAATAATTATAGTTATTTATTGATCTTCATACAATTCTTTTCAATAATGCTATAAATTTTAAATTTATGTCATAAAATTATTTTCTGGAGTTTCAAGATCAGTTTTCCAGTCATAAAAACAGATATCCATATGCAATTCACAGTGAGCATTGGTTGTTTTATTTTGCAGAGTGCTATATGAATTATTTAATACTTTCCTTCTTCTGCTTCTGTTTGCAACGACTGTTTGCTTTCTGTAGACACAGTAATGCCCTTCATTTGCTTTTCATACCTATTTAGTCTAACTTAGATACTGTTTTTGTGAGCTACCTTAAGTTGCATGATGAAAAAAAATGACTGTGAAGGTGATAAAGCAGAATATCCCTTTGCAGCTTAACCTGCTCTGTGATAATTTCCACTGGGCTTTCCACTGGACAAACCAAATAGTGTTCTGGTGCAGACAATGAGCCAGTGACTTCCCATGGTCACACGGCACTGCTCTCTGTGCATCTCCAAAGTGCTTTTTTTGTACACTTTCCAGAAGAACTCACAAGACATTTTAGTTAACTGAATTCTTCCTTGATCTACAGAAATGTAACTGTGTCAGTTTTTTTCTGTTTCTGATAAGGGATCACAACATACAAATCTGATAGCTACAGTTAATTGCTTAATGTACATCAGTTTATATCAACTTGATCTCTGTATACTTTTCCTGATGCAATTTATTTCCTTTTTTTGTCTCGCAGACTGAAATCAGTCTGTCTCATCTGCAGATGCTGTATTTCTGTGTAGCTTTTCTTACATTATATCTTTGTAATACTCCTTCTGTTCGTATTGCTTTTATGAGTATTTCTCTGCTGTGTATCTTCTTTTAAAATATTCTATTAATTTCAGTCTATCCAATTTGAAATCTTTCTAGAAGTTTAATGTACCATTTGAGTCATGCAGTTATTTGAGAGTTCCCATTTACAGCTGGGCAGTAATACACTTTCTACTAGACCTTCTAGTTAGGGGTATGCTTCTCTGATCTTCGGTTACCCTTCAGCAGTACCTCAATTCCACCACGGGAGCTTGTTAGTATATGTCTGTTCTTCAGTGAAGACAGTAGTCAAACCACCTTATCAAGCAAGAAAAAATATACTTTCACTGAAGTGTAACGCATAATTTATGCTGCAAGCATTCCAGTTAATTAATCAATTGCACTTAATGCATATTTAATGGTGCATCTTTAGGTCTGGTGAACAGTCATAAACTGTCATGTTTAGTTCAGCAGGAGTTCTGGATTCAGCAATTTGCTCCAATATGCTGAAGGGCATCACAATTTCAATATTAATATAGACTTTAAGTGCGTACAGTTGTAATTTCAATACTAGTAACAAATAGTCACTTGGGTGTGCCACTGAGTCAGCATGGTTTAGATGTGCACATATGTTTGCAGCTGAGCACCAGGAAGCCGTCCTGTTAACTCTAGTAAGTTTTAGATCATCACCTAGGAGATTTTTCATGCACTGTTACTGATTCTGCAGTGCATCTTACCTCTTATGCTTAAATCAGAGCGATAACTCTTGTATTTATTGAAAAGAAAAAAGAAAACATGTTAAAAACAAAATTGAAGAATTTGTTGTAGAAGTTTGTTCTAGTTGCTGATAAGCAACATTGAAGTCACCTGTTGCATATTTTAGAAAATTCAGCTACTTATAAGCAATGTTGAGAGACACCAAATAAGGTGTACAACCTGTATAAGAAATTAACTTTCCTTGTCACATATAAATGCATATTTCATTGCAATGCAACTACCTTAGCTCAAGAACACACTTACTTGGATGGTAAAAGATAAGTGATTTTCAAAAAGAATTAGTTCAAGAGTCTGTGTTTCCATTCAAGACTTAACACTGTTCCCGTGAGATTTGTGTCTGTGTCTGCCCTGATCCAGCAGGGTCTTATCAATAAGTCTTTCTGCAGATAGACTTATTTTTTGGAGTCTCTTGCCATCCATCCTATTTCTATTTCTCTATGTAGTCATCCATTTCATCTGATCAGGGTTGCAGACGACCGGCTCTGCTGGGCAGGCCAGCCATTTCTCTAGTACCTAGCATATCCTAGGTAGCCTAGGAACAGGAATCCCAACTGAAGTTGTGAAGCATAGTTGTAAGGTATTCTATGTAACTGTCAGGAATCACATTTTACAACTATTAAAAAATAATAAATATTAAAATATAACTTTCATTTTAACTAAATATCTGAATATGTTGGAATAACAATGTAAAAGGAAAGCATGAAGTATTAAGTAATGGTGTTAAAAAAATCCATATGCATTTTTTGTCAGTCTTAGTAGCAAAGTTCTTGGGCTTGGGTTGGGCAATACCTTTCCAAGAACACTGAAATGAAGAATGCATTTCTTTGTCATGGACAAGACTCTGCATGTACAATGACAGAACTTCCAGACTGAATCTCCTCCTGGAGCCACAACTGTGTAAGGATTCAAGGAAGGGACTTATCAATGACATAATGAGTTATTCACACCACAGAAAGACTGGGGTGCAAAGAACTTGTTTAGCTCTATTTTAAAAGTGTTATATTTGGGTAGGGTGTGGGATTTGGGATGTTAACTCTCCCTTTCTGTGATTTTAAATATTTGGTTAAGCAGAATACATTGTTCACCCTTAACCTCGATCGGCTTTTGCAGGCAAGTTTTGTGTTTGAAATTCTAGCTGTTTTTTATGGCTGTACTTTTGAGCATCTTCACTTAACTATTCTTAGAATTGAAGACTTTAAGAAGAGACCATGATGGTCAGTTCCTATGTTGCCTTGTGTATAATATAAGGCGTATTTTCTAGACAAGCACCATTAAACTGTAGTAAAACCCCCCTGTGCTATTACTTAGAACAGTTCTGTTTATCTTAACATTGACACAAAATTGTCTTATTTCTATCCCTATGATTTTTTTTTCTTTCTTTAATGTATGAATTAGTAACAGTTACACAGAGAACTTGTCAGACAGGTGCTTTTGCACAATTTAGCTGAAAGAGCTAAATTATCTGGACCATATCATTTGGAGGTGAACTGCAATAGCAGAAGGAACTGTCAAGGATAAAGAGAATTTGGTACAATATCTTACATGAGATCTTACATCAAGTAAAGATGGGATTATTATTATTTAATATAGAAGTGTGGGTTTTCATTTCTCTTCCTCTCTTCCCTCCTCTCCTCTTTTCCAAGTGAAGTTTCTCATTATTGAGATGTTGATGATGCTAAAGCTGAGGTGGCTCAGGAAATTTAGCTTGCCTGTAGATTATGATTTCAGTAAATTGAGTGGGACTTTTTTCACTGTTATGTTTATGGAATTGTTTTAGCTCTGTGCTAGGCATACAGTTCTTATATCTGTGCCATTCCTGAATGAAGAAAATTAGAACATAGGAATAACCTGTCATTCTGTCTCATGCAGTGAAGGTATACTGGATTTTGGGGGTTCAGTTAAATAGTTGGGTGTTAATCCTGTTTTGTCATCCCAGATCCTGGTTCATAACTGGAAGAGACAAAGTGAGATTAAAGTTCTTCTCTGAGAGGAAAACACCTAATCTAATGAGCCTTCTACCTACAAATACTTTGTATGAAAACAATTATGAAATCTAAGGCTAAACCGAGCCATATAATATGGCTAAAGTGTGGAAAGTAATCTAATCAGTGGTCTTTCCCAGTGAAAACAATCGAGGAACATATCAACACATAACTTCTTCCTGGATTTGTCATAGAATGCATTTCAAAGTACCTTTAACAATTGATTAATAGTGAACATATGGTAAAAAGAGAAAATAATCATAACAAGAGCAACTACTGAGAATATAGATTGGCAGATAATTTGAAAATGTAAATACTATGGCACTCAAACAAAACCAGAAAAATATATCTTAAAGTATCAGCAGGAGAACTTCAGTGGATGTAAAATGAGATTTGCTCCATTTTCCCTAGAGAACCATAAAAATATATTTGAAATCTGTGAGATGTTTTATTAAAATGCAGCATATCCCTCTTAAATTAAATTTTGGTATAGGAAAAATGACTTTGTGAGCTTTATATGTGAAATTTTACTCTAACTCATTCCTAACAGCAGAGCTATAAAACATTCCAATAACAGATTCCTCATTTTAGTAGTACAGCTTTCAAAATGGGCAAAACACCCAACTTTGCCTAATTTTGTGATCAATGCAAGGTCTTTGTGTTGTCTTTTGCACAAGTACTTCCAGAGAATGAAGTCATTATGTAAAGTAAGACGTGTACAAAGACTTTCTAGGGAATGTGTGTTTACATGGTAGAGCAGTATAAATTTCTGCTCCTACTCTGGATTCTTTCTGGTAAAGTCTCAAGTGCTAAGACAGATGTGTGAGGGCTGTTTGCTCTCATCTGTTATATTTGTACCATTAGCATATTGAATATGTCTGTGATGTTTTGTTACCACCAGTTTTATAGGTGAGGGATAGAGCAATAACTATAAAACTTAAGACACAATCTGGTTATCTTTCTGTTCAGGAGAGGAGCTTTCCCTGCCCATATGAGACTGCTGTTGCCAGGCCAGCTTCTGTTTGAATTCCTGGCAAAATTCAGAAGTTCTCACATCTGCAGTGGAAGTGCATTTTGATAACCAGAGGAGGTGCTCTAAATTTTTGGTTCTGTTCAGATTCCTAAATCATAGTGGTTTGGTTTGGGTTTTTTTTTTGTTGTTGTTGCAGGTTTTTTTATTATTTTTTTTAGCTTCTATGTCACTCACAGCTTGCAAAGGTCAACACTTTAGATACTTTGGGATGAATTCAGAGTTTGTATCTCAGTTTGTATCAGATAAATAAAATGTTTATCATTGGCTCATTTCTTGCCTTTTTCTCTTGGAGGCTGCTGTTAGTGAAAACATTGTGTAGCTGCAGTGTCCCTGTACTTCTGTGAAATATATTGAGCACTCTAAAAGACGCGCAAGTAACTTGCGGCCTCTAGGATGTGTGCAGAAAGAAGCCTATATAGAAGTCTGTACTGCACACTAATTTTTAATTTTTTTCATTAAGAAGTAATTTTAAGAATTAGCAGCTTTTCCCTAGATATCATGAATTAGCATTTAAATTATTGGTTTCAAATTAGTTGCAAAGGTGTAGCATTTTATGTAGAATATTTGCAACTGTTCATAAAGTGGTAACAAGATAACATTGTTCAGACTGTAATCTTTTATGTTCCCAGAAGCATGGATAGAAATTTGACATTATATTTCCTTTGGGCTTCCCTATACTCTTTGACCTTCAAGCTTCTGTTCTTCCTGCTTGTGGCAGTACACAGGTGTGAATGGAACTGATATATTGATGACAACAGCAGTCAACCTGTGTTTTCAGATTGTTTTACTAGTAGTAAGGAATGTAACTAAAAAGAATCTATTCCCATTGTTATTAATTAATTGCTAAAAATTAGTAATGGCAAAGCAGTATTAGGAAATGTTAAGTACACCTATCCTAAGCGGTTAGCTGAAGTGCTTTTTTTTTTTTTTTCAGCCACAAACTGCAGTAGTATCAGGTCAGGTGTGCATTTCCTCTCTTCATCTAAGAAGCTTATCATGTACAAGGGACTGTAATATTCATAGAAACATGAATGGAATAATAGAATCTGGCTTAGCTGAGCACTAGAATTTGAATTAGGCACTTTGGCAGAAGAGCTTAGATGACCCTTGTGACCCTTCCTCTGATGCTTTGACAAGTCTGATATCGTTCTAAACCTCATCCTTACTGTGTGCTGCATCTCTCTTAAACTCTCAATTTTGCATAAATCCGAAGGATGCAGAAAAGCAAAATCAGAAAATCTATGTGTTTTGTCTTGTAATAAGAGAACTATTTTGCTACATTTTGCATGATACAAGCTGTCAAGTAGAATTATCAAGCAATGAGTACACACTGATTTAGCTGAAATCTCTATAGATTTGAAATTAATAGTGAAAGATTTAATAGTCCAAAAAGTAAGAAACTTCTTTACTTGGTATTTAACTAATTCTGCTATGAGTTACAAAACTTTAGTATTACTTTTAAACTTCTGTGTATAATAAAAGTTAAGGTTTAATAAATTATTTGGCTAAAGAATTGTATGTACCCAATAGGAATGATTTACTGTACAGCAAAGGAGCAGTTATTTGCACTGCTCGTAGTACTTGAGTATATAGACCTGAGATGACCAATGCTGTTAAGAGTGTGCTCAAGTCATCTTTTCAAGTCAGCAAAAAGGGAGTATGTGTCAGGCACTGAATTCTCAGGATCCTTATCTCCATGGATACTGTAATGCTGAGGACAGTGAATACTGTTTGTAATTATCCAGAGAGACAGACACAGCTGGAGTAATGATAATTATTTTTTATTGGATGGTAGGAAATAGCCTTTGAGCAAACTGTTTCGAGTCCTCAAGACTTCCCACATTGTTTTCTTCCCAATTAAGTGGCCCATGGAGATATACTACAGAAGAATTTCCTATTTAAAGAAGAAAAAAAACACCAATCAGCATGTAGATATAAGATATAGATATAAGGAATATGTCGACTGAAACACAACTGATTCAGAAGGGCTAATCAGTTCTTTGTGGGATTTGTGGCATCCTATGGTATATAATCCAGCTTAATTGTCCACTGTGCATTAGTGCAAGTCTGGCATTGCATTTTGTTTCATTCACAGTCATATTTAACAATTCCTTCAACATGTGTTATTGCATAGGTAACTAAGGTAAGTTGAATTTAGGACAGGATTGCTGGTTTTGTAGCAAATAAGAATTATTTAAGGGTGCTATGACAGGATATAGTATATTCAGGGAACAAAAGTTTACTTAGGAGGAACCCAGTGATTGCTAAATCTAAATTTTAATTGCAGCTGATGAGTGTTAGAACAAGGTGCATAAAACTGATGCTGAACCCTTTCACTTTTCTGGGTTTGGGCTGTGTCGTCTTCCATGTCACAGCATAAATTGGAGTCATTGTAAGGCAGCTAAATTACGTGATCTGTGGCCTGCAAAAAAGATTCAAGATCACTGTAGAGACTAATCAAGCCTAAAAATCTCTCCAGGTCCCTCCTAAATTGTTCAGCAATTAGTTTGCGCTGACATAAGCAGAATCTGTAGCTACCAAAGATTATCACTGTGATGGTGATTTTTTTCATGCTTGCACATTTTTTTTGCCTCTGATGGAACATAACATCTGTAATATATATATATATATATGCAAATGTGTCACATTTTTGCTTGGTTTTATTGTTTTGCTTTGTTTTTTTCTTTTCTTGAATAATATAGCTATTTGATAAAGCTTATTGTTGGGAGTCAGTGTGGACTTCTTACAGGATTTAGCAACAATTCTTAATAGTACTTTCATGTTTTCCATAAATTAGGAAATAGTAAACCCATGAAACTACAATTTCAGTAGTGTTATGTGTTAGAAAATGATTTTTTGCTACATTTTGCCTACAAAGCAAAAAAAAGAAAAAGAAAGAAACTTTTGAAATCCCAAGTGATTTCCAACTGAATGACAATAATGTATAAATTCAACCTTATGTGTACTTTGGGCTTAGTTTATCAAATCACAGCATAACTTTACATGAGAATAGAGAGGTCTCATTTATTGCACATAACTACTTATGATAATCTGTGTCAGAACAATTACTAAAAACTAAGTGGGTTCAACTGGAAAGCAAGCTAGTGATACACAGATAAAGGACCTGGTTAGTGCTAGTTAACAGTTATTAACAGTTATAGTAACTGTTAGCTAGTTAACAGCTTAACAGTTGTGGCTGTTATTGATACATTTTTCCAACTTCATGCACAATGTAGGCAGTGGTATTTATAGGCTTTAGGGGGTTGAACTTTGTAGTAGGGTTAGATCCTCATATATGGCAAGGACAAATGTTATATTCCTTTGGAGGATGTTAATATACTATGCAGAAGTAGCTCAGCAATTCTATTTGCCTTTCGAGTTCAGTCCATAGTTATAAAAACCTTTTTGTGGGTTTTTGTTAAAAAGTATATGTTTTCAGGGACATGAATGGACAATGTACACTGATATAATTGCAATTGAGAATAATCAAAGTTTGCTAAGGGCGGGTGACCGTAGGGATCCAGGCATGGCTCAAGGCATGGCTCTTGTTTGGAACCAACTGATTATGAGGCAGCACATTAATTGTGATGACAACTACAGCTTGTGTGACAGTCAAATCTAACTGCTCTTTCTGTTACTATTTCTCAATAGAACTGAGCCAGCCAATGTAAAAGCTCAGCTCTAGGTATTACCTGCTAGTTTTATTGCTTTCTGTGAAAACGTGAGGATGGATTACTCTTCCCCATAAAACCTAACTTATGATAGATGCAGTCTTCTGACCACATGCTTTCTGTTCTTCCTGGTCTGGCAAGCTTGACGAGAAGCTGATCTGCATTGTAGCTAATCAAGATGCTTCGCTTCACCTCCCTTTTGTCAGCGTACAAAAGCTCGTGTCAGGAAAGCTTTCAGAGGTAATCAATCCAGAAAAATAGATCAGCAAAAGGAAAACATGGTGAATAAATATTTCATTGCATTGTGTAGGCCTGTTGTTTTAAATAGCAAAACAAACAGCTTAGTTTGTTTTCTTTACGTATTTTAATTATCCATTTATTTTGTATACAGACAAAATAATGTGTTTATATGCAAGTATCATCCCAACATTTGGGATTATTTATGCAGTATTTGGGAGCATACAAGTTCCTTGACCGTATCATGTTTTGGTAACTGCTTCCCAGAGTGCAGTGATATGTCATCTCAATGTATTAATGTACTCTCACTGAGGCATCCTTTCCCATTAAGGATTGTTATGGCTACAGCAATTTGTCCCACTTTATTGAATTTAGATGTGGCTGTGGGCTTGGCAACAGTGGAACTCCCCAGGGTTATAGAGTCCTGACATTCTAAATACTACGTTAGATGTTTGAAAGAGCTTTTTCCCTGGTTTACACTGCTAGTAATATCCCTTTCAAATTGGGAATCAACTTTACAGAGCAGGATTATATTGACAAGGGCAAATGGTAAACACACACACATACAGCCTGCCTGATGCTTAGCATAAACTTTTCTATGACCTATGAGAGATTATTGTGTGGGTCTGCAACTAAGTGGAACATATATTTCCCAAGAATTTACAAATGTCACACAGCGAGTGACCTCACAGCAGTGTAATATGCACATGGCAGGATCAGCTATGTGAAAGTAAAAACATAATGAAAGTAGTTATTAGTGCCTGTGGAATACTGACTTATGGTTATCAGCTGCCCGTTCAATGAGAGGGGAATCAGGTCTTCTAAGTGTATAAAGACAAAAGTTCTGAATTGAAGCAGTCTTTTTTTTTTTTTTTTTTTTTTCCTAGAGGAAAACATGAGGCAGATGCACACACATTCTACTTTTACACATTTTTATCAGCTGTGTTGAACATTTTTACTATGTTCCTATGAGCTAGCCACACAATGTGAAGTTAGATCCCCACAGGCAGCATTTGTGACTGCATAGCTGCACAATTATATATACTGTGATGGTATACTGTGAAATTGTAGTCTTGTCCTACCCACTGAGGAGAACTGGAGCCATGACTCCTTTCAAAGGTTACAACAATATTTTAAATGATAAACGATATTAGATTTTAATGTAAATATTCTGGTGGTTTTAAAATATTTTGCTATTTTCTAAAGGCATTTTTTTTGTTTTGTATGTTGTATCTTTTCTAAACTAATATTTTTACTGTTTTCAGTAATCAAATAATGAGACTAACTTTTTCCATTGAGATGGATGTTTTCACTTCCATTCAGTGATCATGGTTTTAAGATTTCTTCCCATGCTCTTACCAACCTTCTTACAAGTCGTTTTAGGTTGTTACTGAATGTAGGAGAGGTATTTCTACTTCTGGCTTTCAGAAGGAGATTAAATCATTTGAGCTTTCTGTCTCACTGCTCATACCACGTCTCTTTTGATCATTTTATATTATAGCTACAGTAATTCCAGACAGGCTAGGAGTATGTCCAAACTTATTTGAATTTCAAAATTCAAATGAATACTGTACAACTGTACTTGTTTAAACACACGTTAGAGATCGACAGGTTTTTTTTCTGGAGGTATATTTCCATTAACGTTGCTCTGTGGCTAACAGAATACTTGTAGAAACTCCTATAGAATGTGAAAGACGCAGTTCCTTTCTAAACATGAAAAGTCATTAAGTTCAGTTGCTTATTTTGAAAGTCTATTTGTATCTAGAAATCATCAGGAAAATGTTTTAGTTGAAATGGGATGATAGAAAGAAAAGCATCTACATTTTACATTCCTAGAAAAAGACGAGGTGGCTCTCACATCCACACCAGCTGACAACAAAATTTTATCTAAACCCTACATGATCTTTTAAGCAGCTCAAAACCTGAATTGATGCTTATATTTTGGCAAGACGTAAAGGTAATCTTCTCTGCTGAGATTTTCTAAGGCGAATTTTATGTAGTGAAATTAAAGGTTATTGTGTTTATATTTTCAGTGGCTTTGAAAGACTCAGCCTTTGCTTTGCAGTTTTCCAGTCCAGATGTTTTTATGTTTTAGGATTCCTGATCGAAGGGTGGTATTAACCTTGGGTCAGGACAAAGGTGGTATATGAAGTATGTTGTGTACAAAACTGTAGTATTTGAGCTTAAAGTTGAAGGGTTCTACCTTCTCTAAATGTCTGTGACAAAAAAGTACAGGATTTTCTTGCTGCCTACCAGTGTAAGTTGCACATGTATTCTTGTCATGTATTACAAGTATGTCCTCCAGGCCACTTCAGAAACATTTCATTGCTTGCTGAGTGGGTGGAAATAGGATTTTTATGGTCATTTGTGGAGCTCTCCAAATACTTACATTTTCATGTGACTTAGTCACCCAAGAAGTGATAAGAGCCGTTGTGTTAAATAACACCATATTTCTGGCTTAATCTCCTTTCATTTTACTAAATCTTGTTGTAATGTGAGTTGTGATGTACATCCAGTGCTTTTATGAAAGTGTTTTTGTCCTTTTACAATGTAAAAAGTTTTAGGTGCCACATGATTTAGGTGCCTTAGAGAAAGTCAGGACATCTACTTTGGTTGAAGTTACTGGAGCAGATAGTGTCAGCATGGTTTGAATTTCAGCAAGGAAAAATTATCTGTAGATGAAACAGCCTAAATATGTAGTGTTCATTTATGTTATTCCAAATTCATAGTATTTTACTGCAGTTCAGTTTAACTGATGGAAATGACTATTGAGAATATCAAGGGACCAACTTGATTGATTGATTTCTGAAATTTCCCCTAGCAACTTAATTGACTTACACAAACATGATACTTTTTCTAAACTATAAAACTAACATATATATGCAGCCTAAGCATGCCTTTATCCAAATATCAAATTCCTTCACATTTGAAACATGTCATATTCTCTTTGCCATTTTACCATCCAGTTTGAACTTCCTTCCAGTATGTCTGACTGCCTTTCCAGAGTCAGAAATTATTTCTGAAATTCTTCAAACCATCTTCTGCTATATTCCCTTATTTTGTCTTGCCTCATTAACAATATATGATATTGAGTTTGCTACTTCCTCAGCAGCTTGCTTCTCTTGTGATACTGAGGGCATCATATTTTTACATACAGTTTTTTTGAGACAGTGACTCTTCAGGGTCTTCAGGACTCTTCAGACTCTTCTCCCACTAACTGTCCCGTTGCACTGTGCAAGACTTTGTAGCAGTGTTATGTTAACAGCGTGCCTAAAAATGACTGAAAGATACCCAGCAGTGAAAAATCTTCATTTTTCCCACCTGTTTAATATCTTCCTAAGATTTTACTGCAATAAGATATGCATATGCATTGAAAAGCCTGGGAATAGAATGCACTCTTCTCTACCGTCACCTTAACAGGAATCTATTTCTTCTCCCTTGTTGGCAGTCACAGTGTAGTGTGGTGTTGGTAGATGCTCATGAGGAGTTTGGTGAGTTTGAAATGTTGTAAATGGTATGAGTATTCAGTGAGTGTTTTAGGGCCTGCACCTGTACTCCACTGCAATAACTCATGAAACCGCTATCAGGAATACTTGCCAGACAATTAGGTTTAGTTAGGAGAAAATTAGACTGTGATCTGAAGAGCACTTGAAGGTAAAGCATTCTGTTTGGGAAGCTGTTGGAAAACCAGCCTGGCTGGTGCTCTGCAGCTGGGAATTCTTTCATGACTTCTGCAAGGACAGTGGTGATACTTTTCATACGTAATCAGAAGCCATAGACTTTTAGTGAACAGAGTAGCTTACACTTGGCCTCCATGAGGTGGAACTGAGAGCTTAAAGATTTCTTATCTCCTGTTCCTTTACCCATGACTAACTGTTAGTTACGCTGCGTCTGTGTCTGTTATTTTAGGGCTACAAGGATGCTCTGTTTCACACCCATTCTTGGAAGGTACCCACTACATCAACCTACACAGCGTATTTGTCCAGTGTCCTGAGGTTATCGTATCGATTGCCGTAGCTTCTATCCTCTGTTTTCATCCTCCTCCCTTTTACTTCCAGGTGTAGCCCAGTGCGTTGGATATACAGAAGGTCTTCGAATAAAACAGCTAAGATGTTCTGCACAAACTATCACACTTGTCCTGAAGATAAACTTACACATTATTCCCATGAGAAAAAAATTGTCTCTGGGAATTACTCCCACTTTTGGACTTTAAGTTCTAGGGTTTGACAGACTTTAGGTTAGAGTGTCATTTATATCTATTCTTGGCAATTAGCTTGATTTTAAATCCTTTAACCAGGAAGTGTTAAAGGATGTGAAAGCCTCACTGTCAGTGGATTTTTCAAATTGTGTAAGATGCTCATGGGCTTCAGTGATCCGCACTAATGAGAATCTTTATGTGAGTAAACAATAAAATGAAAATGTTTCTGAATTCCTAATTATTTATACAGAGAATAAATTGCATTCTTTTGTCTCTTAGAATACGTCTAGCTTTAGCATGAAAAATTATTCTGCTCACAGTTTTCTTATGACACCTCCCTCAGTTTGAATTTCTTCAGAGGACATTAATACATTTATCTTCTAGCAATACTGCAATAATGGAGGGGGAGGAGCAGAAAGGATGAAAAAACCTCAACCAGAAATGTATATCCATATTTAAATGATGGGATTTATCCTGGTCACCAAAGAATGTCTATCCATTCAAAATTCCCTACTTAGTGACCATGGGAGATGCAGGGGAAGGAAATCTTCAGAAGACCTATGGATGGCTAACTCAAATTCTGTCAGTTACTGAAAATGAGCTGTTCCTAGGAGTAAGGGTGTTAACTTAAATTTCTGATTCAATTGCTGAGATTTGATGATCAATTTGAGTCTTAGATAAGGTATTTCTGAAGGACTTTATGCTATTTATCATTTGTGTACAATTTGACACATCTGAGATTAGGTCTCCAGTTCAGAGCCAAGAGGGTATAATTGCCTAGTGTAGTTAACTGTTTTCAGAACCTTAGTAGGCACCTCTCTGCATCTTCAAATATCTAAATACCTTGGCAATGTTGACTGAAGAAGCATATGTGGCTCCAGCTGAAGCTGAAGGCAGAGCTGGGAACGGATCCAATATCATTCAAGTCCCAGTCCAGTGCATCAGCACAAGTCATCCTTCCTCCTGAAATTTATCTCAACTGTGCCACAATTCTGTGCTCAATTCATTAATTTTTAATGGCAGGTACTATCTACCTTAGAGTGAATTTAAGATTTAATATCTTATTATTTATTGGTCACATTGAGATCTTTATTAAAAAACACTATAGTGCCCTAAGTGTGCCCTTAAAATTACTTGAAACAAACATGTTCATATGACTTGGCATAGTTACTCCCATTTTCTCCAGTCAGAGAGCAACTTTATATCCAGTAGGTCTAGTGTTCTTCAGAAAGCTGTGCACTCCATTGATAACATTTGTAAACAAAAGAGTACAGGAGAGAGCATTTCTTCAGACAAGATAGTCCAGTGACACCAGTGATAATTTTCAACAAATGCACGTTCTAAGGCAGTGTAGAATTCCGGAGAGGACACCCAAACTTTGAAAGAAATCTGATTACATTCTATTTTTACAAGTGTTTCAAAGTGTTTCACCTCCACTTTCCACCTTCACTTTCATACTTAGAGGGTTATTCAAATGCCCCTGGTAGTCCTTTCAGTATTTTAAATCTCCTCAAAATAAATCTAAGTACTCAAAAGAGCATAATTTACATTACTACAGTTTTCTCAGGAAAACCTTTTGTTTAGAGAAAATTAGACATAATCAGGTACTGACTGTAGGCAATCCAGAGTAAGTGTTACTGAAACTGCATTACAGATTCATTCATTGTGATAATAGCAATCTGAAAGCTAGATATAAAATTAAAAACTTTTGTTGCCAGGGCCAGGTGATAGTCCAGATTCTGTTTTTTCACTAATTAGTCAGTCTGAATGTCTAAAGCAAGAATGAAGACATTGTTAACCTGCAGAATTAAAAATTCCAGCTGAAGGTCTTCAGGGAAACATTGCGGTCCTGTTGCTCCAGGGACAGAAAGTTTTATAGCTGGGACCTCTCAAGAGAAAGCATGGTAATTTCACAGTATTGGAATAACCTTCTTAACAAGTGTTAATAAATGCCTTAACAAGACTCATTAAATTGTTGAAGGAATCATGTAAAGTTCTTCACAGCAGGAAATTAAAAGATACCTGACATCGGGAGAAAATTCTTGTTTAAAAAAAGACAATCATTGCAAAGGCATCAAATTTTGGGTAGGTTTGTAATGAAAAACACAGCTTAATTAAGATGAAACTTTGAACTGATTATGTGTCCTGTCTTTATTTGATGTAACATGCATTTGTATAATAGATAATATATTTTATGAAGTCTATATAAGTTATATATTTGGAAGTCTGAAGGAGCAGTGTGGTGAAATGTATATATGTACATTTGGGGAGAACTCAATTTTTCTTTAATAGACCAAGTTGTGGAAGATTTCCTTCAGCATTAATAGAAATTTTGATTTCACTGTTAATCTCACATAGTATTGGATCAAGACTGCAATAAATGGCCAGCCATTCCCCACTCCCAAGTTCCTGGATCATTCTGTGACACTGGAGGTTATTGCCTGATGACTGCAGAGTTTGAGGCTACCAGGACCACATGGAGCCTTTTTTTCAACCTGGACAAAACATTCCTTTTTTTTTTTCCCCCCAGATCCTTGCCTGATTAAGAAGGTGGGTTTATTGCATAAGATTTTGTGGTTAGGTGGAATCAGGAAGTTCACTTGTAGAGAATGTGAACATCTGACCCCTTGTAGAACCATAGAAAGATTAGAGTTGGAAGGGACCTTAAAGATCATCTACTTCCAACTCCCCTGCCATGGGCAGGGACACCTCCCACTAGAGCAGGTTGCTTAAAGCCCCATCCAGCCTGGCCTTGAACACTTCCAGGG
>JAOQGH010000077.1:20808762-20855509 GCA_025769975.1 Gallinago jamesoni | reverse complement strand
TGGAAGGGACCTTAAAGATCATCTACTTCCAACCCCCCTGCCATGGGCAGGGACACCTCCCACTAGAGCAGGTTGCTTAAACCCCAGCCAGCCTGGCCTTGAACACTTCCAGGGATGGGGCAGCCACAATTTCCCTGGACAACCTGTTCCAGTGCCATTTCATTCAAACCCTTCACTTAAATCTTTTAGAGTGTGGCTAAGCAATAATACTGGTTTTGTGTTTCTTTAAACTAATATTTCCGCTCTCCCCTTTCCTATTTTCAGATACATTTAAAACCTGAGAACAAGAAAGCTGGATATTTTTAGAGCCAAATTTACATGTTGGGAGCGTTTGTTTTAATCAAAAGTACGATGTCTCGGAATTTCAGTGCACTCTAAGGGATAGCAGAAGCATAGACAGGGTAGTGCTAGCTCTATTATCTTCTGATCAATCAAATCCATTAAAGAATCCAGAGAGGCTGACAAAAAAAGAGAAGTCATCCAGAGAGCAGCACTGTAAATGCAGCAGTCATGATGCGGTAAGTACAAAGCCTGTTAGTAGAGCTGCAGAAAAAGAAATGGAGGCAAACACAGCACATAAAGAAATTCTATGTTTCTATTGACTGTACCATATTGTATACCAATGTGCAATAAAGTATTTTTTCCAGGAATACTAAGTATGATATAAAATAAAATGTAATACTGAACGGTTTGATAGATGTGAAACAAATGTTTAGTGAGATAAAGGATAGTAATGAAGGGTAGTATATTACGTTGCTATTTTAATAGCCTATCAATGATGGGATATACTAAGGCCATAGAATGCATTTGCTTGTGGATGCTTAATCTTTTCTTTTTTCAGGGAAGAGAATATAGCTGGATGACTCCTGACTGTACCTGCCAATACTTAAATGTAAACCTTTCCTAAGTATCAGTAACAAAACTCCGTCCTTGACCTTTCTGTACATTTTTCATTTAATCTTTTTGCAAGAGAAAGGGGTGGGAGGGAATGACACCATTCCCTGGTTCCTGGGAATGGAATGGAAGGGAAGGAGAGCAGAAAAGGAGGTGGTCTATTTCACAGATATTAATTGAGAAAGCAGATCTTTTTCCTGTTTCTGCTACTAAACTGGGCAAGTCAGCTAATGTTTTGGGTACCAATATGTGAGAGTCTGTATCTTGAGGATCAGTTTTCTCTAGCCACAAGAAATACAGAAGGGATGTAAAAATGTTAAAATTCTTATTTGTAAATGGTTTAAACTAGAGTGTCTCTAATGGCTGCTCTTGTAGATTGAAATGAAACTCTTTTAGGTTCTAATTCAGCAAAGTCTTGAATTACATTGCTGTCTTCAAGCAAAAGTTGGGTTCAATTGGTTCCATGTCTAAAATTACAGGTATGCCCAAATGAATGGCTGAATGACAGCCTCGCTAATGGCAGTAGCCTGGTAGCCTGGACACACATTCTTTGAGTATTGGCAAATATTAGTCACCTGAAATATTACCACTAAGGTAAATGACAAATAATGTTTGATTCCCATAATCTCTACCGTCCAAAGTAGTATATGAGCTAATTTTGAAGTACTTAAGAGCTTCAGGATTTAGTGAGTCACATTTTTAATAGTTTGGATTTTTTTTTAATTTAAGCACTTGGTTCCACCTTGCATGTAAAAAAATAAAAACAAAACCCCGATACTATGCAAATCCATTTTATGATTCATATTTGCATCAGTACCAGCAAGGAGAAAGACTGTAAATATGAAAGACACAGTGAGGCATGATGGATAAGATTTTTAAAAACTTTGCCGGAGTAAAGAACTGAAAATCTTGCACTCGATACTGAACTATATAATATTGGTTCAAGTGTTGGAATTGATTTTACAATATATTTGTGATATTGTTACTAGAAAAAAAATATGGCTGCTCTTTTCCCCAGGATGTGTATTATCATTGTAGCTTTCTCTGTTATGCATATAGGACTGTTCTGAATTGTAAGAGATGTGAAATTGGCAGAGGATGAATATGCAGATGTAGTCTGCAAACGCTCTGCTTGTGACTTCCACAGGAGGTCACAGCAAAAGAGAATATCTGATCAATCACCCTGTCCCAAATCAGCCACAGGAAATCATTGCTTCTGGTATGTCAGGGCTTTACAGATGTCTATCTGATCATTGTGTATTGCTATTCAAAAGTCTTTGAAATTTTCAAGATACAGACATAAGAAGCAAGACAAAATGTTTGACAAAGTGATGCTGTTTTGTAAAATACAGAATAACAGAAAGTGACATGAGACGAACCTTCAATATGCTTAATTTTTTCCTGAAGGTTTGACTTTTCCACATGTTAGTACTTCAACCTGTTACCTGCAAGCCAACAGAATGAAGCACTGTTGGCCACACAGAATAAACTTGGAAAGCAAAGCGCAGCAGCAAAGATCCATATGTGACTTTACAAGACATGATCCTAATTTTTAAGGAACTGGCTCTGTAGCTAATCTGCATTTGGACAAATGATTGCAATGCTTCAGCTGCTGGGTTTAGATACCTCTTTCCTTCCTAATGGATGGTGTGGCTGCTGTTCAGAACCTTTATGCGACCAAACGTAATTTTCTAAGTCTAGGTAGAAGACTGGTCTTAACATGCAGGATGGTTCTGACTTTTGTAATAACAGTAGCTATGGTGTCAGAGTGACTATATTACACAACGGGCTTCATGACCTTAAAGCCCCTAGGTTTGCTGTTTTGCCACTTAGCATCCCAAGATCCCTTTACCACAGTAGGTACTAATCTCAGTTTTGCACCCTAGACAATCAATACGCAGGAGGCCTAAGAAAATGTCTTACCATTGTCCCTTGACAGTGGAAAAACTGAAATACATTTTTTTCCCTACATCAAACAGCTTGCAGTTCAAACTCAAAATACAAATACCTCTTTATGACTGTGAAGGAAATACTGTAAGTCAAAGCTTGATTTTCTGTAACTTGAAAGATAATGTGATAAGTCGTAGGGCCCACCAGAAGCCGGGAAGCTAGTTATTTTTGTGTTTACACTTTCCCTCACTCCCTATGACATTTATTTAATTAGGTAAATTCATAAAGGAGAAATTTGATTCAGGATACATTTCTATTAAATACCAAGGAACGAACTATAAGTTTACAGGTTCTTTTAGTAGTCTTTCTGTCCTGTTGGTCAGTGGGCTTAAAATGGATGTGACAGGAAAAAATAACTTTTTTTTTTTTTTTTTTAGTCTCCAACAGGAGTCTTTTGCAGAGTGACACAGAAGAGTAATATTAATCTAAATAGCAAGGTCTATGTTAAAAAATTAAATTACTCTTGCTGTTAGTAGGCCTGATGGTGTATAGGTAATTTTTCTCCTTAATGTATATTCTTAGATACATTTGATCCCTCCTTTCCCACTCTCCCCTCTTAGATACCATTGGCAACAGCTTATGGCTAGAATAAGAATTTGAATGAATTCTTGTTTGCCATCACTAAAAGCCCTGCAGATTTTTCCATTATTTCTCTTTTCCCCTTGCCCCTTTTCTACTTACACCAAATGCTGGTTTGTAAAGAACCTTCCTGAATCCATTCAGCATGCTGAATCCCTTCAGCATAATGATTGAACTTATTAGGTAGGGTGTAATTTCAAGTGAAAGAGTCCTGAGCAAAGCTTACTTTTGAGATCTGTAAAGGCTTGGGGAAAGAATAGGGCATGATCAAGCAGGGGTATCTGAGAGAACTCAGACCCAGCACACTTTGCACAGTTTAAACTTACATAAACACTGAAACAACAACAAAAAGAAGCAGAGACCTGAAAGACTGCTTTCCTGGCTGAGTAGAAACCCTTCCCAAGAGAGGCAAAGATAGCATGATGGCTATCTTAAAAAAAAAATAATTATGGCAAATCTGAACTCCTGGTGACCCCTTTATTAAGAAGGTGTCTAATGCCTTTGTTTAAAATTGTAAACTACACAGAATCTGCATAGCTATAGCTGTATATTTTTTAATCTGGAAAAAAGCTTATACATTGCCTTAAAATGCTAACATGGCAATGTATAAACTTCATTTCCAGATGTTCAGACATCTAAGTATTTTTCCAAATCACTTTCAAACACCTGCGTAGTAGAATTAAATGAGTATAATAGACGAGAAAGTAATTTAATTTCAGGTATTGAGATTGTAATTTAATGGGAAAAAAAAAACCCACAACATTTGAAAGGGGAGCGCTATTTCCTGGCTCTATTATAGAGCAGTTACTGAGAGAGGACATCTTGTGGCAGTCAGTGGCTGAGTAAGTGCACATGGCCACAAAAAGAGTTAAGGTAGCTGTTGCTTTTGAATAAAAGTACTAAGAGCCCTATGGTGCTTTTCTCTGAAAAGATGAGGTTACAGTTTGGTATAGTTAACATGTAACTAAAATATAAATTATCATTGCAAAACCTGCTACTGTTTTCTATTTGCACTTGTTTTCCTAAAATTTAACTTTTTTATCAACATTTGGTTCTTAAAATAATTTTAAATTTTAAAATAAAATTTAAAGTAATTTTTGCAAGGTCAGGAATAATTCCTGTTTGAGCGAGAATTCATAAGAATGGTTTTGATCGTGTTAAGCTTTTTTGGTAAACATTATATATTGCTATCCAAACATCCTTTGTTTATATTTTCTGTGCTATTTTTTCCCAGTTCAACACAGAAATACCTAACTTCAAGATAATCAACATTTAAGCTGTGGCTCTTGTTCTGAGAGTCCTTCATAATGAGCATAGCTAGTTCAGACTGGGAAGGTACTGTTTTCCTAACAGGTTTTTGACTTAGCATTTAAGATCATAAGATGTTGACATACATGAAGTTCTCCTTCACCCAGGCATGCGATATTTCAAGCTTATACATGTAATGCTGAAACTTCAGTAGCCTAGAATTTCTCATTTTGTAGATGGGTCTGGGGCCATCGATAATATTTAACTTCATCCTATGATCAGTTTTACTTATATTTTGACTCAAAAAAATCACTGATGTAACTTGTGATGCAGATACGTACTTCCTGTGTACTTACAAAAGAAAGTCCTATTAGCTTCAGTTGCAAAAGAAATGCTGAAGGGTAAAAATCTTGTAATTACAGGAGAAGAACACTCCTAGGAGTCTTGAGGATTTTCAAAAACAATGTGCAACAGCAAAACAAAATTGAGGAGTTCATATTGTGAGTGTGTTCTTTTGAGAACTGGATCATGGCAGGAATGTTTGCTGGGAGGCTCTGAATCTCAGTCTTATTCATCAGCTTATGAAAAATGATGGTATTTAAAAAGCCCAACTGTTTTTTAAAGATATGTGAGGCTAGAAAATCGATTTGTGAAACATGATAAGTAACGGTAAGTACCATCAGCCTGGCACTTTGTTGGAACTTCATTTTTTTTATACCTACATTAACAGCAGGGATGATAATCTCAAGTTCACACTTTTGATTCAAAACTCGATTTTCTCAAGTTACATATCTATAGAACCCAGAAAGAGCACTTCTCAGGTTGTTTGGCTGTGAGAAATTAATCCAAACAAACAGATTAGCATTACACTCCCATTGCAGTGAATGTAGTTAATGAATGTGACAATAAGCTGAAGCACATCTAATCAAATTGAAATGAAATTATTATTACCAAATGATAGTGTATATCACCAATTTTTAAATGGAATGACCTCAAACATTAACTTAACGTAAAATGCAGGGGGAGTTTCTCTTGGCGCGTGGGCAAAGATGAAGGCTTTCTGTTTTATTATTCACTGTCACAAGAAGAGTGTCAAAATTCAATCACCCTTTTGTTTTATTGATAGCCAGAATTTCATTAGCCCTGGTCAGGTTGGAGGGAAGATGAAACATGACAGCTTTTTATCTCTGTGTTCATATGGTTTGCAAGTGAAACCATAAAATGGGATTCTGCAAACCTCCTTGGATATCTTTTCTAAGACTGCTGTCAGGGTTCTAGTATGCCTTTTTACAATTTCAGCTGCTAATCTACTCTATGTGATAGTTACAGTTACAAATTATTGTTTATATGTTTTGCTATTCTAGGTCAACTGCACGTGTACATATACATATTTCTGCCCATCATTTGATATGATTCTCTCCTGAAAAATCCAGCATTTCGCTGTGAGGAACAGGCATTCAAGTCCTGATACAATCATGCTGCTCAGGTAATAATCTTTTTTTGCAGCTCTGGCACCTTAGTTCTGATGACAGCACTGAACCAACCATTACTGATGTACTAGAGACAGAAATAGTTGTGTTAGATAATGCTGCTGGAGTTCAGTGTAGTCAAACAGCAGGGATTTATTGTTATTGTGATGACATGGAGCACTTGTTTTACTGTATATTTTAATTTCAGTTTCTTTCCAATTTTAGTCTCTTTTCCATGTGATCAAAGTTTTATCTAATTCCTTCTGTTAAATTTTTCCTTAGATGGTTACAATACAATACAGTTTACAGTTTGGACCCAAGATGTTGAGTCTCACAAAAAAATAGTCTTTGTAGTAGGTTTGCATGTGAATGCCAGTTTTACCTACAAGAAAATGAAGTCACGGAGCTCATCTTAAGCATAAACCCTGTCTCTTAGTGTCTTAGAAGTTGTATTTTTTCATGTTTGGCAATCTCTTTTGTAATTAGGAATTTTAGTTAGTGAGACACACAGCCACATTAAATGGATCACTCTGAAACCCTGTACACTTAATGGAGGCAAATATAAGGATCCAATTGTGCAGCAACATCTGAAGACAAAGGACTTTCATGGATATAGAACATCAGATAGTAATGTTGAATCAAGTTAGGGTTGGTATTTATTTTTATAATTTGTGTATTTGGTGCCCATGTTGTCATAGACAGTGAACAATACAAACATGCTGATGCTCAAGAGGAGAAGCCTACTGCCAGAGAAAGTAGCTCTGTCCATATAGCCCTGCTTCTGGCTCTGTTATGCTGACACCACCCAATATGCCAAAGGGAAAAACATGCTGAAAAGCATTTTCTGTCACATTTATGTCTCTTACCCCTTTTAGTATTACTTAGGATTACATTTACTTTTCTTAGTATTAGACTTCCATATTTACTAGATGTGGAAAAGTGATTCAACCATTATTTATTTAAGAACTAAAAACTATTTTTAATCTGTCATCTCTGCTGGAGTGTTTAAAGAATTTTCAGGCTTAGAAAAAAAAATTAAATTTCTAATCTTCAGGTCATGGAACAATCAAATATTCAAACCGCATTTTCATCTTTAAATGTATGAATAAATAATTAATGAAATTTGTAGGTACATTTATTTGTGTATGTATCTAAAGTATTAGAAATATCAACTCAGTGTGTTGCTTTCACATGACTTTGACAGATATTTGAAAACCAGATTTCGTTGTGCATAGCAAGAACACTTATGTATGCTTAAGAAACAGCAACTGTTTGCACCTTATGTGAAAGAATATGAATAGGTAAAAATACATATTTTTCCCCTCTCATATCATCTCCTGAATACTCAAACAAATGAATAATCAAGAACAATGTGAATTCAAAGGACAGTGGGGGAAATTCTGGAACACCTTAAGTCAATGGGAATTGGGTTGTTGATTTCAATGTGGCCAATGTTTTACCTGATTCATTGAATTTCCAACCCTTATGAAGATGCAATAGGTAGGTCATTAATAATAACCATGTAGTGTTACACTACTGTACATTAAATTCTGATACGAAAAGTTATTGTATTCTCTGTACCCGGTGGAGTGTTGGTGAGGATACTCACACAAAAATGAAATTCAATTGGGCATCTTATTCAAGATGGAAAATATATGCTGATTGCAGCAAGAAGTACTTGTTTTTTCCTTTTTTGAGAGAAATATAGTCATGAAGCACAGCCTAAACCTGAGCCTAAAACATTCCCCTGATGGCTTTACATTTTCTTCAGATGTCCTACAGCTCTTCTATCAACAGCCATTACTTCAAGATTAAGACACATGCAACAGTAGATATAAATTTAATATGGATGATTTGAAACAGAAAGGTTATTTTAAATTACCGCTGTTCACAAATATATCGAATCTATAAAATGGAAAGTGTGCACTTTTGCAAAAGAATTATGAAATGCCTTTAGGAATTTGGAAGCATTTTCTGCTGGTAGCCAAAATATCACAAGTGAATATTAAATAACTTCTGAATCATTATGTTCATTCTTCATCTTCCTTTGCGAATTTTTGAGTTACAAACTAGATGATTTTCAGTTTCAAGAAAGTACTTAAAAATGCTTTATTGGATGACAATAATTACAATATTTCTGTAACTACCAAAGTATAAAACTAGGGAAATAATAACTTTAAAAATTAATCCATGGAAAATTAAGAGTTTGTATCTCACTAGTTTTTCTAGCTGAATTTTTAATATACTATTTTTCAAATGAGTAATCTGTAATTGCTTTTAGTATTAAACAGATTCTTAGATAGTTTGATAATCAGAGTGACATAATTATTCAGGGTGATAGACTGAGTTTTGAAAGATGAGGATGGCTTCCGTAGTATTATCTGTTTCCAGATACAAAATAAGATAAAATCTCAAATACAGTTTTACTTTGCAGGCTAAAAAGTTATATCCTGGAGAAAATATTTCTGCTATTAAATTGGGATGCAGAATTTAAAAGAAAGTGCTTCTCCACCGAGTCGCAACTATGTACAGCATTCTAATTCTAACACTGATATATAATAATCTCATTGGCTGGAAAGATACTCGAGAAATGTACAACATGTGAATTCTATTTTTCACATATATTGAAAATCTTAGGTCACTTTTGAACTGGTGCCAAAACCATGAGGAGACTCTGTTGATTTATTCTAAGAAGGTAGCAAGAAAAACAATGAATCCAGTCTAGATATATGAAACACTTTAAGAGGTAAAATACAACCAAATAGTGTAGATGACTACTCAGTCAAGAAAAGTACATTTGGCTGTTAGTCTCTTGTTAGATTCATCTACAGTCTTGATCACTCAGCCTCTTCACTTAAATACATTGTAAAAATGGCTTTCAGGCCAAAGTACTGAAACAGCTGACACAGCCAGAAGAACAAAATTTGTTGTGTGATTCTATTTAAAGTGATATTATATATAATTCCCAACATCAAAGGAAGGAAAACAGTCGTCTTCATCCTACCCTACTTCTTTACGGCAGTAATACATGTTGTAACTACCCAAATAATCCAGTCCTTTGTTTTCATTTTAAATTTATCTCTTTGCCCTGTTGTCTACATAGTAGCATCTCTGCTACTAACAAAATGCTTGCACAGATACTATGCCATCACACCTTCAGTCATAAATAATGAATATACATATATGTTAAAATATACATAAATAGAGTAAGACTCATACTATCACCTCAAGTACAAAATGCTTTGGCCACGAACCCGTAGAGGAAAACGCCGGAAGTTAAGAGAATTTTAAAAGGTGGAAGCAGTGTTTCAGTATGGGCAGGCACATAATGAAATGCCATCAGGTAGGAATTGTAAGAAACAAGTAAGGTATATTAAAGAATGCAAAATGACCTGTGGCATAAAAGCTCTTTTCTACTTATGTATATATGTATGTTGCTTCTGCTTCTTTAAAAAAATGTTACTCCTTTAAAAAAATGCATGTTATCGTGATGATGGCTGCAGCGACAAAAATCAGGCAGAAAGCACCGTTTTCGTTTTTGTGGAGGTGACCCAGTCCCTCCAGGATGTGCTTCTGCTCCAAACCAGTTCAGCTCCCTCTTTGTCATGCTGCTCAGCCAGCCTGTGTATCCTGCCACTGCCTGACTGCCACACTCATCAATCACACTCAAGGAACAGGCCTGTGAGATTTGAAAGTCTGCTGGCTTAGGTGCGTCAGGGATTTGGTACAGTTCTTAGGTAATGTTATCCTCCTCTGACACATCAGCACAATTACTTTAAAATATACTTAATTATTTAAACAGTTTTATGGATGACCGCAAGAAGTTAAGCAAAGATATTGCAGTGTTACAATTCTGAACCATGGCATTGCCCTCCTAAGAGAATTAGGGTAGTTCACATACCACAGCATATAAAGGCTACCTCAGTCTTCAATTCATGCAGGAATTACAGCATAACTACACCGGGAAAAAATTCGCTTTTGTATTTTTTTTACTAATATGTTTCAAAATAGTCTCTTGTGCAATGTTCTTTCTGTGTTGTTGCTTCCTTCATGGTTCATTTTTGGATTGTTCTCTTAAATACAAAAGAGACATCTGAGAGATATGCAATTAAAATGAGGACATAATGGAGATTAATTTAAAGGAGGATTATGAGGGGGGCTCTAAATCTAACTATATAAATAAGGACTACAAATGTAACCCAGTGCATTCATTAGTGTGATTGGCAGAAATAATTTAGCAGCCAGCTGAGAAATGACATTGAAATTGTTTTCTTATCCTATGCACTTTATCAGATGTATGCTAAAGAATTCCAGCTCTATCCAAAGTGTCACCTTGACCAATTCCATATTCCACTTAGTGTAAAGGAAAACAAACTCCCTCCCCTCTTGCTGTGTTGGTGCAACTGGCCTGAAGAAAGGGTATTTGGAAAGTGGTAGAAAATCTGACTATCTTTCTATCCCTCATTTACACAGATACACTGACAGAAATAGGACAGACTACGAATAATTTTAATGACTAATACAACTAATGCTCTAATAGCTTTGGATTTCTTTTTTTCTTTCATATTATTTCACCTCTGTGTATGTCCTTGCCACCTCCCTTGCAGTTCTGGAGATACAGGCCAGGCAGTTTCCCTACCTCTCTATCTTGCCTGTTTCACCTCCCTGAAGTCATGCCACAGGCAAGAATTCATAAAGGTGCAATTACAGCTACCGTAGAAATGGACATAGATACCATCAATCTGTATAACAGGTTTTGAGAATAGGTTGCTATGAGGCAAATGCCTATGCATTTAAGGTAATACTAGAGGAGCCTCAGCTGAATTCTTCCTACCATCTATCCCCATTTCACTGTGCATTTGAATTGCCCATCCTGCATTTCAGAGTTAATGTCTATTTAAAAGATGGAAAAGGAGGACTCCTCACATTGATTTCAGAGGTGTATTTCAGTAGAACTGGCCACCCATGTCCAATCTGGAAATCAGTGTAGCCACAAAGACTTTCTTCCAAGCATGTTCATGTCAACAGGAGAGGACAGCCTGAGAAACACTACACTGCCATTTATGAAGAGCTTTCAGAATGACATGCTCAGCTGGAAAATCTTTGAAAAGCAAATGAGCTGTGCTGTGTGTCTGTGGGAAGCAGAAGGCAACAGTAGTTACCTTTGAAAAGCCTGACTTAGGAAGGGCAACTTGAGTAACAGACTTTGACTCAAAGTACTTAATGAAATGTCTTTTCATTCCTATAATGTAAATACCAAGCTAAAAAAAAAATGACCTTAAAAATATAACCAACCCATCAACTAACAGGATACAGCTGCTGACATTATTACTTGTGTTTCACCTGCATTATGGCAAACAGATTGGAAAAGCCTTTAGTTAGCATTAAATTCAACTGGATAGTTTAAATGACACCATGATGATTAATTAGCTCAGGATTCATTCCAGAACTTTTGCAAGTGCGACACAGTTGCATCTAAGGATGGGGATTCCCAAAGCTATAAAAGTAATTTAACCATGACATCCAAAAACATGGAACAGGTTTATTCCCAAAGACAATGTCCTAAACCACACAGTAGCTGTAAATCATTATAGTCTGTGGATTTGAAACCAAATTCTCTTCCTCTTAAGTGCTACACAGCTGTAGCAACAGGTCATATAGAGTCTTTCTTCCCTTTTATTCCATGCCAAATAAGCCAGAATATATTTACAGTGATGACTTGAGTGCCTAAAGAGACACCCAGGTCACTGGGCTAAAACCAGAAATGATGGAAAATGGAACAGAAAATGGTATTTCTAGTTGTCTTTCTTCTCGTGAAGATTATTCTCAGAAAAGGAATTTCAGCCTGTCTGTTTCTTCTTGCACTCCACGTGCACAAATCTGAATTATCTGAAAAATTATCATCTGTTTATTTTACGTGAATACTTACATAAAAACTATTGCTATGAACCCTGTTCAATATATGCAAAAGCTGTATAATGTCCAAAGGGCATTTCAAGTAAGTTTTTTGAATACTGGAAATAATAGAGACTAACTTATGAAGTCTTCCTATGTTATTTTCCTTTTGAATGAGATACAAACCTGTAACAGTTCTGTCCCATCTGGATGCTCTGCTGACTATTAACTCTTGTGCCCAAGTTCCAGTATTTCTCTCATTGAGGGCAGTAAAAACATCTGTCCCTTCTGCATATCTGTTAGTTGTCTGAAACTTTTAGACTTTTAATAGCAAACAGGTTTACTTTTATCAAATCTGGCAGAGAGTAGTCAGTGGGTTTAAAAAATCACTTGGAGGAGGGCAAAAACTCCAGCGAAGAGGATTTCTTAATATCCTTAATAAACAAACCTGAAAACAAAGGTGCTAGCAGTATGCTATCATTCATATTTCTATGGCCTATACCTTACATATGATGATTCCCTTCTTTGTGAAAACTTTATTCTCGTTGTCTTTCAAAACTTCACATTTTCACCTGCTGGTCACCACAAGAATCTTTTCTCATTGCCTTGCTTGCTCAGAAAGCACTGAATTCTGTCTAACCTATGCAGATGTGTGTCTAGGACTTGGGAAATGAAGGTTTGAGAGCTCCTTCCTTCCCATCTCTTCCCCAGCAGAGCAAGGATTACTCTTTGAGGAGGATGCTTTTTGGGGAGCCCATGATTCAGTCTATTTTTACAGATTTTTTTTTGGTAAAGGTTGAAGGTTTAAAAGTATTTCCTTTTTAAAATAATGCTATACCTTTAAAATAATATGCATCTTCTTTTTTTTACCTTGTGTTCTCTGGGTGACACAGCCTTTATGCAGCCTTTATGCAGTACAACTTTTTTGCGTCAATACAGTCTAACATGGAGGTTAACACCCTATGTCTTATGTTGCCAGAGGCCCCACTAATCCTGGTAGCAGCTGCTGGAGAAAGGAAGTGACTGCTATGGTATCTGATCTACTTTGTGGTCTTTCAAGATGTAGCAAAGTTGAGCAAATTCCCCAAGCTACTTGTCCTACTGAAGACAAGGACTCCCTTGAAGAAGGGAGATGGAATTTATTTTCCCAGCTATTCCCAGGCTAAATTGGAGAAGAGACTGAGTGCTGGGTGACAAAAAAAAAAATGGGACCACAGTATGAAAACTCCTTGATAACTAATGATCTTGGAGGAACAACTTCTGCATACATATTCACTGAAGCAGAGGTTCAGTTTATAGGATGCTTTCCCATACAAGATAGAAATAACTCCCTTGGGTCTGTGAAACTCAGCCATTTTGAACCAATGTCATCTGGGCATATGAAGGAAACTTTGTTCCATGCAAAATGAACATTTGCTTAAACAACTGAATTTTATCCTACCTTCCTGTGGGGATTTTGCGTGACTGGACTTAGGTAGTATCAGATAAAGGAGAACCCAGAAATGCTCTCCCTACTTCTCCAGTCAGATGATAGTCTTTTGATAACACAGGATAGCTATTTCCCCTTCAACATGTAGATTTGTATAACTATAGCACCCTCCTTACCCCCGTTACAGTTCCTGCTCAAAAGTCCTTGCTGCAGAGGTCCTTCATGTCCAGTTGTACCTGCATGAACTTTCTTCTCAGGGAGGCCATGAGTCAGGAATCTTCCAGTAAATGGTGATATATTTCTTCAAGTGATGTACTTCTTTGGTAGATGTGGACAATGACATAAATTCTGTCATTTTAAGTTTTTACTATTCATCTGCTTTACACTATGAACTTCATGTATTCGAGTAATTTCTAAACAATGTGGGTCCTGCTCTCAGAATGGAAGTTAATTTTTTTTGCCATAAAATATTGCTACTGCCCATATAGGAGTTATCAAAAATTTCTGTGGCAATTTCTTGCCAAAATTCTACTGGAGATCGACAGTCTTATGTGATATTCCTAAACATGCTTGCATATGTCCTGCTTCTTTGGAAAATCACCAGCATGAATATAGTTCCCGTTTTAGATGTGTAATGTGCTGAAGTTACTGGAAATTTGCATGCATAAGTATCAACACTCAGAAGTTTTAAAAGAAAACAACCCTTTAAATGTATGAATTCAAACAGGAACTGTATGTTAGTCTACATTTTTAACTGTTTTTTGTAAGACTATATGCAGACAGATATCCCACTTAAAAAAAATCTAATAATAAAAAATATATGTTTGTGTTTATATATCTGGGGTATTATAAACAGCATTTTTGTTTTATGTCACGTTTATCATTCATTCTTGCAATCTGTTCTGCAGTTACCTATAGTTTTTATTCTCAAAAGGTACCGGTAAAGAGAGTGAACAGCTTTTTTTTTCTTCTTTTTTTCCTTTTTTTTTTTTTTTTCACCTGTAAGTAGGCCATGAAGCCACAGTGAGACACTCTGTCAAAGTTGTATCAAATTTCTGTGAGCCGCTGGGATCCTGGTTCAGAAGGTCAGTGTTGAAATTCTACTTCATTTCACAAATGTATGGCCGTGTGCTGCCATCTGTCTGCTCTGCAGCTGGGAGTCAAGAGTGCACCATTAGTTTTATGTACCAAATTGCAGCTTTCTGAAAAGCTCTTAAGAGTCCTGCTGTACTATTTACCTTGTTTCAAAGCATTTTCTCTTGGTCTGCTTTGGCTTTTTACGGGAAAGCAGATTGCAAGGCTGAAAGGTTTGACATCTGTAAACAGGTTCTTTTTCTTTGCCCCCCGAAACAATGCCATTATTATCCTCTTCATATGCAAAAGGAACCAAATTAGTTTTGTCTGTGATATCTGTCATTCTCTCAACTATTACTGTGACAAAGTACGACCATATTCCAACATACTGTATGACATCTCAAAATGCTAATTAAAGCAAAAGCCTATCATAGGCTTTTTTGTACCTCATTGTTCATAAAAGCCTCCGAGACTGCACTGGGAGTGACTAGCATCCTACCAATTCTGTATATTAAAGACTCTAACACTTCATTATTGTGCCAAAGATTGTGAGGGGAGAAAAAAATGGCACAATAGTAATTTATTCTTTTCTCATAATATGATGAGACTGCCACTGTAAGTTTTATAAATTTATTCCATTTTCACTGCCGATCTTAATATTTCAGTCTTCCCAAGGAGCCATTTTGCCCATTCAGAGTTATAGTGCATGACCACGTACATGATGAATGCAAAGTACTTTGTGTATCTCACATCACATCCGTTTGACCATGCTACCAAAAAGAAAGAACTTGACAATTTCAAATTAGAAAAATGGATAATGTGACAATTTGACAAATTTTGAGAATTCTCAATTTCAAATTTGAAATTGTCAATATCATCTTTAATATTCACTACTTATAATTGTACTATATTTTATTTAATTCTATTTTTAAAAAATAAAAAATTATATGTATTTCGTAGGCAAGAATACTAGCTTTTATCTTCAGAGATTTTCATTTATATTCCAAACTATTTAATATAAAAAAGGTGTTATTAAAATTCTGAACATTTATAAAGCTGCTGCAGAAAGTCAATTTCTACATGCCCCTTTATTGTCCTTATAGCTAGACCCTAAATAACCCCTTCTGGCTAAAAGCAAAGATATTTGTTATTGCAATAATCAGAAAGAATAACATTTACATTTTTTTAAACTAGAAAGCAATTTGACAAACTGAATATATTTTCCATGTATTCAGCCATTTCATGACAGTAAAACAAATCAAGAAAATGTATCTTTTATAAAATGTTGTTTCATTATTATTTGAACCATAATTTTCCCAGAGAAACAGAATTATGCAGTTTACCCACATCCAAAAACACGTGTTAAACTGAGTGATTAATGGAGGGTCATCATTTATATCAGAGAGTAGGGGAATTAATTCTGTGTAATTATGTTCCTTTGAGGAATATGAAGGTAATAAAAACAGCATTTGTTCTGAGTTGCTTTCAAGGATATGTGATGTTAATAGTATTGCTAAACTAAATACATGGGCTGTTTCCTTAGCTGGCTGTGAGCTTAGTCATGACTGCAAAGGAGAATCCTGGCCCTCCTAGTTTCTTCCTTCTCTTGCAAGATTCCCTTGTCAGGTTATTTCATTACATGTCAAGAGACGGGACAAAAGCAGCCCTGCTATGTAAGGCCTCATGGATGAACTATTGTGAGAGAAAGGAGGATAAAAGCTACTTTAGCAGCCTTCCTCCATAAGACATTTGAACATAATCAACAGGTAATGCAATCATGCAATCTGAAGTCAGGACTTGGCTTTGGAAAAAAAAAACAACCAAGAAAACAAACAAAAACAAAACAAGAAAAAGAAGATCAGAAATTACATACAAATTCTGATCTTTATACTCTAAGAAAATTAGAAAGAGTTTTTAACTTCAATTTTTTTCATGAGAAATGTCAACTAACATCGATACTTTTCAGTGAAGACTGGTTTTGCTTCAAAATACTTCTGTTTTCTGCAAATAACACAATGAAATTATCAAAGCATCTTGCCCATTACTGTTCTAGAAGAATGTCAAATCATAAGCTGGGTAAAATCTAGTGGGTTTGTTGTTACTTAACATAGTCTTTTTTTCCTTTCCAGGTAGATCATATTCATTATGTTTCCAAAACAGGCATTATGAAAAATTCACAACAGAGACCTGGAAATGCTGGGGAAAATGTGATTCAAAAGATACTTAAAATGTATACTTTTTAAATAATTTTTCTACAAACCATATTCACAGAGGTACCTAGCCTGTAACTCCTGCCTCAGAATGTGTGTTTTACGAAAATCATGTAAAAGACACAATTTCTTTTCTAGTTAGATTCAGAATGCAATACTTTTAGCAATAATGGCTTAAGCAGTCACTTGAGTGCCTTCAGTGTTTAAACAGCTGCACAGTCAATTTAACTCCGTTTAAAAGTATCCATCATCAGATAGTCCATTTTGGTTAAATGGACAGTGGATGTTATGCAGCCTGAATTGCTGGGGAGGCGAAATCTCATGATCAAAATGTGATGCTAAATGATATGGCTCATAAGAAACTGGTTAATCCTATCTTCTGAGGCCTTTGTAACCAAACTGATGATTATATTCTGCTTATCAGAGCCATTGAGAGTGAATTAAGTTGTATTATTTTCTGCAGAGATTGGGGGCTTTTCCTTTGTTCCAGGTTTTATTTGGTAAATCTGTAGGCAGATTTGCATTCTGTCTGCTGAGTACATACTACATGTACCACTACTTACAGTTACTGCAAAAACTCAAGAAGAACTTTCCCAGCATAGAAGCTTGAACCCAAACTTTTATTGTTTGGAGGATTCATGCTGACGTGATCTTGCAGTGAAGACTATTCTCTCCTTAGCTTTGTTTTAATCTTGTGTTCTCCATTTCTAGGCTGCCTTCTTCCCAGCAGGTGTCTTGGGTACTCTTGCTTGTGATGTGATTGTAGTTGTAGATGCACTGTTCTGCAGATTAGGGATCACCGCCATACTAAGGGCTCAATAGTGCATTTTTTTCCAGAATCTGCTAGTAAGTTTTCATGGGTGCCAGGAATCAAATCAGTAGAAGGAGCTCCAGGGATGGGATGAAATGAAATTGAATGAAACGAAATTCAATTAAATCAAACAGCCTAAATTTCCTACAAATGGGACGCTTCACAATTTCTGGGTTTTTCCTTTCATTCAGAATGGAAACATTCCCAGCAGAATGAAATTTGAAAAGTCTGAGCAGATCTATTTTGAACTCTTCTTCCAGTGTGCTTTTAAAATGGCTCCCGATTACAGGGATTTTTTTTTTATTTCTCATCTCTTCTGTTTCTTACAAAAACATTGTTGTATTTTACTCTTTCCTTTTCCTTCAAGTCTTCCTCCTGCCTTGTCCCCTCAAACTTGCTCTACACAGTTTGCCTTCTGCCAAAGAACTGCAACATGTTTTTTCTTTCATGATGTAATCAAATTTTCATACTGTATTGAAAGCATGATAAATAAGTGATACTGTTTAGTGTTATGTTCTTATAAATGTGTATATTTCTCTTTGCAAAAATAATATTATTTCACTGATCAGGGAAATTTATCTTCTAGTACCAGTAAGGGAACTCTCTGATTTGAGTATGACAGAACTCCACAAAACAGATCAAAGATTATTACCACTCTGTTCAGAATGCTTGAATGCAACTTTCTGCACAAGAAAACAAACAAACAAACAGATCTGGTTTCATCTAACTGCATCTCAGCAATCATAATCCTTTGATATTAATCTGGATGCTCAGCTAAAAGCTCTCCAGCACCACAGCAATCCCCTTTGAACATCTAATTGTCTTGATATCCATAGCACAAATGTTCCATTTTTCCTGTTTGGTTTCAGCCTCTGAAACAAAAGCTAGACTAGAAAGCTCTTGTTGAAAAGAAAATTCCCACTGGAGAATGACTGCTAAGAAATAGTGTCTCATTAAGTTTTCTCGAGACTTTCATCTTGCAGTTACTAGCAGGCAACTCAAACCAGCTAACAACTCTCCTACACTTAGGCCTTTAAAAACATAGTCCTGTTATGAAACAGACTTGGTTGCTCTTGCTTCCTTTAATGTGAGAACACTCTTTGTCTCACATCCTGTAAGTCTGCTCTTCATCTATTTGTATGCTCCCCTTTGAAAGCGTAAGACCAGGTTAATGGTAAATGAGTGGACTTGTCAAGATTTCCAGTTGCTGAGAATCCCTAAAAGCAAGGAAGGCTGGTGTACGGATGAAAGCTTAGATCTGCTCTATGGAAGTGAATGCTCTGTGTTGATAACATTAAATGGGTTGGAGTAATTACTAGAACAAACAAACAAAAATGTCACAGTTGTGCCATCAACATGTGTCTCTAGTGGTACAATAAAAATAATTAGTCTTCTCAATAAGTAATATAGTATACCTGGCAGTCAAATAAAGGAAGGTAAAGTTCATATTTGGTCAGTAAAGCCTCACAGGTAGTTTTTAGCCAATCACCTGTCTCCAGGCTTCCTGTCCTACTGCCTGAATTGAGTGGAACAAAGTGAGAATTTCAGATTTTCAGTGCTGGGGAGAGGAAGGTCATAAGCCAAGGAAGGGGCTACCTCTTCACTGTCTTCATTCTTTCACCTTCCTCCAAATTCAAACTTTATAGCAATCCTTTCAGCTCACCTATCGAGTTCCTGTTATTTTTATCTGTCTTCCTTATGTAGATAAGGCATGTCATCCATTTTTGCTGCTTGAAAATAGATGCTACTCATCTCTGCTGCTCATCTCATCTCTGGGTAAGTAGGTCAAATGTGGCTTTTTATCATTATTGACATTCTCCTTATGGCCCTGCTGTTGTATTCTTGTCAGCTGTAATGCATACGTGGAAGCACTCGAGGTAACATTAAAGATAGATGGGATAATCACTGCAGCCTGCTGCTGCACTGAGAAATGTAGTGCCACTACTTTCTCAGTGTAGGTCAGCTTCCAGTGGACACAAACCATTTATATCTCTGATCTCTGGTTAGAATGAGTGAGTATTGAGACCGAACTATATGCCTCCCCAAGGTCCCCCCCTTATTCTTGAGATAATAAAAGCTTGGTTTGCTCTAAATCAAGCGTTTTCTATCTCAGGAAAATCAGTTCAATGCTTTTCATGACTACTATAAGCTCTGTGGAGATAAAAGTAAATGAAGTAGATTATCAATTGCTGTCTGTTGGTACCATGGATAACTTGGGTGTTTTGCACATTCTTCTGAGTTCTTTCTTCTTGAGTGAAAGTAAGACAAAAACCGATAAAAAATAATTTGCTTCGTATTTATATTACTGCTAGTAGCAAGTTTGTTAGACTTACCATGTCCTACTAATGTAAATACTATATTACACATGTGCTTGTCTACCAGGTGTTAATACTCATATGTTTTCATAAAGGTGTATCAGGGAAATGATGGAAATAAAATACATGCAAGGGAACAAAATGCAGTATGTCAGCTACTACTGATTCTCCAGTATTAGCTGCCAGTTGCTGCTGGCCTTATTCTTGCATCATGCATATAATTTCCTAGTTTAAATACTCCTTAAAAACTCAAAGTTACCTAAAACTTGGTGTTGAAAGGACTGCCCTAGCTTGTATATTATATATGCATATGGCAAAGAGGGAACACTCGTCAACTAGTCCAGAAAAGGTGATAGTCTCAGAATTAAGGGAACAAATAGACATGCATAAGTATTAGTGCCAGTTTTCTCTACCAAACAGAGTTTTGAGTTGAATGGTTCCAATTTTCGCTTCAATTGGATTTGGGCAATTTAAAATAACTGATGTGCATCTTGGTCTAATGAGAGCAGAATGTGAGGAAGAAATCAGGCCAAGTAAAGTTTGAGGCAGAAAACAGTAGTTAACAGTATTCCGCTTAGGAAAAAAAAAAAATAAAAAGGAAGTGAGAAAAGGTAAAATAGGCATCTAAAGAAACTGTTGCTTAGCTCAACATAGCAGGGACATGAAATTCCTTTCATTTGAGAAATTTCCTGGCAGTAAATTGCAGGTATTGGAATTAATAATCCTTAAGTATGATATTAGCTTGAATGAAAATGGTCTTCCTGTGGAAATCAGTAAATTTATTCCTAAAATTCAGCAGAGACAACCTGCAGCTTTTGAAAATAAATTCAAAGTAATCTGTGACACCAAAAATGATGATTAAAAAGTAATTTACCGTTGAAGGTCCAGTCATCCAACTTAACCTTCCTTCTCATTTAAAAACAATTTTCAATACATTTACCATTCTATTAACATAGGATGTTAAAGTTTCCTCTTTTGTGAATTATGTCTGTGGCTTAGGGTATGGAAATGACTGTCTGGTTTTTTTTTTCATGTTATTCTTCTTAAATCAGCAATGTTTTTCTTTGAACTACTGCTATTAAACAAAAGTGGTTCAGTGATTCAGATTCGGAGAGATTCCCCTTGGTATTTAATTGGAATGGCTGAAGTCTCTTCTTAAAAGTTATCTACACTACATAAATCAGGAGTAATAATGTGCTCTTCAGTGCAGCTACCTCTGTTACCAACATTGGAATTTGAGTGTACAGGGCAAGTCAATGGCTACAGACCAGGCTTCATTTTAAGGAAAGAAACAGAAATGCACAGAGCAAAGCACATGTAACTAAAATTCTACAAAACCAGAAGAAAAACAGTGTATGTTTATAGATAATACTGGCTATGACCTAAAATGCAATGGGTTTGGCAATGTGTTTACTGGTTTAGTAACAAACAAATGGTATAACTCTGAAGGCAAGACAAGTTGCGTATAGAAAATACTAGTAAATACTTTTCATCAGTCAGTAGAAGTTTGTGACATGTCAGAACAGGGCATGTCTTACACCCTTGGGATGGATGTTGGGGACATTTCTGCCTGGCCTCCTAGCCTTCTTTGAAAGGGCAGCCAACATACGTCCTTTCTCTAGTGGTTTGCATCCTCAAAAAATAGATGAGAGGGAAAGTTAGTCCCCAGTTACATGTAGTCAAAACTAACTACAAAAGAAAGCCAGTCAATGCAAAAGACAGAGTTTGCAAGCACATGAAGAACTTTTTGTTTCTGGACAGTCTGAAATGCTTGTTCAGAAGGTCTGTTCAAACTGCCTCTACTAAGACCACACCTCAGTGGGAAAAATGTACTTAGTCAAACTAAAGGAGAAGAAAAAAAACAACCCAAACCCCTGCCTCCTTCTTCTGTCAGTCCATTGGTCTGAACAGGTTTGCTGGGATGAATTTTCCCAGCAAATCTGGTACTTCTGGGGGAGACCTATGTAACAGGTAGAACATGCAGACACGAAATGCACAGCAGCACACCATGTGTGACTCCCCTCTTTTCTGTGGGGGGCTCAGGTCTTGCTCATGCTGAGCAGGCACCGTGCCGCAGCACCCACAATGCTGTCCAAAATGCTGGGGGGCAAACTGAGGTACATGCCAGTAACTCACGTAGCTGTTGGACCCCTCTCTGTGCCCCTGAATCATCCCAAGAAGGGCAACTGCAGAAGAGTGTCACTGGCTCCGTGAAATACTCTAACAGGTCAGTCTTTGAATATTATTATTAAAAATAATTTAGGAGTTAAGGGAAGGCAAATCTCTTTCTAAGGGCGCAAAACCTGTGTGTAGATGGCTTAAGGTCTGATAGTGACGTTCTTCTGGTGATTATGTCCCTTCTCTATAAGTACCATGGCCACCAGTACTTTTTTTCTGATGACTGCATGAACTGAAATTTCCTGGCCTGTATTTGGGTTATGTTGCCATTCCTGTTGTACTCTGCATAAACACCTAATCAGTGACTCATGAAAGATGTACTTTAGCATCCTCTTCATCTTGTTAAATATCTGGCTTAGATACAAGCATCTTACTGCTGCATTAAGTTCCCCATTCCAGGCATAACTATATTTCATACATATTTTGCCTTTTGAAAATGTATGTACTAGTTCTTCAGAATTAGTAAAATGAGAAATTGAAGTGGATCCAGCAAATAAGTTTTTTAAAACAAATTCTTTAAAAGATAACTTCTATTTTGTGGAATATAGCGGTATTTAATGGTGGGTTAATACTTAAATAATAAACATCGTTGTTAAAGATTCTGTAGCCCTACCTTTTTAACCAAAGTACATAAATATAGAATCATAGAATCTGTATGACAGTGTTACTCAGTCTTCTGTCAACCATTATTGCAAGTAAATATGTTATGAGGATGATGAGTGATATGTAATTTATTTGTGTTTAAGTTCCAGTAGGTTGACAGAAAGGCTGTAGAGGTATGTGCAAAATCATCATTGAATCAATCTGTATCGTTCACCCACCTAAAGCAAAACTTCAGCAACAGCAATGCTTCTCAAAAGCAGCTGTTAAGTAGCTGTTCGTGAGCCCAAATTAGATCCCAACCATTCTATTTAGATATTCCTAGTCCTCTGATTCAATGTGTGATTAACAGCCATTGTTTCATCACCTCAGTTTTTAAAACAACAGAATAAAACATGTAAAAATTATAACAGAACTTGTACTTTTTTGAAGACTTTGTGTATGAAATTTTAATATAGATTATATAAGTAAGTTATACTAAAGCAGTGAAAAGTATTGTAGAAGCTGGTGATATGGAGTGGAAGGTGCAAGGTGTTGCAGAAAGAGGGAGAAGTCTTCTGCAGGGAGCGGTTGAATGCTGCCCTGGGGAACTGGATTTTTCTGTTTGCCACTGGCACAAATTTCTAGTGAAATGTCTGGAAAATTGCTAAGACTCCCATTTTCAGACAGCAACTTGCTTTACTTTTTTATTTTTTTTTTTTTCTCAGTTTCTGAGTGGAGGAAATGAGACCTACAGCCTGCTTTGTAAAAATGCAGAGTAGTTACAGCTACAAATTTTCACTGGCCATATACAAAATATGCAAAGCTGCTGCTTGAAAGAACTGCTGTTCATCTAATTTGAGTAGATGCTCAGAGACAAAGTCTGCCCTGCCTAAATTTCAATTTCCAGTTCTGAACCATAGTTTTCCAGAGAAGAGACTCAGCCAGACCAATTTCACATTTCAAACCACCAACAGTCTTCCTCCTGGCTAGGATGCAGTTTTGAAACAAGTGTCCTACTACCAGTCCCATCCACTGTACCCAAACTCTATCTTAAGTATCCTGGTAACAAGAGAGAAAGCTAGAATGTGTAAAGCTCAACAGAGGAAGTTGGAACCAGTGCAAATTTCTTGTAACTGGAAATTGTTTTGTTATCGGTAGCAGTGGAGCCGATAAATGAAAATGTTAAAATTTCTTGGCAGATCGATAGTTTATTGCAACAGGCACACGTGTATTGGAAGTACATTTCTGACACTTTCAAATGGCATCCCTTCTTTCTGGACAGGCTAGCAATTAGATGGACATCCTCATGGCAGTTCAAAGATGACAATTTATAAATAAAATAGTTTTATCTACTGTTTACAGACTTTTGCCATGTAAATGTTATCACTGACATCATCATAAACATAAAAGTAGCAACTGAGCTAGACATAGCAGCTAACGCTCTTGTCAATATTGGCTCCCTGTCAAAAAAATTAGAAAACCTGACCTTACTGTGGTAAGATAGAGGATAAACAAAGCGGGCGGGGGAATGCTCTGCCTTGAGGATGTGTTAGCTAGACTTGATTGCTCCTGCTAGCAAGTCTGTCTTGGTTAAATAAACCTATTTTACTAGACAATTCTAAAAAAGCCTTGTAATTCTGGTAACCTAAATACATTCTTATAACTTTTAGACAATGAGGAAAATTCAACAGTTTTAGGAAAACATCAGTATAGAGTTAATGCATGCTTAAATTAGACTTGGCTTATCAGCACTAAAATGAAAACAAAGATAATTTAATAGCTTTGTCTCTCACTAAACTCTCTATAGGGTTTTCTCCCCTCCTAAAGCTTTGAGAGGCCTTTTTATTTTTTTTTTATTTTATTTATTTATTGTATAAAATTCAGTTGTTAGATTAGGGTGCCCTCTCATGGAAATTGTGGACACCAAGTTTTGTTAAAGTTTTCAAGATTTTTTAAATGGGCTTAGTAGACATGTTTTTCTTTACACATCAACATAGTGGACAGTCAATAAGCTACAGTGGGCAGACAATTACTAAATATAATTTAGAATAATAAATATTTAGAAAGCAGAGACTTTCTTTGAAAGAAACACTTAGTTTCTTTATAGTACGCTCCTATACAAATCTTTCTCTTTAGTGCGGTTCTGCCTTTGAGTTCAACAAGAATTGGATTTCTCTTTCAATCACAGATGGAAATTGTGCAAGAAGACTTCAGTCTGATGGAGAGAAAAACTAGTCAACCTGCTAGTTGATTTAAGAAATGTGATAGCTGAGGGAAGAATTGATTTAAATAAATCAATTTTAAAAGCACCTAAGCTCTGCCCACATTCATTTTCAATATTAATTTAATAACAATTAATTAGGGTTTAAGTCAGAATACAGAAATAGAAATTAGGTATGTAAAGCAGACCCAACTTTATCTGTGTTAGTGTGTGTTTTCTTGTTGAAATGCTTACCTTGATGTGGTTGTGAAATGGAGATTTAGGCAAACCATTTTATGAATAGAAATATATTCTTCATTTCCTACTAAAAACTTATTTAGTGTTAAAAATATTTTTGCTTGTTTTATTTCTTTAAAAAAATATGTGGTTTCCCAGAGAAGAAAGTCAGCCGGACTGCTTTAACATTTAAAAACATCAACAATCGTCCTCCTGGCTATGACACAGTCAAAAGTGGTATGCTTTTGAAACAAATGTCCTACTACCAGTCTTTTTAAATAAGTGCTTTTAAAATGATAATTAAAACACTATTAATAGTTTATAGAATGGTTAAGGTTGGAAGGGACCTTAAATATCATCTAGTTCCAGCCCCCCTGCCATGGGCTGGGACAACTCGCACAAGACCAGGCTGCTCAAAGCCCCATCCAGCCTGGCCTTGAACACTTCCAGGGATGGGGCATCCACAACACCCTGTGGAGCTGCCTGTTCCAGTGGCTCACCACCCTCATATAAAGAGGTTTTTTCCTTATATCTAATCTACATCTGCCCTCTTTCCAGTCTTTCATATTCCATCCTCATAGGTATAATGGAACATGCAGCAGTGAAGAAGTTTTTTCATGTGGACGTGTCAATATAATGCGACTGGAAAGTACATGCAAAATTCAAGTCATATCCAGGTGAGACCTGATGCTGTAATGCAGGCCAACTTAATCAGTTACGATACAGAAATACTCTATGGTTTAGAATTTTCTGTGCTAATGAATTGCTTACCCAAGGCTTAAACATCTTTGAACATCTGTATCCACTGGTAACATTGAAAGTATTAAACATTGAAAGTAAGCTTTTATCTTTTTAATATCTAAAGATCTAAGTAGCTTGTGTCCCAGAGTCAAAGGAATTGCCTGAGGAGGTCTTTGAATCACTGATGTTGTATTTTTTGTTGCTTATCACTGTGTAGCACATTCTACCTTTTACTTAATAAGAAGGGAAACAGAAAGCTGCAGTTGGAGTTACTTTAACAAAGAAATGCAGTTTCAGTGAGACCATTTGGGGAAAATGGATCTACTGCCCCCACAGCTGAGTTAGCAAACTGGAAGGGAGAGTAAGAAAATAATACAAGTAATTTGAAATCTGGAAAATAGATGTGATGGTAAGTGGCTGACAAATTGTCTGTTGAGCTTGTCTAAAAGAACTGGATGGTCTACAGGTATTTAAGATTACTGATGATAATGGCTCTACCTTGAATAGACAGAATGGGATCCAGTCCTCAAATACCTGGCTAAGTGCAAGTTATGACACTTCTGCAAAATACATGTTCCGTCCACTTCACCTATTCTGGTATTTATACTCAAGTGGCAAAAGAATGTGTTTCCAATGTAAAACTGATAAAGAAATTTTGTTGAGCAATCCAGTGAAATACTGCACTAAATCCTTAGTTTGCTCTCTCTCCAGTGTTGACTCAGTCACTCATATTGAGACAAAAAAGCACTACGAAAGGTGTTTTAGAAATAGTAATTTTCTTTAAAACTTCTTATAGTCAACAAGAAGTTGAATTCAGCCTTCTGGAAATGAGTTGTATTTGTGGATGACAATTCCACTAAATTAAGAGAAAAAACCTAAACAACATGCAAGTGGTCTTCAGCATGAAGTAGACCACTACCACTACCCACTGTTGGTGGGCTGTTGAAAGAGGGTGAAAGACTAAAAAGCAATATATTAATCCCCTTAATTCAACTCCCTGTCTTGAAGCAGTGTTTTGTGTACAGCCTCTGAGCCCAGGGACACTGCAGCTCAGTGAGACCTTTCAGGTAGTGCTTCTAGGTTGCTTTGCCTAGCAAGAAATTCATTTTTGCTACAGAAAAAGGGGAAAGTTCTAACTGCAATTTTTGGCTGCTGTTTACTTTTCCAGTGGTTTTTAAGTTAGATAATTTCACAGACATGTTCTAGTTCATTAGGAGACTTTGAAAGATCATAATACCTCAGTGATAACACTCCAGTAGTTCCGTGGCACAAGTAGAAGACTGTGGAAGAGCGGAGGAGTCACAGAGCCAGGAACACATCACCTTCTACAATTAGTAAGCAGTTTGATGTAACAGCACTTCAGAATCAGCTGCAGCTGGACATGTAGTTCAAGGGGCTGCTACAGCAGTGTCTCACGGTACTTGTGGCTTTATTGCAATATTTATTTACATACTGCATATTTTGGCATGTATATTTTCTATGCTAATATTGACTCATACCATCAAAACCCACCATTGAATTCTTGGACCACTGTAATGGCAGTATTAGTTCATACACAGATATTCTCCTGTAGGGTGCCATCTGAAAATACAGGAGGAGTTACAATACAGAAAAGCCAGAGAAGTAGACAACATAATGCCAGAAAGAAACATCTACCTGGACAGTGCAAGTAGTGAAGTCTGATGGTACAATTTTTAAAGAAAAATTACAACTATTGACTAAGAGGAAGAGAAGATTAATATAAATACACATTAAAAAAAGTCAAATAAAAAATTAATTGTTTCTGACTGTTGACAGGCATTGAAGAAGTTGCTGATCTTGGCTTATTGCAGAGGCACCAGTGAAGCAGCTCCTGAGACAGCAATATTTCATGACTGACAGAAACAAGGATTGCTGGAGAAGAAAATAGGATCATCTTAATTTCACATATATCCAATCCTTGTGAGGAAAATGTCACATTAATACAAGCATCGTGACTTTAAGACAGCCCAATGCCAAGCTGGAAATATGATGCAAGAGACGAGACTTTCTGAAGCTAATTATTGACCGTCTCCTTGCTAATCACGTCTATGAATGAAAAGTTAGCAGAGTAATGCATTATATGGTATAATGTTATTTGGCAGGAAGCGTGGGCCGAGGGTAAGTCTGTTCTGTTCTTCAGGATGATCTATTGTAAGCAGGAAAGTAGATAAGGAATTAAAGGACTAAACGGGTCAAAAATTCTTTCTTGGCTTTTAGAGAAAAGATGCTGGTAACAAACTCTAGAGGTTTCCATTCTGTTAATACTTCCATTCGGATCATTTAGATCAAGATATGTACTAGACAATTTTCTTCTAATATGTTTATATTCAGGACACATTTGTATGCATGCTTCACGTCTCTCATGGTATATGTGAAGTAAGCTGCACATTGCCATATGTATAGGATTATAAATAGCATGATCACTGTTTCTTCAGGTGGCAATGCATCTGTTAAGAAATGTACTGATTACGAAGCTATATCCAGTTTGAACACTGAGCGGTGCTACGATATTAACTGTTGCAATTCACTCGATCTTCTCCCTTGGAAACAGGTTGTAGCGACTGATAAACCCTATCACTTTTCACTTATTAATTAACTATTAAAGTTATGATCCTATTACTTGTACTAAATAGTAATAATGGCTTTATTATTATTATGGGGCATGACTAAGACTTTGTCTGCACGAAAACAGGTACAAAATAAGTAAATTAGCTGTAGTCTGTAGTTGCTGTCTATGCAACTCTAGCACTAAGGAATCACAGCCCAGTAATGAATCCAGGTCCCACTGCAGTAGATGTTGTTACATGAACAGATGAAAAACACCACGGCTGCGTGAGGACTCCTTTGAATGACCTATTTCATTTTAATGTAACAAATTACTTATTTAATATTATTTTAGCATTCTGTGTCGTAAGGAAATCTATTATTATATAAGACACAGTAATTTTTAAAAGCACTGTCATTGTTAGCCAACTACATAATCATCATTATCTGGACTATCACAGGCCTGTCTTGTCCTGAATACAAACATGACTATTCCAGTAACGTTGAATACTGAAACATTACTGATTTCAATATAGTCAAGGCATTCAGGAAGGAAATGTACATCAGCCCTAAAATATCAAAGTTATAATGAAAAGGGAAAAAAAAAAAAGGGGAAACAACCTGAAAAAATACAGTAAAAAGGGGGGGAGGGAGCGGGGGAACCTTTATTTGGGCTGCATTTTGAGAGAGAAGGAGAAAAAATAAAAATAAAATTCTCCCTCTGCATTTGATCTCTTCCAGTTTAACATTCAACTTTAAACACATAGAGAAATCTGAAGCGTTTCATCTGTAGCCACCAAAGTCAGGCAACGCTGTCTGCCTTGCTAAATTACAGCTTCTTAGAATGTATGTTGTTCAGAACAACCAGACTGAGGTTGTCAAATACCATTACTATACTGCAAGGAGTAAGCGCCATTTTTAATTCAAAAAACCCCAACTATTTAAAATGAAGAGAAAGCTAGACACAATCAAGAAGTTGGTTTCTGGCAGTCAGACAGGACAATACTGGACATTGTTTTTCGCAGGTTCCATGTGGCTGGTGGCTGGGACAAAATCTGGCACAACTTGGGGAAATGAGTAAGTGTGCTAGAGAAACATGTGACCCATTGTCATGGTTTGGGCTGGACTGGCCACTAAAATGAACAGGTGCTCTCTTTTACTGGTCTTCCCTTTAGATAAGGAAGAGCATCTCCCTTCAGAAGAGAGGAGAGAAAATAATAGGAAGAGAGAACTTATGGGTTGAAAAGAAACTAAACTGCTTTAATGAAGTAGTAAAAATAAAATATTAAAAAGAAAAAATAATATTAATAAGAAAATAATTAAATATATACAATATATGCAAGACAATATCAAGCTCCCAGGATGATAACCACATCACCGGCAGGCACTGGGAAGGTTCCAGACTGGACTCAGCAACAGATGGGAGCTAGATTCCCGGTCTGGATTCTGTAACACACAGGTTGATACCAAAGGCAGATGAACAGGCAGAGTCCTCATGGGATGCTGGCCACTGGAGAAAGAGGCTGACCCTTTGATCCCTCAGCTTTTATACTGAGCATGGGGCAGATGGGAAGGAATACCCTTCTGGTCAGTTTTGGGTCACCCGTCCTGTCTACTTCTCCCCACAGGTGTGACCCCTCTACGCTTTTCTGCTTCCAGCCCTCCAGTGGGGCACACAACAAAGTGAGTGACCTGGGCTGTTACAGCAATCACTACAAGCAAGAGCCTCTCTGCATGCCATCACTATAAACATCAGAGCTTACCTGCTGGAAGCAGACACCGTCTGAAAAATATGACATTAATTTTAGAGAGTTTAGAAGAAGCTTAACTGAAGAGCAAAATTACCAAAAAGGAAATTGGTTCTGTTTTACCTCAAACCGGGACACCCGTTACCTGTGCTAAAATGATGGAAGCGAAGAGGAAAATGCCCTCTTAGCATTGACAGATTTTGGGCAAGCAAATGTGAGCATGGAAGACAGATCACATAAGACCATTTCCAAAGGTAGGCTTGTGGATCTTGATAATGTATTTGTCTTAGTTTTAAAGAAGGTGAAGATTTCTTTCAAAAGATGAAGAAAGCAATTGATATTATTTAGATTATTATTCTGTTGTTACAGGTGACAGCTGAATTTTCATACTCTGACATCAAAACTGTCCTATGTTGTCCTTCCCTGCTGTGAAGCAGCAGGGAATTCAAGATCTTTCCAGTGACTTTTCATGGTCTTATTCTATGACCACAGACAAAAACTACAGACATGTCCTGTTTCTGCAGCCTTCTAGATCCACTGAGGTTCTGAGAACATTAGAACAGGGAATCAGTGCAGACAACACACCCAGGAATGTGAAGAACTGGTGGCAAAAGTGCCAAGGAGCCCAGGTGAGTTGGTATTTTAACTTAGGGGCTCAGGATTTTAACTTTTAACGGCTTTAGCTGGAATTTTTTGGTTGCAGCTAACTACCCATAATGGTTTACCTAAGCAATTTTGTACACCCTCAATACCTAGTGCTCTTCATTTTTTTCCCCTAAAAACCCGCACCGAACTGCCAGTCTTGTTCTCCACCCCCCCACCCCCCCACCCCCCCCAAAAAAGCCTGGAGGACGCTTTTATTGCCTCAGGAAAGCGCAACAGCTCGGGGGGGGAGGTGGGGGGGCACCTCCTTTAGTAAAATAACGCTTACAAAAAACATCCCTTCTCCCTCCGAGAGCCACGGGTAGAAAAAAAACCAAAACAACCACACCTGAATATTTTTAAAAGCTCATTAGCGGATCGCCCCCTGCCCCGGGGGCGATCAGTGGTCCGTGGGCTACTGGCCACCTCCCCTTCGGTGCGCCCCCCCCCCCCCTCCAGCTCGCCGCGTCGGGGCTCGGCCGCACCCTCCGGCCCCGCCCGTCCCGCGGCCTCCGCCAGGGGGCGCTGCGCTCAGCGGGCGCGGCCGCTTCCCTGGCGGGGCCGGGCGAGGCTCCCGGGAGGGAGAGAGTGTTGGGGGGGGGGGGGGGGCGGCGGCGGCTGCGGAGCGGAGCTGGGGAGACGAAAGGAGGAGAAGCGGCTGGGAGCCCCGCAGCCCGGAGACACCTACCTACCTGTGGCATGGGAGAAGTGAGTATTTTCTTTCCGCCCTCTTCTCCGCCGGGGTTTGCCCGGAGTTTGCCCTTCGCTGCCGCTCGCCAGCCCTTCTTGCCCCCGTCTTCCTCGCCCGGCCTCGCCCTGCAGGGCGGCAGGAGCGCTGAGTGAAAGCAGGTACCGTACTCGGTTGCTTCCCTTCTCCTTCTGTTGCTTTTCTCTTCCACATCACCGTGGTGTCTGCTTTCTTGCGTTTGGTTCTTTTTTTTTCCTTTCTCTTTCTTTTTTTCTTTTTTTTTTTTTTTTTTTAACTGGCGTTAGCGTTCGGGGAGGTCTTTTACCGGCCAGTCTCAGGTTCTCCTACTCTCTACCTTTTAAATGCTCCCCTGTGCACCCACCGAGGAAAGAAAATTCAGCTCACACCAAGCTATGTCTCAGGTCCTACTTGGTACCTCTGAGGCAACAAAGAAAAGGTCTTCTTCTTAATCTGCCGTGGAAGATAGTTTGCAGCCATGGAGGTGGAGCGGGATGAGCTCTAGATGGAGGATTTTCCTCTGTGCCATCATGTCCCCTTGGTTGCTAAGCAGTGGTGACCACATCTGTAGAAAGATGGAAGAAGCGTGCAGAAGAGAGAGAGCAACAGGAGAAGCTGGGAAGAGCAGCATGTCCTCATCTCGGGCAGCCTTATCTGCTGGCTGTTTGTGTGGAAAATAAAAACCTGATGCGTTAATTGTTCTTATGTGCCTCGTTACCTTAACTCTAAGCTTCTTGCATCCCATCTTGTATTCCGCATAGAGCGGTTGTTTTGTTTATCCAAATTGGTTTGTTGTGACTTTTATGCGAGGAGTAGTAATGTAGAAGAGCACACTTTGTGCTTTCCACACAAGTAGTAATGCTTCAACCTCAAAAAAATCTTGGTAGGAGAACGAATGCTGGGAGCAACCCTTATACAAAAGTACACGGTTGATTTATGAAAAGTCATGCGGTGGGAAGTTTTTCATCAAGAAAATTAATTTCAGTATGCTTTTTCTCTACTTATGTGAATTCAGATTTTGCCATGAGGGCTTCAGTATATATAATGTTTCTTTGTTACCAAACTATCTCATTGTTTCTGGAATATACTAAAAAGACTTCTAATTTGAGTGGGATGCAGAAAGCAAAATTAAGTAGTGGAAAGGAAAATTTGACAGAAACACACACACATACAGTTGAACTTGTTTCAGAGCAAATATATGTGTGAGAGTTAGCAACAAAAAAAAACCCTAAAATTTTAATATTTCTTAGGATGAGTTACTGTATAACATGTTTGTCATTTGATGCATAACGTGAATTTTCCTATGTAAGGTCCTGACGCTGCCATTTTGATGTCCATAGTGAGCGTGTGGGGAAACATCTTCTAGCTTCTAAGTGGACTGAAAACCTACTTTTTCTTAGAACCTGCTCAGTTGCTGCGTCGCCGTTGCTGTTTGCCAAGCGCAGCCGTTAGGGGTGACGAGGAAGGATCCCCCCCGTGTGCTGGCTGTTCTCTCTGGGAGAAGCCCAGCAGCTCCCTGGTGGGTCCTGCTGGAGAAGGGTGTGTCGGGGTGGGAAGGCAGAGCTCTGCTGGGCGTCCCACCCTCAGGTTGGGGGTGGTCGGAGCCGTGCACAGGCGGCTGCAGGATTTGCCAAGGGCCAAGCTGGCCATTAGCCAGTACAAGGGGTTTGGTGTCATCTTCACGCACCCTCTGTCCCTGTCACCTGTCTGTGCTCGGGATTCAAGAGGGTAGTTTCATCTAGTCTCGTAGTTTTTTCTTCTTTCTTACATATTTTTAAAAATACTGTGGGTTTTTTTTAGTGGTCTTCTAAAGGTGTATTTAGCTGAAGTTTATACCATCACAGATTCGATGACAAGAGAAGATTTGCATAAATCTTAGGCATTGATAGATACTTTCATATTATTCCTAAGAGACGCAAAAGCAAACATTTCCCCTTTCATGTTTAAAACGTTAGTGTTTGGATCTGAAGTTCAACAGAGAGAAATGGAAATGAGCGAAACAGATTGTTGATTTTAAATCACATTAAAAAACATTAAAACATTTTAAAACACATTAAAAAAGAGGCAAAGGGCAGGTAAACAGTATAAGACATGAACCAATTCCAGGGCTTTTAAGCAGATTTTGTTAATCTAAGATTTTATTACCAGCAGTACCAGGTTTTGCTTTCAGTATTTTATTTTAAAACTCACCTCTCTTGTTTGAGGCAAAGATGAAGCTTTGATGTAATGGTGAAAAGATAAATACTTTGGTTTTCTTCATATAAGCAAATCTAATTTATTAATACATACATACTACTACTAAGCAGTGATAGCAGGTGGAACACATTCCACCTTGTTCCAGCCCAAGGAAACACACTGTCCCTAGTTGCAATCTCTTAAGCACACATGTCCTCGTTTATAGGGACATAGGTTTTATACTATGTTTTATAGGGACAGTGAGCTGGATGCTTTTTGCAGCCTGTCCTTTGGGATGGCACATGTGCATACAGTCCAGAACACTTGGACAGAAAACTGGTATAATTTAATAATCAAACAGATTTTTCCCTCCTGTGGAAATAAATTGTAAACTCAGCCCAGGACAAAGATGTATTTATCAATAATAATCACAGATGTCACGCTCCTTAGAGAGTTGAGTCATGCTCAACATTGAGTGGTTGGGCTGGTTGACGCACTTGTGTCCAAAGCACATTGGTCTATTACCAGGGAAGATTTCCCATTAATTGTCTTGTTCCTTTTATTTAGGTTTTTGCCACTGTTAACTAGTAGATTTCCAGATAGGAGATAAACCCTTTCTCACATTTCTAAATACAGGTTGTATTTTCCCATGCGATGTAACGGATCTTGTATAAATAGTTTTCTTAAAGTCTTGGAAGAAATCCAGTGTAGAAATTCAGTAGCAAAGCAGAAGTTTAAAAGAAAAATTGAATCATCTTGCATGCAGTTGTTGCATTCTGGGGGAAAAAAAGCCACAACGGAGATTTGAATATATGTTCGTATGTGAGCAGGTAAGTTTAATGCAGATATTTCCAGAGAAGTTCTGTCAAGTTCTCTGTCGAGATCGGACTCTTTCTTTGAAAATCACACTATGAATCGATCTTGCTTGGAGTTCAAAAAGCTAAGTAAGGGAAAATAACAACAGTGCTTCAGCAAGCTGCTGTGAGTCTGTGTGCTTTTGTGACGTACTTGTGACAGATATTAATTGGGAGTGTCTCCTGTATCTGCACATTTAGTTGATCCTCTTCTGTTACTATTTTGTTGATAAGATTATTGATGTATTGATCTGGTTTGTTTTTCTTTTAGCCTGAAATGATATCTTTGTCAGATGATGCACTTTCAGAATCATTATCCAAACTTATCTGAACTTTTTGTACAAAAAAATTCTTCTCTAAAATTGCTGTATCTTAGCCAGAGTGACTTAAGTAGCAGAGAGACATGAAGCGTCCCTTGGGTCCCTTGCAGGGGTCCCTGCTTCTGCAGATGGGCTGGAGCATGTGTCCTGTAGCTGCTGTTCCTTGTCTCTGGGGGCTGGCAGCGCTGGGGTGCCATAGGGTGCTGTGCCCAGTGTATGTGCCAGGGTATAGAGCTCTGATGCCATTTATGCTGCACCCAAAGCAGCAGCAGGCAGGTTCTGGTCCCTCGTGTGGGCACCCCTGAGAGACTGCCAAGTCTTGCTGCCTGAGTTCCTGGAAAAAGCTGGGCAAGCCCTTTGCGTTTGACGTGCTGTTTGGCTTTGTGTCTGGACATCTGTGACTTACAGGACAGATTAGCCTGCTACGAAAATGAGTAGATAATACAGTGAGAAGATATTGTTGAGGAAAAATAACCAAATAGCAAACTTCACCATACTTTTACAGGTATCAGTTTGTCTTGCTACAATGTCCTTGACAAGCTTTTTTTTGTGCCTTAATTATGCAGTTTGAAATCCTACTGCGTTCATTAATATATCTCCAGGTTTCCTGAATATATAATGTATGTCTTGGAATATTTACAGCATCCCTGGAAAGTGTTTTGCCCAAGTAATTTTACTGTGCATAAATAACTTCTAGATGGGTGGATAGGCTATAGCAGATTGTATAAATGCTGGGTCCTCCCCTTCATACTACATTTGTTAGACGCAGTTGTGCAGCTCTCATGCTGGCAGTTTAACTGCACGTATCAGAGGAAAAGTTTGGTATTTGATCGGATAGCATCTGGGAAGGAGCGTTTTGTTTCTAGCACCCAAATAAGTAATTAATATTTGTGTACTTCTTTGCCACCTGGCTCGATCAACTAGCATGAAAATACTTTGTAATAGTGAGAAATGCGCCGTCTGAGCTGCTGGGCAGCCAGTGAGGAAATGTTTGTTTTGGAGGTCTGCCACCTAATAGGGACTTGAGCTTCTTTGCCCTAAATCCATCAGTGGCATCTCTGGTACCTGCTGCCTGGGAGCTGCGTGTTTCCTCAGCAGTGAGGTTGTGGTTGGCCAGCAAGTGGTGTGTTTGCTCAGCTCTCTTACCTCCATCCTGATTCTATCTGGGAGCCCTTCCCTTACAACAAGGTTTATATTCAAGCAGAGAACCTCAAAGGAATTGAAATAAATGTAATGATTTGGAGATATGCAGTACCTTCGGAGTTTTAGGTGGGAAAAGATAACTTCAGAATTAGAGTGACACCTTGGAGGATTTTTAGGGAATATATAAATAAGTAAAACCAATGAGAATCGTTATGTTTTTTTACCTTTACAAAGACTTAATTTTATTGTATGTACTTCAAGTGTTGTATCAACTTTCAGTTCTCTTATGTAAAATGAAGCCTGTCATAGAAAGGACGTGATTTAAGGCTTTCAGTGTAGTTGTCATTAATACTTAATGATGTTTCAGAGATTATAGTTAATGATATTTTGTAGCAGTTTCTGTGGCTTAAAAAAAGAATTATTTTGTTAATTAGATTTAATAAATTGAATGAAAGAAGAGTCCATTTGTCTGGAGAGCCAAATAGCCATGATCGCTTATTTTGTCTTTCTTTCCTTCACTTTCCTTCCGTCTCCTGATCCCTAGAGGCATATTTTGTTTTCATTGTTCCGCGTCTTTGTCCTTTCACTGAATTCAAGCAGAGTTCTTTTCTTCCATGTAGTGGTGACGTGCTACTTCATGGATGATGAAAAGGAATAAAATAATGACTTCCAGAGGCTTTGCTGCACTAAGTAAACAGAGATTGAATTTGTGATGATCTACACTTATTAACAAAAGTATCTGCATTTATTTTGAAATAATCATGGTGATTTTCTATTTAAGGATAAGACATGTACTGTGTACATTAAATGTGCACCAACATGTCTGAGATACCACAGAAATACAGAATCTTGAAATGGACTTGAGTTAGGTGCTACAAAACTGAGAGTGTCTCTTGTTTTCTTCTGTTGAAAGTTAATTCAATTCTTGATTAACTCCTCAGACACTTGCTTTCTGAGAAGTTTTATCTGTGATGAAAAGAGAATGCAGCAATTATTGTAGCCTTGTAATTCTCCACCTTTTTGTTTTGTGGATTCTAAAAACTGTCCAGAGCCTTTCAGAATTACTGTTTTTTCTAGATTGTTGTAAATTACTCGCTTTACTTACTTTTTGTGGATTTCTTTGGGTTGAACGCAGCACCACGTGGACCAGTGGCCCACACGATTCAAACAATTAACTAACAATTTAAAGGCAGGTAGAGGGTGAGAGAGTGTTTCTATTAATAAAAAAAAATATATATAATTTGACCTCTCTAAGATGGAATAGGAATTACTTTAAAATTAAGTAGTACTCTATGGATGTGCTGAACAATTGCCTTAGAATTTTGTTGAGGGATCTACATATAGAAGTAGGGTGTTCTGCACTGAAACCAAAGTTACTCTATTCTAGAAACGTATCTCGAGTTCTTGTATTGTAAAGTGTTCTTTAGGATTTGTGTTTTGGGGCATGGAGTTTTTTTGTGGGTTTGTGGAGGGTTTTTTTACAGCCTCCAAGCCTTACCGTTACCTTTCACTGTAAGAAAAAAGTAGTTAAATAAATTTCTAGCTCTTGGGGGAGTGATGACTTTGGTTTTGCTTTTTAGAAAAATGGTTGACAGTGCAGCAACTGAACCACAGAGGCAAGTGTAACAGAGGGCAAATAGCATCAAGCATTTATAAGCCTCAGAACAGCAGCTCCCATAGCTTCTTCTTTTTCTCAAGCTTTTACATTGTTAAAACACTTATTAAAATCTCTAGAAGTGGGACAAAGGTGTGCAAAAATGCTGTTCCATTTGCCCCTGTTTTTCTGTTTAGAATTTGTCAGTCAGATTGAGGACAAAGTTCCTCCCATTTTGGGCAAATGTGTCAAATGACAGTAGCTTGGTACTGTGTAAGTATTTTAAGAAATGTGAATGTGTTTTACCAGCAAGTGAACTAGCCACAAACCCCACTGCCTTTTTCATGGTTATGCATTATGGGCAAATGTGCTCATAGGTATCTTTTAGAAGGAGATGTGTGCTTAATTTTGGGGATTGATGAAGTCTCTGGTAACTGATTTTCTAGAAATCTGGTATTGTTTTAGTGCCATTCTTTTAGTTTCTTGTGCAGTGTGAATTTTCTGGTTCTTTCCCAAAAATTGTAACATTCTGTTTATACTAGTTCTTTATTCCCTTTTAATTTTAGACTTTTAGAATTTAATTTTAATTTTAGAAAGCTGTGCGTGAATTTGAAGATACTGGAAAGTTGTTTTATTTCTTAAGCTCATAGAGCTTTTATTTGCCTTAGCTATAAGTACACGGGTAAAAAGGAAGATGTACGCTTCTACCTCATCTGGAGTCCTAAGATGCAAGGAAGTGAGGGGGAAGGAATGCAGGCACAGACTAATAGGCTATTCCCCTCTCTTGATGAATACTTGATTAAATTATTTATTCCTACTGTATGACTGGGAAGGAAGGAACACAGAAGGTTCTGAAGCTGCATGTCATTCCACAGTGCTGATAAAGTACAGTGGCTCTGGTGGTCTGGTCTGAAACAGCTGCTTTCTGTTCGCCTGAAAAAGAAAATGGTAGTGAATTAAGTGGAAAAAAAAAAGGAAATTACTTTTTTAAACCAAGTGCTGCATTTTTGTATAGAGCTTTGAAAAAGAAGTATTTTCTGCGAATATCTTGCAATTCTGTTTTAATTCTGTTGCAGTTGTGCAACATAATTGCAGCTTTCTGTAGCAAGGTAGCACTCCCTTGTTTCTAGGGAACCATGTACTACTGCACGCGTATTGAGAAAAGTTGTGTGCCTAGATCAAGGGGCAATGTATTAGTCCATATACCAAATTACACTGCTGGTTTTTAGTGAGTGGGATCTTTGTTTGTTGGGGTTTTTGGTTTTCTTCACATGGCCGTCTAAAAAGATGCATTGGGCAGGAGAGAAATGTGGAGTTGAGATTTGGCACTTCTCATTCTGAATTTGACATGGTTTATTTTCTTCTTAAGAAAGTTATAAATCTGTTTCTGAGTCTTTGATGTCAAGATGCGTGACGGCAAATGCTATGTTGCTGGACCTGCTGATGTGTATGTTTGAATTCCTCATAATGAGTTTGTAAAAGCTGTTTATAATTCAAGTATTTAAGAATATTTTCACTTGAAGAAAGTATATTATGATGATTTCTAATAGTGTCCTTTAAATTTCATGTTTGAATCCACTCAAGAAATTTTGTGGGTATGCAGTTTGCCCTCCACTCTCTCAGCTTTGATGAAGGGGTAGGGGCAGAGACGTGGCCACTCAAGCCCTTCTCTTTCCTTCAAATGTAGCAAAAAAAAAAAGCCTTCAAATTGCTTGTTTTACTCCAGATTTACTCCAGATTGTGTATTGAGACCGTTTCACTCAGTTACATATTTGCCTTAGGGTGATTCCAAAGTCTCTCTTAAAATGACAGAAGTGCATGAAGAATAAATTAGAATCCAGCATTACGGAATGAGCTACCTGCCATCTCACCAGTAATCCTTTACCTGGAATATCATTTTATGTTCCTCTAAATTATTGTTTTCATTAAAGGCACGTTGTGATATAGCCTTCATCTCCAATTGAAAATCTGAATTGGAAGAATTGGGGGAATGTCTGTCGCCTATATGCTTATGACTCCTTTTAGCTACTGTTGCGGTAGGTATATTTTCAAAGGTCTGCCTGTAGGTTGCCCATGTTCATCTGGCACTTTGTGCTGCAAAATAAATGATTAGCAGGTGTTACTTCTTGGAGTACTCTTAATGGCTCCAGATTTGATAATGAACAAAGGCTGCATAACTATCAGGGTAAATCAGTTTGGACATTTCCCTTGCTGATCACGCAGTATTAATAAGAGTGGGACTCTGTGAAGTGCTTTCATGTGTGTGAGGTGGGGCCTGCAATGATCATAGGAAGTTCCATTCAAATATGAGGAAAAACTTTACGGTGAGGGTGACAGAGCACTGGAACAGGCTGCCCAGGGAGGTTGTGGAGTCCCCTTCTCTGGAGATCTTCCAGACCCGCCTGGATGCAGTCCTGAGTGATGTGCTCTGGGCAATCCTGCTTTAGCAGAGGAGTTGGACTAGATGATCTCTAGAGGTCCCTTCCAACTCTGACAATTCTGTGATTCCATGATTCTTTTACCAAGTGTCATACCCTGATAATACACTGTGAACTTGGCAAACTTTTTTTTTATGAGGTTATGCAGCTAATACAATGATTGCAAACATTTTGAATATCTCAGAATTTGTAAAGAGCTGAGTCAGTAAAACTATCAACTTTGTCTCCTTAGCCTTTAATTACTGAATTTTTGAGCATGTTTGGGAAAATATGGATATCTCTCATACTAGCATGAGGTGAAAAAAATAATTTTCTTTTGAATTCTTTTTATGTTGTCATGTCCAGAAGAGTGGATTGCACCAGAACACTACGTTTATCTTTGCCTACAGATTATAATGAAGTAGCTCGTAGAAGTTGATCCTTTTCTACATGATGTTCAAGAATCTTTTATATTTAATTGCTGAAAGTTGTTACTCATTGCACAGAGCAGTAACATCCTTTAAATTAAGTTCCGGTAAATTGGTTGCAGAATCTGTGGTTTGACTCTAATATTATCAATAATAATAATGCTTCATTAATTACTATCAATGTTTTGATATTTTTCAACAATCTAGTGTAGTATAGTGTTTTACTGCTGTCCCTTATTATCAGCTAGGAATTGATATCAGACAGTGTAACCTTGATTTTGAAGCTAAATTTGAATGTGGATGGCAAAAAATAGTGGGAGGAAATAGTTATGAAATTAAATTACTACTTCAGATTTACATTTCCTTTTTCATTCAGCAGTTTTTGTTTTCTGTCTGTTTATTTGTTTGTCATTTCCCCAGCAGGTACAAGGGTAGCATTAACTTTCGGGTTTTGTTTTAGAAAATCTAATCCAGTTTATTTTCTGTTGTCCATAATTGTTGTTTACACACAGGAGTAATTTTTTTTTTAAGTGAGTAAATAGGAAAAATAAATGAAAACATGAGACATGTTTCCAGATGTCCTTTAGAGTCTTCAGTGGTGTGGGTTTTGTATGGTTTTGTGCAAGGTGGAGAAAAGTTTCCTGTTGCATTCTTGCCAACTGGTTGTACTGTCAGATAAATTTTAATGCAGACCCATCTCACAATATAGAGCCAAGTGAAATAGAAAGCTGAGAAGAAAAAGGGATGAGGGAGGACAAATACTTCTGAAAATATAAAGACTTTTGGATTTGAGCCCTAGAGAAAGCTACAGCCAAAGCTGCCTTGAAGTTCCATTGTTCTGTCTTATGATCACATGAATGTCTGAAAATGACTGATAAAGACTAAATGAATTAACGTTGTTTACAGAGAAGTCTCAGTGGGCATAGGGAAAAATCTTCTTTTAAAAAGAATTACAGCCCTGAACAAAACTGAGCAAAACAGATGGAGTGTAACAAATGCAGGGCATATTTGGTTGTGAGAGACCTGTGGTTATCATCCCAGTCTCACCATAACAGTTTCGAACACTTCAGGAAACCTGTTTTCCAAGTTTCTTTCATAATATTTTTTTCCCTTTGTCTTTTACTTTATTCTGTAGTGAAAGCAATTGGGGAGGCAATTCTGTAGTGAAATACATCTGACTGGTAGAAAGTATAGGAAAACCAAAGGAAATACTTCCTGTCTCTTTACTTCAGCCACTGGCATAATACTGGAAATAGTTTGGTTAAAAACAATGATAATGGGGATGCCTGGTTTTTGGGGGGGTTTTGTGATAAATTTGGCATGAGGAGAAAGGTCATCAATGCTTCCTCTCATTTCTTTATGTCCACTTTTAACTGCAAGGCTCTTTCTAATGGATTACCATATTCTGCATGTTTCCACGTTGCTGGTTACTGACATATATATATATTTCCTACTTCAGCTGGAGGAGTTTCTTTGAATCTCTATCACAGTTTGAACTGTCTGTGCCCTCCTGACACCTTTGCTTGATGGGCTTTCCTGTGGATATTCCATAGCTACATTGTCAAATAGAAGACACAATCTTACATTAATGTTTGTACTTATGAAAAGTAGTGGGTTTTGTGAACTCACAGAAACGTATGCAAATGTAAGCGAATCTTTGATATTACTGAGCTGTAATAATTGAATTGATCAGGTGAGAATATGCAGATGACAGGATGACATTCCCTAATATTTACTTTATTTTTGTTTGTAGATCGTATTGCTTTTTGGCAGTAAAGCTGGAGTTGAATATAAGACTGATTTTTATTTTTTTTTTAAATATGTATATCATCAATAATAGTAAAATACTGTAGATGTAGTCTCATTACTGTGGGCAGAATTTTTAGGTGTAAGTAGGTAGAGCAAGGCTTTCTCAGGAGAATGAAGTTTCTCTTACATGTCCGCTATGGACTTTGTCTCCTGTGATTTCCCATCATGGTGTCAAGAATTTTTACTTTTTTTCTCGTTTCCTTTCTTTTTCCTCTCGTGTTCATTGGGAAGCAGATAGTGAACTTTGCCAATGTGGTTGACAGCTTTAAAATCTCTTGTAGCAACGCAGCACTGCATTTTAGGCTGTTGAACTGAAAGGAATAATTGGTATTGAACTCTCATCTCAATTTTACAGGCTGATTCTGCCTCTATGGTGTTTTAATGGATGTGATGAGTAAACAGTTTTTTTCTGGTACATGCAAAAATTCAATAATATGCTGGAGGTGCTGCTTCCTTTTTGAACCTGACAGCTGAACCTTTTCAAGAAGAACATCCTGCCTTACATCTCTGATGATGTAAGCTGATGCAATTTTCCATTTTCAGGGTGTTTGCACGAAGGCTTAGAATGGATTTGGGAATTTTGCTTCTATCTCACTATAACCCGAGCCAGGTTTTACCGATCACTCCCAGCCTGTATCCATTTGCAGAACAGCAGTCCAGCCTCACTAGGAAATTAGACAGGCACAAAAAGTAGACTCAGATTACACTAATGAGCCCATTAAGGGAGGTATAGGGAGGCTGTCTGGCTGCGGAATGGGGAACTGAAAGAGGTCTGGCTGTGCTCCTTGCTTTATGTTTCTTACATTCTGTAGCCAGTTTTCACCTTCTCTGTATTTACTTGGAAGGGGGGAGTAGTTGCTTTTTTCTCCCCCTCCTTCCTGTATTCTTGTATTTGCAATAAGAAAATAGTATCTTTTCCAACGTTTGAGGGAGAAAACCTGATGCAATTGGTGTTTGCATGCTATAAAGCCTGTGACAAAGCACTAACGAAGCACATTTGTTTTCTGAAATCTTTCGAATTGTATGACTGGTTATGCTCTCTGATCATTTTACAGAAATCCTCATTTATTACGTGGAGAATCAAAATGCAACAAAATTAATAATTTTAAAAATAGTCATTAGAAACATTTAATAAAAATCCCATCACATTAATTATATTGTAACAATGTTATCTATAACAGAAAATAAACTTAAAGATGGCTTCAGAATTTTAGCAGTTTTCAGTTAATGGAAAAATGTATTTTGTGTTATAGGTAGGCATGTGCTTTTTCTTACGGAAACTAATGTTTTGAGCTTTCTGGTTGATAAAATCCAGGATCCGTGTACATTTTAAGAATCTGAGAATGGTTTGTGGGTGTTTTTTTTTAGTGTTTTAAATCCAGTGAAATACAGGTTTGGGTTCTGCAGTATCTATGTTGTTAGTTTTTGTTACGCTTTCACTGGTGGTAGGTTTTTTTTTCTTCATTATTATTATTATTCAAGAGGACTTTCCTAATATAAAACAGTCCTCTGTTTTTTAAACCTAGGTTTGGGGTAGCTTAAAGAGCTCATTTTCTTTCAGTTCCTCTTTAATTTTTGTTGTTCAAGAGGGAAGCTTTCAGCTGCAGGTTTTGGGGAGCTGTGTGAGTTTGACATCAGTTATTATTGGTGCTTTGCAGTGGTGACTTGCGTTAGTGATGGCCCAATACTTCAGCAGAAAAAAAGAAAGGAGAAATTGATAACAGACCAGCAGAAACCTGTAGCAAATGTTCCAGGGTTCCACCTGGTAGAACACAAGCCAGAAAGCTGGAGGGACAAACGGTGCTGAGGGCTAATAGAGAGCTGGAAAATAAGCCAGGGCTTGCACAGGGAGCAGGTTGGAATAAGGTGAGTGGAGGATTTACTAAGGCATCTTGGTAGATCCTGGAGAGAGGCAGTGGAGGGACATGGGGAGGCAATCTGGAACAGACCCCTTGGACCTACTGAGTTCTTAGTGTAAGCAATATAAGGTAGGTAACCATAGCTTCGTATTCAGCAGAGTTTGGCCTATCTGACTTCCAAAGGTGTCTCCTAAACTGTTTTTTTCTCTAATTTCTGTAATCTTATTTTACACAAGTCATTATAAATACAACACCAAAATTTTAATCAGAAATTGACACATTATTTTCTTACCTAGCTGCAGTTAAAATAAGCTAAATCTTCTACTTTAGACATGACATCCAAATCCTATTTTTTTTCTAACCTGCATTAAATTGGTCAAAATTCACAATAATACTTTCTGCTTTAATGAAAGTTTCATTGATGTAAAGGCATTGTTGGTATAGCCAGTTGGAGGGATTCCAATATATTGACTTTAATCTGATACAGGTAAGGCATTGAAGATAATTTTATTTTAAAATCAATTTTACAGTGAAGTTATTGGGATGATGATAACAACTTTGAAACATGGAACAGCCTACAGTCTAAAAAATGTATAGCAAGTACTACCTTGGAATAAATCACTTGGAGATGTTTCTGCAGTGTCTGAGTATTGTGTACAAACTTTGAGTAATTTTCATGGAGCATTCTGATGTACCTGGCTTAACAGATGACTTTTTGATTCCATGCTTATAAGAGCCAAACTAATGAAAAATCCCATATACCTGGATGTGTGCAGTTTCTTTGTTGTGCACAGTGCTTATGTACTTTGTAATATTGTGTGCATGTAATTTATTTATTACTGTATTAATAATTCATCAATACTAAATTATAAAGTCTGAAAAAATTATTCAGCAGTTCTGATTTGCTTCTGAGGCAATCTCTCTGGATAGTAAATGAACTTTGAGAGGATATATTGTAATGGATCAGCAATTGATTCACTGTGAAAATTCCAGCACCTAGCTATAAAAAGGTGAAAAAAACCTCTCAACTTCTTTGCTTCCTCCCAGCCCTAAATCCTTTAACTTGCAGTGAAACATCTTTAAAGGGAGGATTATCTGTTTATTTTTATGAGAGAGAGAACTGAATCTGAAATGGTTGTTGGGATGTCTAATTTTTTCTATTAAAAGCTTGGTACATGTTGTTTCTGTAGTAAATGTTTTGCATCTTTTGTAGCTGTGACTGTTTCCAGGAATTTTCCTGCTTCCTAAAAACTGATAAATTTCACAAAATTCAGTGAGTTGCCTTCACAAAAATAGAGGTTCACCTTGGCGTACCCTAGTCATTGACAGCAGTTCTGTTGGATGTGGGGGTTCTTCGAGGCACCAGTGCAGAGGCTCCGCCATATGCCTCCAAGAATTCTCTCTCAAATAGCACCCTAAATGGAATAACCAATTTATCTGCGGCATTTTGCTTCTATTTGTTATGTCCATCTCCTCCTGTGTAATGTCTTTTCATCTAATGATTGATCAGAGTGACCAATCAGTAAATTTAGATTGTCTTCCGAGGTCATGGGCAGAGCTCTGTAGATATTAGTATGATGATAATACAATGTGAGGAACATGTGTCTTGTATAAACAAAACCAATGAAAGCCATATTGTTGTTTTAGTCAGCTCTGTGGACCCCAAAAATTTTTTTATGATTAATGGAAAAATACATTTGATCATAAAAGGACATAGCCAGTAGCAGTGTAACAAGCCATTAGCTTGTCTAACAAAGAAAAAAAAGTTATTCAACAAAATAAGTTATTGAAAACTCATACTATGTTTGATGTAACGGTCTTTCCAGGCTTTAGTTAGACTAGCGTATCATATGGATACAACTTAGACTTCTGGAGGGCAAACTTTAATCTGTTCAGAAGACTGCTAGACAAAATCCCTGGGGAGGATGCCCTTAAGGATACAGGAGTCCAGGAAGGACAGACATACTTCAAGAAAGAAGTCTTAAAGGCACAGGAGCAGGCTGTCCCCGTGTGCCGAAAAACAAGTAGGCAGGGAAGGGTGCCAGCCTGGCTAATAGGGATCTTTTGCTGGATCTCAAAAACAAAAGGAGAGTCTATAACCGTTGGAAGAGGGGGCAGGTCTCTCATGAAGACTATAAAGATGTAGCAAAGCTATGCAGGGAGAAAATTAGGAGAGCTAAAGCGCAGTTAGAGCTCAACCTAGCTACAGCCGTTAAGGATAATAAAAATTGTTTCTATAAATTCATTAACAACAAAAGGAGGATTAGGGAAAATCTCCCTCCTTTATTGGATGCAGAGGAAACATAGTCACGAAGGATGAGGAAAAGGCTGAGGTGCTCAACACCTACTTTGCGTTGGTCTTTAGCAGTGGAACTAGCTGTTCCCTGGACACCCAGCCTCATGAGCTAGGAGACGGAGGGGAAGTAGGATGAGGGCATCACAATTAAAGAGGAAGAGATCAGTGACCTGCTGTGCCACTTGGATGCACACAAGTCTATGGGACCGGATGGGCAACACCCAGGAGTGCTGAAAGAGTTGGCAGACGTGCTCACCAAGCCACTTTCCATCATTTACATGAAGTCATGGCTAACTGGGGAAGTCCCAATGGACTGGAGGGTGGCAAATGTAACACCCATCTACAAGAAAGGCAAAAAGGAGGATCCAGGAAACTATAG
>JAOQGH010000077.1:20790076-20808662 GCA_025769975.1 Gallinago jamesoni | reverse complement strand
AACCTGATCTCCTTCTATGACAAGATGACCCAATTATTGGATGAGGGAAAGGCTGTGGATATTGTATACCTGGACTTCCAAAAAATTCTATATGCAAGAAGAAATGCATGTTCCTTATGTCTAAACTGTTTAAAATAATCTGATTGCTGTTGTTTGTAGATACAGTTCCCCAGAATTGAAGCTCTCAACAAAGTAGAGATATTTCAGCACTTGTTTGGTTTGATTGGCTGGTTGCTGTTGGTTGCAGTGTAAAACTGATACTCTCTGTGTGACTTTGTTAAAGGTGGTGATTTACTGTAAGGTTGACAGATTTCTGGTGCTCAGCTTTTTTTCCAGTTAGTTTCTGGAAGAGCCTCTGACTTGCTCATTAATGTTTCAGTCTTAAACAGAGTGTTCTCAGTCCATCACCTTTATTCACAGCCCTTATTTTAGGGATATTTAGCCGAAACTTTATCCAGTAATGTAGTGCTGGACGTAGGATTGGTAAGAGTAGCTGTGGTTTGTGTTTCTTTTTCCTTTGGTTTTCATTTTACAAAACAATAGTGACTAAGATCTATGACAACACTACAGTTTAGACACAAGCTTAAAACTCTCTGGGACTTTGAACTCAACATGAATATATCTGACATACAGAAGTATCGTGGCTGTGGTTTTGCAAGAATGCTTTTTACAACAGAATGTAGGTGTTAGGCCAAATGTAATGTCTCTTGTATCCCTGTTCATTTTATTTTGCAGGAAGTTTGCATTTTATGTATGGAAAAGTGACTCTACTTTTCATTTTACATGTCCTTCTCCAAGCATGTCACTTAATATGTTAAAATACATAATCCTGGTTTTATATGCAACTGTAATAGAAAGCAAATTCACTTCTTTTGAAAGTTACCATTCCTCCATTACTTCAGAAAAGCAAGCTTGCTTAGGGTCTCAAAGCTTATAATTTCCAAATGTAGTTTCTTTGTAAATGTTTGCTCTTGATAATAAAGACTGTTTGGGAGTCCACCTTAACCACTTTAAACTTAATTGAGGGGTTTTTAAATCTCCTTCATATGTTAATGGAAGTTGCTGTGGGCTTTGGATAATACTAATTTAACATAAGTCACGTAACGTAACTGTATACAATTATGCTTATTCTTCTGCTGTGCAAGAAAGCAGACTAGCTGAGTGCCTTCCAATAAATGGTCCATTACGCAAGGAGGATCGGCATAATCAGTTTTAGATATTATGTTAAAAGCTTTAGTTCTCATATATATGCTAAATCAAATAAGAATTTTTGACTTAAGAACTTGGACCAAATTCCGGATCTTAAGTTTGTTATAACGTAGAATTTGACAGATAATAAATGCACTTGTGAACTTGAAAGAAGTATTTTTCCAATTTCTAATAGTGCAATTTCTGGATATCTTTGTGAATATTAAGCTCTTCTTCTGTAGATCAGAGTCTTGCTAAGGACCACACCAAACTCATTTTTATTTACTTCTTTCTACTTCATAAAAAAAAAGAAAGATTATTCCTCGAAAAATATTCCTTTCAAGCAAAAAGATGTATTTTTTTACTAATTTTAAAAATTGCATTACCCAAGAAAAAGGGAAGTGACCAAATGTGCTGGTAACTGCAATCTGTAACAATTTCTTAAAAGTGTCTGGATTTTATGTAGGCAAAGCATTTTAAAGCAATACTTCTGCCGATTGTGGCAATTCTTTTCTCCACAGTTTCATTTCAAGGAAACATGCTTTTCTTTTTCAGCTGGCATACACTCAGTAAAGGTGAAATCTGAGCCAGAGAGCTTCTGAAAATTTAATTTAGAAGTACTGTAGTACTTCCTTCTTTTCTGAAAGTGTTATTTATTGACTTCTTGGAATCACTGCACCAAATCTGCAATGTAAGAGAAATCTAACTCTGAAAAGTAACTTGCAATGTTGTCGTTGCTATCCTTGTTTTCCTTGTACTTTTGAGACCTTGTTCAGGAAGTGAGGCCAGAGTTAGTAGTTCTGAAAAATATTTCTTTTTTTTTTTTTAACTGGAGTTTTGTCTTTTAACATTTTTATTCCTTCCTTTGAATTTGAATGCTTAAAGAAACAGACACCCTCCTGGAGAACTGTTTTCAATTTCCTATTAAACACTGTGCTAAACCTGACTTTCTAAAACATTATTTTCTCTGTTGTACAAAAATAAAAGTTCCTTTTCACTGTGTTTTCCCTAACTTCTCTTGGTTCAAAAACTTACAGGATTTAAATGATATAAGATCAAGCCCATACAATTTTTGTATAAAATAACTTTTGGATTATCATTCGGGGAATCTGGCAGTTGCATCTGAAAGAGTTCATACAGCTAAAGCGAGTTCAGTGTTGTAACTGGACACAATTATTTGATAATAAGTATTCTATTTATCCTCTTTGATGGTTGCCCTTTCTTCATACTGTCTTTCAGCTAATGAATACAAGGAAACTAAACACTGTGCAAGTACCATAATTATATGAAAATGACTATAGAATTGTTTCAGTATTGTTTCATAACTTAATATCATACCGTAGCTGCTTAGATATTATGTAGTATCCGTGGAGATATTTAATTCTTCTATTTGTCTTTTAACATCAAAACAAGGAGTTAGATGCATGCTCATTTAAATCCAAAGATAGAAATAGTGTTTAAAAGCTTTGACAGTTGTCTTTTGCTATGAGTTTACACAGAAAAATTATCTGAACTTATAAAGGTAAAGGTCATAATGTAATCGTCTTTGGTGTCATTAAGAGAATTTTTTTGCAGCAAAGGTCATACTGCACACATGATTGGTGCTTTTTGTTGGAAGCTACATAGTCTTATTTTGACATAAAGTGGTTTAATGACACATAAATATAGTAGCAAATTGAAGGAGGAATCTGGAGAACTGAGGAGAAAAAGCCCCCAAGACATTCAGAATGAAACGTTTCAAAACCGAACATCAGAACGTGCAAAAGCGAATCTATCCCACAAAGTACAAACAATGTAAAAATAAATAATTGTGCCATAATTAAGCTTGACTCAAAGAAGAGGTTTACTGAACTCATATCACCAGATAAAATACTAAGAGATGAGAATTTTTACTGTAAATACATGAAAGCTGGAAGCACCACTGGCTGACAGGTTATTGAAGACCAGCCTTAGCACAGGAGCGAATCCAATGTAAATTTGTCTTTACGTTGTAAAAAGAATTAACAGTTTGAGGAAGCTCTAAGGTGTATTATAAGGTGTATAAGGTGTATTATCCAGGGGCTTGGCTACATGACTTATTCAGACCTAACTAGAAACAGCATCTTGAAACTTCAAGAATTATTCATATGGTTGGAAAAATGTCATAGTAGACACTCTTGTGAATACCAGAAATACCATATTTGGTAAAATAAAAATAAAAGCACATCACATTCCTGACAATGTAAATCATTTTTTTTACTGGTTTTCATTGTGTTGCCAACGATAAAACCTTCACAGTTTTGTATTTGCTGTGTGTTGGCTCTATTCCAGATTTTCTATTTGATACATCAGATATTGAATTGTTTGTTTGTAACCACTGAATTTCCTGGATCTGCACTTGATGAATACATTTTCTGACATAAAGGAAAGAGGCGGGTTCATTTGCGTAAGTGCTTGCAGATTCTAAAAATGGACTTATATTAGAGAAATTTTCTTTTTTTAATATCAGCTGTAGCATCTACTTTTTAAACATTTTTACTTCCTGCAATATTAACATTTTTCAGATATCTTCTGAGTATTACTATAAATTCATACATTGAAATAAGAAGTTATTGAATTGAAAATAGCTAGTTTGGAATAACTTTGGGAAAGATGCAGGTCATGTCAGGTGAGATGCATATAAAAAGTTGAATCCCTAGAACTGAACAGAAATTGTGTCTGTCTTCCATTTCTGTTTGTTTTAGCTTTTACAAGCTGTGGAGAAAGAAACAACTTATTAATGAAGAATATAGCAAGTTGTCTCATTTAGTCCTATTGCATTGCTACAGCCTCCTGCCAAGAAGTATCAGGGGTGAAATGCACCATAGGTCTAATTTATTCAGTCTCAGAGCTATTAATAATTCAGAAATGTTTTAGTTCTTATTGATGTTTAGCGTTATAAGTGGACAAATAGTGTATGTACTTCTACTGTCTACACAGGAAATTATTTGAGAGAAGGCAGAATACTAGATTTTTAATTGTTGATTAGAGTAGATGCTTTCTAGATTAACCTATTTTCCAAAGAACTTTCTAGATTTGTGTTATAGCCTGCTTCTTGTTTTGCAAACAATCAGAGAATAGTAATATTTCAGTAGCAGGGATAAAACCTGCTTATTTTATATAGAAACTAATGATGTGAAGGATGCATCACTGAATAATGACAATATAGTAATTAATGTAATTTTTAGAGTAAAATTCAATATCCCTGAAAAAAAGCCATATTCTTTTATATACAGATGAGCACAAAAAAAAGAGCATAGCAAAGAAAATATATGCAGGTTTGTTTATGAGTTGTCCAATTTGATTATTTGCCTAATTGAATTAACTGTAAATCTTCACCCAATTGTCATGGTAGTAACTTCTTATTTGTAATTAATTTTCATATATGTGAAAATTATATGGCTTATATGGCTATTGAGTCTTCTTAGTAATTTCACCTGACTTTAGGATGCTGAAAACTTTATTTAGATTTTTCATGTAGGACTATGAATGTACCATAGTACAGAGAATACAGAAAATAATCTTGTAAAATTTCATTGTTACATTATAGAATAGAGTATTGTGAGCAGATGTGTTGTTTCTAACTCTAAAAAATATGAAGATAAGATATTATGTCTGTATGGGAAACACATCCCCTCAGTATTGGGGGTTCATTGCTGTCTGGTTTGGGCCTAAGCTTGACAATTACTTTTCTAAATGTTATAATAAACATTTTGTAGAATTCTATAGAAAATATAAACAGTGCGTTTATGCTTTTCTTTTTAAGCCCAGTGCACTCAAGCTGAAAAACTCAAACATCTATGTGTAAAATAATACTGGACTAGATTTAATACAACTTGGTGGAGAATGTATTGGAGCAGCAATCTGTTACATGTCCAATGTAGAAAAGAGTAATAAAAGAGTTGTATTGTTTCAAAATGACGTAAATATGACCCTGAGACGTTTCTTTGTATGCATATTAAAAATATATTTTAAAAGATTGTTTAAAAATTATTTTTGCTCATTCAACCATATCCCATAAGAATATATTAATGTTACCTTAGTATCATGTTGTCATTGGCTTATTCCTGGACCCAGGAGTTTCCTTACAGTGCTGTGGTACTAGATAGTGCTATGCAGGAGTTGTCTGTGATCTCTCATTTGTAACTTGCTTTTTCTGTCCTCCTGGATGGAGAGAGTCTACATTCAGGCTTACATGCACAATGTAGCCGTTGTGGTTTAGAAGCCTATCTCTTCATAGTGAGCTGAAGAAGAGGGGTTTTTACGTGTTGCTTTTTGGTTTTTACTGTTGGTTGTTTTTTTGAGGGGTGTGTGTGGAATCTTTCAGAAAGACCTTTGTGAGGTTTGGGGGAGGGGATTTAGTTTATTCAGGAATCACTCTATTTTTGTTTTCTGATTTTGGTTTGTTATTACCTCTTAGTTCATTATACAGAAGCCATCAAGATTGCAGAAAAGAGAGGGAGAACATTTAAGTCATTAAACCAAATCCATCCGTCTTTGCAATGTTTTTTCACTCCATTTCTTTCTTGGGTAAACTGATTTCCATGAGGTAATAAGTGGTATCAGTTTGCTCCACAATACTATAGTGTTTATATATTTGTAGTACTTTTTAGAAGTCATGACAAGAAAGCATGGTCCCTGGGCTGTATCTCAAGATTTCTTTAACAGTTATGGGTTTTTTTCCAAGCACAGTTTGTGATTAGGCTGTTAGGGTAAATCATTAATAGAAGAGATTCCTGTTATGTATTGGAAATGATCCTTTTTTCTGTTTTATGTTAACATTGAGAGATGTACTGCAGTCATTGTCTATGGTGTCTCTAGAGAGAAATAATGGGGTTCATCTTAGCCCTAAGGATGCCGCTTGAGCCTTGCTGAATAAATCAGTGGAATATGAACAGGCAAGCGGAAAGATTGGTGTTCATTCTGATAAAAACTGTAACAACTCAGAAAAACTGCTATGAGGCTGTAGTAGTATTTGGTGAAATAAACAATCATGAACTTTTAGTTCTACATATTATAGACTTCTAAAGAGAAAATTTAGCCTAAATGCATAGACAGACACAATATTTATCAAGTACATGTTTGATAATGAGTAGTTTCAGCAGGTGTTGTATTCATTACAACCTGAGTCTACATTCATAAAGTTGACTAGAAAACTATTTTTAAAGTTTTGTAAAGCCTTTCTCCAAGTAATGACAGCATTCCCCAAAAGACTAACTGAATGTTACAGTATATATTTGTCTTATTCTCTGAGAGTGTCTCCTTTTTCTTTTTGTTGACATGTTTCTGAAGATAGTCATCAAAACACAAAGTTGCATGAGTATTTCCTGGACTGCCAAGTATGGTCCTACTTGTTCATAGGTGTGGTGGGCTGGTCAGTGCAGTATATGTGTGCCAAAAAACCTGTATCATATTTATTCCATAATGGGCAGCGTGACTGTAACAGGGCAGCCCCGTGTGCGCAGCCTCTGTTTTATTTGGTTTTAAGACAGAAGTTGTTGTAATGGTTGTGGATCTTGCTTTGGTCTTTTCAAACTCTAAAAGAGTTTGTACAACTGTCTAACCATTTTAGGTAACTGACTGTGTGTAGACTGATTACATATAGCTGCAAGTATATTAACTGTTTGCATAATTCTATCCAGAAAAGGCAAATTTTACTTAAGTGCAGACCTCAGAATCTGTTACAACACATACAGTATTGGTTAATATACCATATAAGAATGAGTTCTTTGGGGAAAACCTACAATTTAACTTAATACTGCTACCACGTTAGTGTAGGAAAAAGCCCCTTCTAGTAAGACCTTTCCTTGACTAAAAAAAAAAACCAACACTAAATAGACATGTCTGCTCACACTAAGGAAATTCTTACGAATTTTCGGCTTACAAATAGAGAAACAAATAATACTTCCTCCCCCAACCTTTTATTTCTGAAAAAAAAAATAGTTCTAAGCTAAATAAACGACATAAGGGTACCAAATAATACTTGCATTACTTACTTTAGTTCTTAGGTAAAAATGAAGCTTATGGAAGAGGATCCTGGTGTCCTTCCTTGTAGGCCCAATCTCTCTCCATTTTTGCTGATGCATGTTCCCCGGGTATTTAGAGCCACAGATGGCTTCCAGCTTCTGAAGCAAAGGTACCTTTTGAGACACAGCTGGTTCTCAGTCCAAGCATAGCAGATCTTCAGGGTCACTGGTGCTTTGGGTTTGAGAAGGGTGTAGCTGGAGAAGGCTAAACAACAATCAAACCTTTCATTTGAGAATGATGAATGACTTTAAGATGGCATGGATGAAAATATTAATTTTTTAATAAATAAGGGAAGACTTGGCATTCTAGGGCTTTCTGTTCCAGAGAAAACAATTTCTGTGTTTTCCTAAAGTGATTTGTGACTGACACGAAAAATACCTGATTTCTATAGCTATTTATTAGGAAGTTTCTCATCTCTTTACTAGTTTGTGCAAAGACTCCTTTTTGCGTCTCTTACAGTGGTAAACAGTATTTGCTAAGGACTCAGAAGCTGTTATAGCTCACCTGAAAAAGCAGGGTCTGTGCACACCCTGGAGTGGCTAATTTTGAGGAAGAGGTGGCATGTATAATGGTAGGTTGCTTGTCCATGAGAATTTAGTTTCCATTGGAAAATTGTTAAAAAATAGAAAATTTTCTCAACTAATGTTAAGTTGATGTAAAAGTTACCTAAAAGTTGACCTAGAAGAGGCAGATTTCTGGGATTCATGACATCATGTGTTAATTGATTTGGAGCTGTTATACTCCGTGAAAAAGTATGTCAGCAATTTATTTTACCTTCCCAGGACACCCTCGCTATTGAGCACATACTTTCCCAAGAAAAAAAGTTATGTCTTTAGCCAGCTCTCATCTCCTGGGTAGAACAGGCGCAGTCTGTGACATTTTTGGTGACAGAAGCCTTCAGCAAATGGAGCAGCTCATCTAGATCTTCTTCAGCATTTTTCCTCTTGGCATCTGGGCCTTGTGGCACCCTGACCAGTATTCACAATATTTCTGTACCGGGTGTCTGTGGCACCATCCATTTTTTTTGGGGGGGGGGCCCTGCAGGGGCGGCCTCTGTGAGGAGAGGTGAGGGCTACCCTGCGCCCCTCCAGGCGCCCCAGGGCACGGCTGAGTCCCTCAGCCAAAATGGTGGCGCCTGTGGGAAAACACACCCAGGGAAGGGCGAAATGCCACATGTCAGTGTGAGGGAAAAAAAGTGTGTGGAGCAGCTCTGCGAACGCCAAGGTGAGTGGAGGAGAAGGAGGAGGGGCTGCAGGTGCTGGGGCAGAGGTGCCAGTGTGGCCTGTAGGACGGGCCACAGTGAAGCAGGTGGCCTTATGGAGGAGCCACCTGGAGGAGCATGCCAGATCAGCCGTGCACCTTGCAGCCTGTGGAGGACACCACACTGGAGCAAGGGAGTATTCCTTGAAGGAATTGTGGCATGTGGAGAAACTCATGTTGGAGCAGCCTTATCCTGAAGCCCTGTGGCCTCTGGGAAGGACCCATGCTGAAGCAGGGGAAAAACATGAGGAGGAGTGAGAAGCAGAGAGGAGCTGCAGTGGTCTCACCTCAGCCCCTCATTCCCCTTCTCCATGCCAGTTGGGGAGGGAAGAGGTATAGGAGCTGAGAAAGAACGAGTGAAGTTGAGCCTGGAAAAAAGGGGCAAGGGAAAGGGGGAAGTTCTTTTAGGTTTTGCCTTTGTTTCTCACCATCCAAATCTATTGTAATTGGCAATAAATTATTTTTCCCCAAGCCAAGTCTGTTTTACCCGTGACAGTAATTGGTAAGTGATCTCCCTGTCTTTATCTCCATGCATGTGCTTTTTTGCTTTATTCTCCCCCACTGGATTTTTTGAGGAGCAGGAGTGAAAGAGGTCCTGGCTGCGAGTCTGCAGCCGGCCAAGGTCGATGAAGGCTTCAATACTCACCAATGTCAGCAAGCAGGACTGGATTCCACTTTGTCTCTGTTCATAAAATTGGTTTATTCTGAAGATACTGTCCCCATGCATGTTAACTACACTCTCACTGTACAAAAAAAAAAGAAAACTAGAAAGAAATGATCTATTGAAAACTTACTGTTTGTTGTAATTTAATCACTTTATTATTTTTTATGTCTTTTGAAAATATATCTGCCCTCAGATATAACTCCGTGTAACTTTGGGGAGAGTATGCCATGTTCTTTCTATAAATCTAAACACCTTTGTCCATAGTAACTGCCTTAATTTTGGAGCGTAGCACCACCAAAGTTACAATTAAAAATCAGGAAGATGCAGGTCAGGAAACTCAAAAAGGGAAAGGCTAATTCTCAGCCCAGTTGCTTCCTGCTTGTGCATATGGCTTCAAATATAAAATTCATGTATTTAGTACTTGTACACTCTGATAGTGTAATATAAACATTAGTTTAGCAAGCATAGTATAAGCCACTAGATGGTGTAGTGTTGCCATCAGAAATTAAGAGAGTGCTAGAATGGGCATCTTTTCTTTATAGTTTTGTAGAGTAAGTTGCAAGTTTTTTTAAGGTACTGTGCCAACTTGACATATGTATCCATATATTAGAGCTTGTAACCATTAACTGCAGTACATAGCTGTGTTAACACATTTCTTTTTCACACTAAAGTATGTTTTAGGACAGGGAAAGCAAGAATGTTTTTCCTTTTTTCTTCTTGTGAGGTTTTGAATTCACAAACAGTAGGCAAATTTGGCCTTTTTTCCCCTTAGTTCATAACTTGTTTCTGTTTTATGTGTCATTACTTTTGGAAAGCTAAGGTATCTAATTTTCTATTAAGTATCAGATAATTGAAATACTTCTTACTACTGTGTTTCAGAATTGGAAGAGAGGGAGACGATGACTATGTCAAAAGCTTTTATTTTGAGATTTTTGTTGCTGTTGCACTCTATTTTCTGTTTCTTTCTCATGTTCTCCTAGGATCTTGCACAAGAGCCTAAAAACATTTAAAATTTGCAGAATGAAAAGATGGCACAGGCAATGCTGGTACCACCAGGATCTGACAGCTTCTTCTATTTCACCAAAGAATCTCTTGCAGCTATTGAAAAACGTATTGCTGATGAAACATCTCGTTGCAACAAAAACGAGCATAAAGATGATGATGGTCATGAAGAAGATCACCCAAAGCCAAGTAATGACTTGGAGGCAGGAAAGACACTGCCATTTATATATGGTGATATTCCTCCAGGAATGGTGTCTGAGCCCCTGGAGGACCTGGATCCTTATTATATCAATAAAAAAGTAAGTGTTTTACTTCTGTTGAACTATAAAGTGGTAAATGCTCTGGTGTGGAAATAGTCAGAAGCCCTGGTTGAAAGTGTTATGCAGTATGTGTTGGTTACTTTGAATACAGTATAAATATGACTGTAATTCTTCTGCTTAATTTGCTTATTTTTCAAAATAACTTTTAATGTCTAAGGATTCCTTATGATATTTTGAGTTAGTGGATTTTGTATTGGATGTCCTTTAATCCCTTCAAATCTGATTGAATGCTGAAGCATTGGAAAGTGTGTCTGCTACGTTGTTCCTGAGGTTTCTAGAAAACATAGCCAGTACCCAAGATCTACTTTAGCAGGGTGGTCTTTGGACACAGTGCTCATCCAGTCACCTGCCAAAATGATCGACTGTCAAACATGCCTTTAAATCTCATAGAAATAATTGTTTTACAAAAAGTTAAATATTAAACTCTATTTGACTAGGGAGGAACATAAGTAAAAAAAAATATTTTATTATTATCACATGTTGCCAGCTTCATGTGGTGCAATTTCTGTGAATTGGTAACAGCTTGTGTCACTTACAGGTATGAGTTTGTTGTGCTAGAGTTTGCTTCAGGACCACAGCAACTGTTCTGAGTCTCATGGGGGGGAATTTTTCTGGCCAGTTACATTTTTTATGGTATTTTAATCATCAGGATGATTTTAATACTAGTTCCCCAGCAAGTAATTCGTCCCCATGAAGAGACTACACTGGTAGAACAATTTAAGGTCACATGCCCTCAATAATAGTGTGTTACAGGGCAAGGAAGTTCTTGAAAGTCTCTGTATCCTTCCTCCTAGTATCACTTTAAATCTGCATGGATGCAGACTTTTCCAAGAAATTTTCTATAAATGCTGTGGGTTTGTTTGATGTAAAAGAGAATTTGTGGCCCAGTATTAGTTCAGCAAAACAGTATAAAAGTAACATTCATGTGAGTAGCCCCACATTCACTTCTCATGTGGGACTAAGTGTAAAGACTAAAACTGTACATTGTATTTCAGTATTGGGTCTATGTTAAAGGCCCAAAATAAATGTGGAAACAAAATCTAAATGTATATATATGTACTGTAATGTGACTCAGTTTCTTTTGTAGATGTTAGGATGACAGAAGGAGAAAAAGGCAAGGGTGATGATTTTAGCAAGTACAGATGAAGAAATTATATTTTTATGTAGGCATGAGAAATGGAATGATGTTCAGAATGAAAGCAAAATTGAATTTACATTGAAAAGGCAACACAAAATAAGCAGTGAGTGGTTATTTAATTGTGTAAAACAATAAAATGCTTGTTGAATTAAAAAAATAAAACAGGTTCTTGAAAAATACTTCTGTCAAATGATCTATTTCCATAATGATAGAATATCATTAGAAAACAGAAAGATTCAATGTTAAAAACCTGTTTTTTTCCAGATATTAGATATATTTTGGGAGAATAATCATAAGATGTATATGAAATTAAGATTTCTTTAGATGACATTTTCATTGTATGTCCTAGACAAAATCACAAATGGTTGCATAAATGGTACTAGTGATGACTGCACAGGTAACAAAGGCAGTAAAGCCTTTAAAAGCCATGGATGTCTTACATCAGAAACAGTTTTAAAGTGCTGTAAATGGTTAAATAGTTGCTTGTACGTGTCCAAAAATGGTCAATTAGGTGCTTCATTTTGCACTGCTATCTTTGATCTGAAGTGCAAGTAATATAGCTGGATTAATTTTTATTATTAAAAATTACAATTTTTGAATTACCTTTATAATGCAATTACATAATCCTGGTAAATTCTAACATGAAGAGTTTAACAGCACAGAGACAGAGAATGTATGGTGTTCGGTTTTCATTACTCCTGTAACAATTTAGAATCTGATATTTGCTTGTATACTTCTACTGAAAGTCAATTTGGCTACCTATATCTGTGTAAGTGCAGCCTCCATTTATGGAGAAGTTGTTAACGTATCTTTAATTTCTTATTTCCTACCTTTCCTTCCCCTCCTCCTTTTTTTTTTTTTTTTGAAAAGACATTTATAGTATTGAATAAAGGGAAGACAATCTTCAGGTTCAGTGCCACACCTGCCTTGTACCTTTTATCTCCTTTCAATATTATTAGAAGAATAGCTATTAAGATTTTGGTTCATTCATATCCTTTCCAAGTGGTTTGTTAAAAATTATTACTGGTCTTTAAAAATATTTAATAACACTGTGGGATTTTTTTGTTTTAGTGTTTAAATGTGTTCCTGCCCTTAATTCTTCCTCTCAAAATGAATCAAATCTACGATTTGTCTGTTTAACCCCGTGATGAAATTCAGAGGAAGCACAGCATGTATACCCAGATTGCAGAGTTAGTGATATAGCCATCATTATTGTGAAACATCTTTGCATTATTTATGACATTGCTAGTAATAGTAAACTGATTTGTATCATATGTGTTGTCAGTACTCTATAGCCTGGTCAATTCCTCGTGTTTTGTGTGATGCAAATTCAGCTTTAAAAAAGTGTATGTTCCTTAACTACAGTCAACATTATTCAGCATACTCATTATGCTCACTATTTTGACAAACTGTGTATTTATGACATGGAATAACCTTCCAGACTGGACAAAGAATGTAGAGTAAGTATGCTTAAATTAGCTAATAATTTTTTAATGGCTTAAAAATGAAAAGCTAAAGTAAGAGCTAGACTGTGTAGTTTTATTTACCCTTGTGGGTAACACCAGAAGTCTCCCTTTTTCTAGATTGGAGTTTGATCCTAGCTGCGACACAAAGCAGTATAGACCTGCAAGACTTAGAAAGGAAAAAAGCTGTATTACTGTTAACTTTTTTTCTGTGAACAAAACTCTGATTAATATTCTTATTCAGAATGTAGAACAAGTAATGCTTTTATGCATTCTCCCTGGTGAGCTGTTCCTTTAGCATTTAAAAAAAACAAACAATAGTGGAAGAAAATAGCCATCCAACCCATATTCTCCCCCAGTGTGGAAGATGCTTTCTGTAGCCCTTATGAAGCAACTTCATTTTGTGTAACAAAATCTAAAAATGGGACACATAGCCTCTTTAAAGAAATCACCTCTGCTGAGGATTATTTTTTGATATTCTCAAGTATACCTGGTCAGCCATCAAGTAACTTTAGTAAACACTAGGTTTCACTTACCCGTGAATTTTATTTCTGACATGGTAACCATGCTGAAGTTTTTAATTGAGCAAATATAGTTTCTTCATGTTAGTCATGATTATTTGTGCTGAAATTTCAAATTCTTATATGCCAGAAATTGCAAAAATGTGTTTCAGGTAAAATAAATAAATAGATCCAGTTATCTTGCAGAGGAATAGTGAAAAAACAGTCATAGTTTATGTGAGTCTTTAACTTTTACAGTGCATATGCTTATCACTGTTTTGGAGTGATTTTCCTGTATGCCTGTGATGTTATATCACAGAACAGCAACCTTTAACTTTGGCTTGGATGTTTTCTTATAGGTACACTTTCACTGGAATTTATACTTTTGAATTTCTGGTAAAAATCCTTGCAAGAGGCTTCTGTATAAATGATTTTACTTGCCTTCGTGACCCCTGGAACTGGCTTGATTTTGTTGTAATTTCCTTTGCGTAAGTATATAGTTTTCTTAAAGTAAATAACACTTAGAAATTTTTTAACATTTCTGAACCTTTTTGAACAAACCTAATAATTTGTTTGGGTTATCTTAGCTCATTTAGAATGAGTCGTAGTTGAATTGTGTTTCAACTTCTTCCATTTTAATATTTTACATTAATGTAGCACACAGCAGGATTGGTGTGTGCTACTTTCCCACAGTATGAAAGAGAAGTTGCCACTGAACAACCAGTTTTAATTAGTATTTAAAAAATAAAATCAAGGGAATCCTTATAATTTTTAAGTTGCATTCAATGGAAATATGTAAGGATGTGTTTCTTAGGGAAAACTTCATTGAAACAAGAACATATGAATGCAAGTCTTTCATTTAAAGTCACTCCTTCGAAAAAAAATATATTCTGGATTTCAGGTCCAGGTAAGTAGTATACACTATATGTTAATTCTGAATAACTGTGATTTAATCCTACAGGTATATAACAGAATTTGTAAACCTAGGCAATGTTTCAGCTCTTCGAACTTTCAGAGTATTGAGAGCTTTGAAAACTATTTCTGTAATCCCAGGTAAGAAGTAGTTGGTGTAAGGTGTTAGGCCCCTCGTATCTCCAACTGTTATTTGTGTGCTGTCATTGTGTTTGTGTGTGAACTCCCCTATTACAGATATGTGACAGAGTTTGTGGACCTGGGCAATGTCTCAGCGTTGAGAACATTCAGAGTTCTCCGAGCTTTGAAAACAATATCAGTCATTCCAGGTGAGAGCGAGGTTAAACACTGAGGCTGACTGAAATTCCACAGAAGCTGGACTCATATATTTAACAGAACCATCCAGGTTTTAGTCTTAACTTCAATTTGATTCCTTTTTCTAATTCTCTAAAACATTCAGCCTCAGAGTTTAATACATTCTTGCATGAGAAATTGAATTACATAGGATGTGTATATTTCCATTTCATGATGTCAAATTTTCTCTCCCACATTAACTATCCAAATTAATTATCTTTACATCTTTCTCTTACCAATGTGAATGTTACTATTTATCAAAGACATTTGGGATTGAAAATTTCAGTCAGTTTAAAACTTGAATCCTTGACAAAAGAAAAGGAATAAGATAATAAAGAGTAGCATGGGAATTGCATGATGTATTTATTACCTTAAGATGCCTGTCTTCACCAAACCCCACCTCCAGTTGAATTGGGTGCAATAGAATGCAATCATTAACATTTCTACTGCAATGCAGTTGTGTTCTGGTTTTGTGTGCTGTTATAGACCCAATATATTGTGTATTGGAAGAGAACACTGGCAAAGGTTTGGAGCAAGAGGCATCAAGAAGAAAAGAAAATGAACAATTTTCTTTACATGTAGTTTACATGTATAGAGAGCATGAATAAAAAGTTACTTCTTCATTTGAAGAGCAGACACTTTGGAGTGTACCATTCAGGCCCATTCATATTTCAAATTAATTTTTCAGGAACAATGAAACTTATTCATACCTTTTTCCTTTGGAAAATCTTTTTAGATTATTTTTGTGAAGCTATGCATGATATTTAATAGTATGTTGAAGTAGTTCACATTGTGTTTTAGCTTAGGTAAATATTTAATATTATAATAAAAATCTGCCTCTGTTTGCAGGCTTGAAGACTATTGTTGGAGCCTTAATTCAGTCTGTGAAGAAGCTCTCAGATGTAATGATTTTGACTGTGTTTTGCCTGAGTGTATTTGCACTAATAGGACTGCAGCTGTTCATGGGCAGTTTGAAGAATAAATGCTTGTTTTGGCCACCAGAAAATTCAACATCTTTTGGAAGAAACTTAACTCCATACTTTAATGGTACAGTGTTTGACTGGACAGCATACATCGAGGATGAAAGTAAGAAATCCTGTTGTAACCTGTTAAATTTTTTGGTGTATAAACACGTGCACAGGATTGCTATTTCATACTGTAGGCTTAAGATAGAAATCAATTAAATAGGATGGCAAAGAGTAGGAATGTTTATGTATTGCATCCCAGACTCATGCTGATGTGATTGTTCTTTCCGTTAACTGCACTTAGAAACATAAATATAGGATTAGGTTGGTTTTAGAATCACAGAATCATGCAGGTTGGATGGGATCTCCCCAGATACCCTGACCAATTGCCGTGCTTCTGCAGGCCCAGTTAGAGCAAACTGTTCAGTGCCACGTCCAGTCAAGTTTTTAATAAGGACTGAGATTCCACAGCCTCTCTGGGCAGTGTGTTCCAGTGTTTGACATGGTAAAATTTTTTAATATCAAATGAGAATTTCCTGTGGCCAGCCTTTTACTAGTTGCCTTTTACCCTTCCAGTGTGTGCTTCTGAGAGAAGAGTCAGGCTCCATTTTCATTACAGTCTTCCATGTGATACTTGTAGGTAGTGTGAAGATTCGCCCCCCAGTCTTCCCCATCCACCATAGCCTTCTCAAAACTGAACAAAACTAATTCTCTTAGCCTCCACTTGTATCTTTACCTTATAAATAAGACAGAGAAGCACTAGGTAAATGTCAGAGATTTCCTAGATACTATATACTTTTATTATCAGGTAGAGGTAAGAAACTAGTAGCTCTGCTGTGAAATAAAGAGCTTGCTAGACAAGTAGAAATTCTGGTGGGGGGACATTAGGGGGACATCCCCTAAGGGGGATGAAAAAGATATCTTTATCCAGATATTTTTCAACAGTCTTCATCTCTGTAGACTAAAGTGATAACATTCAGGCTTTTTCAGAAGCACATAGATAATTATTTTTTTTATTTGTGTCATTTTTAAATGATAGCGCCAGCACCAGCAAAGTTGTACTACACAATGAACCCTGAGATATAGTTTAACAACTTTTAATTGCCAAACACTTAATTCATTTTAATGTGTGTGTTTGTGCTGGAAGTGGATTTACAGGGTATTACTCAGTAATTAATTGTAAAAGTAGTGTATATAAGTAAAAAGAAATTGGTATGGTAATGGAGGCTAGTTTTCCTCCTCACTGTCCAAAAAGTTAAAGAAAATACATTTGATATAGGCTGAGTTTTGATGAGTCATATTTCCTTCCTTCCTTAAAAATGGACATTAAAGTTCTCTGCTGTTCTCTGTATTTTCAGAATTCCTTTGTATACTTCTGAATTTTTAAAGTTCTGGAAATTCTGTGACTGTATTTGCATTTTCCATGCCACCTATAATTTTAGCTAGTTTATTAGCCATCAAGACGGGGTACGAAAATGGAGTGGTGATAGTGCTGTTTGTCAGCTTTATGGGCAATTTTGGCTGATAGCTTAAATGCTGTCGGAACACTTGTGAATTTTCACCTCAAATAGATTCTCTGTTTCCATTTCCCACTATGTAGGAATGTAAAACTAAAAGACAGAACTAAAATATTCCAGAATGTCAGTTGCTTCCTATGCTACAACAGTTGACTTTGCTGCGAGTCTCTGCAGAGCGCTGATGGGAGCAAGGCAGTTCCATCTTTGTATTCCTTCTTGTTCCTATAACCTGTTCTTTTTCACCTGTTCACATTTCTATGTGTCAGTTGCATCTTAATTTCACTAAGCTCAATTGTGGGTCCTCCTAATATTTCTTTCAGCACATCGTATGCCTGACAGCTGTGACTGAGAGTGATAACCTTTAGTGGCTCTTCTTAACATCTGTGTGTTTTCATTTATTAAAAACAAGGCCAGATTCACTTTTTGAAAGGATTTGCACAGTCTTGGACCCACTTGGCTTTTAGCTCAATATCTGAACATTTAGAGTGTGTCAAAATATTGGCACTTGGCTTTTAGCTCAATATCTGAACATTTAGAGTTTTGTTGAGCTCTAAAGGTATTATGGAGGTAACAGGATTATAATTCTTTCTAACATTATATAAGTACTGTTCTTGAATGGTAGGATTTTGGCATCACTTGATTTAACTGCTTGGCTTAGAATCCTCCCGTCTTCATATATTCTTTATTCCATGGGCTGTTTCTTGCTATTTAAATACCACAGTAGTGTTTTATCCTGTGAAAATCAAAGCCTTTTGTCAGCTTGAAAGGTACATTTAGAGTAGTAGTTGAGGATGACAGACAATGAGTTTAGTTGGGATAAGAGTTTTTTCCAGATCTCTGTCTCTTTTCCATGTCTTGGTGCCTGGATGACCTCATGGTGAAAAGTTTCTCCTTATATCTAGTTGGAACCTCTTTTGTTTCAAATTATGCCCATTGTAATTCTCCTGCCACACACCAGTGAGAAGAACCTGGTTCTGTCCCCTTGATAACCTCCTTGTAGTTGCTGGATGCTTTCTACCAACGGCCTTCCCTTCTTCAGGCTGAACAAGGTTTGGTCCCTCAGTCCCTCCTCACAGGGTGAATGCTCCAGCTCCCTCATTGTCTTGACCTTCTGCTGAACTTGCTCCACTTTATCAACGTCTTTCTTGCATTGAGGGGGTCAAACCTGGACAAAACATTCTAGGTACAGCCTAAGGGGTGCTGAGGTGCTGAGCTGAGGGGGACAGTCACTTCCCTCGCTGTGCTTTCTGTTCAGGCA
>JAOQGH010000077.1:20752168-20789976 GCA_025769975.1 Gallinago jamesoni | reverse complement strand
CTCCCCAGATGGTCAGTCCCAGCCTGTATCATTGCAAGGGGCTCTTCCTTCCCAGGTACACAACTCTGCACTTGTGTTTGCCAAATTTTATGTGTCTCCTGTCAGCCTGCCCCTCCAGCCTGCCTACTTACTCTGAGCGGGGTCTGCCCTCACTCATGTCAGCTTCTTTCCCAGTTTGTTACAATCTCTCTATATACTTTTTTTCTATTTTTTTAAGGCAACACAGTTGTTAATCATTAATAACAAAATATATTCCCTTATTTCTGAAGGCTACTGCCTTATAATTAAAAGAAAAATTATGTAAAATTGTTTGTAAGTACAGCAGCTGTTATAACATTGGCATTGGAACATCCATCTTCCTTTTAAACAGCTGCCTTCGTAATGTCAGTCACAGGATAAGATAGTTATTGTTGCTCTAACTTCAAAACTGTTAGCCAATCATCGTAAATAGTTCTATTTTAAATAAGATACACTTTAATTGTTTGATTACAATCACCTACTGAATAATAAGACTTAAGTTTTATGCTGTCTTTCATTTATTGAACATCAGATTTTGGAAGGATATTCAGTGTTTGCTATGATTCAAGAAGAGAATATGCAATTTATGTTGTTCTAGTCATTGTTCTAGGATTATTTTTTTTTACATTTTTTTTATTTTATTCTTTAATTTTGCAACTTTACTTACCACTATGGAATTGTCAGTATTTGAACCCGTTATTGGGAAAACGTGAATGGGAGATTATGAACATCCAAGCCATGATAACTTGAACATAGGTTCACCCTCGCCAACACAAAAAAAATACTCCTTCCATTTATAATTATGTTGCTTCCTGTTTTTTCTTCAGGTCATTTCTATCGCATAGAAGGAGAAAAGGATTATCTGCTTTGTGGCAATAGCTCAGATGCAGGGTAAGGTACACTGAAAATTACATACTACCTGTCTAAACAAATGCAAAAATTATCACTAAACTTAAAAAGATATTTTACTTATCTAAATTCACAGTCAATAATATGTGGTCATGGTTCATAGCAAGTAAACACTTCAATAAATGAAAATGTTAAATGATAAAATACTATGTGAATGTTAATTAAGAAAATTCACTGCTAGAATTTTTTCCTAATAGCTAATATGAATCTACCTTCTTTCAGTTTACAACCTGTCCTATCACTACACTCCCTGACAAAGAGTCCCTCCCCATCTTTAAATACTGGAAGGCTGCTATAAGGTCTCCCAGAGCCTTCTCTTCTCCAAGCTGAACAACCCCAACTCTCTCAGCCTCTCCTCATAAAAGAGGTGCTCCAGCCCTCTGGTCACCTTTGTGGCCCTCCTCTGGACCCACTCCAACAACAGGTCCATGTCCTTCTTATGTTGGGGCCCCAGAGTTGGACACAGTACTCCAGGTGGAGTCTCACGAGGGCAGAGTAGAGCTGCAGAATCACCTCCTTCAACCTGCTGGCTATGCTTCTTTTGATGCAGCCTAGGATACAGTTGGCTTTCTGGGCTGCAAGAGCATGTCACCTATTTATGTTGAGCTTCTCATCCACCAACATCCGCAAGTCCTTCTCCTCAATGCTGCTCTCAATCCATTCTCTGCCCAGCCTGTATTTGTGCTTGGGGTTGCCCTGGCCCACATGCAGGACCTTGCACTTGGCCTTCTTGAACTTCATGAGGTTTGCACAGGCCCACATCTCAAGCCTGTCCAGATCCCTCTGAATGGTATCACTTCCCTCCAGCGTGTCAACTGCGCCACACAGCTTGATGTTGTTGGCAAACTTGCTGAGAGTGCACTCAGTTCCACCATCGATGTCACCAACAAAGATGTTAAACAGTACCAGCCCCTAAGGAATGCATTCGTCACTGCTCGCACACTTGGTCATCGAGCTGTTGACCACAACTCTTCAAGTGCAGCCATCCAGCCACTTCCTTATCCTCTGAGCGGTCTATCTGTCAAATCCATGTGTCTCCAATTTAGAGACAAGGCTTTCGTGTGGGACAGTGTCAAGTGCTTTTCATAAGCACAGGTAGATGATGTCAGTTGCTCTTCCCTTACACAACAATGTAACACTATCACAGAAGGCCACTAAATTTGCCATTAAACATGCCCTTAAGGAAGGCATGTTGGCTGTCACCAATCACCTCCTTATTTTCCATGTGCCTTAGCAGAGTTTCCAGGAGGATCTGCCCCATGATCTTGCTGGGCACAGAGGTGTGACTGACTGGTCTGTTGTTCCCTGGATCTTCCCTTTTTCCCTTAATAGTAGCCCCTTTCACAGATTGTATCTAATGAACCTTCATTAGAAGCTCAAGGTACAATAATTTTAAAAGAATTTCAGTGTTACACAATATCTTTATATGCATTGCTTTATTTTTTTTTTCTTTTTCTTTTTTTCCTTCCTAGTAAATGTCCAGAAGACTTTATCTGTGTGAAAGCTGGTAGAAACCCCAACTATGGATATACCAGCTTTGACACATTCAGTTGGGCTTTCTTGTCACTATTTCGACTGATGACACAGGACTATTGGGAAAATCTTTATCAGAAGGTAAGTATATTGTAAAAATTGTAGTTAGTGCCTTACTGGCCCCAAACTGAATGTGGAACAGGCCATTCATATCTATTTAATAGACCATTGCTATGGTCTATAATATTGACTATAATATTGGCTATAATATTGACATCATTGATGAAAGAGGTCAAATTCAGTTGCAGGATTAAGCAGACATGGGCACTTACTACAGAATCTACCATTATTTCTGAAGAGAAGTTGATACTTTATTGTTACAGTGTATATTTCATTTTGTGTTTCATGATAAAAACTTATTCTCAAAAACTTTAATATTGGATTTAAATTGTAAAAATACTCTGTGATAGCAAAATCTGAATCTTAATTTCTGTAGTTCGAATCCTATTTTTGATAACTGAGAATGCTTGTCTTGATATAAATTTCTTTTCTAACCATAGCTTTTCATTACATGGTGTGTGAAAATCTGTTGATTATAATAAATATTATCCTTTAATTACTTAATCAATTGTACCATCAATATTTCTTTTGCTTATTTCAAGGCAAAGGCATGCTAATACATGGAAAGCATAATAAGCATCCAATCTGTGATGTGTGATTAACATTACTTACTCTGATCTCACATCCTTTTCAAGATTATTAGGCATTAAAAAAGGTTTGTTTATAAGCAGCATGATTCTTAAATATGTTTTTCACACACATGAATCTCTCTTTATTTTAATTACTTTTTAAGTTTAAGTATGAACATATTACAGAAGGAACAGCAACTCAACAGTTTTGCACTTTTCAAATTTAGTAAATGCTTATGAACTGCAGAATTGATGGATCATTTCTCCTCTTTTCCTATAGACGCTACGAGCTGCTGGCAAAACATACATGATATTTTTTGTTCTGGTCATTTTTCTGGGTTCCTTCTACTTGATTAACTTGATTTTGGCTGTGGTTGCCATGGCCTATGAAGAACAAAATCAAGCAACTCTGGTTGAAGCAGAACAGAGGGAGGCAGACTTGCAGCAGATGCTTGAACAGCTGAAGAAGCAGCAAGAAGAAGCTCAGGTATTTTCTAACAAGAGTTTGAGCTTTAGTGTATTCCTTTGCATGCTATTTTTTCAAGACAAAACCAATAATTAATATAGTGTATTGAAGCCATTCTTCTGTGTACCTCACAGGTACATTAGACTGCTTTCTCTATGGCTTTTTATTGGTTTTTAAATGTGTGAGGTCTAAAGCATTAATGAATTTCTGAAGTGAGAACAGAAAGTACTCCTCAAAACAGAATAATAGTTTTTAAATAAACATTTCTTATCTAGGGGTAGTATCTAGTAACCTGTCACTATGATTTTTCAAATTCTCAGCTTAGAAATAATTATTTGTGAAATTATTAATTTCACGTGAAATACTTGTCAAGCCTTGATTAGAGTTTAAAAATGTTTTATCCATGAATTTCTGACTAATTTTTGCTACTCATGTTATCACCAGCAAATCAAGTACTAAAAGTAGTACCCCAGAGTTTTTTACTTAGAGCAGCTTAAGGAAGCTCTTACTTATAATAACAGTTAAAACTAGTTTACTAAATTAACATAGTGTGAAGTATTAATCTGCTTAGCTCTTTTGTTTGCAATTGTGTGCACTCTAATTAATATTTTTTTTTAATTTGCAAGTATTTTCTAATGAATTTTGTCACACAATGCTGTACACAATGCAGGCTGACTCCACAATACAGACACAAAGTAGAACTCTGTTCAAAGGCCAACTTTCATAACTACCCATTACAGAATTCCGTTTGAAGTTTTGCAGAAATCCATGTTACACATCTAGAAGTAATTTGATATAAATCTTAGAAACAAGGACTATAGATTTCTTTAAAAAATGGTGTGATTTGTAAAACATCACATTAAATAATTGCCGTGGCAGGCAATAGCAGCAGCTGCAGCAGAGATGACCGAGTACAGTGGTGAAAGTGGGATTGGTGGACCCTCAGATAGTTCTTCAGAAGCATCCAAGCTTAGCTCAAAAAGTGCCAAAGAAAGGAGAAACAGAAGGAAGAAAAGAAGGCAGAGGGAGCTCTCTGGAGAAGAGGATGACAAGAAGGATGAGAAGCTTCCAAAATCTGAATCAGATGGCAGTATCAGAAGGAAAGGTTTCCGTTTTTCTTTCGAAGGAAACAGACTTGCTTATGGGAAGCCGTTCACATCCCCCCATCAGGTACTGTGAATAGTGAAGCTGTTATTTTGAGGGTTTCTGAGATAGCTGTAATATCCAATAAACTTCATCGCAACTTTGCAAAGTAATACAACCAAGGTAAAATAATGTTGCATTATTTGAAATACCAACTTACTGTTGGTATTATTTTCTAGAGTGTACCTAAACAAGTGTTTTGATCTCTCTCATTGTTTAGAATCTGGTGGGTCTTAACATGCACAGCAGCAATGCATTTTCCTAGTTAATTTGAAGTAGAAATCCCTTTTTAATTCATAAAGGGAAAATTAATTATAATGTATCAATATAGAAGATTAAAGGTATTGATATCTCTTAACATAATGCATGGTCTATGTGTATCATTAGAATTTCTGAAAGTCTCTTTAATACAGAAATGGAAGCTACTATGTCCTTATGTGGCATGTTTAGTTTTTTCTCTCCAATAATTTTTGTATGTATATTATAATTTACCTGTTCAGGTGACTCTCAAATCTAGTGCATGTGTGCGAAATCTACCTAAGGCGCTGTATGAAAAATAACACTGACAGATGCATGGGGAATATAAATAATTACTTTTTTAATACATAGACATGCATTTTGTATATTTAAAATCTTCAACCAGTCATTTTGTTTATGTTTCTTTTGCAGTCTTTACTGAGTGTTCGTGGGTCCCTGTTTTCTCCCAGGCGTAGTAGCAGAACAAGTCTTTTCAGTTTTAGAGAATATGGAAGAGAAATAGGATCTGAAAATGATTTTGCTGATGACGAGCACAGCATGTTTGAGGATAATGGGAGTAGAAGAGGATCTCTCTTTTTGCCACGCAGACACGGTGAACGGCGCAGTAGTAACATTAGTCAGGCCAGTAGATCATCAAGAAGGCTGACGACATTTCCAGTGAATGGGAAGATGCACAGCACTGTGGATTGCAATGGGGTAGTTTCCTTAGTGGATGGACCAGCAGGTCTGTTATCACCTACTGGACAGCTTCTGCCAGAGGTGATAATAGATAAACCAACAACCGATGACAATGTAAGAAAGTTTTAAATTACTTTAGGTTTCACGACCTTTCTTTATTGCACCTTGCATATTTATTTCTAAATTCCATTTAATTTATGGAATTTAATGCTTTGAAAATGGTTAGAAATTGTGAATGCTTTTGCATATGTTGCTGTAATGAAATGGGTTTGCAGTGATTGACTCATAATTGAAAGGCTAAAGCATGAAAATGAAAGAGAACAAAGCAGTACATTTGTATATACCTGCAGAGGAAGGACATGAACGTACCTGCCTAGTGAATCAAATTAGTAATGCTCCATTGCTAAATCTGTTTTAAAACCCACAATAGAGTGCTCAGCTTTCTAAACATTCTGCATATTACTATGTTGGTTTGATTTTTTTTTTCTTTCTTTCTCTTTTTTTAGCCTTCCTTTAAATATATTACCTAATTCTCTATCAGTAATCTACTGGTTCCACATTTTTCTGTTTTCCATATATTTGTTATTGTACAAATATAACACAGTCTTTAAAATTATGTTGACATTTTAGAAGATCTGAAAGCTTTTTTTCCTCCTGGATCTCAGAGACGATCTGAGTTTTTCACTGCCTAGGATCAGGGTATAATTTAAAAGAAAAAAATTATACACAAATTCATCCATTTCTCCCTCTGGTAATTTTTCCCTTTTCCCCCCAGTCTCCTTTAAGAATGGAGCAGAGGGATCCATTGCATTTTTTTGCCTGGAGACTTTCTTTTATTGAAAAAAATTTTTTTTGCACTGCTCACAGCATCTGAAAGTACATCAGCTTGATTGCTTACAGATATAATCTTCTTGCAGTTTGTTATACTTTCATTTTTACTCATTTATTTAATTTACTGAAAGAAATATACCAATGCTCATACATTCAAAACTTTATAATTGTAATATGTTCAATGAGAGAACTATAAAACAGCTTTCATTTTTTTTAATAATATGCTTTAAAACAAAAAGCTCTTTTTTGGGTCAATTAAGTCAGATTTCTTCTGTTTCTTCAGTTGAAATACAGAAATAAATCACAAATTATAGCTATTCAAGATAAAATATATCCCTTATATTAGTTTTGAATGGGTATAGAGATCGACTGATCTATAAAAATACTTTTAGAGAATAATTGTTATTGCAGAAGAATTCGTAGTGCAAATCGTATATTGTAAGTCAGTTGTCATTGAACTAGTTTAGAATTGAAATATTGGTAGAGATAGCATGGAACTGGGAATTTTTCTGATTTCAGTGCTGCAACAATCTTGGCTACAGCCAAGGAAACAAACCTCCTCCAAAATTTCCTTGTGTGTGTGGTATGGAGTTAATACCAGTTAACTGTAATGCAATGGTAACCTGAGAAGTAGATGTTATTGACAATATTCAGAAGTATAACATGAAAATAGCCATTTAAAAACATACTAGGCTTATGTTACACGTGTAATGGAAAAGTAATGTAACAGCATTTAAATACAAAGTTTTATATATTATGAATTCATTGAAACTATAGAGTCTTTCTGATACCTGATTTGCAGTATTTTTAAAGTTGATATTTATTTTTTTTTTTATAGAGCACTACTACAGAAATAGACATAAAAAAGAGGCGTACAAGTTCGTATCAAATACCAGTGGAGTTGCTGGAGGATCCCAATTTAAGGCAAAGAGCCATGAGTATAGCTGGCATTATCACAAATACAATGGAAGGTGTGTTATAACTGCAGATGTGTGAACTTTCTTGACATAGTTTTAGACTTGCTTGAAGGTATTATATCACTGTGCAAATACAGAAGACAATAAAATACGTAGCCATTGCAAATACATAGACTGAGTAATAGAACAAAAATATACATAGTGGAAAAAAGAAATGAAGGAATCTGATAAGCAGGCTAAACTAAGAAACACATTCTATTTAAAATAGATAATGTGTATGTGTTTTATGCTAGTTATTCATGTTTAGCAATACAGTTATTGGAAAAAATGCCTTGTGATAAACTTTCCACTAACTATACTGTAAAAACATTACAGAAAAGTAAAGGTCAAGCCTCAGTTAATAAAGAGAAGGAAATCTGTAGTAGGATTGTTTAGAACAGTGAAATTACTAATGAAATTCTTGAAAAAGCTTTAATAGTTTTCAAAAACATATTCATGATTAAATTAATCTTATTTTTCCAGAAAATAAATAATTAGACATTTGAGAGGACTGTAAAGCTAGATGTTTTACTGAGAAAACTATCCCTAAATGTAAGCATAAATAGTTTGGCTTTTTAAAATCAAGATCATATGATACTAAAAATTGACAACTTTTTCAATTGTTAGCTCAAAGCTCTTGAGGTTTTTTCTTCCAGTCTTCTGAAAACTTTTCAGCCAGGAACAACAAGCTAAGTTCCTGGAAATCTGAGGAAGTTCCTCCAAACATCCTTAATGGTTCCAGGGATAAAGATTAAAAGCTGAAAAAGCAGATAAAAATATATCTTCTCTTTCTCCAAAATCTATTCACTATACATTTCTTTTTTTCCCAGAACTTGAAGAATCAAGGCAAAAATGTCCACCTTGCTGGTATAAGTTTGCCCACACTTTCTTAATTTGGAATTGTTGGGAGCCCTGGTTAAAAGTAAAGAAAGTAGTTGAATTTATTGTAATGGATCCACTTGTTGATCTGGCTATCACTGTTTGCATAATTTTAAACACACTGTTTATGGCCATGGAACATTATCCAATGACTCCCAGTTTCAATAATGTACTTAAAATAGGAAATCAGGTAAGTTCATCAAACTACATAATTTGACACAATTAGAACCTGGTTTTCTCTTTGGAATAGCATTAGTTTTATTATTTTTGTTATTGTCTCCTAAAATAGATGTTAAAGTTTTAATTGTGCTAAAAATAGTCTAAAAATACCATTCAAGATATGTTGTATTTAAGAGTTTGATTTCTGTATTAAAATATCTCCAAATAGATTCTTCATCAACCAGAGTTTGAATGACACAAACCCAAAAGAAATTAGGTTATTTCTACTGTATCATTGGTAACACAGGAAGAGTTGGATGTTATTTTGGATTATTATTTTGCACTGGGTGGGTTTTTATGTTATTTTTGTATTTCTATGAAGAATGTTGCTTTGATTAGTCAATAACAGTTTGGAAGGCAAAGAATGTGTGATTTATTCCAAGGGCATCTATTGATACAGCTGGTTTTGTTCAGTAGTGGAGAGTCTGTAGGTCGGGTTTGGGGTGGTTGATTGCTTTTTTTTTTGGTAATGGCAATAACACAGGTAATTTTATCTGCTATATGTCTTAATCTATGCTTATTGTAAGTGGTAATTATGGTGATAATGATGTAGCTAAATAAAAAACCAATTTGGTTATGAGAATATATGAAATTCTAGTACATATTTGGAACATATTAATGTTTCAGTCCAGAATTGTTAATGTGTCAACATTTAACTTGTATGCTGATATTTTTAGCCGATATGTAGTTCAACGTTTTCACCTTAGCTTGGAGTCAGAGATTATTATCTGTGGAAGATAATCATGACATGTTGCTGTTTAAAATAGATTCAGGATGTATTTGAGGAGAAAGACAGGGTAGATGAATAGGTGAAGATCAGTAGCTGTTGCAGAGGGTTGTCTCTTAATCATGCCTGTGTGTTTTACCCAGGAAACACCACCATTTTTTCCTTTCATCTGTAATGAAGTAGCTTAATAATCTGGTTTTGAGCTATGTGCATATAAGTGCAACTTCATGCTGATAGGAGTTTGTGTTTGCTCCCAGTCAGCTAAAATGCCACTATCATACAGGTGTAGCTTCAGCAGTTGATTTCTTCCTTTTTGAACTATATTGCACTGTCTTTTAAAGACTCAAATGCCTCTGTTTTTAGAGGTTTATTTATTACTTTTCTAGTAAAAGATAATAAATTATGGAGTTCTTCAGATACTGGTGGTCATACATGAAGACTTCCTTTAATTGCACATTACTCTTCAATTTATGACCAATTCATATTTTCCCATATGCCTTTGTTAAAGCAGTTTCTATCATGGCAAGAACAACTGTTATTATCTTGCTGAGGAAAGTTCCTTTAATTAGATGGACAGCAGACATAAGGGGCAAAGAGGAGGCCTGTTAAGAATAGTTTATTCTTCACTAGTCACTAAATGTATGTCAGTTTTAACTAAAGTTAACAGTTGTGCTACACCTGATTTTGATGTTGCCACTTATGTTTGTGGTGGCAGTCCAGCTTGTGTGGTGAGGTTCAGCTTGTGATAATTTTCCTTAATGCCATCCTTCTGAAAGACGGTTGTTACTTCTTACTTACATTATTCTTTATCTGCTGGTTCAATTTATTTGTGCTCCATATTTGTGCTCAATTTATTTGTGCTCCATTTGCGATCCATAAAGTAACAATAAATATTCTTCCTTTAGGTTTTTACTGGAATTTTTGCAGCAGAAATGGTTCTCAAGATAATTGCCATGCATCCTTTTTATTATTTCCAATTTGGCTGGAATATTTTCGATAGCTTTATAGTTACCCTTAGTGTGGTGGAGCTTTTTCTGTCAACTGTGGATGGATTATCCGTTCTCCGATCATTCAGATTGGTAAGTAATTTCCTGATAGTAATATATCTGCATTAAGTAATGTATTATGTTTATAATGTAAATAAGAAACTTTTTAGTAATATGTGTATTTTTGTAATATGTGAAGTGTCACAGGATATCTCTTCAAGCTTGTTTTATAAAATTATGTTATCACTGAATAGTGTGTGCCTTTTTATGGTTCAGAAGCAACTAAGTACTTTTTCAAGGGAAGGAGCTATAATTTTATTGTAATTGTTTTAACATAGATGGGTAAAGCACAGTGAAGTGTACAATTTATTTAGTGCATGTTGAGACGTAAGTTAATAAATAAAACACATGTAGTCTTCTGTCTAGTTCCATATCTGGAAATTGCAAAAAGACTAGACATTTTATTTTAAAATGTAGGAATTATAAAATTCATATGTTTTTAAATTTAAAATAGATTGATTTTTCTTTTCTCCCTCGGGAAAAAAGAAATGCTTTATTTTATTAGAAAAACGTTTTTATTTTAAAAATGACAAATGAACTATGAAGCAGTCCTTCCTTATGGTCTCTTGCCATTTTGCATTTCCATTTTTCTTTTGTCTGAAAACAAAAAATATTTAATACCTTTTTTATTTTAGGTGGGTTATGGGTAAGAAAGAGTATGAATTATACTTTTTCCCTTTCATAAGTTGAAATGTTTGACTTAGGGGTTGTGTTTCCCTTCTATTTCCAGACTGTGGGTCTGTCTGATCCTTTTTAAATTTCTTGGTGGCAGTATTCTTTTGGAAGGCCCCATTCTTCAAGGATTTCAGAATTCTTTATTTTCCTTCAGTAGAATCCTGTTAAACTTTATTGGGATTTTTTGTTTCTGCATATAATGGTTGAGATGTATGCCGTGTTAAGAATTCACTATTCAAACAAATTCAACCAGTGTGCTGTTTATTTCATGTGGAAAAGAATACAGATATACTAACAAAAATTCTAAAAGGTTTAAGGTTTAAAAGGTTTAAAGGTGTGGGTTTTATGCAACTCCTGTTTCTGTGTAAATTATGGTTGTTGGAATCATGTTGAAGTTTCTTCATTTTTATTGCTGAGAGTCACTAATTCATAATTTGTTCTTTATAGCATTCTTGTAACTACCGCAAATAATGTCTCTATTTTTGTTTTTCAGTTGCGAGTTTTCAAACTGGCAAAGTCTTGGCCAACACTAAATATGCTGATTAAGATTATTGGCAACTCAGTGGGGGCTCTAGGGAATCTGACCTTGGTGCTGGCCATCATTGTCTTCATTTTTGCTGTAGTTGGGATGCAGCTGTTTGGGAAAAGCTACAAGGAATGTGTCTGCAAGATCTCTAAGAACTGTGAACTTCCACGCTGGCACATGCATGATTTTTTCCACTCTTTCTTGATTGTATTTCGAGTGCTGTGTGGAGAATGGATAGAAACAATGTGGGACTGCATGGAGGTTGCAGGCCAACCCATGTGCCTTACAGTCTTCATGATGGTCATGGTGATTGGAAACCTAGTGGTATGTAGACAAAATAATTTGAGAATTCATTTAGAGATAGAATGGTAACAGAACCGGTAATTTTAAGTTTTTAAGTATTATTAAATGTGTTACGTATATATGTATTTTATGATTTTGAATTTGTTACAAGTATGTGTTCCGAAATAGTTTTCTAGTTTTTAGATTTCTGATCCTATATAGAATCCTCATGGAGGATGGGCCCCCTCATGGGTCTGGAGTGCAATTCAGAGAACATGGGTGAGAGAAAAGCATCGTGTGTTCAGGTTTTTGTGGACTATCCCTAGATAGAGAAGAGTGGAGCCACCCCAGATGTTATAGTCCCAGTATGGGAGTTTTCTCTTTGCAGAAGAGGACATAGCAGGGTCTTTTCTCCCTAACTGATTGAGGCATCACATCCAATCACACATAGCCAGGTTGTTGCTTTTTTTTTTTTAAACTTTTTAAGCTCTCTCCTGTCTAAAAGACTGCTCTAACATTCTTAGACTCTGAAATTTAAGCCATTTTGAGCCCTGCTTGCTGCACAGCCAAATTTTTAAACAAATGGGGTAAGGAACGAACTGGAAGGCAGCAGTTCTGCAGAAAAAGCCAGATTCAAATACTCCATGTTTTCTTTCACCTCTTCACCTTTTTGCTTCCAATTTCTTAAGTGCTTTTTACAGACGCTTCTAAAGCATTCTGTGTTATATCTTTTTCCTTTTCTCTTTCAGAGAAAAGCATCAGATCTGTACCAGTTTGTACATTACTATGTATAAATTTGTCTTTTAAAATACGTTTTGTATTTATTAACTCACCAATGTTTGAGGCCTTCATTGCTCCAGCTTTTCTTATTGCTTACTGAGTCTTCCTCTATTATTCTACATCTGTTCTTTAGGCAACTGTTTGTAGCAAAACAGATTTTAAAATAGCCATTCTGCAGGCATTCCCTAGGAATAAAATTTCTAACAACATGAACAAGCTAATTGTCTTTAAACCAGTCATCCACAGCCAGTTGCTCCAGGATTTTCTAGAAATCTATTGTCTTAGAATGCAGAGAACTGTGAAATTGTTTCACTAAAATGATAGGACGTTGTGAAACAAAGTATCCATCTCTGAATTTTTCCGCAGTATTTACTGCATTCTGATTTTATACCATAGCTCTAATAGAATTTCTTACATGGGTAGACAATCTCTGCTGTGTATTCAGAGCTGTGTAATCCCGTTGTCTTTCTGTATTCCCAACGTACAGTTTTACCTTGTTGTCATCAGAGCTGCATAGCAGAGGTGATAAAGGCTTTAAGAGATGGTACTCTGCTTCTTTGGGTATCCTAGTACCATTTGAGCTCCCGGTTAACTCTGGGCTTGTATAACTGATACCTATTCTATGCTTTGTCTTGTCATGGAAAGAGGATGAGCTGGGGGTTAGGAGATGGTTAGGTGTCTTGTGTTTTTTAAGTCACATACAGCAAAATATTTGTGTGAGTTAGGACCAGTGGTTAAGAAAGCTGTTTTCTGCACAGATCAGCTGTGATCTTCTGTTGCAGAGTGCTTCCCTGTGCCAGAGAAGTTAAACATTTTGGATCTGTTCAGTCAGCATCAAAGAATCATTAATTTCCAACCTTCTATAAACACAAGCAGAAGAAGAATTTACAAGAGTTTTCATAGTCATACAGCAGTGAAAAACCACAAAAAAAAAACTTGCATTGGGCTATAGGGCAGGTGTACTGCTTAAATTGCATTTGCATTTTATTTACAGTGTATTTTCCGAAATCGTATGCAGCAAAGAATGTGGAATCGTATGCAGCAAAGGAAAACATGAAGTCTAAGTTCATTTTGGGTGATAGAAGAGAAGCATGTGCATGCAAAATTAAGTAAGAAAATCCAGCTGTAATGTCTGTCTTTTTTTTTTTTTTGTAGGTATTGAACCTCTTTCTGGCCTTGCTGCTGAGTTCATTTAGTTCAGACAGCCTTTCTCCTACAGAGGATGATAATGAAATGAACAACTTACAGATTGCTGTTGGAAGAATTCAGAAAGGAATAGATTATGTGAAGAAAAAAGCACGTGAATGTGTCCATAAGACTTGTTGTGGGAAACAAGCTGTTGTAAATCAAAAAACAGCAACAGATCAGTTGAATAATGAGAGAGACCATTGCATTTCCAACTGTACCATTGCTGAAATAAGGATAGATACAAAATACCACAAAAATGAGAATGGAATGGCCGCTGTTATAGGTGGGAGTGATTATACGTCATTCATAAACAACCCAAGCCTTACTGTTACAGTACCAATAGCAGTTGGAGAATCTGATTTTGAACATCTAAATACAGAAGAGTTTAGCAGTGACTCAGATTTGGAGGAAAGCAAGGAGGTAAGATTGAAATATTTTATATTTTGTATGGGTTAATTATACCAATTGTATTCTTTCCTGGTGTGGCTCTTCCTGCTTAGAAATAAGAAGCGATTGTGATTTGAAATTGTTGGACTGTACTGAGAGTGAATAAACTAAAGTGGGAAAGTGGAGCTAAAAAGAGTAGGAGATCCAGGCAGAACTATATAAACATATATGAACCCATTTATAAAAGGGTTTTGCAAAACAAGCTTTTCCAAATCATTAGTTTGATAGAGACCCTAATGTTTAGGTGCAGAATAGACAGATAAAAGACATGGCGTTTTGTATATAATCATACTTTTTCCATAAAGTAAAGATCAAAGTGAATTGCTATTTAAAAATATTAGAGGAGATATTAATAAGGAGTATTAATACCCATTGCATCTGATTTTTAGAGCTCACTGAATTCTACATAAATGAACATTATTTGTCCTGGATAATCTAAAAGAGGTGCTAACTTGGGCTAATGAGAGCAATAACAACAGTTTTTGAGTTCTGAAGTTAAAATGGTGGGCGAAAGCCAAGGGAACAATGTCAGTATTATAAATCAATACGTCAAGTAAAAATAATGAGAAAGAATTACTGAATGACAAAATATTAATTTCTTGCTTGCTTGTGAGTGTTTTGAGCCAATCACTTCAAAGGCAACTGCTTGACCTTGAACTGGGTGAGCTTTAGGAAAGCAGTCATTTGTTAGCAGATGCAGTCTGAGAGGGCAAAATCATGGATTTCAGCAGGATCCTGAGAGACATCTGTGAAAATTCAGATTGCTGTGGCTTCAAGTGGAGACTGTGTTGGTATCAACTCCACTGGCATCTGAAGACACAAGGGCATTAAAGGAGTGTCACTGTACAGCTTGTGCAGACAGCTGTACTCCAGCCTGGTTTGCTTTGTCTGGATTGTTTTCTTTTGGAGCTTGGAGGGTTTTTTTATTTCATTGGTTGTGGGCTTTTTAGGTTTTGGTTGTTTTATTTTGAACTGGCAATGAATTTGCCCATGTTCTTTCCAAATTTGAGAAAATAAGTTTGGTCTAGCAAAGTGTAGTTAAACTTAAATTTGAAAGATGTAATGAGGTGACTCCTTAGGTGCTTCTTTTATTGTAAAATGCAGTGTTCAGTAGTATTACACTCATATGTTATTTCAGCAGGTCGTTTCCTGACACTTGATTTGTTCCATGTACTTTTGGGAGATTCTGTAACCCCATGTATTACATTGGCCTGTTTATTAAGAGGCCTCTTAAAAACCAACCAAACAATATTTATAACTTGTTTTAAAGTATTAACTGCGCTTTGTAAGGAAGCTATAATGTCTGCTGAACAGCTGCTATATCTTTTGCATATTATAAATCTGAGTAAAAAAGATACTGGCCTTTTTAGTGTGTTTTAATAAAACTTGGTTTTATGGAAGGAATATCTGGTGAATCCAGGTAATTTACTCTTGCTCTGATAACTCTGTTAAATCTAATCCTTACCTAGAAATTATCCAGCAATTGAAGACATCTGGTTCTTCACTATTTTATATTTAAGAACTGGGTAACAAATTCAATGCCTCTTCACCTCTGATATTTGAGATTAAACATCAGCTTTAACTGTATAAGATCCTATTATCTAGTATGAATTCTAACCCACTCAGATTTAGAAAAGTGGTACGGGTTGGTATAGCTGAAAGAAAACCATAGGAAATAAGTAAATTAACAACAAAAAACATTTCATGCATACTAGTTCATAGACAGTATGGAAATTGTCTTTCATTTTGTAGATTATTTCAGCTTGTTCTTTCAGACTTTCCCCTTAAATGGCAACAGTTTATATTGGAGTTGTTAGATAGCCGCATTATTTGATAGGCCTTTGAGAAGTCATTGCTGAGACATAATATTAGGTTTATTCCAGAAGATTTGTAAAAGTTGTGAGGTACTTGAGAAAATTACAGGTTCATTGCTAGGCATGGGTTTTCGTTTTTAAATTGCTATATGTCTGCTAAAATCCATAATGAACCTTAAAGTATTTGAAACCTTTTTTTTAAATCACGCACTTAAAAAAGGTAATGAGGCTGGAAAAAAGTGCTTACCCAGAAGTTTTTGTTTGACCTGATATAATAGATTTTATTTTATTTTTGGTTTTGTCTGCAGCTGCTTTCTGAAGGTGTATCCTAGATACATATTTAACGTCTAGTGAAGACCAGGAATAACCTTGAAAATGAAATGAAAGAAAAAATATATTTCTGTTACTTTAAAAGTCTAATTATTACCATTTAGAGGCTACTTAAAGCTGTAATACACATAGTGTGAGTGCATCTGTCTCTCTTTTTGGTTTGGGGTTATTTTTGTGGGGGCTGGAGGCATTTGGAGGATGGTTTTTCTGACGTTTCTTTTTCAGGTTGAGGCCCAAGTCAAATATACGTCTATGAGCTTCAGATATTCTGCTAATTTTACCTCTTTCAGTATGTCTTTGGATGTGCTTAAGACTCTAATCAACAAACCAACAACTATAAATGTTATTTTTTGCAAATGTGTGACATACTTAGAAAACACATTTTTAAGTAAGTAGGAATCCATGCTTCTGCTGTTTCCAGAACTCAAACAAACTAAAGGGTACCATTTTTTAACTTCATTGCGTACCATTCTTACTTCTCACAGGGGTAAAATCAAGCTGGATCAGTCAAGAATGCAGATCTGGTGCTTTTTAACCAGGCAGAGCAACGTGTCAGCACGTTTACACAGGTTACCTAAACAAATCATACATATCTGATCACTTTTGAGATTGATTGGCCTGCATGCTACTCAGCTACAATATATTTCCCCCATCCATTGCAATGTAGTGGAAACATGCACAGGCACTCTGTAACCTGAGTCTCATGACTAATGTCACAGCATGATTGAGGACAACCCCAACATGTCCCCCTCTCCGTGTTACATCTTTGGTATTTTCTGTACTACTTCTGTGGCATAACCTGCATGCTTTGTAGGTTTTTATTATTGTTATCTGAGTTATTAAGCATCAAGACTATTCAAGTTTAAAAGAGCTTAACAGCCTGTAATTTTATGAAAATGCAAAGGTAATATTCACTTGACTTTTTCTGTTCATCTGTTAAACCATGCTTTTAGCTGTCATGTAATTGTGAACATTTTTCTGATCATGTTCATTTGACCAATACCTTTGTAATATTACATATATACGATTACTTGTATGCTAAAATATTTATATTGTTTGATATAAATTGTTTTGTGTTTGTTTACAATGTTTTTGTAATTTACATTCCGGTTTTCTTATATAAGAGAAGCTAAAATATAGGATGAAAGAAACATTCCTGGAAACAAACATGTCTTTTTTTAGAAATATGCATAGTCTCTTTGAATATAGATGCAATAGTGTAGTTATACACTACTCATGAAGTTTGTGTATATCTGTAAGATTGGAAGTTAGAGGATCATTTCTATGAGTTTTGCTCTTAATCATAAATAATTATTTCTTCGTGAACTTAATCTATTTGCTTTATTTTTTAGAAACAGATATAATAATTTCAGGCTAGAATTCTTTGAAGGCTCTATGTAGGTGCCTAAATCTGGGTATTTGAAAATGCTGTAAGTAAGGAAGTTCAAGTAAGAAATATAAAAATTAGAAAAATCCAAATAAGGCTAAAATTAAGGCAATTGTTAAAGAGACAAAGTAGGAACTAGTACCCTCCCAAATCTCTAAACTCAGGAACTCAAAAACTGTAAAATATACCTTAATTGTACCGATCCATGTGGTTTTTATTCCTGATGATCTCTTCTGAATAGCTGGGCAGTTCTGCTCTTTGCCATTTAGGTCATTGACATACTCCTTTTTCAAATACAAATTTTCTTCATGTGGTTTTGTTGTGGACTCCGTTATTTTTTATGTATTCTTTTGCACTATATTATATACTGGAAATATTTCAAGTCTCACTTTTGTGCCCAGGGGGCCTGTAAGCTATTCAGAAAGGTGGAATGGAAAAATATATTTCCAAAGCATTTTAGAAAAGACACTTAAGTAGGGGAGAGTAGAATGTGGTAGTATCCCGTCCTACTGGTGCTAAGTACGGGGGTATGATTCTGAGTTGGTGATTTTTTTTACGTACACTGCTCCTGCTTCAAAGTTCTGCTGTCGTGAATTTGGACAGGTGTAGAACAGCATGCACAATACTAAACCAGGCACTTGTAATCATTTGACTGAAAAATACTTGAATCTTTTTCATTCAGATGTCACATTGTCTTACTATAACATTCCTTGCATAATAAGGTGATGCTTTTTCTTTAATAGATATGTATGCCTTTATTTTTTAAGCTGCATAGAGTAGGAGAGGTAGGTTTTAGTTTGTTGAAAAAAATATTTTCTATAGACAACGCTTTTGGTTTCTTTAAATGGTAAATAATTTGCAAGCCTTATTTATAGACTTAGTTGCTTTTATTCTTTCAGAAAGATAAATAGAAAAGATAAATAAAGAGATCCTAATAAAAGTGACTACCAACTGTGCTTACACTGAAGAGTACCATATTCAGTGATAAGTCAAGTTGGTGTAGTAGAGACAATTACAAAAAAAATGTGCTTTGTGTCCTTGTTGTTGTTTAATTAATGGTTAAGACTAAATGTAAAAATGAGATTTTATTTTTTTTTTAATTGAAGAAGTATTTCCTGCTGAAAATAGATTTGATTAAGCAGGAAAATATTCAATTGCTGGAATATAAGCAGCATAACGCAGGTGTGCTAAATTTTTCTGTTTCCTTCCTACATAATAATATTTTTTGATCCTCTTTTTCTAAGAGGTTCCTGAACATACTCTTCACAGCGCTGTTATCAGCAATTGTCTTTCATGGTTTTCTGCAGTTTTTTACATCCTTCTCCAGCAAAAAAAGACTCAGTCTACTAAAACTAAAAAGAAAAAAGAGCAAGAGATCCTTAGTAAATGAGAAGATGAAAATATGCAGCACAGTCTTCCTCTGGGTTTGTTTTGGTTGTTTGGGTTTTTAAATTACACAAGACAATGTTTCCCTTTTATTCTTTGTACCAACAGTTGTATTGCTGGTACATTTGTTCTTTGTTTTGGAGTTTGGGAAACGTATCAGACTTTCCTTTACTGTTTGAATATCAAAATGTGCGTGACTTACAAGTTGAGTGCACAGTAGGTTGCACCATATGAATAATCAGTGGCCTACTTATTATTTGCTCTTTTACAGAGTTTTCTTTAAAGTCATCATCTGCAATTTTGTATACGCTTTAATTTATTATTTTTAAGATGATGCATGCTAAAGATTGGCTCTTTACTAATTACCTCAAGCCATCCTAAGTGGAACGATTACAGTAGTAACATTATTCTTGCAAGTATTTGTGCCATCATACCTTGACTCCTTCAGGAAAAAAGAAATATCATGAGCTCCGAATTTAACCTTATAACAGTACAATAGGCATTTGTATTGAAAAAAATTTAAAGTATTCAAAATCTGAATAGCATTTCACTGCCAACAATGAAAAAAAAAAGGTATTATATTGAGCAAGTTTTCTCTAATGAAACATTTTAGCTGTTGATTTGCAAATGTCAGGACAGCTAATCAACTTGTGCCCGAGTTGACCCATTCAATACATTGAGGCCTTCTTACCTTAATTTGGTAAACTTTGAACAGCAGTTAAGTGCCCTGGAACGTAAAGGATGAACATTTCTGTCTTTCCTAAGAGTCCCGTTCCTGGAGGGATTCACAATATCAGTTAGATCTCTGTGAATTTTCTACATAGCAAAGAAACTGACTAAATTTTTAATCAGAACAGGAAACTCTTCTATGCATATTGCTTTGTACCGTCATGTTACTATGCCATCATATTGCTTGATACCTTCATCTTCATGAATAATATGAGCACCCCACATGAAAAAGAGAAGCAAAGTTTAATTAAATCTGTAACTCTTCGAGCACAGGATTATGTCCTACACTGTAGTTAGAAGAAAGACAGAACCAGGCTACCTGTCCTTTATATCAAAACAGGTCACTGAGCCTCTAATTTTGTTTCTTGGAGTCAAGGAAATTAACTTGCTTAAATAACAATAAAAAAATATATCTTTAATCTTTGATTCTTCTCCCGTATATTAAATAAGATATATAACTTCATGTTTAAAACAAACTTATTCTTTTGAGTTTCTTTTCCATTTATGGTTGTTCATCTTTTAATGTTGTTAATTCATAAAAACCTGTATTCTTTCACTTGATTTCATGTCATCTGCTCAAGCAATGAACTAAGTAGTTTATAGTTCAAATGACCAAGTGTACTTTATGTTGGTTTTTATTTTAATTAGCAATATGACGTAAAAATTCCTTAGTCTTAAAAAAAAATGTTTTTAAAATTAGTAATTTGATTCATAATTCAATTCATTATTTCAGTTTACCCATTTTGCATTATATGTGCTATGTAATGGAATGATGAAAGCAGCATGTTAATAAAATGATGGATGTATATAGTGCTATCCTTAGGTTCAGTCGAATTAGTGATAGGAAAAAATGTTTGCTGTGAATAGTGATATTTTAAAATTAACTACTAAAAATGAAAAGAGGTGTTTACATTAAGTATGAGTAATTTGGGTGTTCTGTTCCAGATAATCAGTTTCTAAAGTAGCAGCAAAGTAGGCAATATCATTGAACCATTTTTAATGAAAGTTGATGCGGAACACTGGGTTACTTTTTCTTATTAAATTGTCTCTGTCTTCTTTCACAAACATAGCCCCTAAAAAATCATTTAATACTTAAAAAAATTTTGTACTTTCACATTTTACAATTGAGGTGTAAATATGGCTTGATTGGCTTTTGCCTTTAACTTGTCTTCTTTTATATCTTAAATGTCTCTTAAGTGCGTAAGTCTAGCTAATTCATGAAAACCTAGGCTTGTTTACAAAGTGTGCTTACATCATTCCGTACAGACATTTAGTTGTGGGAATTCATTACTGATGTTATTTACTTCTTGATAATAACATTGTAAAATGTCAGAGAATGCTGTGACCAAAACTGCTTTGATTTAGTTTGGTACTCATACTCAGACTAAGCGTACAGGACACCGTATCTTCCTTTAAAAAAGGCTATGGATATTTGCAATACACCTGCAGATTAAAAAAATAAATAAATAAATTAAGGATTATTATTTTAGTAGTAATTTTTTCATATTAATGTGAGTTATATAATTTTAATTATTAAAAAAAAAAAAGAAAAGTTCCTTCATTTCTGGGTGTTAACTGTACAGGTATGTGTACCAGAGTAATGGGTAGTTTCAGAATGCACAATGTAATACACATGTGCATTGGCAAAAAATAATGCAAATTAATGCCAGTTGAAATGTATTTATCATACTTTTTCCTTTTTGAAACTTATCAGTATATATGAAAAAGCATAAAAAGTGTTCATATGGTACTGATAATTATGGGTTAAGATAGAACAGGCTTAATTTGTTTTATGTATGTGTTGAGAGTAATGTTCAAATTCAGATCTGAAACAATGTTTCTTATTAATTCTGATTTTACTTTAGCATTTTACTTTAGCATTTTCCAATCTATATCGTAAAAATGATGTTAAAATGAAAAATAACTAAATTAACCTGGTCTAGTGAAAGGGCAGGGGGCATGGAACTGATGATCTTTGAGGTCCCTTCCAACTGTAACCATTCTATGATTGTATCTTTGGTCAAAGGTCACCAAATTTTATTATAAATTATTATATATGCCAGAAGTGGCTAGTTTGCCATTCATATGTTTGCCAATATCATACTGATGTTTAAGATGCCAGTGAAAAAGAACTGATAATTAATTTCCTTTATTTTTATACTATGAATAATCAGCCCTTAATTAAAATCAGTCCTTAAAAATCTGCTGTTTTCTCCCTTGTATGGTTTAACCCTGACAGTTCACAGTTTAGTTCTTTGCTGTCAGGATTTACTGTATACAGTTTGAGGAAACTGCTCTAATGAAAGTAGCTAACAAAATACATGATCTTAAAGCATACAGTATAACTGGTATTGGTTTAAAATGTAGGAAGAGAAATTATAGTAAGAACATAATACCAGAAAGAAAAATAAATAGAATATGTATCAGAATATCTACTAGGTAGTAGTAAAATTTGATGAACGATAAAACTGTACTATATTTAGACCAGATATTCTGAATTCCATGAAAGACACGTGATATGCCTTGCAATCTCTAGGTAGAAAGTGGATGATTTATGCACATTTCAACAGCATTGACTGCTATGTGTGAATGTTTGTGTGTATTTCTGGTGACAAATGTTGTTCTTATTATTACTTGCACACAGTGTTGCATGCTTAAATTTAATTACAGTACTAAAAATGTAAATATTAATGAAGTATAACTGTTACTGAATTTTATTTTCAGAAGCTAAACTTTTCCAGCTCATCTGAAGGAAGTACAGTTAATTTGGCTCTCTTTGGAGAAGAAAAAGCTGAAACTGAACCAGAAAAAGCATCAGAGCTACAGGCATGCTTTACAGAAGGTATGTTTTACAGAAGGTATGGAAATAAAATTCAGGGTTAGTGATTACATTTTGGTTGTTCGCAACAAACATTGGCAGTTCAAGGAAGCTATCTGTTAGTGCAGTCCCAGATCCTAGTTTGTCAAGTCTTGTGATATGATTAATTTTGTCTGTTGTAGATAGTTGTACTGAAGCCTATGGAGCCATTTTTGTGACAAAAAGGTAAATGTGCATGTATGTGATCATTTATAGTATTTTAAAATAAACCCTACGTATAATTCTATAAACTGATTCTCAGCAATCAATAATCTAGTTGGTTAAAGTGACCTTCTTAGTATGAAATCTCCGAGACCAAACCCTACACCAGGTTCACTCCACTGAGAAATTTAAACCAGAATCATGTGATTACCCATGGTCTCTTTGTAGTGCTAGAAAGCAATCAGTGGATTGTTCAGATCTTAGAATGTTTGACAATGGAGTTATTATCTTGATATTATACCATTAATGGGGGGAGGAGGTGTGTAAATATAATGTGGAATCCAACAGGTGAAGGAGAATCTATGTTTTTATTCAAGTAAAGAAGTCTTAACACCATACTTGCACGTCCTTAGAAGTTCCCATTTATTTACTTCTGAATAGCTATATCTTTTAGAGGGAACTACTGAAATATATTGTATAGGAATGTATTACCCATTTTTGTGATATTACTGATCTTAATTTTCCTTCTAAGTCATGATTAAAATAATTAAAACCAAAATATGTTCCAGGATTAACTCCCCCATCCTATCCGTGCTTTTTGCTTTACTGTTATGAAGACACCTTTGACTTAGGCTAGGACTCTTGTCCTTTGAAATATCATTTAACTCTTAAAAAAAAATAAAATTGCTTTGGAATGTTGGGCTATACTGAATCGATCAAGCTCTTGATTTAAAAAGCAAAGTACACTTCTCAAATTATTTCACATTATGTTACAGTTCTTCTTTATCCTTACATTATGTGATGTCTGTCAATCCTTTGGCATGAGATTAATTTTTCCATAATGTAGGCATTTTGGGTAGTGAAAATTAAGGTAAATCATGCTCTTCACAATGGTAACTGTTTTATCTGAACAGATGAAATATAGTGCAACTTACTTGTAACACATGAACTTAATGACATTCACAGGAAAATTAGAATACTGCTTTTGGAACCCGTTAAAATAATTTAAACTTGGTTACGTTTCTATGTGATTAATCATTTTTGAAGAAGTAAGGAGATAACTATTAGCCAGACAGATGCTGAGGTTTGTTAAGAACTGTGCCTTGAGGCCCCAGGATGAGGCAGGCGGCTCTCCAAGCTGAGGCAGAATCCTGTGGATGGTTGCTATAAACCTCTACCACACAGAGAAGCTCTCACAATCTCCAGTTAAATTAATTGTTCATGTCATGAAAGAACTATCCTTAGTCAGCCCTTAAAGCAGAGGTCATTCCTCAGTATAAAAAATAAAGGGTATTTACATCTGTGTGATTTATTTGAACCTTAGCTGAGACAAAAGTACTTTACAAGAAGCTGCTGTACTCTTGAACTAGTTCCTGTGAAAGTTGCTATGCGTTTATGCTCTTTGTTTCTGCTCCCTGACAATTCTCATATGTTCTCTGATGATCAGATTTTTTTTAAAGTTTTTTTATAGATTAAAATTAGCTCAGTTGGATAACTCCTTTTGATTCTAACCTTGATGTAGCTTGAGGGTAATAGAAAAATAGTGTACGTGCAAGCTTTCCTAGATCTGATGTATCAAATAGAGAAGGTAAAGATGCTTTAAGTAGCAAACAATAATTTGAAGCTCAGACTACCTTATGAAGCAGGAGCTAGTTACAAGTGATTTTGCTTTTTCAGGATAATGAAAAATTTACTGCATAACAATTTTTCATTGTTTGTATTATTAGGCTGTATACGGAAATTTAAATGCTGTAAAGGCAGTATGGAAAGCACAAAAGGAAGAATCTGGTGGAATCTTCGAAAAACCTGCTACAAGATAGTAGAACACAACTGGTTTGAAACATTCATTGTCTTTATGATTCTTCTCAGTAGTGGTGCTCTGGTAAGTAGAGCGTACACCTATAGAAACAGTAGCTATAAAAATGGTTTATCAAATGCAGAATTATAACACATCTGTGTTCATTAAGAAAAAAGTACAAGGTTAACTTGAAAGTGAGTTTGGAACTAAATTCCTAGAATATTTTGGGTAGTGCCTATAAAATAACTAATTAAAATTCTGCTGTCAAATAATGTCTGCAGACAAATTTTTGATGAATTCAAGGTGATATGTGTGTATGAGTGTGTTTATCAAAAGAATTAAACTAAAAATCTTGTTGAAGAAGTTTTTTAAATAATACAAAATAACTGTATGCAATAACTGAAACAGTTATTTTACTTTATATTAAAATTGTCCCCCAAAGCAGTACAGATACTGAATTCATCATGGTCTCTTAATTTTTTGCTTTAGTTCTAGTTTCAGTATTTCTACACTGTCACATAGAAATCCTTTAATTGCTTGATACTATTCTCAGTGTCATTTAATCCTTCGCACAGCTAATAAGTACTGGGTTCTTTTTAGTTGTTGATTGGCATAGGATTTAGTATATGCTGTCATTATCTCTGCTCCAGCACCTGAAGCACCACATTCTTTCCTTCTTCTCTGACCTTGATATTTGCAGGGTAGTTTCTCTCACTTTTTTCTTCACTCCTCATACTGCCATGCAGTGTTTTGCCCTTTCATAAATATGTTTTCCCAGAGTCACCACTAGCTTCACCGATGGCCTCAGTTGCTTTCTGTGGTGGGTCCATTGTGGAGCTGGCACAGGGCAGCCCTGGCCTCTTTTTATAGTAGCCACCACCCCTGCAGCTTTCTGCTACCAAACCCTCGCCACCAACACCCAATATTGGAATTCAGCAAAGATCAGCAGCAACATAATATTTGGTCACTGTAACTCATTATCCACTTCAGTTGTAGAATCATAGAATTATTTAGGTTGGAAAAGACCTTTAAGATCATGGAGTCCAACTGATAACTTTATTATAATCAGGAGGTTGCCTTCTGGCTGAGCCTGAGCGGGCTTTTCAGAGTGAGAAATTGTAATTCTGCGTTAAGCATTACTGAAATTTCTACAAAGCATTTTGACAACTTCAGTCATTATATTGCAATTCCTTTATAAGGCAATGATAAAATCTAAAACTCTGAAAGAACGCACTTGTGATCTCAGCTCATGCTGGCTTTTCAAGGTAAAATATCTAAAATTGAGAATGATTTCACTTTGTCTTTTTTAATTCAGTTCTTTTGGCCTGATTTGTAGTTTTCAAAGACCTATGAATAACTAACTTATATGAAACTCATTTTTCACAGGCTTTTGAAGATATATACATTGAACAGCGCAAGACTATAAAAATCGTACTCGAATATGCTGATAAAATCTTCACTTACGTCTTTATTCTGGAAATGGTGCTAAAATGGGTGGCCTATGGTTTTCAAACTTATTTCACTAATGCTTGGTGCTGGCTGGACTTCTTGATTGTTGATGTAGGTACCATACTTTCTAAATAGCCTGTTTCTGTTGTTGAGGCAGGTCCTTTTATTTAACTCCGATCTGATAAATATATATATACAGTAAATAATATAAATTGCATTTAAAAGAACAAGGAATGTCATACTAGTGAATATGATTCCATTGTAGTTATTCAGTGAGTAACTAAATATGCCTTTATATTTATGCTGTCATTGATTCCGTGTGTTCTGTCAGTGTCTTACTGTGCTGGGTCCCAGCCAGCGTGTGATTCAATCAGCTGATTGAACTTCAGTCTTCTGGATTTGGTGACAGAGAATAAGGAAGAAGCAGACACGGAAGGGAAAGGGAAATTTAAGTGAGCACATGGGTTTGAGGTAGGACGGTTGATCCTGGGCTTAATGAATCACTGGCAAAGTGCAGGGGAGCATAGTATCAGGAAATCAAGGCTACAGCAAAAGAAGAGGGCGGGAGCAAGGAAGCAGCAATTGCAGTGAAGGGCAGGATTGAGGAAAATGAAAAGTGATGGCCTGTGGATCTGTATAAGAAGGTGGCATCGCTCATTTGCAATGCTCATTTTGATTGTAATGGCACTCACTGTGTACTAGGCTGCAAGGCTAATTTCTGTGCAACTTTTCTACTTTTCATTGACACGGGACTTTATAAAGATTCTTTTTTGGAAGCTGAATTCAGTGAGCCTGAAAAAAAAATTATTTTTTTATATATTCACATTCTTTATGGGTGCTATAGATTTCTGGCTGTTGTTTAGGTTTTTTAATTATAACTCAAATTTTAGTTGAAAAAGTGTGAAAATTTTATTATTAATGGGAAATCAGCAGCAATCATCCGGATTAACTTTGTCATCTTTGCATAGAATTGTTAATGCCATGCTTTAGTCTCATTTCCTATTAGGATGCCAAGACTGTATTTCCAGAATCTTGTGATACTTAAATTTGCATTTCTATGTGTCCATTAGAGTTGTCATTTGTGGAAATGACCATAAATAAATAAATAAATAAATGGGTGGATGTATTACCATTTAAGAAACATTCAGAATTAGTATATTTGTACAAGCTTGTATTGTGAAAGGTTGATCTTGAATCATGTTTAAGATAAATTCTTAGTAAATTGTGCTGTATCTCCATATGGATAGGTATGAGATATTCCTTTCAGTAGTGATTTCAGTGCTTTCATGTAGCCACCATCTTGTCTTGCTATGACCCCATAGTAGCAAATCATACAATAATTTACGTTGCAAAGCACCTTTGGAGGTTTTCTGGTCTAACACCTTGCTGAAAGCAGGGGCAGTTTAGAAATTAGCTATAACCTTAGATTAGGTTTCTCAGAGTGATACCCAGTTTTGAATGGAGATTCTGCTGCTTTACTTGGCAATCTGTTCCCAGTGTTTTACCATCTGTATCGTAAACCCACTGCTCTCCCCCACCCCTGCCCATTCCTTGAAAAAGTCAATCATGCTCTGCTTAGTTTTTTCTAATTTTACTGCTGGATTTACTTGTTACCATTTTCAGCTAGTAGCAAGCAACTTTAACTCTTTCTCCTCCTGCTGGCATTTTACCCATTTTCCTATTTTTGCTTTAGCTTCCTGTCCTGTGCCTTATCCAGCTAAACATAGAATAAATTTGCCATACCAATACCAGTCTAAGTGTTACACAGTGAGGCAACATTTAACAGGATCTTTTTAGGTAAACTGTTCTATATCCATTGATCTAAACTCTGGGTGAGAACTTATAGCATACAAACAAAAATTCTTACTCATTGTGATGTTCAGAGTGTTTCCTGAAAAGGATAATTAGCCCTAAAACAAGTACAAATGCTGGTTTTGCTCAGCCTTCCATGTGCAAGTCCAAAGGGTATAACAAAAAAGAACAAACATGTAGTGTTCAACAGCTTGCTTGAACTACCCTTAGAGGTAAGAAATATGTATAAGGCTTTCTTGTGTAAATGCAACAGGAGACAGCCATCTGGAGTACAAGATTCAGTGAGGACACAAGTCATTGACTCTCCCCAGAAACAGCAATCAGGATTTGAGGACAATCAGGTTTTGAGCTGTTAATACAGCTGTACTGAAGGTTTTGAAAATTCTTGTGGATTAGACCCTCTCTTCCCCAAGAGTAATAATGTTAAAAGTGGAAATAAAACTCAAGGCACATTATTTGTCCAAAACACAAGCAATTTAACAAATCCAAAGATGTTTCGGCTTTACATTAACAGTGTGTTTTTCTGCAAATGTCCTGTTTGGTAGTTACGAGAACAGAAAGCTGAAATGAAATTGAGAATGGATTCTGTCTCACATGTATCGTTACAGTCTGATTTTACATTTTCCCCTTTTTTTGTTGCAACACACCTTTTGAATTTACTGTATTGGTGAAAGTATATAATATTATTTTCTAATATTACATCACAGAATCACGCATACTACATTACAGTTAGTTTTATATGTGGAAGAAAGTTCAGAGTATCAGGAGTTGTCCAAACCATGATCATACAGAGGGAAGAGGGGAAATAATTTATTAAAAAAAAGAAAGAAAAAGAAAAAATATGCACAGACATCCACAAACTGTAACAAAAATTTTAAGATGTAATTGCCGTCAGTAACATGTGGTAAGATGAGCTATCCTCCATTTCCTTTCTCCCCTCCAAAAAAGAAAGCAGAAAAAAAGCAATGTATTAAATTGTACTTTAGTTTTTTTCCAAAGAAAGATAAAATTATTACATCATTAAGTAGAGATGTGGTAATCTTGCAGGAAGAGGATTTCTTGCAGTGCAGATATGCAGATATAATTGCATTTTTTAAGAAAATGTGTTTATCTGGCAGGAATATTTGAAACAGATTTTCTCTATATCTTTTCTAGAATTATAAAAGTAACGCGTAATGATCTTAAGGTCTTGATGGATTCATATGGATTAATTCTTTCTGTTTGTCTACTATTTGAATTTAAAGAAGGAACAGTCTTTTGACACTTAAGTATGGTAGTTGAATTTGTATAGGAAATTAGACAGGTGGCATGGACAAAGGTCATTCCACTCAATGAAAGTGTTCTTTTTCTGGATCATCTTGTTTTTTTTTTCCCCTTTTAAAATGACATTTTCTTCTCTTGAACTATGTGGTCTAATTGTAGTTACTTCAGCAGTTGAATTATGTAAAGTTTTAGATGCATTATTTCATAAATACAAGTATATAGTCCATGATAAGGCACCGTAGTGATCACAGACTCATATTTCATGTATTGCACAGATACTGGGTTCCCTGAGCTAATTTGGTTTTATCTAGTTTGTGCGATTTTAAAACAACAACAACAACAAAAAAGTGTCTTGATTGTTTAAAATCACCCCGACTTTATTAAAACTTTGCATACTACATTTAAATGACACAAAGAGTTAGCTATTTTCTCCTCATTGTCTATATATTTTATGATATGCCATTGTTTAACCCATTTTGATACTCTAAAGCAGATAACCCTAAAACACATCTGCCAGCTTCTTGTTCATTCTTGGACTTAGAATTTTTAACTTCAGCTTTGAACTTCAAACACCAAAAGCAGGGCTCTTTGCCAAATAGAGGTTAAACATAGATTTTCTTCTGGTACTTAATATTATGATTTTTAAGTATCCAGATTGAAGTATTCTGAAGAGACAAGAAGTCATAGCTAACAATTAAATTATTAACTCTGTTATAACTTCACTTCCCAGGAAAGAGCTGCCTACTGTTCCATGCATTTGAGTGCATTGCTTTTAGGTAATTATATTGACATAGGTATTTCTTTCTGTCTGTCACACAGTTAGGAGTCACACATGTCAGAGTCCTGTCTGACTGAGTATATGCCACTTTCAAGTCTCTCAGCATCCTCAGACTTACTAGTTATTCATATATCTGCTAATATGTGCTAAATAGCAGAGATAAATACTGGTGGCTCACTTTTTATTGTGACTATAATAACAGATCTGTAGTAGAGCACTTTAGTATTGTAATGTGTCATATAGAATGGATTTAGGTTTTCAGTACGTTTCAGGCTTTGGCTGAGTTTATTGAGAAGATGAGCTTCTATTCAAATTCTTTTTATTTAAATTGCCCTTAATTTTGCACAGGTATGATGTATATTCTTCTAAGTAGGACTCCCTCTGTGATGAAAATTGCAGAGATTAAGGTCTCTTCTTGTTTAAACTGTTCTGAAATCTACATGCAATGTTTTATTGATTTTTTTTTTTGTTGTTGTTGTTGTTCTTTTTTATTTGTTCTTGCTAGAAACTTAAAGTCTTTATGAACTTTTTTTCTGATATCCAGATAAAAGGTTTTTTTCATCTAGGAATTGCATTTCTATTTTGAGGCTATTAAAAAAAAATACTTTGTTTTCTTGTGTTTTGTTTCCTCTAGGTCTCCTTGGTTAGCTTAGTAGCTCATGCTCTTGATTTGTCAGAACTCAGTGCAATTAAATCCCTCCGAACATTAAGAGCTTTGAGACCTCTAAGAGCTTTGTCACGCTTTGAAGGCATGAGGGTAAGAAAAAAAGAAATAGTGTATAAAACTAAACATAAAAATACATAAAAAATATATCTAATTATAGAGTCACAGAGGAACCCTGGACTGCATGACTGTTTTCAAGGCCAACAGTAACATGCTTGATTGTATTGCATGTGTTACTCCTTTTCTGTTGGCTTTAATTCAATGTAATTTACTATTTTACATTAAATTTTTTGCTGTATTTGAAAAAAAAAAAAAGGTTATCTTTTTATTGCTCTATATGTTGTTTTTAAAAAGTTTTTTTTCTGTGTTTATTTACTAGGTGGTTGTGAATGCTCTTACTGGAGCAATCCCATCCATTATGAATGTACTTCTGGTTTGTCTTACATTCTGGCTAGTTTTCAGCATTATGGGAGTAAATTTGTTTGCTGGCAAGTTCTATCGCTGTGTTAACACCTCAACTGGTGTGCAATTCCCACCAGAGGAAGTCACTAATGTAACTGTGTGTAAAAACCTTACGATCACTTCTGGGGATGTTCAGTGGAAAAATGTGAAAGTAAACTTTGATAATGTTGGAGCTGGTTATCTGTCTCTGCTTCAAGTAGTAAGTGTATAAATTTTGATAACTTAATTTTCCAGTATTAAGTTTCGTAGCAGTAATATTTAATTCAGTAATTTTCAGTGTTATTTTACAATATATGAATGGATTTGAGATTTGATTTTATAATTGTGTTCTATGAAGCTAATTAATATTGCTTATGCTAAAAATTTGATATATTCTATTGCCATTTTGGAAGAGGAGGAATACTTAATATCTACCAGAGAGATATAAAGTTCCTTTGCACCCAACTGCTCGTAACTTTTCAAGTTCTACAGAAATACAGTATCTAGTAAACAAAAAAAAAAAATGCAGTTAGGATTAATTTTCTTTTATTTGCTTGATCTGTTAAGGCATGCTGACATATTTTTTTAATGTGGTAGTCAAATAGATACATTCCAGGGCTCATCTGATCTGCCAACAAAAACAATGCCAACTGTGGATTTCAAAAAAGTTTTTAAATTCACTTTTTCTTTCCATTTTTATTATTCTTATGAGTCCTACTCATAAGACCAGCCACAGTCTATTATTGTCAAGTGGGTTTTTTTGGAGATAGTTTTTAGCTTATTTTGATGAACAGTTGTAGAATTTACTAGTTGGGTTCACATGACAGCCTGCTTCTAGGAAAATATATGTACTCATAAGTGCTTGGTAATTATTCTGACTTCGGAAGTCTTCAACTGGTAGTATTTAGTAGTTAGTGTTGTGCTAAGCAGGCTACCATCTGATTGCTCCAAGGGGTAACAGGTATTGCTAAATAGCACTAAGGAATGGCATAAATTACCAATGTAGAGGGCAGCAGTGCTTTTAGCTTTTGTAACAAATCTTCCATAGAATGGTTCAGTTACATAATGTTTCCAGTAAACATACCATTCATATACTGTTTTCACTTAATATCATAGCTCACAGGAGTAGGTTTGATGGAAGGCCCCCTAGATGCCTAAGGAATTGACTGGATGGCTGTGTCCAAAGTCAGTGGCTTAACATCCAAACAGGAACTGGTAAAAACTGGTGTCTCTCAAGGATCTGTGGTGGGACCAATACTATTTTAAGAGCTTCATCAATGACATAAATAGTGGGATTGAGTGGGCCCCCAGTAGTCTGCAGATGACACCAAGCTGAGCAGTGTAGTTGATACACTTAGAGGGATGGAGTGGGATGGGATGCCATCCTGAAAGACCTTGTTAGGCTTGAGGAGTGGGCCCACGTGAACCTCATGGAGTTCAACAAGGCCACATGCAAGGTCCTATACAGGGATGAAGTCAATCCCCACTATCAGTACAGACTGGAGGATGAATGGATTAAAAGTGGCCCTGCAGAGAATGACTTGAGGATACTGGTGGACAAAAAATTGGACATGAGCTGGCAACGTGCACGTGCAGCCCAGAAAATCCATCATATCCTGGGCTGCATAGCAAGAAGCATGGCCAACAGATCAAGGGAGGCAATTCCACCTCCACTGCGCTCTTTCCCACCAGTACAAGAAAGAAATGGACCTCTTAGAGTGAGTCTAGAGGATGGCCAAGAAAAAGATCAAAGGGTTGGAACACCTCTCACATTAAAAAGAAAGGCTGAGCGAGTTGGGGTTGTTCAGGCTGGAGAAGAGAAGGCTCTGGGGGACCTTATTGTAGCCTTTCAATATATAATGGGGTTTTAGAAGAAAGATGGAGAAAAAATGTTTACCAAAGCATGAAGTGACAGGACAAGGGGCAAAACTTTTAAACTGAAAGAGGGTAGATTTTGATTGAATATAAAGAAAAAAAAAATTTTTAATAGTAAGGTGGTGAGACACTGGAAGAGGTTGCCCGGAGAAATTGTGGATGCATCATCATTGGAAGCATATGCCGTAGTGAAAGATGTCCCTGTCCATGGTAGAGGCATTAGACTAGATAATCTCTAAAGGTCCCTTCCAAGCCAAACCATTCTACAATTCTATTAGTTTCTTAAGATTTCTTGGGACTACTTACCTTTTAGAGTTTCTATTAGAACTGCTTGCGTATTCTGTCTGAAAAATGCCCACCCGCGATGGTTGATTTTGGAGTTGTCCTCCAGTTTTTTGGTAGTAAGAAAGTTAGAACTGAGAGCCTTGTTATAAATTGCAGTCTTTCGGTTTTGCTCAGATATTGATTGCAGCTCATCTCACATAGAATTATATGAATTTGCATGAAGATCAGAATTTATGCATTGCTTAAGTATTAAGGAGAAGTATTCCACCGTAAATTGCTTCCTGTGAATACTTAAGTTGTGTCTTACCAGACTTTTACTATTCCTCTTTATTTTTGTGGATGCAAATACATTGCAGAAGACAGTGCTTTATTTAGAATGTTTACGGAGCTTTGATAGAAAATACTAACTAACTCTGTTTTTAGGCAACATTTAAAGGATGGATGGATATCATGTATGCTGCAGTTGATTCTAGAGAAGTGAGTGCAATATTAAATTTACTGACTGAAATGATATGATTGATGTAATGATTCTTGAATGGCAGTTGAAATAAAGTGAAATGGAAATATAAAAATGTAAAACCTTGATAAATTTTCTATACAGATCTATGTACTGTAAAGAAGTTAAGTATATATACTTTTATGTAAAAAAATTATAGTAGTAGATCTACATAAAGGGTTAGTAGTTTAGTAAGTCATCTGTAAATGAAAAAAGTAATGAAAACTGGTTTTCTGTTAGTTTATGTTATGGAAATCATACAGATTAGGAAAGGAGTTTTTGCTGTATCTCCAAAAGTAATCCTAATAACCAACCCCTGCAGTAGCTAATCCAGAGATGCAGACTCTGTCAGTCTCAAAAAATAAAATGGCTGAATTTTGAGTGTTCTTCTGTTAATGCCAGTATTTGTTTGCATGTCCTCTATCCAGCTCCTGAATTGCATAAATTCCATAGGAGTTGAATTGCTTTTGAGTGTCATACTTCAGTCATATTTCATAGGAATTAAGTGAAACATCAAATGTCATTTGAGAGGAACTGTCAGACAGAAAGGGGAGGAATGACAGGTCTGTGTGTGCAATTACAGAAACCTCTATTAAGTAGATTTTCAAGTTCAAAGATAAGGCAAGTCTAGGGTATACTCCAAAACGGCTGGTTTTCCCTGCTTGTCAAGGAGGTGCTGTCCAGCTGCATGCAACATATGTTTGTGCTCAGTATTCTATAATTTGTCTTAACTGGTTTTTTTGATGTATTGCATTTTTTCTATGTTACATAGACAGGGCAACAGCCCAAATATGAGGACAACCTGTACATGTATATTTACTTTGTTGCCTTTATCATCTTTGGATCGTTTTTCACCTTAAATTTGTTCATTGGTGTCATCATAGATAACTTCAACCAACAAAAAAAGAAGATAAGTATCATGTTTCATTTTCACAGCACTTCATTGTTACTGAGCATTCAGCAAATGTATGAAAGGGTAAATATGAATGTCTGAAATTTCTTATAGTAATAGAAAGAAAACAGCTATTAAGATTTGCTTTTATTCAAAATAATGAAATAACAATCTTTGCTTTTTAAGGGATTTGAAGTAATTTAAACTTACACTGAGTATCTGAGTGTTCTCCACATCCCTGTACAGCCCAATGATATGTTGTCCGTCAGAAAGTTATATGTTGTTCTTTGCTTACCCTTACAGTGCTTTGACAAAGCTATGTGAAAATGCACATAACTTAATTCAAGCAAACAGATAAGAGGGAAGACGAGAATATGCAAAACTACAAATATCAAAATTGATAAACAGATAATGTATAGCAATATTATGAATGTCTTTTCAATTACAAAGGGACTAATACAGACAAGTTGAATATTGGAACTACTGCTCTGTATTGTAAGATTAGAGCTGTCATTTGAGTCCGGAATTTGCAAGAGAAAGAAAATTGTTGATGCTTGAAAATGTGTGATTTTATGTTTCAGCTGAAATTGTTTCTGTGATTCAAGTGAACACAGGATTGTGTCAAGAATGCCAAATTATTTTGGCAAATTAGATCTTACTTGCTACTTAAGCTATAAATGCTGTCTAAAGTCTGCAGTAGTTTTATTTTTCTATACTCACTTGGAGCAAAATCATACTGGAATAGCGATTTTTTTTTTTTTTTTTTTTAAATGTGAGCTAAATAATAGCAAGGCAGTACATAATTTTTTCATTTTTGTTTCTAGATGGTTTGTCAAGTTTGATTCGTTGCACTGAAAAAAGATAATGCTAAACTTACTGCAGTGGAAACTTCCAGTAAATCTTTCCACTTGAGATTGGAATATGTAGTTTTATATGGTACTTCTTCAGATCCTTTGAGTCTCTTGTCTGCAGACTCACATAAAAGAAAGGATGAGTTTTTGGTTCCAAACTTGTTGATATTTTCAGTTTCATATCGCCAATAAGCAAGCATTAGTCACCTGTCTTTTGAAATTATAGATGCACCCATGCTCATAGAAGTGTGCAAATCACACGTGCATAGCTACCCAGAATTATTTTTCTTGTCTTTGTTCTGCCTTCATATTACTGAGATATCTCCATTTTGGGCAATGTTGTCGTAATATGAATGTTCATGTCTCGCTGTATGATGGCAGAGCCTTCTGGTGTGTCAGCCACCCCTCCCAGTTTTGTATCATCAGCAAACTTGCTGAGGGTACACTCCTTCCCTTCATCCAAATCTTTGAACTGTCCCTGTATTCAGGCAAGAAACCCCAAAGTAAGGCCATGCTTCTGATGATTTCTGAACAGCATAAGGGGATGATCAAGCCACATACACACTATGGAAGTACTACTGCGGCAAAAAAAATCTGAACTGAGATACCTGTACTTATATGATAAAATATGCATCCTGAAAAGTACATCAGTAATTTCATTTTCCTCCTATGGTTTCCCCATAGGCATATCAGCTCTCAATGAATCTTTCTATCCTCAAAGCTTTTTTTATTTGTTGTTGATTGATTTAGAGTGTGGAGTTTATGATATTAGATTTATAAGTATGTATGGAATGTATGGTTTACAAGGGTTTTTATATGTATTTAATTGAATTAATCAGGTATGTTTTGGGTTTTAGATAGAAGTTTTGGGGCTTCTCTCCATTCTTACATTTGTTTTATTTTTCCATTGAGACTTGTCACATACTTTAACAATCTTTGATATAATTATTATATTTTGATTTTGGTAACAATGTATAAGAATGAATACATAGTTCATAAAAAACATGTTCTGCAATACTGTGAATTAATGGATTTAAAAGCTTGACTGTAATTAGTTCTGGTTTTATTATTTTACCTTGGAGGTCAAGACATTTTCATGACAGAAGAACAAAAGAAATACTACAATGCAATGAAGAAGCTGGGATCCAAAAAACCACAAAAACCTATACCTAGACCAGCGGTAAGAATGTGTGCTATTCTTTTATCATCTATATTTAGGAAGAAATAGCAGCAGTACATTAACTATCAAAAAATTTCTCCCTTAACTCTAAAATAGTTGAGGCCTGTTTCAAGATAGCCCTTCATTCTCAATTGAAATGTACATATTTCTGTTCTGTAGGAAAAGTCTTTCATATTTGTTATGCATGAGGAAGTAGAGAATCAAAGAATCTGAAGAAATAGAAGACTCTTGGGTTCTGAGGGGAAACTTACAGCTGCCAAATAAAGAAGTTACTCGACAATGATTTTCTTAGATTTTTCAGCCTTTTGCTTGGTTGTATATTTTAGGGGAGGAAGAATGAAATGGGAGGGAGGAAAAGGGGATGTTCATTACATAAAAGATCTATCATCTTTTCTTTTTTCTCCCCTCAGAACAAATTGCAAGGTCTGGTGTTTGATATTGTAACAAAGCAAGCCTTTGACATCACCATTATGGTTCTCATCTGTCTTAACATGGTCACCATGATGATAGAAACAGATGACCAGAGTGAACTGATGCAAAATATTTTGTACTGGATTAACTTGGTCTTTGTTGTCCTTTTCACTGGAGAATGTGTCTTAAAAATGTTCTCACTTCGCTATTATTACTTCACCATTGGCTGGAATATTTTTGATTTTGTGGTTGTTATTCTTTCAATAGTAGGTAAGAAATTCTTATATTTAAAATGAAATATAGTAAGATGTATAAAATGCCTTATCTCTGACAGGTTTTGCAGATTAGAGGAAATACTTAATTTTAATTTCTCCTGATTATATGGGAAATGGAAACCATACTTTAGAGTAGTAACTTTCTTAATAATTGTGTCAATTTTAATAGACCTTTTCCCAGCATTCTTAGGGGAAAAAAAGCTAAAATTATGTATAACAGATAAAATTTAAGTCCAATTATAATTTCCACTAATTCCACAGGTAGAGTTGTTCTTTATTCATATTTTGTTGTGGAAAACGTAATCTATGATAAAACGTTACCATTTTATTTTTATCCTTCACAGGTATGTTTCTAGCTAAGGTGATTGAAAAGTACTTTGTGTCCCCTACATTATTCAGAGTTGTACGACTGGCCAGAATCGGTCGAATCCTGCGTCTCATTAAAGGTGCCAAGGGAATCCGCACTCTGCTTTTTGCTTTGAT
>JAOQGH010000077.1:20724163-20751509 GCA_025769975.1 Gallinago jamesoni | reverse complement strand
CCCTCAGAATACAGATGGAAGATCGGTTTATGGCAGCCAATCCTTCTAAAGTCTCCTATGAACCAATTACAACCACATTAAGACGAAAACAGGAAGAAGTGTCAGCTACTATAATTCAGCGTGCTTACAGACGTTATCTTTTAAGACAGTCAGTAAAGAAACTTTCATTTATGTATCGCAAAGATGGGGTTGATCTGCTTATTGAAAAAGACATGACTATTGGTAAGCTAAGTGAAAACTCACCTCCTGAGAAAATGGATATGTCTGCATCTGCCACATCTCCACCTTCTTATGACAGTGTAACAAAACCAGATAAAGAAAAATATAAAGATGACAAAGCAGAAAAAGAAGACAAAGACAGAAAAGGAAATAAAAAGTAAAAGACACAAAGAGGTTTTCTATAAGGAATGTTCACAAGCCTGAGATGATGACATTTTTATCAATAGCAGTCTTATTGGAGGATTATGCCAAAATTGCAACTTTTTACATATTTACTCACTGCTACAGTCAGTGCCTGTACGAGGACAATGACACTTCACTAGCAACCTCTCAGTGTGTAACAGGTAAACACCCTTGCCGGAAGAATAGTTTTTATTATCAACTGGCGCTAATGCAGAGAGACACAAAATTTCTACTTGGACTGAAGGAACCCTTAATGGAGTGCAAAATTACCAGTCCTAATAAGTCTGTATTTCTGTGGAATAAGTGTATCCACTGTGTACATTTCATCTCCTATGTATGTTCAATGTGTGTCAATTTCTTTCCTGATCTCATTTGCTTTAATTCACATACTGCTATTTGTAATTATGCTGTGCTGAGGAAATAACTGAATACTCTTCAGAGGAACACAAATGTCAGGAGTACATAATTATGGCATCATAATGTGAACATAGTTCTCTTCAAGCCATTTCTAAAAGCAGAAAAGCAAGATTCCAGATTATTGAACCTCAGGATCTAGATTACATCAAGAGGAAGTGATAAAAAAGAACAGAGTGTAGGTAGAGAATTTATCAGAAAACAAAAACAAGGGAATCATTTTTACAGAAAAGAGGTTGGTAGTTTAGTCTCTTGGTTTTAATATACTTATGTTTAATTATTTTTAGTAATTCTAAATTTATTATACAGTTCATTTCAGGTACAGTAGTTTAAACAAATGATGCTATACCCCCAACTCTTGTTTTGAAAAACATGAAACTATGAAAAAAAACACAGACTTTCATGGTCTAAAATATCTTGTAATTCCTGAGAGATTTAAACAGTTTTCATGGAAAAGCTGTGAACGCTGAATTGTGCCTACAGGGAATTACTGAAATAAGAAGTGGCAGTCTTTTTTTAAATGTAGACCCTGTAATTTCATGAGGACCTTCCATATTTCATTCCAAAATTCATTTCCACACTTCTTATTTCATATGAATGTAGCCCACTTAAGACTATAATCAAAGATATGTGTAGAAATTGATAGCAGAGTACCTTTTGGGACAAATACTATCGTAATGTGTACCTCAGGCTTAAATTTCCATACGTTGGAAGGATGGGTCATGCCAGAGACACAAATGCGTACATCAGAGATGGTTTTGAACCCCCCTGGGGACTTTAGTCAGGTTTCCACTGTATGAAATGCAATCTTCCATAGAAAGCTGAGATGACCAAAAAGATGTACTTAAATCAGCTGTGTCCTGCATTGTGGTTCAGATGACTTATTTTTATCATCAAGACTGACTGTAAGTTAAATATCCTGTGTTATTTAATCAATTGTTTTACACAGTGGTACCTGTTTGAACAAACTGAGAATGACCTAAGTAGTGTATTTATTGCGTCAAATATGTACCCTAGTAAGTGTAGCTTATAACATTTCAGTAGATGATATGATATATTCTGTAATGCTCCAAATAATTGGGAAGCTTTAACTAATGCATGCTTGCTGCTATTATTCTACAGCTATTAAAGTCTAAGATGGGAAGACATGTGAGTGGTAAAAAGAAAAAAACTGTTCGACGAGACCGTCATTCCTCATACCAGTAAGCAATAGTTTGCTGCTATTACAGATTTTATTTTGTTTGAGTTTTGTAATCAGCAAATATGCATTAAATAACCAGAACACACAGGATAATATATTTGCTTAAGATGTGGGGCTAAAACAATAATTTTATAATATCTATTAATCTATTCCTGTTATTTTGAAAATAATTTTATTTTATAACATTTTATACTTATTATAAGAAACTACACATATCTTCACGTTGTTAGTAATTCTTATTACTGTCTCTCTGTGACACTTTACTGTTGGGAAATCTAAGATACAATGTGAATTGGTAATCATAAGTTTCTGCTAATTATATTGAACATATTTTAATAAGGAATAATTTAAAAAGAAATAGGCAGTGCAGTTCTTTTTCTCATCAGTAGGTAGGTCCTTGTATGTAAAACAAGATGGAAAAGTTTCTTTTGAAATTATAATCCTGTCTGTCAATTTTCAGGTTAATCTTATTCATAGAAACATTGCTTTTTGCCAGTGTTAGTCTCACACTGCTTTTCTTGTTGATTCATACTGCAGCAGAAGCGCTTTACATATAATTTGTTATTCATAGTCTTTCTTCATGAGAATGAATAGTGAGCTTGTGCAATGGACAGTAGAATACCTTGCATTTCTTACAAAAGAACTAAAATATAGATGGGCTCCTGCTTTTATAGAAACTATTGACTCATAGTGTACTGATGAACTGCATGCAGGAAGTTGTTTTACCAAAAATAACTACATTGCTAACAACCCAAAAGAATAAAGATAACCTTTTTATGTACTTGTTTTAGTCTTTGTGGTTTTATTGTATGAAGTTTATACAGATTAACAAGTAATTATTGGTAAAATTAAGGGGGAACCATCTTGCAATGAGGCAATGTGTTTTAGACATTTAGATCACACGTTGCTTTATGACTTTGATCAATATTAACTTGTCATTATCTAGTTGAAATGAAATGCTTAAGTTCTTCCGGCCAGAGAAGTTTTTCTAGAATTCAGAAAAGAATCCCATTCCAACTGTGTGGGGTTTTGTCACGTTTTTTATGAGTTGCCCAGGAAGAGCTCTAGTGGTGTTCCCTGGTGGCCAAGTCCAATAGAGGATGCCTCTACCTTCTTCCTGAGCAGCGGATACAGCAGACACTACCTGTCCTGGGGTGGGTGGTCTGGGGTCTGTCACTGAAAAGGCTCCACAGGGGGATAACAGTGTCACTTTATTCTCATTCCATCCTTTGGAAACCCATTCTTGCCAAGAGAAGTGAAAAAGACCTGTTAGAGGTGTTAATGGCTACCCCACAGCTCTCTTCAGGAACCAATGCCTTTATAGAGTCTAGCAAGCGTGGTCCCTGGCAAGATATGACTACGTGCAGGTAGCAGGGTATGGGACAGGGTGTGGGCAGGTGGGACAGTGCATGGAGTAATTAATGCACTTTTTTCCCTTCTCGTTTCTCTTGTGAAGGGTAGCTTCAAGTAAATTCAAACCTCAAATATTACACCATGCTTTGAAGGATAACGTGTATGTTTTTAGTAACTATATCTAATTCGAATTAAAACTTTTTTTTTAAATTCAGAATAGTTATTGTTTTAATATCTTAGTTGCTAACAATAATTACACAAAGCAATGATGCAAATGCTTAATGAAATCCTGGTAACTATTGAAATGCTGTTTAGAAAACAAAATTGTTTCAAGTCAGTGCTGGATAGTTAAAAATTCTATGTGGACTAAGCATGAAATATGTAAGAATGTTTCTACAAATTTGGTAGTGTGCAGAAGTATATGAGGTCATTTATAAAATCATTTTACCCTATAAAATTTCTAGCATTGTTATGTTTATTGAAACCATAATCAAACTGAAGTCACTCTGTACATTTTTTTGTTGACTTAGATTCTAAACCTTTTGGTCCTTTGCAACAACAGTAATATATTTGCAGATTTCAAGTGTATATAATTGAATAGACATGTATCCTTTTATATTTCTTGAAATTATTCTGATATACATGGAAGTTATTTGCCTTTTTGGAAGACACAGTTGACATTCAGTATTCCTCCTTAACTTGCAGGTATAAAATATACTCAGCTTTAACGTTGATATAAGACTGATGTTTCAGTGTAATGAGTTAGTCATATATATCAATATGCAAAATATTAAGCAAAATTCCTAGAACAGGAGGACACTGCACTCTGTTACTGTTCTAGTTCACAGAGAATGAAAAATTAATAAGAAAGGCTCCCTTAAAATTTTCTCAGAAGAGTTTTCTTTATTCTCTCTTACCTACCCAGGAATGTAAGTATATTTTATTGTATTTAATCTAGCAATTTTTGAAGAATAAATGTGCCACAACCCTCCCCTCCACTCCCCCCAAAAAACCCAAAAGAAAATCAAATCACCAAAAACTATATTAGGAAAAAGATGGGGAAAGTTCTGGGTTTTTTTAAATCTTGGTCTTTCTTGCCTCCATAACAAAATGTAAAAATACAAAGGGGAAGGATGTCAGGCGGAAGAGGCCAGAAACACATTCTGGGGGTTGTTTTTATTATTCTTAAGCAGAAATGTATGTTGCTGAATGCCATAAATACATCGGATTCAGTAGAGGAGCATCTCTTCTCTAGCTGTTAGCAGCATAGGATTTCTAATAAGTAGCTAAGCCTGACTGCATCCAGTAGAGGGCACAAACACCCGCCAGATGGTCATGGTACTGTGACTGGTGTCTTCAGCCACAGAAAGAATCAAGAAATACACAGCTTACAGGCACAGGGGATACCTTATAGCTTTCCAGAGAATTTATAGATTTTGTGCTTGTTTTGTTCTAGTGAACTAATGAAGCTACAACATTATAATTCAACTTGTTGTGTAAGGATACTGTTGCTGGCGATATAATACTTTTGTGATTGAACCAGCAGTTTTGGGGTCTAGGTTCTGTAACCTGTAGGGCATGTGGCCCTATATACAGAGCTGACAGCACATTGGTTAAGAACTGCCACACTTACATGAGCTTACTAAAATATAGCTGAAGGGTGCTGATGTACGGATACCACAGATAGCTTTAGCTTTAGTTTTGCTAATAAGCATTATTCATTTAATTCTCGGTGCACCTGTGAATCAGGCCCAACCTTCTAAAAGAATCACGTATGAATATATCTCTCTCATTTTCATAAATAGTTGTAAATAACATGAAGTATTATTAAAAATGCAATGGTTTTTTGGATGTAGGTAATTCTTACAATATTCATTCTACAGACTATATTCAGAAAGGCTTATCTAGCGCTATAATGCATTAGGAGAATAATCTGAAATATCTGCAGTGCAGGAATATTTAAGGGCTCACAAACCTCTGCATTAGATACATCGTTTTCAGTGGAGGATGGTACCGATCTCTTTCATTCTCTGAGCACAGCTAGGTTTTGTCTGTATGATATAGCGTGCAGTCTCTGTTACTTAGCATATTTTATTTTTCCTTCCTGATCAGTGGGAGCTGTTGCACAGTGAAACAGACGTATCCTAGTGCTTGCCTTGGAAATAAAAAAAAATTAAAAAAAAATACTGCAGTGTAATCCGAGCAAAGCAAACTGCGGCACATTCTCATCCCTCCAGAGAGGGAAAATTGCATGCTGATGCACACATGATCTCTACTACAAGAAAAGCTTTTGATGAAAATAAGGAATGACACTGCATAAACAATTTATAACAATCAAAACCAGCAGTGCTAGGCAAGCTCTGCAGTTGCATTTTCTATTGTCTTAAAAACACGCTACTTTCTCTTTAACAGCAATCTTGATAATAATTTTTTAGAATCTGACAGATGATTAAAAAAATCCACAATACGTTTTTCAGAAAATATATATCTGAAACAGAATGTAGTGAGCCGTTTCCATTTTCAAAGTAGTAAGTATCTGTAGCATTTAAAAATCAGAGAATAACATGCTGTATTGGTATTTGCAGTACTGCTTTATAAAACTGTCATGCTTGCAAATACCATAGCAACCCCTGTCGTGGTACTCTTTAATTGCCAAAATACACAGTAGCTTTATGCCCATATCCTGCAGCAATATTTGCATTAATATCTGTACATAATGTTTGGTAAATACTGCGTCTGTGTCCACCACATAAGGCAAACTGGACGATGCCAGTGATGATCATGTTCATGGTCTCAGGCAGGCAAAAAATTAAAATACTCTCTTCAGTAATAGGCATTGTGAATCCCTGTAACCTTTCTCTTGTCTTTACTTCTTGGTAGGATGTGAAATGTGATGTATAAATTTTCATGCAGCATTGCTGCAAATACAAGTATATTTATTTATATAGATAGAAAGCAGCTGCTGATGCAGACTGTAAAGCTAGGAAATTGGATGTGATTTATGCGGTGATGAATAGGTGGGCAGATAAATGCTGATAGCCTCTATCTGGAGCTGAATGTACATCCAAGAAACATAACTATTTTTGGAGTGATGCTCAAGAGCACTGTGAACTCAGAAGCTCTATGGCTTTTGCTTTTTCATTTATTTGGAAAGGATTTACTTGAAATTTCATTTATCTACCATATTGCAGTTATCTTTTAGAATTTTGTTTCTTATGTATGAAAATTAAAAGAACAAGGAAATGAGAATTGTTTGTGTTGAGAGGATAGTAACCAACAGTAGATGTGGGGAAAACATAATAAGAAGTTAACATGATTTTTCTACTTGTATTTTAGGATTAAAACCTTTATTTCACAATTTAATTCTACCCCATACAAGGAGAGCTTGAAACACAGGATATTTCAACAGGTAGAGGAAGTGGTGACAGGAAAGGAGATTACAATGCAGATATTACTGAAAGGTTATTAATGTGAAATCTTTTGCAGAAGTTAATTGGAAGTTGATGCACTCTAAAAGATTGCACCAAAGAACATGGCAGTGAGAAAACTCTGCAGCAGAGTACAATTAGAAATGGCTGTCCTAGCAGAAGTTAATCTGGTTTGCTACTGTGATCAGAGAGAAAACTTCATACTAAATCCTGGAATCAAAAAATAATTTAATATCCAAAACGCATCTACATGTATATACCCTATTTATTCATGTCCATTGTTACATAAACTTCTTTAATAATTTTGGAGTGTAAAAATCTCAATTTTCTTAGGAAAAGGGGAAAAGTCATAATAGGAGGACGCACAAACTTAACTTTTCTGTGTTTCTTGACACCCACTCGCACTCCAGCTTCTCTTTCCCTGTTCCACTATCAGTTCCTTTATGTCACATGAAGACATGAAAATCCAGACTGAAGTGGTGTGAATCAAGTCCTTTTAAAAATTCATAATAATGTAAAATAAAAAAAAGTTTCCCCTCTGAGGGGCAGGAAAAGGTTAAGTTTGCAGGCCTTCCTAGCTTTTTCAATAACATGCTGTCCAAAAAGGACTCTCTTGTGCAATTTCTTAGCTTTTAAAAACTTCTGGGCTGTTGAGTCAAAGGAACTGAATCTGAAAGTTTTCCTCAGTATTCCCTCATATCAACAGTGGTATAAAAACCAAAACCAACAACCAAACTGTTCTTCAGAGCTTCAGTCTACAGACTCTAACTCAATTTTTGCCATATGGAAGTATCTTTGTGGAAATCTCAAGGAAGAGCAGGTGAGTAGTGTCCATACTATCCTGTGTCCACAGCAGTGGCCATATGTTTTTGATTATACCTTAAAAAGAAAACTAATTTCTCAGTATTTCCTCTTCAGATGTTGAAGTTTTGATTGAAAACTACAGAAAACGATAGGTCTTGTACAACAGCTTTCCATAGCATTTAAATCAAACCCAAACTGATTTAAGTGTTTTCCAGTTATGGATTTCCTAAAGGAGAAATATTTCTAAATTCACTTTTCTAGCTCTGTAGTCTAAATAAAGTGGCAGTAAAAGGATCGCGTCCTTATTGCCTTGTCTAAGAGTACAAGACATGCCTTCAAAAGTACAATATTGGGGAAGGACGTTATTTTTCCTTAAGGCAGCTTTGCCAATAGCAACATATGCTATTATACCGCTCATCTTTGGTGTAAAACATATTTTTAAAGGGTTACAGATTTAACAATTATTTTGGTAAAGATAAGTAAAATTTATAATCTTAAGGTAAATCATGCAGAGAAAAGACTTCAAAAAGTTAATTTAAGAGGATCCCATTAGATGTGTATCCACATTTCTTAGATATCCCTTAGATAAGGGATTTCATTTTTTAAATCAATGGCTCTTTTCAAAATATGTACTAGTAACTTTTCAGGGGCTAGAATTATATGTCCCATACTGGAAAGAGGCGTTTATTGCTTTTAGATATTATCCTAATTTTGATAATGTTTCTTTATAAAAGTATGTCAGCTTGCATTAACAGTTGATTTTGACACTGTGCTCTCTGTGATGGTCAAGACTAGGACAATTTGTGTGTTGCCATTACATTAATTAGATACTGGATTATACGCACAGCCTGGTCTACTCGCTTGCCTGATTTCCTGACTTTTACCTTTTATCATTGGCAGGGATCTCCAATGTACTGGAAATGTCTGAATGTTTAAAAAAGATTCCCCTGAAGCTTGGGAAGCCAGATCTAAGATTTGATTAGTTAGGGAGCTCAAAACTATCAACTATATTGAGATATTTTTGAGGACCTGATGTCTGTGCATTCATAAAAAATCTTGAGAAAGAATATGTAAAATCTGCTTTTTTGCTAAAGAGTAAAAACTGGAAAAATGTTAAGATACAATCTACTGACTCCTTATTTCTCTTCCTTATCTCAGAGTAGTAGAATTTTTTAGAGGATGACTACCTGATTAAAGCCTGAGAGAAATGGAGGTGCTTGAACACAAGTGAATATTAAAACTTCTCGTGAGGCTCAGGCCTACTCATATAAGAAAGCTTAAAAGTTGAGAATTCAGAAAATCCTGCTAAGTTTTATGTAAGTGCTTTATCTATAAATGCAAGGGCAGCAGATAAGTGATGTAAGGTTCAAAAGAATAGAAAAGGAAATATTTTAAAATATTTTAACACCCAAAACCAAAAAAACCAAAAGCAGTCGGCAGAGTCCTATGTAAGAATTTTATTGGAAGTGCGTCATTCTCAGTATGATTTTTCTCATAGACTTCTGCTCTAAAATTCTACTTGTGTAGGTGAGATGCATTTGAAATGTGTGTCCCTTTAGTTGAACACAAACTTCAAAGAAAGTATAGCACTTTTTGTTCAAGTGCTTAATAAGTAGCCTGTTTCTGGAGAAAGCGGAAGTTGGTATCCCATAGCATGCTGCATCTCAAATCCTGTTTCAGATGCCTAAATTCTTCTTATTTGTCAAGTTTTGATTTTAGGATATCAAGTCCGGTGAAAAAAATATATTAGAAGAACTAATCAAGCAATCAATTAAATTATTTAATGCAATTTAATTCTCTATCTTCCTTAATTCTGACACTACTTCTCTCCACGAGTAAAAAATTACTGAATGTTTGAGATTTATGTCTAACAGTTGAAAAAAAGTTTTAACAGTTTAAAAATTCATGTATCCCCCTTTTGATATGAAGGGGTGAATAAATTTACCTTTAATGCCACATCAAAGAGCCTACACCTGTTCCTCTAGACAAAGGTTCTTTTCCCCTCTGAATTTAAGGCAGCTCTAGTGAGTACCATGCAGTCTCCATCTCTTTTCTTCTCCTTCCTGCTCTATTCCCAGTCTGGAAGACAGAAGACTTGCCTTTCAAGCAGGAAGACCAGAAATCAATTTATTGCAGCAGATGGTTCAAACAGTGGAGCTGAAGAGTAATTGGATCAGCTGTAGCAGTTATTTCACATACAGTGGCACTAGCAAATGGTGGTAGGTAACCTCATTAGCAAATAGACTTCATAAGCCGTTAGAATAAATGTTAATGAGTGAAGAAAGAAGGAAATATTTAGAAAACTAAATTAGAGACAAGATGAAGTCTTTTAGGTTTTATAGGTAGTTGTATTCCATGTAAAACTATGGCTTTGTGTATACATTCTTTGAAAAGCAGTTGCACAGTCCTCAGCCCTCCCTCATGGGGATAGAAGACACTCTGGAAAAACTTTGAAACATGACAAAAATGCTACCTTAAAATGTCCTGTTTAACTGTAAGCAGAAGCAGATAATAATTCATACTTAAAGACTTATAACCAACTTACTTCCTGCTTGTAGTTATTTTTTTCATACAGATAAATTGGTTCTATCCTTTTAAAACATACCTCATCTGATGAAAGTGATAAGGCCTTTTGGAAATTATCTGGTTTATTCATAACCTTGTGAGAGTTTCTTTAGGTTTGACTGCATTTTCGTAACAGTTTCAAGAGTATAGTTAAGTGACAGGGAAATTTCACCTATGAATTTCTCTAACATTTTAGATGTTTTCTCATGGTGCCTAATGACTTTTCTAGCTAATCTACACAGCACTAAATATATTTTTAAAAATTTGAAAAGTAGAATCTGGAGGAGCCTAATCTAAATTTCTACTCTTTCTGAGCACAGCTGAGATTCTGGTCTGGAAAAACCTTCCTTGGAGATCACTGGCAGCTGGCCATTCCAGTGATGAGAGACCTTCACAGAACCATAGAATACCACATTGGAAGGGACCTCAAGAATCATCTGGTTCAACCTTTCTTGGCAAAAGCATGGAGTAGGCAACATGGCCCAGCACCCTGTGCAGCTGAATCTTTAAAGTGTCAAATGATGGGGTATCCACCACTTCCCTGGGGACATTGTTCCAATGGCTGATTGTTGTCATTATGAAATTCTCCTCTTGCATCCAGTCGGAATCTCCCCAGGAGTAACTTGTACCCATTACCCCTTGTCTTTTTCATGTGACCCCTTGTAAAAAGGGACTCTCCATCTTTTTTGTAGCCACCCTTTAAATACTGGAATATGGTGATAAGTCTTCCCTAAGCCTTCTTTTCTCAAAGCTGAACAAACCCAATTCTCTCAGCCAATATGGCAGGCTTCCCAGTTCTTTGATCATCTGGGTGGCCTTTCTCTTGACCCTCTTTTTTGTCTAGCGGGGACCAAAACTGAACACAAGTGCTGACTAGAGAACTACTTCTTTGTCTCTGCTGATGATGCCTTTTTGATGCAACCAGCACCCTGTTGGCTTTCTTGGCCACTGCAGCACACTGTTCACTCATAATGAGTTGTTGTACACCCGGACCTTCAGGTCCTTTTCCACAGAGCTGCTCCCCGGCCAGGTAGATCTCAGTTAGTGCTGCATTCCCAGATTATGTTTTCCCAAGTGCAAGACCTTACCTTGTCCTTGCTGACCTTCATAAGGTTCTTGTTAGCCCAGTCTTCCAGCCTATCAAGGACCAAAGATCTGCAGGGTGGCTTTCCCTTCTGAAGTGTCCACTTGGCGTCATTGGAAAAATTCATCAGGGTGCACTTGATTCCGTCATCTAGATCACTTATGAAGATACTAAACAGCATTGGGCCTGCTATCAATGCCTGGCGTCCCCACTTGTGACAGGTTGCCAGTTTGAGAAGGAGCTATACATCACCACCCTCTGTGTGGTCTGTCAGCCAGTTCCCCATTCACTGCACAGACCACGTGTCTAGACTGGAATGCATCAGTTTCTCTAGGAAGAGGCTGTGGGAAACCATGTCAAAAGCCTTGGAGAAATCCAGGTAGACAATGTCCACCACTCACCCCTCATCAACTGAGCAGGTTACTTTGTTGTAGAAGGTGATCAAGGTTGTGAATCCATGGTGGCTTTTTCCAATTGCGTATTTCATTTGACTTGTGATAGCCCCCAGAAGGATTCATTCTATAGCTTTCCCAAAGAATGAAGTAAGACTGATGGGCTTATAATTTCCTGGATCTTCCTTTAAGCCCTTCTTGTAGATGGAGGTGACATTAGTCTTCTTCCAGTCTTCTGGGATGTCACCCAGTCTCCATGATTTCTCAAAGATAGCGGGGAATGTTCTCACAATGGCATCAGCCAGGTCTCTTAACACTTTTGGGTGGATATTCTCAGGGCCCATCAATTTGTAGGGGTCAAGAACCTGTAGTAATTCACATACCAACTCTTCCTTCACTGACAGTGGGCCTGTGTTTGCATCAATTTGGATTGTTGTTCCAAAGGTCTGGGGTCCAACAGTGCTGGTAAAGACAGAGGTGAAGGAAGTGTTGAGAACATCTGCCTTGTCAGCATTGTCAGTGACTAGTTCACCTCTCCTGTTTAGCAGTGGACCGGTATTTTCCTTCTGTTTCTGCTTGTTGTTTACATACCTGAAGATACCATACTACTTTCTTGTAGTTTTTGATATCTCTGACCAATTTCAATTCAAGCTGAGCTTTTGCTTTTCTAACTGCATCTCTGCATGCCCTAGGAATGTCCTTGTAGTTGTCAATGTGTGTTTGTCTGCTTTTCCATCTCTGGTATGCTTCTGTTTTGATTTTGAGCAGACTCAGAAGCTTGCAATTAAGACAAGGGGGTATCTTGCCCAACCTGCTTCCCTTACCTTTACCGGGGGTGAACTGGTTGTACCCTTCTGGGAGAGGAATCTTGAAAAGCTCCCAGTGCTTGATAGCTCCTTTATCCTCCATAGAAGCTTCCCACAGAACCCCTCCCAGCTGGGCTCTGTGTGAGCTGAAGTTTGCTCTTCTAAAATCTAAAACCTTTGTCTTTGTACTAACCTTCATCGTGCTTGGATCTCAAACTCCACAATATTGTGATCACTGCAGCCGAGGCTGTCACTAACCAAGCTATTACAAAGCAGGTTTTCATGGTTTATGAGTAGCAAGTCCAGCAGTGCCTCCTTTCTGGTTGGCACATCTAATGTTTGTGAAAGGAAATAGTTCTCTATGTGTTCCAGGAGCTTGATAGATGACATTTGAGCTGCTGTATTGTTCTTCCAACAAACATCTGGGTAGTTGAAGTCACTCCTAAGAATCAGGTTCTGTTGTCCTGAAGCTTGCTAAAGTGACCCAAATATTGCTTTGTTGACCATTTTGTCTAGGTTTGGAGGTCATTAGAAGATGCCTATTTCAAGATCCCCCTTGGAGATGACCCTTCTGATCTTGATCCAGAGGCATTTGATAGGGCTTCCAAAATCACCATAGTTAACTTCTATGCATTCTACATTCTCCTTAACATAGAGCACAACTACTCCTCCTCTTCCTCCCCTTTACAAAACAATTTGCACCTATCCATCATGATCTTCCAGTTATGTGAGTTGTCCCATCATGCTTCAGTTACTCCTGTGACATTATAACTTTCTGACTGAGCACAGAGCTCCAGTTTCTCCTGTTTGTTCCCTAGGCTGTGTGCATTGGTATGCCTACACTTGAGGTGGTTGGTTTTCTGTTTCTCACCTTGAGAGACGGCTAAGGAACATTTTTCACTGATCTGGTTGGCCTGGCTTATTCCTCAGTTGGTTGCAATGACATGAGAGTTACTACTTTGTATCCCACCATCAGTTTAAAGCCCACCTCACCATATTGGCTGGCCTGCTGCCAAAGATTTCTTTGTATTTCCTTGACAGGTAGATCCCATCTCTCCTGTGATCATTGAAGAATGTCCCATTGTCATACAAGACAAAACCCTCATGATGACTCCAGCCATGAAGCCAGTTGATTTGCATTATGCTTCTATTTCTGGCTCCACTATTTCCTCCAACTGGTAAAATGGAAGAAAAGATACCTTGGGCACCAATACTTTTTGCTTGCACCCGAAGGGCTTTGTAGTCTTCCTTGATTCTGCTCAGGTTCCAGCTTGTGGTGTCATTCGTGCCCACATGAAAGAGTAGCAATGGGTAGCGGTCTGTGCTTTTGACAAGTTGTGGCACCCTCTTGGCAATATCATGGACCTTAGCTCCCAGAAGGCTCCCTGTCACCCCTGCAGATAGATGCCTCAGTGCCCCTTAACAAAGAGTCACCCACTACGAGCACTCGTTTCTTTTTGTGGTATCCACTGTGTGCTGTTGCTGGAACCTTGAGGCAAAAACCTTAATGTCAAAAAAGCTACCAAATGCATTATTGAGGTAGTCTAAGGCTTAGCTGATTCCCTGGATGAGAGACTGAGCACTCCATTGCTTTCTGATTCTTCCCAGCCTGCTCATACACTGGATAAGTCATGGTGGTTACTGAGCGGGTAGAAAGTTCTGTCTTTCAGCACATCACAATCAAAAGCACAGTGTATTAATCCTTCAATACATCTGTTTGTGAAAGCACAACAGTTAAAAAGTCATTTCTGCACCCTGCACACTGTGGTGAAAGTCTTGAGTGCAGAATTGGTAAATTCTGTTGTGGATGAGGCGGGGTTTCTCCATCAGTTTGAGGTGAGGAAAATAAGGGAAAAGATGAAAAGGAACAGGAGAAGCAAGTCAGTTCAGAAAGCTCACAAGGATGTGGTCAGAGTAGGGATAAACACAAAGGAACAAAATGGAACTGGGCAGTAACTTCTGTTCCAAACTGTCCGACTGAATTAGCTGAACTGGTTTATGACTAGTATTATAGGCAATCCACTGTTTAATTTATCATTAAGAAAAATGATGAAATAAAATCATGAGTCTACTGAAAATATGAACATTTTTCAACTTGATTTCAGTGAAGGGATTCTTTAGGATAACAGGTATTGAGCAATTGCACAGTTTTCTTTGTATTTATGAAGCAAGCATGCTCAAAAGTTTCTGGCTGCATCTGATCAGTTTAAGGGATTACTGCAAATTTGTCTAATATAATCCACATCCATTACTGTCAATTACACTGACATGTCAAGATTAATTATTACGATCACAGTGCAGTGTCTTTCAGTTAGAATTCCATATTGCTACCCTTTCATAATCTCAGTTGTTCTTAGCTAGGCGAGGAGTTGGGTCACCTCATTGGTGTTATCAGCACTGTCCCCGAATACTTTTAGAAACTCTAGAATTGTTCTGACACTCCAAAACAGCTTAAAAACATGGGGACGTTTATATTCCAATATAATTGAAGAATATTATAAGTGGCTTGAGAAATCTGCTAAGATACACTCTCAATTTAGCAATTCTTTCACAACACCGTTGTGAAAGGCATTCTGGGAAAGCCTTGTCAAAGTGTTTTTGAAAAGAATTAGTTATAGTGCTGTTAGGTAGTTTTAGTGTTCAGGGGTTATATAAGAGACTTATTAACACAGCTGCTAGACAGTGAACGGAACAGAGAAGTTAGGGTCAAATCTCACCAAATAAGTGAATTTCCCTGAAGTTAAGTAATTTAGGAAGAAGATGTCATTCTCTGCATGCTATCAATGCAAAATTATTTTCTGATTTTACAGATTTACATCAAATTATCTTCCAGTATTCCAGTTTCCTTCCTTGAAATGTAATGCATTAATCTTGAACCTGCTGATTCAGTGTGAATACAGCTGTGAATTTTAGAAAACTGGTTATCATACAATCATAATTTCATTTAAGTGGATATATTTTATGTATCTGTGGCTTTCTCTTTCCTTCCTTGAAATTCTTCAGAACTCTTTGGTGAGTAAGATCTGCTGCTGGTGACTCACTGTGATTGTTGTCTCAGTAGCACTTCTGACAGCTGACATTTCTGTCTCAGCCTTACTAATTGTCAAGTAGAAAATCTAAATTAGGCCATAGTTTCACAAACATATTTAACTGCCATAAGCTGGCAATGTAAGTGAAAGAAGCAGCCCTGCCCTTCCCTTTCCCCTAGGTTAGCACAACTATTTGTGTTGCCCTACAACAGGCTAGATTGGAGAACTAAAAACTCAGAACAAAAAAAAAGTTTCTTTAACCTTGATCATTTTCCCATTCAATTCACTGTATGGCCGTACAAATGCTTGTGCTAGACAGAGGGGAGATGGACAGCTGCAAACAATGCCCTTCTGTACTAATTTGGTGTTTGTGAAACTATGACTTTGGATATCTCTCGGTGGTCCCTCAAGCTAAAACCTTGATGTTTACCTTCCCTCCTAGAAGAGAAATAAAAGTACAAAGTAAAAAAGAAAGCATTATATTATGAGAATTAAAAATCAGGATTCAGACCCCATGGTAGCCTATGCCAAAATGGCAATGTAGGTCAACCCCAAATCTGTGTATGTTCAATTTATGGTACTCTAAACCCTTGACATAGTCTGTTCTTAAAAAAAAGGAATTTGTTAACTAAAATTGGTTGCTTTTCACTTTTGTAATATGGATGAAAATTTCATTTTTATCTCCATTGACCTTCACTTTGTGTATTAAATTAGTTTTGCCAAAATAGACTTTTTTTTCAAATCAACAAAGCTAATATTAATCAAAATTCTAAAAGTGCTATTTGGTCTGAAATTGGCATATGATTATTCTGTTTTGAGCTCTTTTGTTTAGAATGGTACTCAGTTGCCAGTTAAATCCAGTAGGAAAAACTCAATGGTCTCCAGAAGGTGCTGGCTCTTGAAGCTGTGAGGGGCTGCTCAGCAGCAGGATTTTGCCAAGATGTGAAGCAGCAGCTTCCACCGAGTCCACAGCTCAGCAGAGGCTAGAATTAGCTATCACTAGTTAACCTGCCTCACCATCCTCTGGTAATCCTGTGATTCCCAGGAGCATGGCTGCTGTATACTATTAAAAATCCAGCCCCATGCTATCTTTGCCTTTATGCTTGCTGACTTGCAGATTAAACATCAACTAATATGACATGTTGTTATATTTTTCTGAATTATTTATCTCGACCTTAGTTTCTAAGTTATAAATTGATGCTCATTAAACAAAAAACAAAAACCACAGCACAAAACCCAACCAAATGAAAAAAAAAAAAAAAGAAATTTATGGAAACTCGGAAACTCAACACAATTATTAGAACTTCCGTGCTTTATGACTAATGAACACTTTGTCTGTGGACACCTAATATTTCAAGTCTCATTTAACTTTCTGTTCCTGCTAGGAAGATTATTTAAAAAACAACACTATCTCGTCCTCTACTCCTATAAGCTACGTCAGCAGCATAGATATGTCCCCTCATGGTAACTCTTATGTTCTTCTCTAAGTTTAATCACAATAATTAAATATACTCAGGAGTAGCCTTTAGCTTTACTCAGGAATTGCCATAGCTTTATTTTCCATACCTTCTGCTGTAGATAGCTTTATAGCCTCAAATGTGTGATGAAAAATCTCATAATTGTGTCTTTCCATCATTTTACTGTCATTACAGAATTTATTTTCTTCAAAGTTTTTCTATCCAGAAAACTGCATTTTTGTTCTTTCAGCATCTTAGTCACAGTAATTACTGTATTTGTCATCTCTGTGTTAGACTACTGCACGTGTAGCTACTGATTTATCAGCCAGTCATTTTGTCTACCCCTACGAGAAGTAAAAGATGTGTAGCTGATCACTTACTTCTGAGTGATGATTTTTAAACCTGGATCCTTTATAGCTGTTCTTGGGAGTTACCTCTCCTTACCTAATCATGTCACAAATAATTAGACAAAAGTATGACTACAATGGAGTCCATAAACAATATACAGAGCTACCTCTTAGGTTGTGCTCATTCTGGTTATTCCAGTTCCCAAAGCACTGGTTATTGACAATTAATGTTTAGAGGGGCGTAGAGGTAGAGAAAGCCAACACAGGCTACTTCCATTTTAGAAGAGGCCTTTGCTCCAGCTCCAAGCAGAGGAATTTCAGTTGTAATATACAACTTTATTTTTGTCTGACATGAAAAGGTACCTTGGCAGGGGAACAATGAAGTGGCAGCAGGGTGGGTGTGTTAAGGCAGAGGCACTGGACTAGTGAGGTAGGGGAACCCATCCTGCAGGTCAGCTACAAAATGCCTAGGAGCAAGTGCCACAGACAACTGTTGTGATAACTTTGGTTATGTGGTAGTTGTATAAAATCCTGGGTCAGGGATGAGATGTCATCCATTCAATGAATTTACTTTCCCTTTCAAGTTGACCTTCATCTCCCTGGTTGCATCTCCCTGTGTTATTTATTCCATGAAGATCTGAATCTTTAGAAAAAAAAAAAAGTGTTAGGTTGGATTCTGGATTTTGAACGTGCATAAGAAATGATTAGTGATGAATGCATAGACTCTGGAGATTAATATAATTTTCTCTTTAGGATTTGCATAACTTGGAAGTGCATCATGCATAACTATCTTTGCCATAACCATGTTTTCCAGGGATCAGAAGAGATTTTTTTTTAAGAAGTTTTTTATTCAATTAAAGACAAGTCTGAATTCTAGAGATCATTTTATGAAGCAAAATATCTCTATGACTGTTTTATAAAATGGATGTACATGTGTTTATTGCCATGCAGTTGATTTCTGTTATTTATTTATTTTCTATACTAATTGTTCTTAAGGTATTTGGAATCAAAAGTAGGGATTTTTATTTTTTTTAATCACTTTTTAATGTCTGACAGGACAGATAATGATATTAAGATATAATGCCCCATTAGGTGCTTTTCTTTTTAGCATCTTGCCACCCCACCACTGATGGCTTTTTATCACTTTTGGCCACTTCAACCTGAGTCATCCCATCAGGAAGCAGATTGTACCTAAGCTGAATATAAGTGTTCCCACATGGTGATTTTTTTAGGTTAACTTAAAAGAGTTACTGCACATTTGTTAGTAACTGTGAAAAATTCTCCCTCTTTCAAAATCCCTATCAATCATTAAATTTAAGAAATTCAGCTTTTAGCAGCAATAAACCTGTTGATAAAAAACATGCATAAATTGGCTTCTTTGAATAAGCATTTTTTCCAATATGCAGATCTAAGCCATGCATCTGAAAATAATTGATTAACCTAATTCATACATTTAGCTAGTAATTACATATGCCTCTTAAACTAATAAGAGAATGAAAATATATTTTCTTAGTTTTAAATGATTTAATCAAACCAGTAGTCCCCCTATGAATGAATAGAATCATCCTCCCTCGTCTTTGAGCACTCCACCAAGGTTCCTGAGTATGGCAGAAAAATTAGACTGAAGGCTTTAAAATTAGATCTTACCTGTCTCTCCACAAATGCTAATAGAATAGAAAAAAATGATTCACTGGCATTCAAGGCTCAGTCAATATGCCAAGATTTTGGGGGCTAGAATGGCATGAGACTAGATTAATTCTTCAGCATGCTTGGTTAAATTGCTGAAGCAGGCAGCCAGCATGCTCTGCAGCACTTTGCAGGTGTTGTTAGGACAGCGGCCTTTTGCAGTTTATGCTCTCAGAAATCCAGTGATTTTGCTGATGCTTTTAAAAGAATATTGAGAAAATACATAAACTCCTGGTTCCTTGGAGGCTTATGAGCATAAAGGAACACTATGAAGGCATGAATCAGCTGAAACAATGTCTTCTTCCTTATACAAATTCAGGAAGGTGGCAACGTTATTGTGACAAATAATGAAAAACCTGCTAGTGCTATTGACTACCTTTGTAGGAACAGAGATTTGTAGTGACTCTTTAGCTTTTGTGGGTTTTGCTCCAAGTGCAGAATGTAAACTGATCGAAAAATGAACTTCAATATTAAAAAAAAAACAACAAAACTAATATTCACTGTAGTGACAGTGACACTGTGCCAATAAAGAAAAAGGAGTAAAGGGGAGCACAACAAAACCAGAACATGCCTGTGAATTTATTATTTCAAGGTGAACAATAGATATCTGCCTATTAGCTGTGCTTTGATGATTTTTTTTTTTCAGGGCAATACTACATGTACCATCAAATGAAATACTAGTGCATGGTAATTTGAGGAATAGCCATGAACAAAAAAAAACAGGTGGCAAAAAACCTGCAGGGTGGTGACTGGTGTAGTGGGTGAAGTCATGCACTGCTGTGGTTGCTCCATGATCATGGGGCCAAGTGTGAACTTACCAGCATGTAAACAAAGCAGACAGACATTACTTTTAGCCTTATTTTATTGATAATTAAAAACCAATATAGCAAGTCAACTACAGGGGTGTTCATTAGGGGAGGTAACATAGTAACAAAGGATGAGGAGAAGGCTGAGGCACTGAATGCCTTCTTTGCCTCAGTCTTTAGTAGTGGAGTAGGGTGTACCAATGAAGCCCCTGTAATCCAAAGGGAGGCGGTGAGGGACCTGCTCCAGCACCTAGACACAAACAAGTCTGTGGGCCCAGATGGGATTCACCCAAGGGTTCTGAGGGAGCTGGCAGAAGTGCTTGGGGAGCCACTTTCTATCATTTACCAGCAGCCCTGGCAAACTGGGGTGGTCCAAGCTGACTGGCGTCTAGCAAATGTGACACCCATCCACAAGAAGAGCCAGAAGGATGATCCTGGGAACTACAGGCCTGTCAGTCTGACCTTGGTGCCTGGGAAGGTGATGGAACAGATCATCCTGAGTGCCTTTTCGCAGCTCATGAAGGACGCCCAGGTGATCAGGCCCAGCCAGCACAGGTTCAAGAGGGGCAGGTCCTGCTTGACAGACCTGATTTGCTTCTATGATGAAGTGACCCACTTGGTGGATGAAGAAAAGGCTGTGGATGTTGTTTACCTAGACTTTAGCAAGGCCTTCAATACAGTGCCCTGCAGTATCCTTCTGGAGAAACTGGCTGCTCGTGGCTTAGATGGGAATACTCTCCACTGGGTTAAAAACTGGCTGGAGGGCCGGGCCCAGAGAGTGATGGTAAATGGAGTAAAATCCAGTTGGTGGCTGGTCATGAGTGGTGTCCCACAGGGCTCTGTACTGGGGCTGGTTGTCTTTAACACCTTTATAAATTATAAATTCGCAGACAACACCAAGCTGGGTGGCAGTGTCGACCTGCTGGAGAATAGAAAGGCCTTGCAGAGGGATCTGGACAGGCTGGATCGATGGGCCAAGGCCAGTGGTATAAGGTTCAAGAAGACCAAGTGCTGGGTCCTGCACTTGGGTCACAAGCAGCCCAGGCAGCACCAGAGACTCTGGGAAGAGTGGCTGGAGAGCTGCCCAGTGGAAAAGAAGCTGGGGGTGTTGGTCAACTGCAGGCTGAATATGAGCCAGCAGTGTGCCCAGGTGGCCAAAAAGATCAACAGCATCCTGGCCTGTCTCAGAAATCATCTGGCCAGCAGGACTTGGGCAGTAATCGTCCCTCTGTACTCAGCACTGGTGAGGCCGCACCTTGAGCACTCTGTTCAGTTTTGGGTCTTCACTACAAGAAAAGACATCGAGGTACTAGAGTGTGTCCAGAGAAGGGCAACAGAGCTGGTGAGGGGTCTGGAGAATAAGTCTTATGAGCAGAGGCTGAGGGAGCTGGGGTTGTTCAACCTAGAGAAGAGGAGGCTGAGGGAAGACCTTATCTCTCTCTACAACTACCTGAAAGGAGGCTGTAGAGAGGTGGGGGTAGGTCTCTTCTCCCAAGTTACAGGCTGTAGGACGAGAGGAAATAGCCTCAAGTTGCACCATGGGAGGTTCAGGTTGGATATTAGGAAAAATTTCTTCACTGAAAGGGTTATCAGGCATTGGAACAGGCTGTCTAGGGAAGTGGTTGAGGCACCATCCCTGGAGATATTCAAAAGATGAATTGACATGGTGCTCGGTAATATGGTTTGGTGGTGTTGTGTGGGGTTTTTTTGGTTTTTTTTTTTGTTGCTGTTGGACTAGATGATCCCTTCCACCCTAGGCGATTACATGATTCTGTGATTTCTCCCTGCCATATGGGGAGGGAGGTATGGAGGGTTCAGAGAGCATTAAACCCAAAGACTCCTGTGTTATAAAGGGCTTGTTCTCTAGAAGTGACAGCTGTGGTGTAAGGCACTAGCAAGCAGTGTAACATCTTTTCGTAAAAGCCAGAGTGTTGAGACCAGACAAGTGTTTTCAACATTTGGTGACATATTTAGACCTAAATGCATTTGTGCCTGAACCAGTTACACTCAGAGTACACAGACATGTGGGAGTAGGTCTGCAGGAGTTCATTTCAGTGAGATTGTTGTTGTTTGTCCTTCCTTAACACTGGCCCTGGACTTAATGCAAAAGCAGATGGGTACCTTTACAGAATGCTACCCTACTACTCCCATTTTTTCAAATATTTGGTTAATGAGAAAGACAATATTTTGATTTTGGTGGCTGTAATAGAGATAAGCCTGATCTGCTGCTGCTTTACTTATTATGAACCAACGGATACAAAGGTGAACCTTCTTTTTTTAATTCTGCACAGCATGAAGAAATTCCTCCTGTCTTCTGACTCTGCCATCCAAAGAATTACTGGTAAGTACAACACTGAATGAAGTATTCTTCTTTGTTCAGGTTTTCTTTATAAAGCTTTTCATACCAGTGTTTTTAAAGGGAAATTCAAAGAGGATTATTAGATTTTACCTACTGGAAGTTATACTATGCCTATGTTCCTCAGCATTACAGAAAATGAGAGGACATTCTAACTAAAATAAAAATTAGAGGGCTAAAATGCAAACAAACTACTTTTAACTCACTTATGGCACATAATCGTACATCTGGTGCATAGCAGTTCCTCTAACCCTACTTGCAATACTTTTTGTGTACCAAACAAAAATGTCATTTTCTGGACTAGTGTTATTCCAATTAAAAATGAATGATGCTACTTTGTTCTGGTGATTAATAATAAGATGCAACCACTACTTCTAGCTTTAGAATATGAAGGAAGCAGACTAACTCATTCTAGGATTTTGGTGATTGTGAGCAGTTACTGTTTGATGGTCATTCAGCAGCTTATGTGAAATGCATTAGTGATTTGTGGGGCAGTGTAAACAACCCTGCATTGCTGCTCTGCCTGTTCTCTGTATAAATAGACAGGAGAATTCTCCAGAGATGCCAGTCTGGCACCTCTCACAAGCTTTGCATTTACTTACTATTCATTATTAATTGTTAAGTGCTTGCAGCACACTTGATATTGTAAAAAGTACAAAGTTAGAGTCCCTGCCCGGAGGAGCTTACTTTAGAAGATAAGCAGAACCAAGTCATTCTTTTCCTGTAGAACAAATACAGTTTTCTTTGTGTTTTGTTCGAATTCTCTAAAGCTCTGATAATATGGGCTTCAAGGCAGGTTACGTAACATTTCTTTACTGATTTTCACATTACCCAGTTCAGAGTGCAAGAACTGTCAGAGCATGCTTGGCTATATGCAGTGTGACAGATTTCACTGTTCTGAACAATTGGTCCCAACTGCTCTTATTTGAGCTTTCAGACTGTTTTTGAAAGCTATCAAATTTCATGTTAATCTCCTCCAGAGTAGAAAGAACAAATATCTGGATGGAAAGACAAGTCAGAGTTGATGCATAGTAGGAGAGGCATAATATCACTTGGACAGGCGTCTGACTAGTCTGTGTTTGCTTCTGAACAAGGCAGAAAGTTTTATGATTTTGCTGGGGGGTGGGAAAGAAGGGAATTAATAGGTTAAGTAAAGGTGGCATTCTCTTGAAGAAAGAAAATGCAGACACTACCCTGCATATTATAGATAGAATGCATGTGATTTTATTTGTATGTGTTTTCCTCTCAGGTAAGAATTAGTACATAACATATTTGGGTTTTTTCTGTCCACAGTTATATTTGCTCCATTCCATTCATTCCAGAATCCCAAGCATAGTCACCAATTTTTGGAAGGCTTCATAACTAGAAATAAAGTGCTAAATGCTAAGATGTGGGTGGATGAGGGAGAAATTTTTAAGTAAAAAGACAGGGGAAAATGTAGGCCAAAAACAAGTGAGAGTAAGTGAGTGACCTAAAGCATGCAAACAAAGACAGAAATAAAAATATTCTGGAAAAAAAGTAGAGATAGAAATAAAAACATGATACATGATACAATCATGATAAACACAAAGCATCTCTGCAACAGTTTCTGAATACTGTATGTTTTACTTGTAGTAGGCTGGTCTATGAATGGGTCATTCATTTTAATTGGACAGCAGATTATAGTGAGAAAAAAAGAAAGAGGGGCGGGAGGGGGGTGAGCGATGGGAGTTGGAAGTGGTCAGTTTGAGAGCTCCTAACTGGAGGGTGGTTGAGGTACCAGGTCAGAACAAATGAGTCAGAAAACTCCTGGCTTTGCTGGCTACAGGTCTCACTGAAAATAACCTGGTGAGCCAGTGCCAGGAGCTTGTCAGGACTATGGGAGCACTGGCTGCAAAACAGAGGGATGGTCTTCTAAGAGGCGTGGTGGGTGTTTTGGAGCTGTTCAACTTCATCCTATTCAGTATAGAGAAACTTAAAGCACCTTGCGATAATAAGTTTTAGCCAAACAGGTACTCCGTGTATACTGTCCTAAATCTTTTCCCTGTTGGTGCTTTATCCCTTCTGTTAAATCAGAGCTGCCTAGTCATCAAATCATCAAATTCCCAAATGGAAGACTTGCAGATGCTAGTCTCAGCTGGAAAAGGGTAAGCACAATTCAGAAAAATTAAGACAGCCACTCAGCTCACTATGATGTCACTTGTCAGTACAGGGTAACAGATACTCCTCACTGACATTACAACCCTTTCTGTAACATCTCTCTTTTACAGAGAGATATTCAAGCCTATGTATCAATAATCTATTCTGAATAATCTAAAAGCATCACAAATATCAGCATATACTTTGTAATAAGCGTGGTCCAAAGGGATCTTCACAAATTTATATTTGTTTTAAGGAACAGGCCAGGAATACCAAGCTGATCCAAGTATAGCTTCTTTCAAAATGTGGCTAATGGGAGGTGATCAGCTGCTGAAAAAAAAACAATTGAACTCTGAAAGTGCATTAGAATAGGCCACAGAAGCAAATAAGAGATCTAGGATCGATATTCCAGACACTTATCAGCAAATTTAAGCAAAACTAGCCTAGATACTGAATACTAAAGACAACTTCATGTAATAACAGAAACATAGATAATTGAAAATATTCTCCACGTTTGAAGCTCTTGACTGTGTAGTCAATTTTAAAATTAAGCATTCTTGATACCATCTGAGCACCATAAATGGAAAGTGAAGAGAATGAATCTTACTTTAGTTGTAACCATTTAGACAGCACACTGAAAGGCAATCAACATCTGCAGAGTGCTGGAAAAAAAGAGGTTTGAATCCTTTAAAAGGTGGCAATTTGTAAAATTAGGCCTAGGCTTCATTCCAACACACAAAAATGTCTTTTAAATTCCACTAATATTTATACATCAGAATGGTTAGGGAAAAAAAACTTAGGGCATGATGGTCCATCAAGCCAATTACTTTATAGTAAGAAATTTAGAATAACAATAGGCTAAGATCTTCTGACTTTTCCTTTTCTTTCATTTTCAAATTGCTGGAATGTGTAATGCTTCAATCTTCTTGAAAATAGAAATACAGCTACGAGGCACATTTGAAAGATGAAGAGATTATTATGGTAAATAAAACAACATGTATATGCGCTTTCCTTTAGAGACTTCCCTACACAGAACCCCACTCATAACGTTATTGCAGCTGTACAAAATTTCTGTTTCTGATCAGTTATTGTTTCTCACAACTAAAAGAATTCCCATTCCTGGAGTATCTCCTGTGCTGTGTTATCTGGATATAACTGGATATAACAACAAGAGGTAAGGTCGTAGAAATGCTTCCCCAGTTCCGGTGTTCCTTAACTAGAGCATCTGCAGGGAAATCAAGCTGTGTAATCCTGAACTGCAACATGTGTACATAGAGCAACAGAGAAATACCTATTTAGATGTGAGTAACTGTCACATGGAAAAAAAAAAGTTTTTGCAAAAACTAATTATTTGATAATGCCTTTACAAAAGAGTATTTTGCTCAATTTGGAATGTCTGCTCCCAAACAGAGTAGGTGCCCAGCTGTGCTGTTTAAAGGAATTGTTAATGTAAGCAAGTAAGCATATTTCATTCACTCCTATTACTAAAAATCATTGTGCTCATTTCTGCCAAACTGTGGGGAAAAAAATAGTATAAAAATCTACTTGTAATGGTTCAGACATCAGCCTGCAAATGCAGTCCAGAAAGCTAAATGCGGCAGTAACAGTAGGCAGCTTCGCACAGGTGCACACTAGGAATATCTCAAGAAGCAGTTAACACTACAATAGAAAACCTTCAAAGCACAGGTGGAAACTGGGCCACACTCACACAGAAAAAGTCATACATAGTTTTATTTAAAGGTATATTTTTATTATAAACTCAGGAATTTTAATTTGCCAAAAACAATACAACTCTAAGGTTTAAATGTTAAAATTTTCTACTACATTATATATTGCCTTTTATTTAGCTATTTCTTCTGATTTTCAAAAAAAATATTTATCTGGGGAGTATAATCTTTTCCCACTGGTAACTGTTTTGATAGGCCAGATAATGTTTTAGACTAAAGGTTTTATTATCTTTTTGAAGATCATTATGTTGTTCTCTTTTACAAATTTTATCATTTGTTACGCACTTTACTTGCAAGATTTTGTTTGAAAATTATCTAAGCTATCTTTGGTAACTATTTTTCTTGTTATTCTTACAAGCTTAAGATCCTTTGGGAGGTTGTCACATTATATTTCTATAATTATTTCAACTCCATCCGGTTTCTGTTCAATAAAAAATTATGATCAATAGCTCTTGGCACACAATAGCTATGCAGAACTCCTTGTCTCTGCAGGCAAGAAATCCCAACCTACATGAATGATCAATTCTCAGTGCTACAAAAACCTGCATTAATTTGTCTGTTACTCACCAATCATTCAGAGATTGTGTGAATCCTCTTTCTCTAATAATTACATATTTATAGCAGATAGATCAGAAAGATATATGGGAATAGGGGAAGCTATTCCCAGGAGCATGCTGAAGGAATAAACATTCCATAAGCTTAATGTATTCTAATGGCTATTCCTAGCCAGAGAAAATGGTGATTCTAAGATGTCAGGCTCCTGTTGAATATAAAGTATGCAAAGCAAGGCAAGCAGGCATTTGAGTCAATGTAAACATTATTGATGCATCCTAAATTGTTAGAGGAACTGTGCTCTATAGTGTGATGCCATCTAGGAAAGAAGACCACTTTTTATTCTGCTCTGAATAGTTTTACAGCATCATTTTGGGCATTTTTTGCCACCCCCTGGTTGTGTGTTGGACTTGAGGAAGTTAAAAAAAACCAACTTGCTGCTCTTCTGCAACTCCTGGGGTACTAAAAAACCACTTCAATTATAACACAACTGCCTTGACAAACTTCATCATCAACTGCTTATGGCATCAGTGTCCAAAACATTGGGTTTTCAAGTGATGGTAATAGGGTCAGAACAATGCATTTGCATATTTTTGACCAAAGTTAGACAAATCAGAAAAGAATTCTTTTGTTTGAAAAATTATTTGTAGTGAAAATTTTAAATTTGAAACACAATTACAACTGGGAGAGTGGAGAATAATTGAACTCCAAATTATGAAGTGTCATGTTTTAACCATGTTGACTTTAGCCCAGCTAAAGTGCATTTACACGAATGCACGTAGTATGGGCAATAAACAGGAGGAGCTGGAAGCCATTGTG
>JAOQGH010000077.1:20616232-20724063 GCA_025769975.1 Gallinago jamesoni | reverse complement strand
TTTTTTTTGTGGTTGGACTCGATGATCTCTGAGGTCCCTTCCAACCACCACGATTCTGTGATTCTGTGATTCTGTGACTTGCACAGGCCTGCTGCTGCCCATTGTTTCCCATTTCAAATCTCAGTGAAAAGATTGCTAGAAGTACAAAAAATACTTTCCTACGATTATCATCTTAAGAAACTGCCACCATTTCACGGAAGGTGGTTATACAGTTCCTAATGAGGTGGCATGTAGAGAGCACAGGCAGTGATTTGACCCCCAAAAGTTTGTCCCTATAAAGATATGTGCTCTAAGTATTTTGTAAGAATTTTCAGTGTGGTCCAAAGGTAAACATGTGAATCAGAACTCAGTATTCACAACACTAACAGCAGTAGTCTTTGTGACTGTTAAGAGTAGAGTGCATTTTAATGGAATAGCTGAAGAAAGATAAGCAACACATTGTTTGCTTGAATAAGAAGAAAAGGAGAGAAACAATACGTAATTTTATCTTTGGTATTCTGAATGCTGTCTCTTGATATATCAGGCATGGACTCAATTTTATTACTGTGAATCAGAAGTTGAAATAAATGAGATTAATCAGTGAAGGCTTGATGAACAATAGTAATATTAATTATTGTTAGCACAACTAGCAGCAAGCCTCAGAAAATGTGACATTCAGAACACTGGAGGACTGCCAATCTGACTCCAAATTTATAAACACTAGAAATGACATTTTGAAGAACTATTGATTAGCTACATGGATGTCAATTCCAAGTAAAATACTGAAGGTTTTTGGACTTGAACAGAAAATTAGAGACTAAAGTGGTAATTATGGTAATCAGCACAAAGATAACTCTTGTTAAATTATTCCTTTTTTTGACAGTATCATAGATCTATTTTAAAAAGCATATGAAGAAGCATAGTTGTGTGGGGTTTTTAAGGCACTAAATACCATGCATTCATTAAATGCTTACTTTATTTTATTTGGAAGTTATAGAGAATATATTAGATGGGCTACAATCTGGGCTGATAGATTAAAAAATATTCCTAATGAGGACATGTAGATTTTAAAATATTACTAATGGGGGGTGTAACTGTGTGGTATTATTTCTAGGAAGAACTTTCTATGAATTAGTATTTACACTATTAGTGTAATTAGTGTAATTAGTATTTTTGTCAGTTATACAAACCATACTGTAAGGTTTTTGGTAGTAGAGTTTGTAGATGACATGAAAAAAGAGCAAGGTTAATAAGGTTGCTATTTAAGGGCAAGCTAGGTATTCTGTTTAAATATTTGAGTTGAAAACACTGTATTTTAATATAGTTAAATGCAAGGTACAAGGTTGCCTAACATGCAGCTGTTGATAGTTGATAAGTTCACCTTGTAAAATGAAGTTCATTGTAAATAAGTGTTGGAACAGCTAATATAAAAGGCAATGGACATACAAATGGCCTGGGTCTTTAATTCAGATTCAGAGCAAATCAGATTTAAGCTGTTCACTTCCGTCTTAGAATTTGTTAATTTAGCAATTCCTTTTCCCTTCGTCTTTAAAGAGTATTTTCCTATGACTAACAGGAATGGTTCTGCTTCAAGGTTATTATAATCAAATTATGTCCTTTAGAGGTCATGAAAGAACTTCTCCCTGATGCCTAAATTAGTCAGCTGTATTCTGTTTATTATTTTTTTCCCTGAATTGCTTTCAGACATAAATTAGCCACTGGGGATTAGATAGTTTTTGGAACATACCTGTAGTCTGACGGACTAGTGGGAATGAGCCAGCTCTGTTTTCCTTATGAACTCAGCTTTAAAGTGGTCGTCAGGCTTGGGGCTACAGTTCAGATTAGAAAAAAAAAGAAAAAAAAAGATTTTCAAGGGCTTTTCCCTTCCTCTCTTCTGCAGTGCAGGGCATCTTGGTACATTTCATCTCGCAATCACTTGCCCGCAGAGGCATTTGCAGCATTTCTTGCTCTTCATTTTGTGCCCTTTGTCACCCTATTATTTAATCTCCTCCTGTTTCCAGTCAAAATAAATAAATTTTGCTTTCATTAGAGGAGTAACTGAACTGAATCTAGTGGAGTGAAGCTCAGACTAAGCATTCTAGCCTGTGAGGCCCAAAGTTCTATGAAACAATGCTGCTTATATTTTCTAACTTTTATTGCTTAAAGTCAACTTACTATCTGAAAGTGGCTGCAGCTGAGTAAAGTCATCAGGGATTAGCATTCATTTCTGTAAGATTAGCTCTCAGCAAAGGCAGTTTGTAATGTACTGTACCCATTCTAGAATGACATTACTACTCTAGTCGACTCAGAGTGACAAAAGGCAGGGCAGAGGGTGTAGAAGGAAAATATCAATATAGCCCTGCAACCAATACCAGAGTAACCCTGCTTAGGCTTAAGTTAGGGGAGCAGCAATTATATAATTAGTATCCTCAGAGAAGTCCTATATTAAAAAGGGAAAATAAAAAATTACTTTATCCTGTTCTCTCAGTCTTGAAGGAGAGGGTATGGAAAGTCCAGTGGAAAACCCATTGTTTCCAGGAAGCTGCTGAATCAAAATAGAAATACTGGAGGAAGGTTCAAGACTGCAGAGCTGTGGTTATAGGCAGAAACTCCTATTAATATTTCTATTTGAGTACCACAGGAATCCTCACATCTATGAGAGACAGCTGAGCCTCTTTCACGAATTATTCTATTTAGACCTGGATCTTTCAGGTGGCTCCAGCCAGTTGTTCTTAGGCAAGAGAACAGATAGATTTGCATTGCTTGGTTTCCTTTGCAAGTTCACCTTTAGACACAAGGAGACCAAAATCTGCATTTTGCAAGGCAATGATTCAAAGCTGACATAGATTGAAATACCTGGTATCTGGGAGGAACATGGTCTCTGACAGGATTGTGGTAGGCATCCCAGTACTGCAATGTAAGTGGTTGAGGAATGAAGAGTAGAGGCATGTCTTTCTCAAGGTCACATTACCACAGCTTCCAATAAAAATGAATAAATGTTGAAGAAGGAAATATGCTGAAGTAAAGAATTTTGCTTCTTTAAAGTGCTGTAAAGAATAGAATTTGCTGAATTAATCTGAGATGACATGGAAAAAAAGAATGAGAAAAGTATTTTCCCTCATTGACATCTGAAAACATAGTGATTTGAGTATAGCCATAGCTGAATCTTGAAGAATGACTCACTAGGAGTGGTTGAAGAAAGGGGAGCTTTTGCAATAAATTTTTGTGAGATCTCATTTTTTTACACTGTGGAATTAGTCCAAAGGAGATAAACACAAAGAGCTAATATCTATAAAAGACAAGGCTTTTTATGCACTGCTTTGGTTGGTTTATGGTTAATCTTTTTCTCACTCTGCCTGGCAGCAAGCCACAGTGGCTTACAAGGACATTCAGTTTACTCACATGAGGGAATGAAAGAGATATAGCTGTGTCAAAAAGATGAGCAAGATAAGCAAAAAGATCTTGTCTTTAAAAAAAAAAACAGAGTTTTTTTGTCTCTTGTCCTCTAAGCTTCAAAATACTATTTCTCATTACACAATTATTGTGTTTGTTTTTTTTAGTGGCGACCTTAGTTAAATGAAAAATTAATTAATAGTGACTGAATAAAAACTTACTCTGACAGATAAAACAAATATTTAATAAAGAAGGCATTCTAGGAGCTACTGAGTTTTCTTCAGATGAGATAGTGTTCAAATCTTTTTTGAGGCTTATCTTTTGTGCTTTTAAGCTCAACATTAGACATGGTAGCACTTGAACTGTAAGTGTAATCTGTATGCAAGCCTAAGTATATGAAGAGCATTGGCAATGATATATCTTGCTATATAGATAAATAGTACACTGCATGTTAGAATGTTAGAGTTCCAACACCCCTGCCATGGGCAGGGCCACCTCCCACTAGACCAGGTTGCTCAAGACCAGAATGGTCTTGAACACTTCCAGGGATGGTGCATTCACAACTTCTCTGGACAAGCCAGTCAGTCAGTCAGCCAAGCACTGAACTGGAGAACCTCAGAACCTGGGAGCTGCAGAATGTGACTGACAGCTGATAGTGCCCTGCATCTTCCTGCTCTGTAAGGGACTACAGTCAACTTACAAAGAATATTTGGAAGATTGACCATGTTGGACCACCGTGTCTCTCAGCACTGAATTCAGGTTCCAAGTTTAGGTCAAAGGTATTGACGTGCAAGACTTGTCTCATTCTTACTAGAATTCATCTTTGTGTCAGTAGAGGAGATACAAAGACAGAAGTATGCTTTCACCTAGACACTTCTGCATTGTCCACATTTAACTCTGCAGATAGTTTGAAGACTGTAGTTTTTTGCCTTTGGGTGGTTGTAGTGTGCGAGTCCAAAGACTGGGTGTGGAATATTTAGCCTGAAAAGCTTTGATTACTGCTCAATAAGTCCTCTATGGTAGACAGCTACAGATGCTAGAGACCTGAAAAGATGCCAGAGACACAGGCTTATTTTTTAGGTAATTGTGAGCTCTTAAATTGTAAGCTATGCCCAAGAGACTAGGAACCCCTTAGGGAGAAGAGCAAGAGACCAAAGAGTATCTGTGTTACTTTCTGGAAACATCCAAATCATGAAAGTAAGAGAAATAGATTCCAGAAGGTGGAATATTTTCTTTTGTGGTAACCAAAAAGATATTTTGAAAGCTTTTAACAGGTCACCCACACCCTTGGTATCCAGAAGTTATTAATCATATTTCTAAAATTTCTGGAAAAAAAAATTTAAGAAGTATCACTTTGCTATCAAGAAGCAAATACGAATTTTTTATATTTTTTTTTCCTGGAACTATAGACAGTTCAAAGAATTGAAAAAAGATGAAAACCCAATGAAGGCTAAATATAGATTGTTTGACAGGTCTGGGTCCCATGAAACTGAAGGAGAAAAGTAAGCTACTTGATTTCAGAATGAAATTGAAGTAATGAATTTATGCAGTCATTACGATTGTATCTTCATATGTTGCTAGAGGGGATCACCAATTTTGTGAACTTGTCCATTGAGGTAGGTCTTTCAGGATTTTGTGTTAGGCAGTTCTGTGTCTGTGTTGACTCAATATCACAAATTATGCATGTTATGGGTTATTTTGGAGGGTTTGGGGGAAAAAAGAAAAAAAAATGGTGCCTTATTGTTTTTAGTGCTAATGATACATTTATTACACTGAACCATAGATGTGTTTTCCCTGACATTGTTCTTAGGCATCAATAACTCATGACTTGGAGTTCAAGGTACCACTACAATTTCTAGAAAAAGTTTTCGTGGGAGACTTGCAACTTAAACAACTTAGTCTCTAAAACTAAGTGCATTGTTTCTTGCTCTTCAGCTCATAAGACCTGTTTTAGGGAGATACTGAAAAAAGCCCTTAAAATCTAAATTCAACATCCTGCAATAACTGACAGGAGAAAATTCAACAAAAAAGCCTACCAGTGCTGATTATTTTCAGTTGATAAAGATCATTCATTTACTCAAAATAAATAGGCATATTTATTGAGTGCTTAATTAACTGCTTTTTCATTTTAACTTCTTTCTTTTCTCCTATTTTTGCCATTTTCTTTTAGCATTAATATGCAAAACAGCAGATGGGGCTTTTTGTGAGATAAGTACAAAAATAGTGGCTTGGGAAATCAGTTTATAGGCATTCTCAGAGGTATAATAGGCAGCTCTATAAATCTTACCAAAAAATCTGGGAAAGGAATTAAAAACGCTATCATAGCTAGTTTCATTGTAGAGGAAAAGATGTCAAAGAGAAGTCAAATGAATATTAAGATTACTCTAACCTTGACCTACTCAATGTTCATGGCTTAATTGTAGAAAGTTTTTACACTTATTTGGGTTATAATTTTTCAGGTTTTTTTTAGGATAATGTATGATATGTATCAGAAAATGCATGTGTGCACAAAATTAGTGATACATCTCTGAAGAGTTTGCATTGAATGTGAGATTTCAGTGTTCATCTATCATTGCTTTAATACTTGGTCATTGGAGGAAAATCAGGGACCTTCTTTTAAATATGTAGAATAGTAAATGTTGTAGAGTACTAAGGAAAGGAGATTTGAAAACACTGATACATCTTACATCTAAAACATGCAATTTACTATATTTGGAAATATTAATACTTTTTAAAATGCTCTTTCATGCAGTTGCAAGGTTGGTAAGATATAATCTAAGAATAAAAGAATATTTAGAGTTGTTCTTCTGCCTATTTGAATATTGGCATCAGTCAGACACTCCAGGAAGCCTAGTCAACTAGAGGAGAAAAATCTTCCTTTTTGACTAGCCCTCCAGTGATCCTCATTGTGGTATGATTTGGTCATAGAATAAAAAATACATGTAGAGGAAATCCGAGTCTTGAGCTGTTAGATGATACTCAAAGAAACAAATCAAAAGCTTTTGCTACCTATCTCAAAAATGAGATACGAAGTATGCCTTTATTGTTTTTGCTAACAGAAATAGGACATAACAGAAATGGCCAAAATCTTCAGAGAGATTTGGGTATAGGACTTACATGTGGACACACCCCACCCTCCCACCCCCCTCTTATGAGTATGTGACGTCAGGTCTAAATACAGGGTTCTATTTGGTACTGGGTTTTATTTTCTGAAGACTTTGAGCCACTGTTTACACATTTCAGCATGGATCATTTGTGAAAATTGTTCAGGGATGCAAGGGAGAAATTATTTTGATAAAAGAAAGCAAGGTCATAAAAAAAATCCTGCAAAAACCTGCACCTCAAGATATTGTAGACAGCTCGCCAGTCAGTGATATTGGAGCATTTTAATGTTTCATCAAATCCCAAATGGAATCTATCTTAGTATGAGCAAACCTCAAGTAATGATTTATTTATGTACAAGGCATCTTAAGAGCAAGGTGTCTAAAAAAAAATCGTCCTGTTTACTCAGGTTTGTTGGCAGGCGTAATGATTATGAGATACTCCTTCCTTCATTTCAGCTTGGAATAGAAAGAACCTTGTGGACATAAACTCAGTAAAGATAATTCAGTGATAAGCATTGTTAACTTACAAATGACTTACAATGACTTACAACTTACAACGACTGTTATACAGTCATTTGCAATAGAATACAATTTTTAAACTTTTTTTTTTGTTAAACTGCATTTTCTTTATATACTTTGACCGAAATCTTTCTAACCGCTGTGGCATCAGAATAATTAATTTGGTAGTTAAGAGTGATATCAATTTGACTTATTTTCTTACCACTGTCAACCATTACACTCTACTACTCACATTATCAGTGCAGCTGGCTCAGAAACAATCTTTCACTGAGTCGTATATGTCAGCAGTTTCTGTATCAAATTGTATTAAGATGGTCTTGACTTGCCAGCAGATCAGAGCAAGTTCATCTAGAGCAAAAATATTTATAAGAACTATTGTAAACCAAAGTTTTTTGACTCAATGGAAGAACAAGGTGGTGAATTTGTGAGAAAAGTAAGCAGTTATTTATCTCTGGACAAAAACTATGGCTTGCAGGTATATTCTCAATGACAATAACTTAATGTTTACAAATCATTACTTTGTATTTACGTATCGCCATGACAAAAGAGTATAGTGAGACAGTCATTGTTCTGCAATTGGACACACAGTTTATAGGAAATATCATAGAAAAGAAGATTGGAAAAGCTTTGAAGGAATATCTAGTTCACCATTTTGCCCAAAGATGGAATTAGCTGTATCAAACTTGTCTAAATTTGCCTGGACTGTAACATCAAGCAAACTGCATATTGCCTTTGCAATGCTGACAGTCAGCTTTGCTATTCTGTTCATTTAGGTAGCACTTGCTACTCAGTTTTTGTGTATTGGGTTGGTTTCCTTATAGTTTACCTATAAACTTTACTTATTTTTCTGCCTAATGCAGTCAACTTTTGGTAATCTGTAGGCAGATTATTCTGGTGCTGTATTAACTGTGTCATGGCTGTGGAGGCTTCTGAGCTGACTTTAGATGAGTAGTTTGGCTGCTTTGGTGTTTTGAGTGCCGTGATCAAAAGAATCACCAACCCTTTGCACTTTAATTAAACTATTTGCTCTCATAGCCTAATACAAGTCATGACATTTTTTTCTCTCGATTAACCAGGGTCCAGTATGTGAATAGTTTTCTTGTAAGCAAGTACTCATTTAACACTTGAAATACCAGAAGTCAGTACATATAAATTGTATAAAATTTTAATAGGGACTCTTCGTTAACAGTCAATACCAATATGTGAGAGAGTAAATACGGTGAGATAGTTTTGATATTATTTTCTCATTTGGAATAAATTGTGCTCATTAGATAAAAAGTTACTGATTTCAAATACAGCAATAATTGTTTAAAAAAAATCATTCTCAAATAATATTTCTACTATGACTTTTTCTACCAAATTCTTCTGATATATTCTTTTTTCTTTTTTTTTTTCTGTTCTCTAGAAACCAAAAAAAATCATTCAACAAGGGACTAGGAAAACATATTTAAAAAGCAGCGACACTCAAGCATATTTTTCTTTAACCTGATCAAGAAAGTCATTGTATGCTTATTTGTAAAAGAGAAATAATAATTGAAATAGATTTTGTAAACAGAAATTGGATAATTTTTATCCCTTTCGCCTTCACCTTGATTTTCCCATTTGAAATCAGGTCTCAAATCATGTTTACTCTGCTAAGGACAGAACAAAGTATAATAGTCCCTGTACCTAAGCTGACTTCTGTAAAACCCGGCCAGTGTTCCACATTGATACTAAAACTTTCAGTGAGTTTAGTGACCTGTCTGTTGATATTGCTGCAATATTGTTGCTGAGTTCCAATTTACTCTTGTATTTAATGCAGTCCAGGATTTCCACTTGGCAAATTTCAGACCTGTGTTGAATATTATGTCCATTATTTCACTCACTCACCCGAACCGATTTAATTTAAACAAGAAGGATCATCAAATATAGCAGCACTTTCATAAAATGAAGCATTAATATTATTAAAGGATACGTTCTTTATCTCTCAGTAAGTATATTCATGACCAAGGGAAACAGATCCGTGACATTAGGAATTTTTGTCCAGTTGCATTACGCTGTCTCAAATATAACTAGAAAACTTCAGATGCCTCATCTTAGTGAAACCTTTGCCTTCTTTTGTAAGGACAATGTCACTCAAAGTATTTATTCAAGAATAATTTATATATACATTGTCAGTATTTAAAGCTCTTTAGTTACTATTCAAATATGCAGGTGAAATACGATGTGGAATACAAGTTACATGCAGTGATTTTAATTAATACGAAGCTGTTTTTTGTAAACAACAAGGTTATGTAGGTTTCTAGCTGCTGGCTAAGCCTGGATAGTTGTTTCTCTTCTTGTGCCCCCGCAGAGGAAGTGCTGATGTGACCCAAACAATAATAAACTAGAAAATATCCCAAAGCATCTCTCCAGAAAATAACAAAGAATCACCAGAAATCACTGTAAACATCTTCGCAACCAGGACTGTAATTTACCCATTATTTTCCTGAAAATACCGAAATCTCTGTAAGACAGGCACTTTATCCTGTGTTACACCAGGTAAAACAGGTATTTTTAATGGTTATTTTTCCAGAAACTAACTTGCATGCAGTAAGATTTATGTAAGGGAATAGCCCTTCCCTTTGGAAATTAATCCCATTATTTTATCCTGTACCATTGCTTTTCTTCTACTCACCACAATGCGTAATATATAGAGAAACGTATGCAGCAGCAGCCTGAGTGCCTCCCTCCTTACTCTGCCTTGTTGTTGCTCTCCTATTAGCTGTAGCTATGCAGTCCTCCAGACAGAGTGTGACAGGAACTCTGTTACCTTGATGGCAGGTGCAGATGCAGCTTTAGCGCTTGCTGTCTGCCTCAGGTGAGTAACACCCTGGCTCCTTCCGGTCATTCGTTCCAGGGGAGGAATGACACCAGCGTTTCTGAGCTGTTCTTGTGTTTTCTCCCAGAACACTCAGGGAAAGCAGACTTCGTGATCTCCATGCTAACTACCAGCCTGCCTGCTGCCAGTTCTTCCTACTTCTGCCAGTGATGACATTCAGCTTGCTCCTCCACACAGGATACAGCACTGATTCCTCATTATGTAAGGCAGTCTAGGTCAAGTGTAGGAGAGACACTGCTGGCCTGAGCAAGCTAGTGGATTGCTCCCTCAGCTTCATGCTTCATGGGGTCTGGAAGCTGGATCCTGATCTTTGCTACATCTTCTCGGGTAAATGTTTTTGCATGATCTAAGTGGTTACTGTGCTATTTTTCTATGCAGGTAGCTGTCAGCCATGCTGTGAATTGCAGAGAGAATTTGCTAGGTGAAACCAGCTCTGTCAGCATGATTGAATTAACAGAGTAGTAGTTCTTCTAGGCATCTCAGCTTTAAGACACTTCACAAATAAATAAATCATAAATTGGGTTTGTTTAACAAGCAGCTTTTCTAACCATATGGGGATTATTGTTAATTTGACTGATTAAGCAGTGAATGAAATCCATTTGCTTGAAGGTGGTGTGGGGAAACATTATTGGATAGAGCTATTAGCTCTGAGAGGTTTACTGCAGTTCCTGGCTGTTGCATTGTTTTAGACTTGCAAATCACAAATATGTGTCTTTTATTAAACAAAGCAAAATGAAAAAAAAATATGTATTTAATTGTTTTTCATAATCTCTGGTTATTTTTTTGATGTAGCAATTGAATCCAGGATGCTATTTGCTATTTACTGCATGAATGCGTGAATCTATATGCTTCTGAAATATGTAAGATGAATACTGCAGATAAAAGTACATTTAGTGATTGCTCTGCAGAATGCCTGAACAGTAGATGTTAGCTAGATTTATATTAGAGGGTAGCTTTTTTCATGCACTGTGTAGAATTCAAATTATTTTTTTTTGTATTTACACCCTGCTGAAAATCAGTCTGTAACAAAACATAGAACAGGTTTGTCCTTAAATGAATTATATATACTGAGTATTGTCAGGTGCTGGAATGGCTGATTATACTGGAATGCAGCAGAAGAGGCCCTGGAAAGTAACAGCATAACGCTGATACTGCAGTATCATGTAGGGAATTTCAGCAATGCTAGCTTGCTTGCTAGGGACAATAACTATATAATAAATTTGAAACTATTTTTAATGCATTTGAGAGATTAATTACAAAATGCGTATTCGTGTACAGTACCTTGGACAGCAACTTCTTATTTTGTGGTTCTGTAACCTATTTCATGGGAGTTAGCAATTTGTAAATATTAAAGAATACAAATTTAAGATACATTAATGAATTCCAAAATATAGGGGAATTTATAATAAAAATACCTGAGAGAAAGTTTGGTCAGCATTATATCAAATGACATATTTAACACCTTACTACCAAGATTTCATTTAATATATTAACTTAAAAATAGCAATGCATGTAATGAATTCTGTTAATGACTGTCAAAACAGAAAATTAAAAATGCAAAATTATTTTCTATTGACAACATGGCATTTACAGAATTTTCATGTCTAATAGGTAACTGCTCACTCTAAGAATAAACACCAACGTCCCTTTCTTAAATCAAAAGAAGATTGAATATTGGTACAAGATTATGTATTAATATTAGATTAAAACTAATTTTGATGGGAAGAGTGGAATTCTTTTAAACATATTTATTTCTCCCACTAGAAACTAGTGATTCTCCACACTGTTCTAGAAAAACCTGGTAGAATTTATTTTCAGCACTTGTTTGTGAGGTAAATTGTTTTATAATTTTCTTTTATTTTTTAAAAGCTCTCTTTCTCTGGAAAAGACCTGCCAAGCAGTTAGTTGTCTCTTCATCATGGTCTTACCTTACCAGTTACTAAATTAGTTGGGGGGGTTGTTTTTGTGTTGGGTTTTTTTGTTGTTTATTTTTTTTACTGACAGTCATGTAAATCTGTGCTGTGATTAGGTAGAAATACCGGGCTGGTGCCTTCATGTATCACATTGTGAAAGAAGTTAAGCTCAGGAAAATGTAACTCATTTTTGGTGTCTTGAAACACCTTTTTTTCAATGCAGTATATTACCTTTTATAATATTTTACAGAGACCATTTTATACTTTAAAATGCAGAACTACATCTTGCAAACAAACTCTTAAAATAATAGCATAGTATAGGAGCTTAGAACAAAGCTTAGGTACCACGCATTATTGTAATGATGTACTTCAGATTCTTTGTTTCTTGCTGCCTGAAGTGTTCTAAAATAGTTATGCTATTATATATGAGTACACTGCGTTCCGTCCCATTTCAAGTGTGGGTGCTTGAAGTATTTTCTTACAGACTTAAGGAGTATTAATAACCTATCTATTCAATTAGAAGAGAAAAAGAATACTTTTTGTCTTTAAATGTATGGTGGGTTTCTGGAAGTGTTATTTTTATTTTTTGCATCATGGTTCATTGCAGGGCATGCACTGTACTTCTCAGCATAGCAAGCTGCAGATGCTTCAGTAGGATACAAAGTGTTAGAAAATGGTTTCCTGTGCATATTTATATATCCTATATTCTGGTGTATCAATTTGGGTCTGAGAAGTTGAATTCAAACTGCAAGGTATGTCTTGAACCCACTTCAATGCAAGACATGGATCATTAGTGGTCAGCGCCTCCTCCTGGTATTCTCCTGTGGTTTACTGGAATTGTCCAGTCTTTGGCTACATCAGTAGCTTGCTTTCAGTATTCTGCATATTCCCTCACATCACAATATGCGGCTTCAGTTTCTGATAAACTTTTGTCTTCACTTTTCCTCACAGTACTAGAGTTTTCTGTCCTGCAAGGGAGTATCTGTGCTGTCTTCATAGCTGTGGAAGTGTCTCTAAAACTGAGGAGCACGGAAACAATATGAAAGTGTGTGAATTAAATTATTTTAGAGTAATATTTTAAACATAAATAGTGGTGAGACCAGATTTTGCAGTCTATAATGTAAGCAAAATATAGGAGCATGCATTAGACTATTAGTTTCTTTAAAGGTCTTTGTATCTCAGATTTTATCTTCCCATTTTAATTGAGTAGCTGAAATATATATTGTGATGACAATCATATGCTAAGTTAGTGCTAAATTGAAAAAGAAAGACTACGAACATTTGAGGTTTATTTTATCTCATGTAACATCTAAAAATAAGAATGTAGTAGTATAATTCACAAGCTTTCCAGGTAAGTTTGAACTCACAAATGCAGATCTTTCACCGTCCAGAGCTGCCAACGTTTATTTGCATCTAGTACACAAAAACGTTCCAAATGTGACAAAAAATCTATTGGTGTAGAAGTGGTCTGTATCTGTTCTGAAGATACCTGTTTCTAAACAGTTGGCAGAAGTGTTCTGTTCCTTGTGCAAAAAAATATCAGTCTTTTTATTCAGAGGTTTTCCTCACTTTTCATTGAAACTGGTTGGATGCAATCTTCTGTTCTGTGTTGCTACAGTCTATGTAATTTTTCCAGGTCATGGTTCTCCTGTTTTTCCATCCTTAACTGCTTGTATAGCTCTTCTGTGATTGGAATACAATAGATTCACAAGTTTAGAGAGAGAAAAAGCCCCCTGGATTATCATGTTCATCTGCTTGTCCATGGAGGACCTTGGATGTCTCATTCCTTAAAGATTAGATTAATTACTCCATTACCTGTTTTCCATCCCCACTGCAATTCCCAGAATTCATTCCTGGAACACAAGAAAGAGATGCTGTAAATAATCAAGGGAGATTTCTTAATATTTTGATAAATAAAATGTACCTTCAGACACTGACATTAATACTTATATTGCTGTTAACACTTTATTCATCGTTTATATAGAACATGCTCTTCTGCAGTGTTACTGCGTGGTTTACTGCCATTATTGAACATGTAAGCTTCTAAGGCTAATTTTATTTTTTTTTCTAGATTGTACAGAACTATAATGTTTGCAGCACAAATGCTGAAACAGAATAGCGACAAGAACTACATTCTCTTTTTCTTCAGCTGGAGTTCATTATAGGTCCTTTTCGAAAGGGATATTGTGTTGCAGAGGATCACCAGAGAAGGACTTCCAGATAAATCCTTTTATGTGCTGAAGAAAACCAGAATCTCCCAGTACCTGGTGTTCCCTAAGGGTGGGCAGTTTGTGGCACTTGAGCCAAAAACTTACTGGGCTGTTGTTCACCAGTGCTTTTAAACATTTGCAGAGTAATTCCTGAGGCAGAGCCAAGAGTAGGACTGGTTAAAATTTGTATGAGGGCAAGTGAACCACAAATCTCCATTAGTGGAAAGTTATCAGGTCTGCATAATCTGAAATCTGCAAGCTTGCAAGCTGAAGGCTGCAAAAGAAGTTTGCCTAGCAACTGTGTCCCTGCTGTGCATGGTACGAAGGTGCTCTCCTTTGGGCCTATTGGATGCTTGCTTCAGCCCCAGCCCATTAAGATGATTGATCCCACTCGGGATGGGAGAAATTGCCACCATACCTGCAGGGAAGTGGTCAAAAATTTAAAAAATGCAACGAGTATCCTAGACTACCTTGGTTTTGAATATTACTTTACTAGCTATTAGCAATGTCCTATTTGTTTAGACACAGTAAAAAAGGCGTTGGACTTTGCGGGGGGGAAGAGGAAAGGGAGACCATATTTTATTTACTAGCTTTCAATTTATCTTAGAGTTGGAGCAGGTGTGATTGAGAAATCTATACATTTTTTTTGTTTTCTGAAATTGTGATGCAATGTACAAGTTTAAAAAATTACAAATATAAGAATTCAAGGCCTTTAGCTCTTTAGCAGTTGGAAAGAAGTTGCTAGTGTGTTGATAAAGTCTTCTCTCTCAAACCTCGATCAGATGACAGTCTGGTTCAAGGAGCCACTAAAGGATAGTTAACTACAAAACCTATCAGTTTTCCTGATATTGTAAACTTGGTGGAGCTGAACTTGATCACCTGGTTATACCAGTGTGATCAGTGAAATCTGAGCCATGAGAAATGCTGCTTACAAATAAAAGCTTCTGTTTATGATACTTGAAGATTTCTTAAAGTCACTGGTCATATTAAGCATCCTATGCTAAACCTCTACTGATACTTAAAGAAGGACATTTTAGGACTATTCAAAACTTATGCTTTCATAATACATTAAGCTGGGAGGAAATTTTGTGTGCTCAGTGTTATCTTCAGGACTAAAACTGTAGGTACCTGTGATATCTCTAGGATTTTTACTACCTGGTGTTTGTTTGGTTTTTTTTTTAAGCTATCCAGATTCCTGGTTTATTGTTTCTTTTTGTCGTGTTTTGTGGTGTTCAAAATGCAATATTTTAAAGGAGTCATGCCTGTAAAATGTCATACGCCCAAACTATAGCAAAGATTGAAGGAAGTAATATTAAAAATTCAAGCTGAGTGAGTATTCTGCCTTTTAACCTAGTGATAAATTTGTATTTATAAACACCGGACAATTCATCATTTCCAGAAACATTCTCCGTGAACAGAAATGTTTCTGGGAATAATTAATTAGCATCAACAATAGTATATGAACATTTGTTTAGTATTTAAAATTCTAAGGATAATTCTGAGTCAGGGGTGTTAGTAGAATTACAAAGTAATTTTTCATCTGCAAATGCTCTTTATGACCCCAAAGAATTTTGCAAATGCATGACAAAAAGATAGCTCAGCTTTTACAATTATACCTAAATAAAAGCCAGTCAAAGAGCATTTTACCAGCTGATAATAATAAGAAAATTGTTTGTAGATCTTTCTACCTCAAGGCCATAGAATTGAACTGCATTTGGGTAGTGGGGACCTGCTTGAGATATTTAGCAGCCTACCAGTAGTGCTAGCAGAAAAGCTAAATTCAAAACTGGTGACAATGGCAGCAGTGAAACACAGAAGCATGTGAAGTCTTTCCAAATTAGTGCTCAGGCATATGCAAAGGAGAGAGGTTGCATGATTGTATCTGGCTTGGGCTTGCCCTTTGTATGTCAGCATTTGAGTGTTAATATTTGGATATATTATAGTGTGTTTTAACTAAATATTTAGTGTCACAAGGTTGCTTGCTGTGTTCTTTTAATCACTGTAGTATTTGCAGAGAAAATATTTAAAAATGTATGAGATTTTATTTCATTGTTAGAACATATATTCATAATATTCTGTATTGATAAATGCTTGAAAATTAAATATTGCACTGAGAGATTCTAAGTGCTTGTGAAAGGCCAAGCGTGTCAGGCTGCCACTTGGAAGTGGAGAAATTCAGCTTCACATAGCTTGGATTCAAGCAAAATATAAGCAGCCAAAACCTTATGATGTAAAAATATTTAAAAACAACATATCAGAGCAATATTGGAATTGACTCTAGTGGATCAAATTCATTATAGCTGCCTGGGGTCACTGAATCGAAGGTTAATGTGTTAAGTATCTGTTACATCATAGATGACAGCCTTATTGCATACAGGTATCAATTAGGTTTATTTTCTTCCTTCTTTACTTGCCAAAATTATATTGGACAATGAAAGAAATGCTGTATTATTTTTGGCCCTCTTTCTGTGCACCTCTTACCTGCCTAGTCACTGCCCCCTTCCTTTCCTGCCATACTGCACCCACCGCTCTCCAGCATGGCTGAAAACAGGGTTTTCAAAAGTGTTTGCTGATGGCCATCCCGGTTCCACTTTTTTTTTTTTTCTTTGTCAAGAAAGCAAACTGAGAAATACACAGTGCTGTCTGATTTAGCTCAAACTGAGGCTGATCCAATGCAGCTGGACTTTGTTGTATTACCAGTTAGTGTTCCTTAGCAGTCTGAATTTTAAAAAGGAGAATTTTTTGTCTAGGATCCAGATTTGGCAGCGCAGCTGTCATCTGAATACACGGGAATGTATAGATCTGACGTGGCAGTCGTGTACCAGGCTGTGAGATTGGCAATGACTCTGTAATAGATGGACACGTCATATGACTCTGACACAAGAACCCTTTTTTTTTTTTTTTTTTTTTTTTTGATCAAACCCATGACTGAATATGTTGAATCTACCACCATGGCTCAGTGGGGAGGTGTAAAACAAGGTAGAGGACAGGTAGATTTCTTTATGGAATGCCAGGGGCTGACCTGGAAGGGTTTCTGGTGCTTTTATAACAGACCACCCTTTCCCAAATTATTTCCTTCTCGTGTTTCAGAGGCAAATAATTAACAGAAAAGAAGTGAAAATTAAAGAAAACTTTGAGTCCTTTAACATTGGATAAGGAAATCTACTTCTCAGCACAACTCCTGCCCTTTTTTCCTTGCTGAAGGAACACGGAGCTGAAGATTTTCAGACTCGTTTAAGTCACAAAACCTTTTTGGAAGCAATCTTTTACAACTGGTTCATTTCTTTTGCCAGTAGATGGGGCTGTCCTTTAAGGTGATAGCTCAGTATCTTTTTATTTTCCCTTTTTTTCTTTTTTCCACCCTGCTTTCTCTCTCTCTTCCTCCTCCCCCACTCCCCCCTCTTTTTTTTTTTTTCTTTTTTTTTTTTTTGTCTGCTATTTGCTGATTTGCATTAGGTACCATAGAGTGAGCCTCAGAACAGGAAGCTGAGAATGAAGCAGAGAGGATACCGCAGAGGTCTATTTTTTTCTTTTTTTTTTTTTTTCTTCCCAATGAGAATGCAGCAATTTATAAATACTCGGTAATCTTTTGGAACTGGGAATCTGAACAAGTTTATTAGAGAGCATTTCAAGCATTTCATCATCACTATCTCTTGGGTTTTGTTGGTTTGGGTTTTTTCCCTAAGAATCCATGTTTTATCAGGTAAGCCAGCAAGATGTTAAATCCTAGACCTTAGTTCATTTATATTAGCTGTCCGCATGGGGTGTTGTCCCCCCCGGCTTTTTTTTATTATCATTTCTGAATGCTTGCTTTGTAGTTATTGTTAAGCATATGAACCAGGAGAAAATCCAATTTTAGTGTTTTTAAAAATGTTTCAAAAGCTACAGTCAGGTCTTTTTGACAGCACAGCATTTTCTTACAAGATGGATTTCACTGGCTTTATATTTTTGGGTGTTTTTCGGTTGGGGGGTGGGATGTTTAAATTATTATTCAAGATTTTTCCTCTGAACAGTTTAGAAGTTAACAGAGGTCATATTGTTCCCTCACATGGAAAACATGTTAATGGCTAAAACAAGCAATGTCAAAATCTAGCACTGTAGGAGTGTGCAGTTTTTCTTGCCATAGAGAAACTCTGCTTTAAGGCTAAATGCTTCACATAAATGAGGTTTACAGAAGGAAGAAAGGGCTCCCTCATTTTTCTCTCTCTATTTCCCCCTGCCCTTAGACTTTCTGACCAGGTACATTGCTAGAAGCCCTTACTGTCATTTCCATACAGATCAGGACAGGTTGTGATATTGTAGATATAACTCGGTTCATAATCTGAACCGTCTTGCTTTTTCAAACAGCACAAGAAATTTGCCAGGTGGACATCAAGCTCTTTCAGCGTCTTTTCTAAAATGGATCTCTTCTCTGCTCGTTGTCTGAGGTATGTGCTTAAAAGACTCCCACTGAATTAATTTACCTGGGATTGGGCTGTCTGTTCAACGCGTCAACCCCACCTCCCACCCCCCCCCCACCTTTGAGAAAGTTGTTGCTCTTTCTGCAGTAATTGAAAAAGGATTGGTGTTTTCTGTCCCTGTTGAAAACCTGTTCAATTGTACTTATTCCAGAAATGCTTATTTTGTAGTTACGGTGTCAAACTCCTGAGCTATATTGGCTGATGTTAGCATTGCATTCTTGAAGTACTCCTGCTTTTCTATTGTGTTTTTCAGGCTTGAGCGATCTGTTAATATAAAGTACAAAGGAAAAAAGACTGTGCTAAAAATGACTCTGAGAATCTCATGTGAAACAATAACAGGATGATTGCTGTCAAGACTGACACCCTGTTAGTTTGTTCTGTTGAGCCTGGTTTGTGTGATCTTGAATATTTGCTGAAGTATTTAGACACAAGAAAGCAAGTTGGAGACAGGCAGCCTTAAAGTGATTGTCCTCAGTTTACCAGGTAGTCACAGAAAGTTTTCATTGTTTTAAAGAAAGTATCAATGATGGGAGGGGGAGAAAGTAAGACCTTTGGCCTGCCTCAAGGGATGTCTAATATAATCAGTACAATTCTAGGGAATTCTAGGAAAAAACAACAATTTGCATAGTATCTTGTACCAGAAAGAAATTATTTTAAAACTCTGACTATAATGACCTACAGGAGAATTATATAAATGAATATATATAACGAAAACCTATATCCCATCAACTGTTTGAAACAAAACTTTCTATCAGGGGCAAGGGTGCTTTATTATTGATCACTGAAATCTACATTAAAGTTGTCATATAACCTAAACTCGCTTTAAAGTTTCATGAAGGTGCAAATGTCAACAAGCTTGGTCTAATTTGTGTGTGTGTCTTCAGAGCTGTGACACTCTTCTGAATTAATGTATTTTATTTCATTTTATTGATTTTCTGAACTCCAGTACCACCTCACCTGTAGGAAAACATGTTGGGTCTTTTGGGCTAAACATCATGAAGAGATCTGTTGATTCTCTTCCAATAGCAGAAACGTATTCTACCTTCCATTTCTTCATTGAAGACATCTGATATATATAGGAGGCAGTAGGATTCCACAAGAGTAAGAGACCTGTATTTGACCTGTAGACTTTGTGTTGAATACAGCAGAAGACAAACTAAATTAAAAATTTAACAATATATATGCACACTTGTAAACTGAGAACAAAAAATCATGCCATCAGTCAGACATACTAGATAAGAATACCATTAGTATGGGGTTTTTTAGCATAATGTTTTAGTGCACTTAAGAGATCATATTGCTCAAAGAGAAAAAAATCATAAAGCTGAAATATTCTGAAGTGGGAAAAAATGGACCTTTGAGTAGATTTTAACCATCAAAAGATAAAACTGATGTTTCTGACTCAACATAATATTGTAGGGAGATGGGGAATATCAGTCAAGTTCTCCACATGTTTTTCCCAAAGCTCAGTAGTTCTGGCATGTTACTTTCATTTTTCTAGTTATAGGTTTATTCTTTGTAAATTTCTATCCATAAAAACATATAAAAGTTGGATGGAAAGAACTGAAAGTTTGGTACAGGTGAAGTAATTAGTTAAATGACAAATGTAGACTCAGAAATCATTGTCCTTTCTATGGTGGGGTTAGTCCACTTCTTGTGAAATGTACTGATCTCTTTTTATCCATTAGTAACATTTATTTAAAGAATCACTGTGATGTCTCAATAAATACCTGGGTGGTCAGTATTTTCAGGCTTCCTGTCTTTTACTGATTATTGTGTCATCAATTCTGTCTCTTCCATTTCCACCAGTGTACGTGGTTCCAGGCCCCTTCTCATATTCTTCTGATGTGCTGTTTGGGACAAAAATAATTGATTTTATTTTGCACTTATTGCCAAAATTCTATGTAGCACCCTTCCCTGCCATATTAAATATCACTTGAAAAACCACATTTCTGACTCAGCCACTATTCTATTTATTGTTTGCATTTATCAACCTCAGAAGCTTCTCTCCTATTCCTTCTTTCTGTTAGGAAATTCTCATTCCTCATTTTTCTGAATGCAAGTTTTCGGCACTTTCTCTCTCAGAAGTATCCAAAGCATCTCTTACCATCTTTCTAGTGCTGTATTTTAAAGCATTTCCATCCTTCTTTTTATTAATTTCCTCTTTTTTTCCACTAGTGTCTGAGAAAAAAAGGACATAACCATGCTCTCTATTTTTGGTCTCAGAAACATCCAGCTCAGTTTGTGCTTTCAAGCTTTATCCCATCTCATGCCTGCTATCATAGTAATTTATTTTAGTACCCTGTAAACATGCAAATCAATCTTTTTTTCATCTTTCACCTATTCCTTAAACAGATCTTCTAATTTGCTTCCAGCATTGGCTTTTTAAAATTACCTCACAATACAATTCAAAACATTGAAGATCATCCTCCTGGTAAAACAAAACAAAACCAAATAAAACTCAAAATCTTGTCAGGGTCAGAAAGAAAAACATAGGAATAAATGTAGAAGCTTGTGTGACTCAAATGGGTTTTATTTAATAGTGGTATTGGTCAAAGATGATGAAACTAAGTAGCATCTACAGTACTTTTACACTGAAGTAATATATCTGAGGGAAGCTTTCAAATGCTTGGTTATTTAAGTGCATTTTAAGCCAATGACTTGACTGTGTTCCAGAGGTATTTGCCTGCAATGCTTCCATCCTCTCATTCCTCCCTGGACTCTGTTTTCTACTTATTCTTTAATGGTATTTCCTTCAGAGTGAGATCTTTCGTTTTCTTTAATGATTAAAGTCTCTAACTGTTTTGTTTCAAATTATTGTTGAATTTATTTGCCAAGAGGAAGTAATGACTAAGAATTTCTCAGGCAGCTAGAGTCTCTTCCCAGGAATGTATCAGCAGAGTTCTTTCAGTAGCTTTGCAGGATTCCTGGAGTAGGTCTACAGATGAAAAAGGAAGGTAAGAGACTGGTGAATCTTTAGAATCTGAATATTGAAGATTAATCCTGTTCTTCACATCCATAGTGGGTGGGACAGGAAGTGAAGACTGAGGAAATGGGCTCATCATAACTTATGGGGGAGAAACTTTAGTAGAGAGGACAGTGAAGAGCTGCAATAGTGTCAGGGGAAGCTGTGAAATTTGTCATGAAGGTCTGTAGGAAGAGGTTAGATGAAACACCTGTTGGGAAGTAGATATAGCTATCTTGACTTGGGCATGGAGATGGACTAGATGGCCTGTGATCATTGTTTCCAGCCTGATTTTTCTGTAAGTCTATGAAAAGAAGTAGATATCTGAGGTACAACAGACTTAAAGGAAAGTATATTATAAATTATATAGAGTTCAAAATAAACCTCCTAAAAGCTATCTTTATTATGATTTTTGTAAAGTATATAAGCATCCCCTCAAAATATTTAATTTCTTAGGATTTTTTTAGATAAAGTAGACTTCACTGGTTAACCATAGCGAATATGTGAATAAAAAGAGTAGGAAAAAGATATTTGGCAAACCTGATCGATTTTTGCTTATTGTTAGGTGAATATTATACATTTAGAGAAAAAGACTTTTTAAATTGATAGTTTGTCTTCAGCAGAGAGAACTAGGACACTTCAAAAGCTGACTAAATAAAGTGACTGTACCTGAGCCATTTCAATGGTTTGTATTTTATATAAATGTTCAGTATTTTTCCCAGCTGAGAAAACCACCCTAATACATTTATTTTCTGACATGAAAGCCTAAATAATGCCAAATATGTCACCTGAAATGTGCAGTGATAGGTAGAGACAGACAACTTTTCAGAGCTCCATACTGGCTATATTAACAATGCTTAATTGAAAAATAAGCTATCCAACAATTTTCTTCACTTTTTTTCTCAAACATTAACTATGTGATTAGCTATGTTTTGTTAGTCGTTTCAGTTCCATCTAAGCCAAGGGTAACTGGCATAGAGGTACCTTGTGTCTGCAAAGGGTCTTGTCCTTAAAATCCTGGCAGCTGCATGCGCCTCAACAGGGTATGCCTTCTGATATGAGCTGACTCTTGAGTCATTTCCCCAAACTTGTTGGGAAACTGCTAACTAAAACAAATGAAAATTGTACCAGGATCAGCTCTTTTTAACAAGATCTTGTGTCACCAGATCCAGGAGTATTTCTTAATGTTTATTAATGCATTGACTTCTTAGTTATAGAGCAAAAAAAAAAAAATATTGTTCATGTAAATATATATTAAATATATATTATGTGTAAGAAGTATTTATAAATATGTATACCTAAATATGTATATATTTACTTGGGAAGAGGTAATAGCATTTTATCGGGCAGATTTTTTTTAGAGTATGGCTTTAGAATAAGGTAAATAACTTCAAAAATTGGAAAAAGTTAATCAAGTAAGTATAAAATATTTTAACTTCTGAATTAATAATTGAAAAAGAAACAGAATAATATTTCATTGAGTGTCCTTTAGGAACAGTTTATACTTGGAAAAAAATAAATTTGAAATTTATATTTCTTTTTCTTCCATAAAAGTCCATGTTATGGAGAGACACATCTTCAGTTGGAATGTTTAACCTCAATACTGATTAAGAAATTGTAGTGTTAATCAATGCTTACAAGAAATGCAAGAACAATTGAGAAAGTATCTTGCCAAATCGGATGCCAAACTGGACTTAATTCAACCCCAAACTTGTTTTATTTCTTTTTAATAATTTTGAGTGCTTGCATGAAAACCAGTCATCACAAGTCATTAAAAATACATTCCTATTTAATGACAAACTAGATCAATTTTGTTTAACAAATGATGGGTGAGACATCTGTAGGGTCTGAGAAAAGGAAGATATATCAAGTATACTTAAAATTAGCTTCAAAATAGTATACTTTACTCCATAGCACTGCTTGCAACTGGGGAGCTTTGCCAAACTCTATTTACTGACACTGCAAGATGAGGAAGGCTTGCCTGATGTTCTATCAGGATGTATCTGTCTGGGGGTTTTTTGTCTGCTTTCTGATGGGCAGATATAAAACTGCCTTTAACCTTTTCTAGAAGTAAAATTTATACCCACCTGGCCTAGAAATGTATGAGAAAATGTTGCAAAATATCTTTATTCTAATACAGAAGCCCATCTGCAGAGGTGCCTTTCCATCTGAGCCAGTCTGTGATTCTGTATTACAAAACCACATCCTGGGAGTGCATGGTGGAGGATGTCACTAGCCTATTCATCTGTAATAAGGAGCAACTATGAGCCAAAATACAAAAAATGAGACTATAGATAGAAATATAAATTATTTTAAAAATAAAATATTTCTATTAATAGAAATGTAAACTGAACATTTTAAATGCTAATGTGCAATGAGATTAGGAAAAAATTACTCTGAGTACTTTTTAAGTAGAATTCAAATTGAAAATTACTTTTATTCAAATAATATTTTTAAGTTTTTATTTTGGAATTATTTTTTGAAAATTTTATTTGCAACACTATTAACAGTGGCACTACTATTTAGTTTTACACACAAAATTCAGCCCAAACTATAAAGAGCCATTGTCTAATAACCACATTTTCTTGTGTTATCACTACAACGAGTTGAAAATGACCAACAGCTTAGAAAGGCATACGCATTATGTTGGTTTGGGGTTTTTTAATTGATAATTGTTATATGTAATGCCATTCCCAAGAATTCTTACTGTTTATGGGAGTTCTAGGGCTGCAGCCTGGTAAAAGAAATTCTCATATCTTTTAGAAATTACGTCTGGTAGTTTTGACTCTAAGTTAGAAGCTGCCTGGCTGCTGCACAGGCTGGCTGTGAGGCTGTCACTTGTGGGCATTGACCTCAGACTTGCCCTCTGCTTTCCCCTCAAGACAGGTTTCTGTACATCTGTGAAGTCTAAGTTCAGACGAATGCTGAACCAGCACTAAATAATATTTAATGGCTCTGCTGGGAGAAAAAAAATGCATACTGCCCAAGAGTAGAGAATGATAAATTACGAGACATGTTAACAAGAGAAAGCAAAGTAGCCCATCTCTTATGCCTGCATGCTTAATTCTTAGACAATAGCTAGCATTAAGTTTCTTGGGAAAATTGTAAAAAGAGAAAAAAAGAAGCTGGGGAAATATGAATCAATTAATTTTTTTAAAAATGTAGCAGAATAGTAAACATTCAATTTTATTTTTGAAAGCTATTTCTCTGTTCCAAAACAGACCTGGTTTCAATACGTTAAGTACGATTTAACTGTCTAATAGTGATAACAGCATTTTATTAAAAAAATTCTCTGCATTTTACTTTTACCTCCTTGCTCATAGTATTTCTTTGGGTGTCTCAGCAGTGACATACATTTCTCAGGGTAATATGCTTTGTAGAATTCTGAAATGCAGGAAATATCTTGGTTTTGGAAATAATTGGTTTTTTCTCTTCTATGGTTAAAGTAAGATTGACTGTGATATATGGCAGAAATTTCATAAGATAGGTCTAAACTTCTGTATTTAATTCTGTATTTAGGTGCTTAGGTAAAAAATACAATATTCCAAAACAGAGAAGAATTTCATATTGACTTCTGTGTGAATTCTTGACTGCTTAACACTTTGGAAAAGAATGGCTTATTCCTTTACTTGCCTGTTCAGATAAATTCCAGATATGAAATATGAGCCATTTGCTCTCTTTTATGTGAGAAAAGATTGTGAAGATGGCTAAATAAGGGCTGTGGGTAGTGAAACTGATTAACACTATTCTGAAGTCCATGCAGTAAGAAATTTTCCCTTCTCTTTCAATGTCTGCAGGTCTGTCTTTGTGTAATGCTTCTACTTCAGGTGGCTTCCTTGATGCAGTAATTGTTAACTGCTTTGAAGGACTAAAAGAAGAAATACAGTATTTTGAGATAGTGATGTGTTATCTCAGTTAAAATACCGTACTGCAGTGTTGTAGAGCGTATTTTTGATTCTGGAAGTTTCAGGAACTTTGTTCTTAAAAACCTCCTGCTTCCTGGCTCTGTCGGGCTCTAGTTCTGAAAGCGTTCCTTCATATTACTCCCTGAAGTACACAATCCTGAACTTTAACACCTCATTAATTGTAGATTCTTACCCAAAATTGTTCTATTTCAGTTTGCATCCAACATTACCTGTTACCTTGCATACATATGGATATTTTTGTATGCCTATAACAGGTAGGGGTTCCTACAGGGAATCTAGGGCCCCAATGCCTGTGCTATCCAAACCAGAGAGAAAGGGAATCACTGCCCCAACCAGCATACAATCTAAGTATAAAGAAAGATGCTCAGATGGCACAGAGAGAAAGGCATTTAAGGAAGGTATCTTGAAAAAGAAGGGAAGGGCTTTGCAGATGTCTGTGTCTTCTAAATATGACTGGGAATCTTCTTTGAAAGCACAATATTGATGTAAATGAAAAATTTGAACAGTGGAGTTAACATCTACAAGAATGGCACTTGAGGTAATGAAGAAAGGCTGCAAAGACCCTCTGAGAGGAAACCAACCGTCTATTTTCTGGGAATTTATACAGCAGGATATCATAGCCTAAGCAACTAGTTAAAAATGACCCTGGATATGGCGAGGCTTTGTTTGATAAGGTCAAAGAAACTTGCTTTCTTGTAAGCATGATCGAAAACAGAGACTTGTTTGACAATAATAACTTTGTGGATGGCTTAGACTGTATCTTAGGTATGTATGGGGAGGGGGGAAAATGCAGTGAGATTTAAACATAAACTCCAAAACTTAGACAAGGACGTTTGACACGTGAGAATCAGATTTAATGTGACATTGGTAGCACAGACACCACTAACCTCAGCAGCCCTTAGGCTTGGTTGATAGCTTTTCATGTGCTGTGTTAAGCAGTCATAGACTGGGATGAATCACTCCACCTAGAAATTGAAAACACTTAGACCAGCAATGGCAACGGAAGGAAGTCTGAAATAATTGCAACTTGGGGCAATTGGACCACATATACGATAAATAGGATGTTTCTGAAAGGAGCTTGGAGACCAAAATAGCTACAGCCATCCATTCTGCCTGCTTTCAGCAGGGCCAATATGTGTTGGAGAGCTCTGATGCTATTCTGAAAAGGTAATTTTCAAAGGTGTGTAAAAGCATTTACTTGCAGTGTGAACACGTCTTGACTGACTGTTGTTCAGGGCACAAGAGCAAAAGTAACCCAAGAGACATCTTCATAGAAAAGCTCAGATATCTGCTGCTATAACCTTGGATATTTGCAAGCATCCTGCCTCCCAAATCCAGAAGGAATGCCTATAAAAGGCAGTATGGACAGGTTCATACAGGAGCAGCTTGTGACAGAATGCAGGTTTGGCTGCATGCTGTCAAAATAGTAGTGATGTAACCTGAGAAAAACAGGAGTAAAATTAAACAGAATCTTTAAATTTCGTATGGCTGTTGATAAATCTATGTGCTTATGTTTCAAAACAGGAATCTTAAGATTTGGTATTTAATATATCACACGTTTTCACTGAGGTCCTTTCTTAAGGGACAGAGTCACTAAGAGGACAGGCTGTGTAAGGTACCTATTTGTTGTGTTATGCATTGGCCATCTGTTACGTATCAGATCATTGCATTCTCAGTGAAAAAATGCCTCTTGCTCTACACTCTCAGCTGTCTTTAACTGTCTTTTACAGTGGTAACAGTTTGAATCTTTATCTTTTTTGATTTTGGAATATTTTGGAGACTTGCTTTCTGGTTTGCTCCAGTCAACCTTCTGCAGTCAGCCTTTAGTTCACCCAAGGACTCACTCACCACCTAGACCAGCAGAAAACCTGACTTCACAACCACATACCTGAAAACCCAGCCCTGATCTTATCCAGCCCAAAACGCTCCCCAGGTAGCACTCAGCTTCCAGCAAGCCTGGAGCACACAGGGAGGGAGAGAGCATACTTACATCTCACTCCCTAGGACCCGTTTTCTTAAGGACAATGTTAAGTTCAACTCCGCCATGGACTTGCCAGAAAGGTGAAAAGATTTCAGGGAGGAAAAAAAATTTTGAGCAAGGAAATTAAGAAGAGAGGAAGGGAGAACAAAAATTTTGATAAAGTTTTCATGCCTTTTTTTATGACTTTGCCCAGGCTAAATCCCTGCTGCCATTCTAAATCTTTCCTACCTCGAGAATTGCTGTTTTATAGCAACTATTTCTAATGATGTTATATGTTGTATGACATTACATGTCTGAAAGTAAAAAGCATTTCACCATCCCATTACTTAAAGTATGAGAAATAATTTGAAGAATGTGACAAAAGAGGACCTCCAGCATAATGATTTTATAAACACTCTACAACATTTTTAATAAGTAATTATTGAATGATGGATGGTATATGTATATTTATATGATTTGCAATAGCACTTTTAATAATTTATTAATACAAATGTCTCTCATTCATATTTCTTTTTTATGCATTAGTCCTACAGCATTGAAATATCAAAATATGTTCAGCAAAAGTAACTGCATCTTTTTAACACATATGAAAGTCAGCTGGTAAAATTTCAGTGTGTAAAAGAAAACTAAAGGCAAGTATTCCTCCAGGCTAATGCACCTCTACTTTAATGTAAGACAAAAGAGTTTGAGTTGAAATTACATTTTTACCTAGCACAAATCAGAATTCTTCTTCAAGACATAAATGAAACATATTAATTAGGTAATAGAACTTACCTGCATGAATCAAGTCAATAGCATGTTTTGAGGACAATTTCAACAGGATCAAGATTTTATCTGTTAAAAACATATATTCTGATGCAAATTTAAGTCATAGAGAAAAATCAAGAATTTTAAGAATAACAAATATGGAAAACTGGATAAACAGGTGTAACAAACCAACTCCTACTCAAAATTGCTAAGCCCTGAAAATTCTTCTGTATCTATACTTGTCATAGGCATTTTCCTCAAAAACAAATTAAGATTTATTTGATGTCATTTCCACTTATGAATATTAAGTCCCCAATTTGTCTTTGCCTCATAATCAATGTAACACAATCATTTCTAAGCTTCTTAATTGTGCATGTTCCCTCAGACTTAAATGTTCTTCAATTCCTTAGAGCTGTGACTTGCATGTTGCATTGATCTCTGTCAATGTTCATTGTTCACATACTGAAGACTTGCTTTTTTTAGCTGGATATTCTTGTCTTTATGCAGTGCACTTATTTCCATTGCTGTGCCCTCTCTCAAGGATATTGAAAAATGATTTCAAAAAATGAAGTTCCCTACTTTGGTTTCTCACTGAAAGCTTGTTTATACAAATGCATTTAAGTTGTATATGTGACACCTGCAGAAACATTATTCAGGTCTCAGAGTCTGGTAGGAAATGGTGCCCTGTCTTCAGCCGCATTGATCAGACAAGAAGAGTAAGGTGCTGAGGAATGCTTCTTTGCATTGCTTCTCAGCTGGGTAAATTGATACCTGACCCTGGGGGTTTGAGTGGCTGAAGCTTTCTCTCATCTGGCAGGGCTAGAACTAGCTTTCACACTGGGTCTGCTATTAGCAGAGTAAAGCCTTACAGGACAAAAATTACTAACCTTACTATTTATCTTCAAATTATTTAAGATACTGTCCTGGCCACCCAGTGTCAAATAGCAAAAGACGTTATAACTCAGTAATATAAACTAAAAATTAGTAATCAGAAAAAGCTTTCTAAAACACTAACCTCTGTTACAACTTTAAAATCTAGGACAGCAAACAACTGTTCAAATCACAAATGCAAGAATACGTTAAGTCACTAAAAAGACAAATGTGTGTTTTTTGAATGAGAAGAATAGCTGAAAATATTTTAATCACTAATCCCAAATACATTAAAAATGGGTAAACTGTCATTTCGCCCTCAGAAAAGCAGAGGCTGAAAGAGATGTGGTTTGCCATTAGTCAGATCTGCCATGATTTGCTGCAGTCTGCACTATACCATGTTGCTGCTCCTATTTGAGTTCTCATCCTACAGGTGGATTCACATGAACAGACTCACATGATACAAACCTTGTAATCTATTGGTTTCAAAACAAGAATGAATGCAAGATAGAAACCTTTAAAAATATTATAATTTTTATTATTTCATTATTTTCATTAGCATGGTTTAACTGCACATTTGATGTGCACTAATTGATATTTATAGGAACTGCAGATCTTTAATTTTATTTTCATATTTATATATATGCCTCTTTCATTTTTATATTTCTGTCCCTATATTTGAGAATGGTTTCTTTGCAAAATAATCACTGTGTACTACAATTATATTTTTAACTACAGTACTTTATTTGATAAACTAAATGTAGTCTGCTTTTTAGTAGGTGATCTGGTCTTCAGGAAAGTACCAGAACTGGCTCAGAATTTGAGTGTGTGAGTTGCTGCAAAATTTGTTATAATTTATGCTAGTTTTAAGTACATATATATTTTTTTTTTCAGAAATTTTGAATTAATCATTTTCTACTTTTAAATATCACATTATCCAGTGGTATTCCCTTAGTTCTGCTAATTTTTAACTTTGTTGTAACCTGCAATATACATTCTGTCTGTTTTCTCAGTATACATAATAGCATTAAGTTCATAAATTTTTAAATGTTCTGGGCTGCTGAACATTTAAATTCTCTGCACATAATATATTCTTAGTTATTTTAAAGAAGCACATTTCTCTATTTTTCTTCTTGGCTAACCATAGGATTAAAAACCTCAGAAAGCTCACAAATCCTAATATCACTAGATTTCATTGCCTATAATTTTAAAATTTCTAGCTTTTGACCAGATTATTTATTATCTCTTTACATTCCTATATTTTCAAAAGTCAAATTTACATCCTGAACACACATTGTAGGGTTAGAATATAAAATATTAAATGACTGGAAACTCACCAGCACCTCAAAAGAAAAAAAAGGTGAAATCTTTGCTTTTAAATAAAAGTCAGACTTGCTAACAGTCTTCATTCAGTGGCTTTCAAACCACTGCCTCTGCAGAAATACTAATTCCCAGGCTCTGCCTTTCTTTGCAAATCTGAAGCTTTTTACAATAAGGCATTGCTCAAAGGGTGTGGCAGAGGCAGCAGATGCTGTTGCTTCTGCTTGTAGTTAACCATTTAATAGCAAAAGCTATTTCATTGCTTCTAGGAATTTTAAAGATTTTTTTCCTTCCCTTTTATGCAATTGAAAATATCATGTAGGATCTTTTTAGATCTCCAAACAAGCTAAACACTGGAGGGAATAAATGGGTGTGGAATCTTTTACACACGAAGCCCAGTTCAGCTGGATCTCTTAAATCCAACTAAGTTCATTTGGAATTGTGCATTACAGTTTATTATTCTGAGACACTTCCTTCTTTTTATGCCTAAAACTTTATAATTACTAATATTATGTTTTGATTCATGCTTTCTGGGCTAAGATGTTCCATGTCTACACAAAATGCTCTTATAATTTATGACGTATCTATGTGAAACTCTAGGTGGACACTGGTGTTCACCAAGACTTTCGATCTCAACTCAGGATTCTTGCAAATCCCTAGACATCTTCTGGCAGTACATGTATGACCTCGCCTCTGCCCAGCATCAGCTGTGTGGATTATCACAAGGGCAATGATGGATGGATGGATGGATGGATGGATGGATGGATGGATGGATGGATGGGGAAGGTAAATATGCCTGCAGCCCACGCACACAGAAAGTCAACACACCTTTTAATGTCATCTAGATTTGACTCACTTTTAGCATTTTTTCTGCAAGCTTGCCAGCTGGGTTGCTTCACAACCAGCTTCCAGGCTTCTCTGCAGGGAAACAGTGCAAGCAGAAAGCAAATCTGGCCTTTAGCTTTGGTCTTAGCATTGCTTCAGTAAAATGACTGAGATGTAGTCACAGGATTACAGTTGTCATGTTTGTGAATGGGAGCCGACCAAGAAAAACTCATTCTGCTAAGCAGGATGACTAAACATTTAATGGGAGGATGGGGATGCCCAGGTCTCCTGCTGCAGAAGTTAGGAGTAATAAAAGAAGAGGTTCTCCTTGACCATTTTGAGAAAAGCTTTGTGTGTGAGACAGTTTAAATGACAGACCAAACCTCAAAGATTAAGCTAAGACTTACTAGGAAATTTAGAGAAGTAGTAATGGAGAAGTGCTTTAGTACTTTTATTTTTGGTTTTATCTCTTTTACTCTCTTAAGAGTAAAGTATAAATGCATCAAGGACTTCTGCAAAGTCTCTGTGCCACTTGCTTCAAATGCTGCTTTTCTCAATCCCATGCCTCAGCTGCAGCTTTTCTAAGTGGTGAGCTGCACACCACTGTCAGAAGTATGAAGCTTTGGGATGAGTCTGTTAAGAAATGATGAGTGTGGGAATACGCACTGGTGCTGGCATTTTAGGATGGCTGCTGAACCATAGGTGCCATTTTTAGGAAAGTTAGTCTTTGCCTACAAGGTGTGTCAGAGAGAGTTATCAAGGCAACCTGTAACCCAAGGGGAGTACATCGTCTCAATCGCAAAAGGCAGAGATACAGAAACTAGCTGAAAATACAGAAACTGCTTGCATACTTGAAGTACTAGCAGCAATAATTCATGGATGTTAGTGCAAATTACTTTATCTAATATGCGATAGAGTACAGTAACTGTGCAACTATACTACTGCACAAGGTGCCAGGGCTTGAGCACTGATGGGGTCTCAGGACTACTGTCATGGATAGCCATGCCAGGACACAAGACTGAGACATGGTGGCCTCATTGATGTCCACTTAATGAGAAATTTGCATAAAGTGACATTGGGCTAACATGGTTAAGTCAAAAATCAGTTCAAAGCTATCCAGATAATAGCTGAGAGTTGTTTACTTGTTTATTTTTGACCAGGTCTGGGTTTTGGAAGAAGTTTCTTTACAGCAGTGATGTGACTCTTTATTCATTATAATAAATTTTGAGAGCTATCTGTATATATAAAATAATTTATGAAGTTAAAGTTGTATCTGCAAAACAGATACTAATTATGCTACTGTAAAGAGAAATTGTCTATCTCCTAGTAATAAGCCATTTCTCATATATTATTAGCAAAGTCTTAATAAGTAGAAGCAGCCTACTAAGAAAAAGCAGAATCCTCTTACTGTTGGTAAAAATAATTGCTTGTTTATGGGTTCAGAATCACAAAACTGCAGAGGGACACATCGGGAGAACTGTAGATGTGTGGCTTTAGCAGTATCAGAAGTGACCAGTAAAAAGTATACATTTCCTTGCCCACATAAACGGCAATAAAAATGCCATGTGTTTACAGGCATGTGTTATGTTACATTTGTTGTTTTACATCTTACATGACATTAGCATGTAGCATACAAATTCTTTTGATAAATACTTGATCACATGTAGCCCAAAGACAGTATTTGTTGCGTATCATAAAAGCTAAGGTAGGCTGACGGCTGCAGAAGGGGATGATAGGAATGGGAGCTATGCAGAGGCCATGCAGTTGCAATAGCACTTCCTAGGCTGCAGCACTGGTTTGTGGTTTGAGTATCTCCCATTCATAGAATCATAGAATCATTTTGGTTGGAAAAGACCCTTGGGATCATCGAGTCCAACCATCAACCTTACTCTACAAGGTTCTCCCCTACACCATATCCCCCAACACCACATCTAAATGACTCTTAAACATGTCCAGGGATTGTGACTCAATCACCTCCCTGGGCAGCCTATTCCAATGCCTGATCACTTTCTGTGAAAAATTCTTTCCTAATGTTCAGTCTAAACCTACCCTCTTGGAGCTTGAAGCGCTCCCCCCTTTCTAAGAAAACATGCCTTTTAGTGCACAGTGAGTGAGAGCAAACAGATAAAGTGTGAAAACTTGTTGTAATATTTAATTGGAGAAAGGTGAAACTCAACTCTTCTACCCATCACAAGGTATCTGGGTTTTCAGTGCATTACAAAAAGTATTTACAAGTTTCTACAGTTTTGGGGGCTTTATCACTTCACAGAAGTCCAATCATTTTACTTGCAAACCAGCAATTATTTTGGTTTCCTTAATTACAGTTGAATTTTTCCCATTATCTTCTGTGTTAAATGTGTTCCTGCTGTCTCCACATCCACTTTCTTGACTCAGGTGAACCTCAAGAGTTAAATAAGTGCTTGCAGTTCTGTCTGTTTTCAAGAAAAATACACACATAACTAAAACTGTCAGAAAGTTTTGAAAATGTAAATACTGTCATTATTACATCTTTAAAGCTTCTGGTTTTGATGTCAAACTGGCCCTTGCGTTGACCACATGAAACAGCAAATACTAGAAACCTGTTAATGGAGGTTAGCAACCCAAAAAGGTCATAATTTAGTAACTTTTTTGAGTGTGGAGATGTCTTTCAGTTTGTTAGCTCTGCCTGTTTGACATCATTCCAGTGTATGGAGCAATCTGCTTTCCATCCTCGTTTATTTCTTTTTTCCCAAGTGTGGTAATATGCCAAAACCAGAACTTAAATCTTGTCTTAAATTCAATTTTACTTTAATGTAAAATGAATTGGTAGCATTATATAATTTACACTGCATACCCTACATTGCTTTGGGCCGTTTTTTTTTTTTTTAACTGAAAAAAGGTGCTATTATGTTTGCTAAGTTAGATGGAAACAGATGTTTCAGACATTGCTTGAGAAAATTAATCTTGACTTAGTAATGTAAATTGCCAATAGAAGGGATCCCAGCTTTGATCAAATGAACGAAAGCAGAAAGATTGCTATTCTGTACTGCAGTCATTTGCTGCACAAGACACACTGCAGGAACAAAATAAGTATGGAATTCATTCAGCCTGGTAGCAGTCCAGCAGTTCTAACCTATTAAATGTATTTGCTTAGATGAAGTAGTAATGCAAATGCATTGTGACTTGTCCCATTAAAAGATTTTTTTTCTTTCTATGAAACTGCATAACTAATTTTGTTTTTTCAGCTTTCTAAAATAGAAATGATTTGGTTGCAGTTAATGGAATTAAGCTAGAAAAGCAGTAAGCAGAAGCAAGCTGTTTATTTTTAATCTGAAGCAAAGCATATTAGCTGTATTTTGGTTTAGAGATACATTAGTTAAATTTAAAAATGTAATGAGAATAGCAATCTCAAAATGCATACATATATACAACTAATACTGATGAATAAAATGCTGTGTCCACATTAGGTGGTCTTGTGATTTTCTCTAACCAAGAAACAGATAGAACTAAAAATCTAGGTATTAGGGTGGAAAAAGGCAGCTGCTACACAAAAATCTGCTTGGACTGCAGCAGACAACAGTTCCTAGTACAGGTAGCTCACAGGGAGAATTCTTTTTTTCCCAAGATGGGGGTTTTGCTTGGTGAGTTATTTTGTTTGGGGAGGGCTGGCTTGTTTTATTTTATTTTATTTTTCAAAACTGAGGCTTGTATTTCCTTCCTGAATTGAAGAAAAATAATTAGGAATGAAAACTAGAACTAAACCCTCTTTTCCGAATTTTTCTGTTCCTAATTTTTTTCTTCTCAGCTATAAATACACTTCCAGCAGTTTTCAACTAACTCTTCCCAAGTGAATGTATTAGATATAATAGAGAAATAGCTCTAGGACCAGGGATCAGAAGCCACGATTGCTTTCCCAAATGAAGGCTTACCATTAGAATGCCAAGTTCTTGTTTTCTTACGGGCTTTCCTTCTATCCCATTAACCTTGATTTCATGCCTGTGTAGTGATTGCAGAGCACTGCAAAAAGAGATCAGATGGTCTGTTGCCTGTGGTAGTGTAAGAGTTCTGCTGATTGATGGGAAACGTGGCTTTGAATTCCCTGGAGCTGCTGAGAGAGTTTAGCATAGATACTCATGTAATGAGATGTAAGCTAAGCAATTATACAACAGTGTGGATATCATAGACATTAGCTATATTTCCTGTCTCTGGCTGTTCTGTTTTCTGGCTGTTGGGCAGCCTAGACTGGGGCACTAAACTGCCTTCTTAAATCACATAGCTATCCAAGGTTGTTTGCAACTCCATGGCAAACCAAATAGTCATCCTTTGCCCTCATCACACCCCTTCTGTGACTCTTTCCCTGTGCCAATAACCTTGTTTGTGTATCAGCTTAGCTAATGCAAATATCAAGCTGCAAAGCATAGGCTTTCAGTTGGGCTACTATATACTCAACTCAACTATATACTCAACAATTTGATTGCTTCCAATATTTCAGGTACTTCATTTATAGGTTAGTTCATATGTCTGTACCCTATTCTGATGTCTGCAGTATTAATGTATCTACCCTTTATTTAAAATTAATATTCATTAAATAAATATAGTTAGCCAAGTCCACCTAATCTAATGCAAGCAAGTCCTTCTGCCCGGATCTGCATTATCCATGCCAAGAGGGAACATCAAGAAGATGATGAAAAAAGATATGGGAGAGTTATTATCAGTTTGGTAATATGCATGTTTCCCTTATAAAGTTGTCCATGAGAATTAAATTTAATTTTATATATGAGCTAGAGGAGGGAGTCATAAAATATTCAGAGTCCCATTATTCTAACCTGATTTCTGTTCTTCTGCCAAGTGTGTTGCTTTGGATATCCTACCTACGTTTGCTACCTGTAGTAGCCCTGAAATAGAAAGAAATAGACCAGATACAGGCTTGGTTCTGTGAAGAAAGGAACAGGAGTTTCTTCTCAGCTAAGGCCTCACATACAAAACTGCAGTAGCTGGCCATAATATATTTCCGCTCCTCCCACAAATCCACACTTTGAGGAATGTAATTTATATTTATCCTGTATTTTGAAGACAAGATTCATAGTGAGTAGTTAATAAATCAAAAATAAGGAGAAGCTGTGCCCATAAATAATGAGAAGTAGTATAATATAGAGATTTTGGCTCTCTGAGTTTACATGTAGATTCACTGATTTATCTTCCATTTTGTTTTAGGTGTGGTCCGTTCGTTGTGCCTTGAATCAGCCAGGTGGCGTTCCCTGTGCATATCACGGATATCCTCACTAACACCTAGTTAGTCTCTTTATAAAATTGAAGTTACCAATGTTACATCATTGCATCTAGAGCACTTCAAAATATTAATGCTACTGTTTACTACTCTGAAGGCTTTTCAAAATAGTAAGATAAATCGTTTTTAGTACAACTGATTTGTTAGTTTATGCCAAAAGCAAAACCATAATGTGTGTCACAGGGCAAGGGCAAAATGAAGGGCAAAGATTAAATTCTGCTTACTCTAGCAGAATTCTCTTGCCTGAGTTTTCCCTTAGCAATCATTTTCACAGTGCTGGAAAGTACAAGGAAACAGCAATCTGTACAGAAGGGTGCCTTCCTGACATTCAAAGGGAGATTAACCAGGCACTGAAAACAGTTCAGTTTCATTTGCTAATTTCTTAGTATTTGATTAGATTTAGTGTCATTTTTAATGACACTAATGACATAGTTAAGGGTGAGAGATGATTTATGTCTTATAGCACTAAGTGTAACAAATCGCATTTTGTGATGTATATAATGAAGGGTGCTGTGAGTCATTAATTCTGCAAGTAGCAGTGCAAAAGAATGTCCAGTGTATTTGTTGAAAGATTCATGTGCATTCCCTTTTGCAATCATCTTTCAACTTCATTTTGGACACATATCCAGCAAACCAGAGCTCTGCTATCTCAGAATGCATCATGTAGCTGTGTATAAGTCTAGTCTCGATGGCCTTTCACCAAATTGAGAAATTGGAGAATAAAAAAAAAAAAAAAAAGTGAGGCAGGGGAGGCCATAAGTATTAATTCACCACTACTTCCAATGTACGCAAAGTTTTACCTTCAAAAGTAAAGAACAAGAGTTATTCTCTAGTTATTCTCTAGAGCACATTCTCTAGTTCAGACCTATCACAGGTTTATCTCTGTGTGACATGGCTAGGCCAACAGAAGAGCAAAACTACTGTTCTGGTCTATTCACTGTTTCTGTATATTAGAAAGATATTCACAGCACTCAGCACCTGCAGTGTTAGCCATAGAAGAAACTGAACATCTGTGTAGTATGTTCTAGAAAACATGGCCTATGGCACATTGCTATATGGCAAATCTGAGAAGCTGTAGCTTTTTTGAGTCATATTGCTATGCTAATTAAGTAAAATTAAATGCTGACTAATATTAAAAGTTGATCAGAATCTTGGCACCTAAGGATGGAGAGAGAAGCAGGAAAGCGATTTTCTTTTTAGAGATCAGGTTTGATGTCAGCATTTGGATATAAAGGTGATCATGGAAGGCTTTGTTATAGGTGTTTGCGTAGGTGAAAGTACAAAGCTGAACCAGAGAAGTGTTGTTGGAACTGGTCTGCTAGAATCAAATTTCTAGCACGTAGGATCTAGTTGAACTTCAACATCTCAACATTCATTATATTCTGTGGCAAAGAGAAGGCAAATTGTAATTCATGGGTGTTGTCACAGAAGATCAAATATCAAAGCACGTTAAGGGTTTAGATATAAGCATTTGGATAATATAAAGAAAATAGCTTGCTAAAGTTTAGGTATTTGCAGTATGGTAATTCTACATGTATGCTAAGGTCCTCCTGACCTCCTGTGGATGTTTGACAGCTTGAGTTATTCTGTAAGTATGTGTAGACCTACAGCTACTCAAGGTGTACGGTAGATTATGTCTATCAGGGAAATGCTGAACTAATTGCATGTGTATTGCCCAGATGGTCAATGTATTCAGAGCTAATCCACTGTAGTTCTGGATGCTTCAGGCTTAATATACACAGGCAGATCAACTGTCCCTTGTGCAATTACACAGATGCAGCTGAGTATCTTCAGACTTATTCTGCATGTGGTTTACACACAGTCCATTCACACAAAGTATATTGAGTGTGCTCTGGAGTTACCTGGTTTACAACAATGTATACTACAAAGTATATATGAATATATTTTGCCTGGGAAATTTCAGAAGAAATAGAATGATTCTATTCTCAAATGTTTTGAGTACTTATTTTCCAAAATTTGAAATGTTTTGCCTACTGATACACTGCTCGTAAGCAAGTCACTCAAACATTTGGAGATGATGAAGGAAAAATAATTTTGTTCACCCCAGGAGTGTAGAAAATAATTGAGTAAGAAATCTGTATTGTGTATTCTTATATTTTTTCCTGTGTTGAATAACCATTGCTATCCTAAAGAAAAAAAAAAGTCGATTTGGATCGTGTAGTTATTAAATTAATATTTAATAAATCAGTTGATAGAAATCAGAAGGATATCAGGTAATTAACTGGCCTGATATCAGTTGTTAACCATTCCCTACACAGATAAATGAGAATAAATTCATTAACTATAATAAAGGAAATATAAACCTTTCTTTTAACTACTGAGATATGATGGATGAAAGTGACTTGGGATTAAAACCATACTGCATTCTGTAGGTATTTGATACTGACTTTTAAATTGGTAGAAGACCTCTATTTGCAATTCTGAAGGCTTATAATCATGGAAATGCATGAAGAAAAAGAAAAAAATGTATCTGGAATATCATCCTTTAATCTGTTAAATAGAGGATAAGAAGTACTTAATCTTCATAAAGTCTCCTGAAACATTTTTGTTAAGTACAGCTTGCATAGATTTAGATACATTGAAAGGTATATATCCGACTAGCTCCTTGTATATTTGAACAGACTTGAGAACATTCTGGGATTGATTATACAAAAATAATGTTCCTTTCAACAGAAAAAAAAAATACAGGTATAATTAGAAAAGCCCACAGCATTTGCTGGTTTTAAGCTCAGTATCTAAACACAGCAGCTGAATCAAGTATTTTTGCAATGTTAACTAATGGTTACGAAGTAGCTTGTTTCTGTGCACCTGCAGGCAAATCCTGATGGATTGCCTCCTTGTTCTGCATGCCAGTTCAGGATACTCAGCTGAACTAAAGGTGATCCTGCCAGAGCACCCTAGGGTTTCAGACCTCGTCTTTGCTGACTGCTCGCTGGCTGTCCATTTACTTCTTCTTCAAAACATGAGATTGCCCTTGCTCCTGTCCAGCACCTCCCTCCTGCTGTGCCTTGACTCTTCTGGCTTGCCGTGCCCTTGCTGGCCACTATGGCAGGGAACACCGAGTGCTGTGTCCTGTGGGATTTTGGACAATGAAGGGAGTTTTCAAAGGAAAAATGGCAAAGGGGAAAACCAGCCTCCTGGATCTCACAAGGAGGAGGAGAGGGAAAGGCAGAGATGGCTGCATAGCCTCATTGGCTGGTGCCTGTGGGGATTATACCTGTGCTGAGAGAGAAGGGACAGAAGAGGTGGTCTTCATCCCTTTCTTTTCTAAATAAGCTGAGCAGAAAATAGAGCCTGACCATCTCTCTTGAGTCTCTGTATCTCCCTGAAGCCCACAGAGCGAGTAGGATCCACCTACAGCTATGGCTCCCATAGTGTTTGAATAGTGACTTTGTATGAGACGTGTTTCCCAAATTATGGTGCCACATATGGGGATCAGTTTGGAGATCAGTAAGGATTGTGGTGTGGCTGGTAGTTTCTTCTCCTTCTTTCCCAATATACATGAGGATACTGTGATTGAAACTGTGAGTGTGTAACTGCTCAGTAGTTAAGGGACTGAAGAGTCAATTCCAAGAAGTAAACAGACCCATGGAATGGCAAGCTGTGGAATGTCTGGAGGATGTTCTCTATATGGAGGAAGAGAAAATTTTATATCCTTGTTGGTTGAGGTACACTTTCTTATATCCTTTTTCTTCCTAATGGCGAAAAAACAGGATAATTCCAGTTTCTCTTAGGGTTAGGAAGAGAAAGATTCAGAGAACCGGTTTTGGCACGAGTCTGCACTCTGCGTGGGTCAGTACTGTGTTTTGGTAGGAGATTAGCTCCTTTTAATTTTTTACAGTGAGAAGTCTGCCACCTTGAATCTTTAGAAGTCATTCCTCTGATTATGGGTGATGATTCTGTACATCTGGGTGAAATATGTTTTTTAAATTCTTCTGAGAAATCAAGAAAATTTGGGTTATGCAACCCATAAGCACTTTCTTATTTTATCCACTGTATTCCACTACTCAATACATACGTGTGCCTAAGATGTTTGTGCTCATCCTGGCACCAATGCTCTAGAGGATTTGGGGTTTATTACTTCCTATATTTTAGTGACCTACTCTTTCATTTCCCAGCTATGTTTTTCTTTCTTCTCCCTTTATTGCTCATCTAATTTCTTATTCTCGTTATTGACTTTTCCTTAATAGAAATTTAACCCTATTATATTTGCTTCCCCTCCTGCTCCTTTCCCAGTATTCTCTTCTTCCACCTACTTTTCTATTTTTGTTTTCATCTCTGCATTTTTATACTGCTAATCTTCCAATCTTGCTATTTTTTTTCTTTCTACATACTTCACTTTCTCCCCTGATTCTTTCTACATTAGTTTATGGTCTCCTCCTGTTACCATTGCTCTACTTTACTCATCTTTTTCAGCTTCTTTCCATAATTCCTGGGGGGTTTTGTCATGTTTTCATTTGTTTTAATATGTTTTCCCCTAACCAACTCTTGTATTCTTACTTCTCTGTCATTCCATATCTCTAGCCTATTTCTATGAGTACTGACCTGCATTGACCCTTAAGTCTCCTGAAAGGCTGACTGATCATTTTGCAAGGATCCCAGCAATGGATGGGATTGCAAATATATGTTTACATTCGGGAACGAGGGATACATGTGCCATTGTGTGCCCAAATACACATTTCATCTGTATGGCAGATGGCATCAGAAAATTATTCTGATGATCTGGCATGAAAGATGCCAGATCTGTAGTTTTAACTGGACTACCTTTTTATTGGGGGTTGGTGTGAGTGGAGGGGGTATATTTTTTTAGTTGTAATAGATAAATAAATATGTATATTAGAATACTTCCAGAATTACCAGTTACAGCTATTGAATAAAGAACCATATATATATTAACAGTTAAATTGAAATAAAAATAGGCAATTGGTCTTTTTATTATGAGGAATGACTACTCATACAAATACTTACTTGGAACCAATGCTTTACTATCTCATAATACAGAGTTGATTTTGATTTGCTTAGTAGAAATTTTGATTCTACAGTGCATGTTTTCTGATACTCTTGCTGAACTCAGTGGAAATTTCTGCATTAGGGCTGATGGACTGTGCTATTTATAGTTACCAATATAATCCTGGTTGATTCCAGAGGAGTGTGAGGTGATTTTAAGATAATTAGAGTTACGAGGAAAGAATGTGTCTGATTGTTCTTAAGTATCATGCTTTTGCTTATTTGGAGTAAACAGAATTGAGAGTAAATAGAATTGAGAAATTATTGCAGTTTATATAACTAGCATAAGAACCACACAAGTGCCTCTTACAAAGGTCAGATCACCAACTAAACTGCTTATTTTATTTTTCTTTACATAATTCTCATTATTGTGTATTTGAACATTCCAACATAGGAAAAATGAAAGCATTTAAAAATAAATATTTTATCTTTCTTACTTGTTGATTTTAACATGTTTGTTTAAATTTTATTTTCTGCTTTCTTTTAGTATTTTCCTATGCAGAAGAATAAATGGTAATTAAAATGTGCAGGATGAAAAGATGGAGCAGTCAGTGCTTGTACCACCAGGACCAGACAGCTTCCAATACTTCACTAGAGAGTCTCTTGCTGCTATTGAACAACGCATTGCTGCAGAAAAAGCTAAGAATTCTAAACAAGATCGTAAAGACAATGATGATGAAAATGGGCCAAAGCCAAACAGTGATTTGGAGGCAGGAAAAACACTTCCGTTTATATATGGCGACATACCTCCAGGAATGGTGTCTGAGCCCTTGGAAGACATGGACCCATACTACATCAATAAAAAAGTGAGTCCAATATCAGTTCTGTTCACATGCCACCATTTGGAGTGCTTGTTCATTTCATTTCTGTGCAGTCCTATAGCTTGTTACTTTGGTCTAATAATTTGCAGCTATGTGGAAAAATGTCATTCTAGTAATATGGGAACCGTTGAGCTTTGCTAAAAGGACTAGGTGTACAACAAGAGCAAAAAATGTTTGATGCCCATGATACATACATATTCTACCTTCAGCAAGTTAGTAAATAAATATTTTATACCTTGTAGTTTTAAAATGTTGATTTATCTAATGTATGTTTTAAAAACACATTTACCCTTGTGTGCCCTTGGCACACTGGTCCTCCTGCTTTACATAAGGGGAATTTTACAGTAACATTTTTAGAATTAAATTAATTAAATTGGCAATAAAGGTAACATTAAGAGAGATTGTATAATATAGTTGTACAATGGAGGTACCAGTGTAAAATTCTAGGCTTCTATTCACTGCTCTCTCAATCATTGCAAAGTGCCCACTGTCCTCTGTGGTACAGGACAGAACCCGTCATCCTTAATGGTTACTAACATTTCATCACTTTCTTTTAATTTGCATCAAATTTATTCCTTTGATATAACTGAATATATCAATATATATATTGATATAACTGAATTTATATCAAAGGAACATTTACATTGAAACTGAAACTTAGTATCATTCTATGTTGTCTTTGATCATAAACAATATATGATACCTGTACAATGTGTATACATAGTAGATTACATACCTTGCAAACTTTAAAAATGTGAAGATATCTTGAAATTGAGTACACCAACATGCCACACTTTCTCTGAAATTCTTCAAATTTAAAGCTGACAGCATGAACCAGTGCATAGCATGTTTTGTTCTCAGAAATCTGCTTTGATAGCAAATTCTTATGAAATCAATAGAGAAACATACAGGTAAGCAGAAACTATCATAAAGAGAGTGTAAAACTGAATTAAAAGTTTCTGGTAGAACTGGCCTTGAACAGCCCTAGAATCCTCTCAGGCTGATTCTGTTGCACAGCCCATATACAGCAGAAATGGTGTATGGTGATAGCTAGCTTGGGGGATACTTTAATTATTAGATACTGGGATTATGAAAACTCTATAAATATAAAGACAGGAGTTATTTTGATTTTCATAAAGTGCTGTGTTCCAAGTGTCTTGGCTTGCTAAATGTCATGTGATTTATGAGTCCTATTTTGACAAGAGAGAAAATACTACGTGAAAGAATAATATTTTTATCTTTGTTATTTGATGCCTCTGAAAGAGCCTTTATCTGCCATCCACAGTGTATGAAGATTTATCTTTAAAACACAGTTCTACTTTTACAAAGATAAAAGATGTGTTTCTATAAAAGCAGAACTTGTAGAATTCTGTACTAATTGTGTCTGTTTATAATACAAATTCATATATTATTATATCCCTACATGCCCACAGTTCATCCTGGACCTTCATAGTCAAATTCGTCTGTCTTGTATGTCTTGAAGTGAAAACAGATGCATGATAGGTGTGACCTAAAGGTACACCTCTTGAGCTCTTAGAAATACAATACCCTTTCAGTCCATTCACAGATGGACCTGAAAACTCACTACCTCAGCCAGGTCTGACTACAGAGTTGCAAGAAATGGAGTGAAACCATCCGAACATATTCACCCAAGTTTCTGTAGTATTTGAAACGAGGAATCTTTTTATTTGCACTCTAAATAACTTTTATGGGCAAGTCACATACCCGCTGGGATTCTCTTCTTTGTGCTGAAGTCCACACATCCTCTCTGTGCATGTGCTTTAGCCTCCTACGGGACAGAAATAGAAACAGCCCTGTCAGTCAATGACAAGACAAAAAAATTCTCACACGCTATAATTCTCTCAATTTTTTCTTCCTTCCATAAAAGGAAAATAGGCTTTCCTAATAGAAATCCCAACATTTATTTCAATTTTACATCAGTAATTTGATTTTAAAATATCTAAATTCATAGATTTCCTTATCTAGCTGTCTATGAATTCTAGAAAGGCTTTTATCTTGTTTCACTTGTCTTTTGAGAGCATCGGTAGCAGTTGGTGCTCCAGCACCTCTCAGAAGGAGAAGCAGTTTGAGAAAAGGGTAAAGCAGAAGGGAACATCTGCAGGAAGAAACAAAGACCAGTAATGCTCAGTGCATTCACTCCTATGCCATTTAACGTTTCAGCTTTCTCTTTACCCCTCTCTGAATTCCACCTTGTAAAGCCAAGGAGTCAATTGGCACACTCTATCACAATGCAATGATCTGACAACTGCTGCATGAGAGATTTTGTATTTCTGCCTGGGGAAGCATCTATCTGAAATTATCTAATGAAAAACACTAGAATGAAGGAAAATACATATTTGCATGGAAGGGTTAGGACAAGTGTATGGATTACCAGATGCCACAATTGCTTCAGACCTCTATTACGATCTCTGAATAAACTATACCTGGTTTATTGACAGAAACTGTATCAGTTTGGCTTCCAAAATTTCAAACAGGCAATTAAAAAAAGTTACCTACAGCACTGATCAAATGATACCAATGAACACATGGTCAGTGTTTATTCAGGAAACCACTTGCAGAGGGTTTTTTTCCTATTTTTTTCCTATTTTTGTAGCAAAATTGAACAAGTTCACTGTATTTTTGCATGTATTGAATGTAGAAACATTCAATGTGTTTTACATTTCATCTTTGGGACTTTTATTCTAAGCCATAGGTTTGTGAATGCCATGATTTAATATGGTTTAATACAGAATAGGAGAGGAATAAATAAATGTGTTGAGCTGGTGCAACAGCCATAATTTGTGGAAAACATAGCCCTGGGATGAAAAGTTAAAAATGGGAAACCCTTTTAAGAGAAACAAAAACAGATAGGTGTGCAAGTTTTATGGTGTTGTAACTGTGCTTCTATGCAAAACCTACAACCAAAGAGGACATATTCATGCCCAATATTAATCTGAAATTGAAAGGATAAGAAACATAATTGTTTTGTTATAATATAATACAATACCTGTTCTTACATCGTTATGATTTTATTATAGTGAAATGCTGCTGTTTGTTGTGGTCAATAATGCTGATCTTTAGAACTGTGAAGTTTAACATCCGAAATGGTTGCCATGCTCTTTCTTTTTTTTTTTTAATCCAAAATAGAGTAGAAATGAACTTGGACTTAATTTCTTTTTTCATTCTGCTTCTGTGTAAGTGCAAATCTGTGTGTTCCCAGTACAATAGTGACTGCCTGTTCATGCTCAAGCTGCCATCAAAAGGATCAAGGAGGTTCACATCACTGTCTATAGAGAAAGGATCAGCTGGAACCCCCTAAGATCCTGACCTGCAGGCATGCATCAAAATCTGGTCCACTTGGTTTCATACTTTAAGGGCTGGCTATTTTCTCTTGAACCTAGGCTGATGCATTAAAGAGGAGGGAAAGAATAGATGGAACTAAATTGGTCTTACTTCAGTTTCCTCCTTGCTGTAATACAGATATAGCATTTTTGATTGTCACTCCATGCCCTGCCTCTCGCCAGAAGGATGTTGAACGATGTCTGTCAGGGAAGGTGCCTACATTTGTCCTGGCACTTGATAATATCAGTCCCTAATCTGATCAAAACACTACCTCCTGAGATTCCCAGTCTTCTCTTAGATTGCAGAAACAAAAAGATTCTATAAAGTTGCTTTACTGAGCTTCATTACATCAGAAAAGGGCAATGTACTTAGATATTTTTGATAACTGTAAATGAAAGATTTTTTAACTGAAAAATTCTAGCAAAGTAAAAAATTAAGGTCTTGCTAGAGCAAAAGATTACCACCAAAAAAAAAAAGAAAAAGCCAACTTCCAATATGCCATGAGTCTCTTGTTCTAGCTTCCTGTGGGGCTTTTCCCAAGAAGCTAAGGACCCAGCTAAACAGTATGTCACCTCTTGCTTCTCAGAAGGTCCTCTGAGGTTTTAGATAGTGTTTATTTAACTGTAGGAAGTGGAAATGCAAAGTAGCAGATGGTCTGCAAAATGTAGCCTTCAGGAAACTACATTTAAAACTAAGTTGGAGGAAGGAGAGGAGAAATAAGGTTTTGGGAACTCTTTGTCCCACAAGGTTCTCGGACACTATGTCTTTGTTCAATGTGGACACTTCATCCCTCTTAGCTGCATCTTCTCAAAATAGTTCTCCTTCTTTGCCCTGCTAAGAATGTAATTTCTGGGTTTAAATCAAATATGGCAGAAGTTACAGAATTGAGATCCAAGTTACAGATACAAAAGTGGCAAATCAGAGATTTCTCTTTAGGGATTTCTTTGAATTTATATTCACAGTTAATACTTTGAGTGAGAGCAGTTTTCCTGCCTTTACAAAATGATTAAAGCACTTTATAAAACCTAAGCCCTGAAAAGTATACATAATCCTTCATATACGAACCTTAATCTTACAATTTGTTGAAAATTTATTTAGCTTTTCTCAGTGTATGTCTACTTTGTCCTGGCAGCTTTGGGTACAATACTTCATGTTCATCCACACAGCCCACGCATTGGCTTGCATCTAGGTTGAGACTGGAGTGAAATATAGCAGGCTTACTGGGGAGGGAAGCTTATGCAGGGGTGGTATATCAGCTGTTATCTGTATTTTTTCATGAAAATTCTTCTTCAGAGATAAGATACAATTTTAGTTGATGTTCAAGGCTAGAAGTCACAGGACTAACAAAGTCATTCTTGAAGGCCTCAGTCACAAAGATGCTTTGAGTGAAAAATCGAAACTGAGGTAGGGAATTTATGTCTTGTTGGTTCTGCTTTTGCAGGGCAGCAGAAAGTAGAACAGCTAAAATAGCAGCAGCTTCCAACTGAAACTGGAGCTGTGCCAGCATGCTGTTATTTTCCATAAGGCATGTTAGAAAAGAGATGTATGTTTAATATGCTTGTGTTCAAAGATTTTTAAAGAAATGTAGGTTGACTAAATGTAGGTGGTGTAGGCTTAGATACAAAGTTAGTAGGTAGTGTGATTTTTAATGTATTTTGTCAGCTGCCTCATAGCTACAAAAGCCAACAGTGTGAGCTGGAGGCTTCTTAGCTGTGAGAGTCCTGGGGGCTGGGGACAGACCTGGTAGGAGAAACTCACCTTTCCCCTTGGGATGTGAGGCTCTGTAACATTGTGCCAAAAAATCATTCATCTGCTTGGTTGCTTCAGCATTTAAAATGAAAGCCTCATTTAAGGTCAGGTCATCTGCAGATACGCTTTGAAGGTTGTTGTTATCTGTTATCTGTAATCCATAAATGGAAGTGTAATTTGGAAACATTAGCCCAGGCTTTATCCCTCTGTCCTGTTTCATACACAGTTTCTCCATTTCTGTGCAGAAGTAGGGAAATCAAATGCATATCTCATACTATTCCTACATATCTTGAGTTTGTACTCAAGGCAATATTAAGTGAGATATTACTGTTCCTTAGTCTCAGGGGTTTGGTCTGTATAGGAAAGTGTGCTGTACAGAGCTATGATGGAGAGACAGCTCAGAGAAGAATCCAGCAAGTGAGTTGGGATGGGGACAGTTTTTCCTAAGGGCTTAATCCCTGCTTCTCCTCTGCCTTCAGTACTCAATATCCGTCACAGACTGGTGGAAACCCTCATCTCCACAACTCTCTCCACCTGGATTCTCCTAGAGACATGTATCTGTACTCCATGGTCTGTACATACTAAGCTTCCCAAATTTAAGCAGACTGAAGAGTCGTCCTTCTTGAACCTCCTCAGAATATTTTCTGACAGCCTTCCCAGAAATAGCCTTGTAGTCCTCTTGCTTACAGTCTTGAAGTGATGCTCGATGTCATGGACACCAGAAGAGACAGACATAACCTTTCTCACACTTCCACTGGCTTTCTAGTTCGCAGCTCCCATTGTCAGCAGCACAATGAAAAACAAGGAGGCTTTATGGCTTTAATATAGCTTCTTAACAAAATGCCTAACTCTGACAAAGCCAAAAAAGCAATTTTGGACCTTTCTCTTGGGCAGATTCTTCAATACATTTAATTCAGTTTGAATTCAGGCTAAAATCCTTGCATCATCCCTTCCATTGCGTGCAGCTTTCTGCTGTGTTACTAAGCCTTCCTTCTGCAGTGTTTTTCATTCTCTCCTGATTGATCTTGCTGTTGAAGAGTCCCTTAGTGCCACAAAGAAACCTGACAGTCCACATTTCCTGTGCTGGAGTTTTAGCTTGCAGTGGAAGCAAAGCAATGTTTGTAGGCTGTGCTTGTCCCATTTATATTTGGCTCGTGGATTTATTTGAGACAAATAGACAAGCTTTCAGCCTGTGGAGTCTTCTACTATTCTCTGAAGTAAGGCTTGCATACATTCAAGTTTCTCTGAATTTGATAGGCTTTTTAGCTGTTAAAATTTAAATTTAAATTTAAAAGTTCTTGGATAGGAACTGAGAAAGTTTCACACCTGTAAACCCCAATTGTGCAGGGAGGTCATCTGGGATGCATTTCTTGCTCTCCTCTGGTAAGGTGTATTCAGATGCCCACAGTCATCAGAGATTTACCTAACTGGCTATATGTGTTATTGCTATTTTTTTCTCTCCTCAGCACAAAGACCAAGAAACAGACTGGAATAAAAAACAGTGAACAAATAGGTAGTCTATTAAATCAGTTTCTGTAAGGATTTCTCTTTCCTGTGGATGTTAACGATGCATTAGTAAGGTTTCCCTGCTTATGGTATCTCAAACTGGGAGAGAGTTTTCTATGGTAAAGCATAAATAAAATTATAATTATACTTAATAATTTCTGCACCTTTTTTTACAAGAAACACATCATGTAAATTTATCATATTACTCTATTGAGGTTGTTTAATGAAGAAGTAATATAAAAACATTTATGAATTGAATGTTCCATATTTAGAATTACATTTTCACGTCAGGTACATCAGGTAAGTACTGCAAATAAGTTTTATTTAAAATATGGGTCATGGTTTTTGTGTATTAACTATTCAAAAAGTTACAATTTTGGTTATTATTCACTAGGAGCAGCTTTAAAATGAGCGTCTACAGTGAATACACACTTACAAAATGTCTTTTTTTTTTCTCTTTTTCAGACCTTTATAGTATTGAATAAAGGGAAGGCAATCTTCCGATTCAGTGCCACCTCTGCCCTGTACATTTTAACTCCCTTCAATCCTCTTAGAAAAATAGCTATTAAAATTTTGGTACATTCATATCCTTTTTCAATGGTGGTTCAAAACATTACACACTGAAATTAAGAAAACTCGTAACTTTTTCTATTTCATTGTAAATAAAGGTTTTCCTTTCATAAAGGCTGTTAATTTTATTTTTATTTTACAGTGAAAGACTTATGGTAAGGTTTAATAAATACTAGAAAATATGTATATATCATAGTTACATTTTAGCTATTGTCTTGAAGTTCAATACGTCTGCTGTACAAATCTGCAGATGGATTTACGAACCCATCTTGATCAATTTTTCAGAAAAGTTTATTCAGTTTTATTTTAACATTGAAATTTTTTGCATCGCAGATTATTTTTTGCACTATGGAACCTATTAATAAAATAATTACATCTTTAAAAAAAAAAAATATATGTAATTTGTGCTCACAAATTCCAGAAGACCTCTCAGTTTTGCAAGCAGTTAGGCAGATATGCAACTGCTCGGACGCAGCTAACTCAGAGGTGTTTTTATATTGCCTTTTTGGGTCCTTCTGACACCACCCTCAAGACCAGCTTTATAGTTAGTTGCAGCAGTGTGCCTGGAAGCCTGGTTCACGTATGCTGAATCTCACATTCCCAAACCTGCCCAGTTGCACCATAGGCCTCTGCCAAATTTAGTACGTTGCCAGAAAGCATAGGCAGCAGTCCTGCAGGCAGCTTGCAAAGCATGTGTACTTGCAGATGGTGGACAGATTGGGGGACCATGACTGATGGATAAAGTTTTAGACTGGCATGTGGGATTGGTGCCCGATGTCTATAGCAGGTTGATGGGAATTTCTACCGGGTGAGGTTTTGGTGCCCTTTTCTGGCAAAACCCCAGAACTGGGAAAAGTAGTCACCAAATGAAAACTTCAGCGTGACAGTAAGACTTTTAAAATTGAAGAGTTAGTCAATGGCAGAAGCTTTATTATTAGCTACCATTGGCAGAATTTTCTAGTTCTTTGGGAAAAGGAAGAAACAAGGCTGATTGCTGTTGATTCATAAGACCTTTTCCTCTGAGCTCCCTGGAAGTTAAATCATGGAGAGAATGGGAGGAAGGTGCCTGGAGAGGAGTCAGGGAGCATGTGGGGACAATAGCTCAGTGACAGGAGCCTACAGACAGAGTGGTGGTGATGGCAAGGAAACTCAGATACTGTCAGATTGGAGCCCCTAATGAATGCTCATCCATTCAAGTTAGAGACTCTGATTTACAATACCTTCCAACCCTGCATCTGTGCTACTTGTGGGTAATGTTTTTACTGGCGTACTAATTGCTGAGTTTGGGTTTGGTTTTAAGTTCCTCCTAACTGTGTTCAAAGAGTATCCAGCTGGTCCTGATGGCAGTCAGAAGAAAAGTAATTCTAATAAGCAATATGCAATTCCAATATTTTTTCTTCTGTCTATTAACTGACTGTGTGTTCATGTAATTTAGCTCTATTGTAGGAGGTGGTTTCCTCTCACTATATGGACTGATTTCTTATACAAACAACCAACTATGGGATGGGCTATTTTCATCTTAGAGGTAGACATAGAGTGTTTTCATTTTTTTATCTTAAACATAAGAATAGATGCACAGGTTCTTTTCTTTTCTTTTTTTTCCTTTTTTCTTTATGCAGTATAGTATGAACCCTGCAAATATGAATGTGTTTAACTAAGAACCACGTAGTATGTTCTGTAATGCAATTTAGATTTCAGTTGCTTATAAAACGTTAGCCACCTGTAAGGAAGAGATTAGGGAGTAAAGTTGCTCATTATTTTTAATAATATTGTGTCTTTTATTGATTAGCTCTACTGCCCTCATGTTTTGAGCTGGGTGTTTGGCATTTTGGCCTTTGTAACAGAACTGTGCCTTTCATTTTAGTGTGAAAGATGTGTTTAGAGCACGATGAAATTAGCATGTTAGTTGGAAAACTTCATTTGTACATCCTCCAAATTCTCTGAACAGTGTGCTCTGAGCACATCTGCCCAGACACGAGATCAGATGTTGCTCTTCCTGCGAAGAAACAGAGTGTCTCTTCCCAGTGCTCAGAAACTTTCCCTGCAATTATTCTTTCTCATTGCCAGTACTTAATGTAATACCAGATACAGGAACTGGTAACAGCATAAATTTCTCTCTCTCTCATGCTCTGCTGACTTACCTCCTAGTGTTCTGCTTTGCTTTTTTTTTTGCTTTTTTTTTTTTCTTTTCCTCTTTGCCTGCCTGAGTCAAGTTGAGGTAGAGTGTGGAACCAAGAGGGCAACAGAAGAGTGATGGGAGATGGCCAGGCTTTGGCAATTAATAGGAAAGGATGAAAACATAAGAATAGGTGGAGGGCTGAGCAGACAAATAAAAAAAAGGGGCAGGTGGCAGGGACTGGAGCTGGAGCTGCAGAGTGCAATGAGTTACTCAGTGTGGCCTGACTGCCAGCAGATATCTCTGAAACTAATTGGCAACATTTGTTTTTTCTAATCTTCATCTTCCACCAAGTCCACACAGGTGATAAGAGACTTCAGCTGCTTCAGTAATTGATTATCTTGAGGCTGAAAATTGCCTCTAACCGTACTGCTTGCCTATATGGGAAGAGCATAAAAAAGACATTTCCATTAAGAGGTCATCATATATCAGAAGTGTTTGTGTATAGTTGGATATATAGAATATAGAACATAAAAGAGTACATTAAGGGAACACTGAAGTTGCAAATCAGAGACTCAAAATGTGGGAGAAGAAGTAAGAGAGGCCCAGGCATTGAGCGTGTCAGTTATATTTGAGATTCCCAAATAAGAAAGCATGGCCAGAGTTTAGACTTCAAAGTCTGTTAGCCCTACTGAGCACCTGTTCCTCTTAAGAGTGAACAGCCCTTTGGCTATGCAGTTCACAGATATAGTGAGTTACGTACAGAGTGAGCAATGTGCAAGGATATCTACCTGTGGCCTTTATTATGAATGATTCTTAGCTTTAAACACACAATACAACGTATGGGGGTAAAACCTCAGCTCTCCTAAAAGGTCATTTCACTTTGTTTTATGAGACTACTGAAGCTGCAGCCAGGCACCTCCAAGTTTTTCAACTACCAAAATGGATTTTCATTATTTAAAGGAATTTCCCAATTATATTAAGTCAGATTCTTTAGACACAGAATCATAGAATGGTCCGGGCCAGAAGGGACCTCCACAGGTCATCTAGTACAACCTCCCCACAGTCAGCAGGGATAAGCCCAGTAGACCAGGTGGCCCAGGGCCTCGTCAAGCCTCATAATCATTTATTCTAAGCCACTGAACAACAAATTTAACTGTACAAAGCTGTACAAATGATATTCAAAATGAGTAAAGTAACTTAGTGAAAGATACCACAATATTCACTGCTTGGTCAGGCATTTAGACAAAGGTCAGGGACCTACCTATAGGAATCAGGCAGCTAAATCCTTCCCTGCGACTTGAATGTTTACTTGAAAAGATATGCTCAAGTTTGAATTGTTTGGCAGTTGTAAGCGACGATCTTAATGTTTGCACAAATGTTCTGCAAAGTTTATGCTGAGATGTTACTTCTATTTCTCCTTCACCAAGAGCGAATGGTTGGGTTTGGGGTGGGTTTTTTTGTCCATGGCATAAAAATGTTCTCCAAACAACAAAATGCCTTATTTTTGATAGAAAAAATAGAAGCCAAATGAAAAATAAATTAAAAATCCTGAATCCTGGGATCTTATATGCAAGTTTGTCTGTAAATGCCCTTCTTTACTTTAACCTGGCTTCTTTTCCACTTATGTAGATGCAACTATTTTTAAGGAACACGTCATTTAGAGAGATGACTAGAGGAAAAATTAGAGTTGAGGTAACCGTTTGGTATCAAAGTGTAATGGTTCTTATTTTTTGCTGCCATCATGTGGCCATTTTGAGTCAGGTTTTGGTCTAGTTTTGTTACTTCCATATTCCCAAATGTTTCAATAATCAAGTTTACTTTATTACAATGAAAAGGGAAGGACCACAATGTTTGTAGAGCCAGTGTAAACTAACACCATCACATTGGGTATAATGAAGCTCCAGTGAACTGTCCCACCTCCCTACCATAAACCCCTTTGAGCTGTTAGTCTGAGTTTCATAGCGCCAGGGTACCTAATTGTTCCTTGCTGGAACTCTAAATTAAAAGTAATTTTCATTCTAATCTTCACCAGTTTTCCATGCTTTTCAAGCACTTGACCACAAGGTACTATTGAGCCATTTTCAAACTATAGCACGGGTAGAACAAGAGATTCTTCTTTTGCTGCTAACATGTTTTGAGAGAGCCCTAAAATAATGTTGGAAAATTATTCACCTTAATCTGTGAGCTCTTTGTGGAGTTCTATTTCACTAACTGAAGGATGTACCGCTAAGAGAGTGATAGGGGAACACAGAATGCAGTCGCTTCAGCAATTAAAAAAGTATTCTGTGTTTTGTTCTGTGTTTTTGACAGACTGGCTGTGCTGAGGTGGTGTGTGCTTTCAACTCTCAAAATAAAATAAATAGGTAAATAGGATAATTTTTTTTTACCTTGTGTATGCCAGCTGTTGATTTTAGTACCAAAATTGTAGAAGTGAAGGACTAACACTTATTCAGTCATGTCAGGTACTTAAGTAAAACAGTATTCTCTGCACATTATTTTGGTTTTGGCTGTTTCTCAGCACACGTTACTCCTAGACATGCGAGAGCCATCTCCTTTGCCTTTCAGTACCAGCTGAAAACAAAACATGAGGACATAACATCGGAACATGAACAAATCAAGTGTAATATTAAAGTTTAATGTTCTAAAGTTAAAACTACCAGGTTAAGCAAAATATATGTGCAATGTTCACCAAAGTCTAAAAGATTTGTGTAAGTGGCAATATTTTAGTGTACTTAAGATATATGGCTGATGTGATATTGTATCAATTACTATTGTGTTTTCCTTACCTATATCTACATTATTCAGCATGCTTATCATGTGCACTATTTTGACCAACTGTGTATTTATGACCATGAGTAACCCTCCGGAATGGACAAAGAATGTAGAGTAAGTTGCATATGTTAATTAAAGATATCCTTGACTGTTCTTCTGGGAGTCAGCATGCCAGTAACTGCAGTCATGTATGCTGGCTGGAACTATCATGAGACACTACCACTATTTCCTCTCTAAAATATATAGACATGTTGAATAATTATTTAAGTCTCCTTCTAGTAGAATGATTTGGTAGAAAAAGATGAAAGTTGTTTACAGATAGTATTCTACTGAGATTCCACTAGTTGTTTTTCATCTTCATGGTTTAGCATCTACCCAGTGTTTTTACTCCTCCTTTACGTCAGTGCATTAATAGCAGAACCATGGCCATCTATTTGTACACGTCAGTTAGGGACAGCATATAAGCAAAAGTACTTCTAAAGTGAGAATTTAGTACATGCTTGCAGTCTTCCCATTTCAGAGTTAATAATAGATGTTTTAGATGTTGATTCAGACAGTATGCAATTTCTTATGCTCACAAGTTTCTTGGTTAACAGTAACAGATCTAGTGTTGCATACTTCAAACTGTGTCACCAATAAATTTGCAGTATATGCCACGTATTCAATAGATTTATTTATTTTGATTTGTGTACAAGATGAGGACTGCTGTACTTCAACAGCATGTCACAATTAATGCATGTAAATATACAAGTATATACGATGACTATTGTGCATTTTAGAAGAAATTGCTTATTTACTATATTTCTTTTCTAGTTTTGAAATAAAAAACTCTACCATTTGATCATCAGGTTTTTACCAGAATACTAATGTAAAATGTTGCTACTTATTTTAATTAAATTTTCCTATGTCTTCCAGATATACGTTCACTGGAATTTACACATTTGAGTCACTCATAAAAATCATTGCAAGAGGCTTTTGCTTAGAAGATTTTACTTTTCTTCGAGATCCATGGAACTGGCTTGATTTCACTGTTATTACCTTTGCGTAAGTTTTTGTTTTTTGCTTTTTCTTTGAAAGTGAAGGGCAAAAAGGGCATGAAATTAGTATCAATACATATCAATTTTGTTAAATAGAAATTCTTGTATGGATTTACTTTTGTCTAAAATGATTTTCACATTCTAATATGCATATTTTGATATAAACATAAATACTGCAGAAGCCATTAGTACAGCTAGTATTAGAGAGGCTAATTTCATGTCCTGCATTTTTTTCTCTGAGCAGAAAAGGAGCATCCCTTTGACTTCATTCTCCAAACTTACCAATCTAGTCTAGATAAATTTTAGGCTTTCAAAGTTAAATCACTGCGATTCCCTTCAGAGACATTTAATTTAACTGAAGGCTCTGAAAGCATATTAATGCAAGGCAAACTGCAGTGAAAGGTAAACCTCTGACTGTTGCTATTTAATTTTTTTGCTAAAAACGCCAAAGCGGTCTTGATGAAAGACCCAAGTAAGTAGCATAAACTTTGCCTAAATTCTGAATAATTGTGATTTAATCCTACAGGTATGTAACAGAATTTGTAAACCTAGGCAATGTTTCAGCTCTTCGAACTTTCAGAGTATTGAGAGCTTTGAAAACTATTTCTGTAATCCCAGGTAAGAAGTAGTTGGTGTAAGGTGTTAGGCCCCTCGTATCTCCAACTGTTATTTGTGTGCTGTCATTGTGTTTGTGTGTGAACTCCCCTATTACAGATATGTGACAGAGTTTGTGGACCTGGGCAATGTCTCAGCGTTGAGAACATTCAGAGTTCTCCGAGCTTTGAAAACAATATCAGTCATTCCAGGTGAGAGCTAGGTTAAACACTGAGGCTGACTTTAATTCACTAAAACAGAATTTATTTTTTAAACACGTCTTATTTCTTTTCACAAAAAAAGCAGGAATCAGAAGATGTTAGAATTCACTGAAATCTCTGATTCATTGCTTTTTAACATGAGCTCTTTTCTTTTGAAATCAGCCTTTGAGTTTAACAGATTTGTGCATGAGACATTGCAGTACACAGCGTGTGTGGTTTGCATCGTATGATGTCAAGCTTTCTTCTCCACATTCAATGAATATCAGTGACCCTGAAGTTTTCTTACCCATGTGTATCTTACCTACATGATGTTATGTGGTATTTGTTGTGAATATTTGTGTCTAAAAACTGAACTGTTCAAAATGTTGACTTAGTAAGAAGAGGAAGGAATAAGATAATAAAGAATAGCATGGGCATCGCATGGGGGATTTATTATCTTAAAATTCAATGATTTTCCAAACCGTCTCCAGTTTTATAGCATTAAATTTTAATCCTATTTATTGTTGAACAGGCTTTTTAGTACTGTCTTCTAAATGTAGTATGTTATAAAACTGATAGTAGCAAAGGTTTGGGGCAAGAGGTAATGACAAATAAAAAGAAAGAAGACTTTTATGTGAAATTCATGTATACCATGAATAAAAAAAAAGTCACTTGTTTTAGCATTAAAACAAGTGTTTTGAAATATATGCAACTCATTCCATTCACAGTTTCAAATCAACATAAATTTCAGCTATTTATTCATTTTCACAAGTGGAAAACCTCTTCACAAAAATGTTATTTCACAAACATTACATTTATTTGGGCTTCTGCATGAAATCTAGAACTTTAATGGGAGACACTGTCATTTTTAAGCTTTCAAAAAGTTTTGAACATCAGAATAAAAATTCCTTTGCCTTTTCAGGCTTGAAGACTATCGTGGGAGCCCTAATTCAATCTGTGAAGAAGCTCTCGGATGTTATGATCCTGACTGTGTTTTGTCTGAGTGTATTTGCACTAATAGGGCTGCAGCTGTTCATGGGCAACTTGAGGAATAAATGCCTGCAGTGGCCTCCAGAAAATTTTACTCTGGAAACAAATATTACTTCCCAGCTAAACAGCACCATAGGTGAAAACGGTACATTGGTTAATTCAACAGTGACTCCGTTTGACTGGAAGGGGTACATTGAAGATGAAAGTAAGTATTGTCAGCATAATTCTTATTGAAATGATTTGTGGCTGACCCAGTTCTTATAAGTAAGGAGGGGAAGGGATTATACATTTAATTAAGATGGAGCAGGAGAAGTGTTTTCTCTCTCTCACAGATCTGCTCCAAAGGCCAGCATGGAAGATGGAACAAGAAACAAGGTCTCTCTACATGATGCTGCTCTTTTTCTTATTTCCCTCTGCCAGATCCAGTTCCTCTCCTGAGACTGCAAGAGGTCCAAAGGAGTTCTTAAAATTACTTAATAGTCTTAAGCATTTTCCATTCCCATACTCCAAAACAAGATGACCACCAGGCTGCTATGTTATTTCTGTCAGATGCCAGAGACTTCTGACAATCAGAGAGGACTTCAGTGAATGGATTCCTCAATATTTTCATCGTCTATCCATTCTTGTGCTTTACTATCCTTATTATTAGAAAGGGTTTTTTTAAGGTCCAACAAATTTTCCCACTGCAATTTAAGCTTGTTGTTCTTACCAACTTCACCACAGGCATCAAAACCAAATTATTCCTTATCATTAATCACAGTTTCTGAGATATTTAGAGACAATTCTTATGTTACTATGCTCTGTTGTCTCCTCTTTCAGTCTTTTTTGTATGCTAAGCGACGCAGTTCATTAACCTTTTTCTCCTACAATTTATTTTCTACTTTTTGACCTCTCATCTGGATCCTTTCTTGTTTATAAACTTTTACTTAATATGTAGTACACACATCTAGGCATTTCTCGTCCACATGAGGTATAATTAATAGAAAAGAAGGATTATGTGGCAGCATAGTAATTTATACTTCTGTTTTATATATCCTAGGCTAGGACTTCCCATCGTTTACAATTGTAACATCTTTAAATCCAGTTCAGCTTGTGGTCTATGTGCCTCCTGAATCTTCACAGACTTTTGCTTCATTTAATTTCCCACTTTCCAGCTTAAACAGCACCCCATTTTTTCAGGACCTTTCTCCAACTGTCCTGGATCTTTTAAAGTGTAATTGTTTCTTCAAAGCCACCACCATCCTTATCAGCAGTATTATTTGCAAATTTTTTAGCATTCTTCCATCATCTAGATTAGTTAAAACCTTGAACAGCAGCAATCTCAGACAAACCTTTTCAGAAGTTGTTTTGATGCATTTTTCCATTTCAATGATTTCCCAAAGTCGGATTTTCCAACCACTTTTGCTGATATAGAGCAGTCTGGCAAACTGAGAATATTTAAAAAGAAATATATTTCAGTACAGTTAAATGTGAGGTTACAAATCTAAGATCCCAAATACTAAAAGCCAATGCTGCACAGTTCGTGTTGAGACAGGTTCACATGCATAAAGATGGTAGCTGGTGGCAACGCATAATGTCCAACAGTGAAAGTTACTTTTGGTGCAAAAGAAGAACAAAAGGAGAAAAAGAGGAAGAAAAGGGAAAGGGAAGGAGAAATCTGACTACAGTGGCCAGCTGTGAAGAGAAATGGTGGGGTCCCCAGATGAGTCTCCTCCCCTGGGCATCTGTCCAGTGCAGCAGTGGTCACTCCATAATACTTTTCCCATAGCAGCTGTGTGTTTTTCATTAGCAGCTTTTCTAACGCCCTACAGGTTGTTCCTGCTTACGGTGCTATTAACACTAATTGGAACACACTCTGAGTCAGGGGGGATGCTGCATGGCTGGTTGATTTTTTTAGACTTGTACATGCCTGTTATTAAGTCACCTAAAAGGAAAAAGGGGGAGAAAAAAGGGTGACTCTCACACCGGAGACAATTGCTTCCTGTGAGCACCTGCTGCAACAATAATTTTTTCGCAGGTATAACGTCATGAGAATAACAGCAACATGAAAAACAGCATGAGAACAAAGGAAAAATAGTGCCACAGAGGCTCCAGAAAATATTGCCACAGCAGCTTAAATGAAAGGTTGCAGAGTTGCAACTGAGAAATGCAGATGGAAAGCTGTTAGCAATAAAGAGGCTAAGGCACCTACGGCACTGTGGAGCAGCCAGGACTGACAAATTAGGGCTAAGATTCTACAGCCAAAAAGCTAAATAGTATCCTGTTCACATAAATAAATTAATGACCAGGAAGGCAGTCTTACTCCTGTATTTAGTGCTACTGCAGTTGCTACTGGAATACTATATAAAGTTCCATTTAGATAGAATGTTAAAAAATTGGAGGATGTTCAGAAAAGAGCAGAATGATTAAAGGGTTGGAAAACATGCTTTATACCAAGATAGACCAGGAGCTCAACCTACTTAGCATATCAAAGAGAAGGTTTAACGGGTGATTTGATCACAGTGGAGAAAAACCTCATGGGGAACAGAAATTTCATCATAGACATATCTTTGATCTAGGAGGAAGAGTTATAACATGTTCAATAGCTGCAAGTCAAAACCAGACAGATTTCAAATAGAAGACAGACAGCTGATCATTTACTGTGATAGATTTCAATCTGAATTTCTTAAATCAAGGTGCAATCTTTTTGTGGATCTCACTTTACTCGAACACGTGAATTACTGGAGATCCCATGCCACAGGGTATAAAAAGGTCTCAGCAAAGTCTCCTAATGAAGACCTAGAGTTCAAGGTCAGACTTCATTTCCTGTTTTTTTAATGAAGAATCTATAAACTCAAGCTATGATTTCATCTGATTTAAAGACGACCTGAAACCCACTAAAAAACAAAGCTGAATTGAATTAGTTACGGAAGGTATTTTATTGAATGCCTACTTCAACCTTTGGTATATTTACACAGGATTCCATATGTATTATGAAATTTATAATGAAATTATGAGTCTTGTTATGAAATTAATAAGCTTGTCCTTGCTTACCAGCATTTTCAAAGAGAAAAATTATGTTGTCACAGTTTCCTGCTCTCTTTTTGCAGGTGGGCAGACACGGTACAGAGATGGTTCTTAAATCAGTTTTGTCACAGGGCAGTAAGAAGGGACTTACCTGGAGCTCCGAGTGGTGTAATGGCACTGTGTTTTGTAGGAATTATAAAAGTTTTAAAGCCAGTAGTTGTGTATACAATGCAAAAAAGGCATGTAAGCCGTAATTTTGCCACTGAGATAATTTTTGGAAATACAATACTTTATGTTAGCACTCCTGGCATTAGTGAGTCAAGCACTCTTATTTCTTCATTTTTCTTTTTCCAAGATAGCTTATCTGATAAACTTAATGCTAGATAAGTTTAAGTTTATCTTGGCAGGCTTGCCATAAGCAATTTTTTCTGGGAAATACCATCTCAATCTATTTTGTGAAATAACAATTATTCTCAGTCATTACCCTTGGTTTACCCAAACAACTGTAAATTGTCTTGAAGTAAACTGCTCTCTCACAAGAGATTTTTTCCCATTTCCCAATGAAATAAGGGGGAACCAAATATATACCAGATGTAGTGAGGGATTTCTCACATTACTTTGGTAAAACACAATTCAGAGTTTTGCATCGGGACACTTGCTTATAATGCTCAGCTTTTCTTGTTATAAAAGTTTTCTTACCATGGTAATATTTTGAGCATTTTTTTGTGGTTTTATCCATGCACTTGGAGAAAGCCTGGGTGGCTATTATTTCCTGTGGAGCTGACAAGTACAGCATGCTTACAGGGCACATCTTGTCTCAACCACAGAACTTGAATACAGACCTTATTTTAGCCATTCAGCTGAGTTGATGCAGTACTGATCATGACTGACTGCTCCATGCAAACCATATCAAGTCAGATTCGCATCCTTCCCAGCCAGCTGTTACGTTCCAGCATGTTTTACCCATGATCAGCTGACATAATGCAGAATAAGATTTGCTTCATAAGGGTCAGCTGTGGTCAGCATCATGTCGGCTACCTTTACTATGTACAGCTGTGTTTCAGCACAGGGCCATTCTGCAATGCACACCAGCCCAGAATGGCAGCGGCCGCACATAGGCTTGTGCACTTTGCACAGTACAGAAGATTGTACCCTGTAAGATGCACCCTTGATAAGTTTGCAGATGCCACCAAACTAGGTGGGAGTGTTGAGCTGGAGGGTAGGAAGGCTCTACAGAGGGATCTGGACAGGCTGGTTCAATGGGCTAAGGCCAGTGGTATAAGGTTCAAGAAGGCCAAGTGCTGGGTCCTGCACTTGGGTCACAAGCAGCCCAGGCAGCGCTACAGGCTCTGGGAAGAGTGGCTGGAAAGCTGCCCAGTGGAAAAGAAGCTGGGGGTGTTGGTCGACTGCGGGCTGAATATGAGCCAGCAGTGTGCCCAGGTGGCCAAAAAGACCAACAGCATCCTGGCCTGTGTCAGAAATCATCTGGCCAGCAGGACTTGGGCAGTAATCATCCCTTGTACTCAGCACTGATGAGGCCGCACCTTGAGCACTCTGTTCAGTTTTGGGTCTTCACTACAAGAAAAGACATCGAGGTACTAGAGTGTGTCCAGAGAAGGGCAACAGAGCTGGTGAGGGGTCTAGAGCATAAGTCTTCTGAGGAGCAGCTGAGGGAACTGGGATTGTTTATTCTGGAGAAAAGGAGTTTGAGGGGAGACCTCACTGCTCTCTAACACTACCCAAAAGGAGCTTGTAGTGAGGTGAGTGTTGGTCTCTTTTCCCAAGCAGCAAGTGATAGGACAAGAGGAAGTAGCCTCAAGTAGCACCAAAGGAGATTTAGATTGGATATTGGGAAAAATTTCTTCATTGAAAGGGTTACTAAGCATTGGGACAGGCTGCCATTCGTGGACGTATTTGAAATGTGTGTAGATGTAGTGCGTAGGGACGTGGTTTAGTGGTAATTTGGCAGTGCTAGGTTAATAGTTAGACTTGATGATCTTAAAGTCTCTTCCAACCCAAATGGTTCTATGATTCTAAGATGCAGGTGTATCGCTAGACACTGAAATTGAGTCCTTCACAGAGTGTCAGAACAGGCTCTACATATAGCTTAAAAACTACCTGTTTCAAATAGTGATTTTGCTCACAGGATGCAGAGATAGAGCTGGCCAGGGGGATTGTGACCCTCCTCCAGCAATTCAATGCTCAGAGCCAGTATCTTGTGACATCTCCTCAGACTCGGAATTCGTTAGCTTATGTCGTAACCCTGCTTGGGCACCACAGCTGGTACAGCCATAGTCAACTTTAAACTCAGCTGCACTGGTAGGATTTCAGATAACATAATTTTGAGGGAAACTAACAGGCCAGTTCAGTGGAAGAGAAACCTAATGGGAGGTTTAAATCTTCTCAGGAAGCAAAAATGGTATCGCCCTAACTCTGAAGTTGCTGTGCTTCAGAACTATTGGAAGCTGGGGAGGTGTTCGTGTCCCTGTGCTGTCCTTACAGAAATCCTGAGGCAATACTTTTGGTCTCCATCAGAAATGAGATACTGGGCTACTTGGTCTGATCCTGTGTAAATTGCAAGCCTGTGACCAAATGGCAGGTCACAGGAGGAAGCTCCTCCTGTGATAATTCTTCCAAAATCAAGAGCTTGGCAACTGTAGGCATCTGCTTTGAGGGGAAAAAAAAAAAGCATTTCTCAAGGATATGTTCAAAGTGAATCTTAATGAGCACAACGTTTTGAGCAGTCTTCCAAGAACACATAGGTCAATGTCTTTGTTGTTTAAACCATCTAAAATGTAATTTAAATACAAGACTGCTATACAGATTATGGGATGGTTGGCTACAGGGCAATTTGGTGGAATTACCCAATATTTCTTTCCTAAAGTGATCAATAATTTCATCATACAATACTAAAATCCTGACTACACAAGTTGTTGATTGTTGCAGTAATTCTGTGTGAGTTAAATTTAGATATATACCAGGGCCTCCATACCAATCAGAGGGCTAATTGCAGTGTGCACACACCCGTAACAGTTAGAGTCATTGGCAACTGGGTGTTTTTTTGCAGAGCTCACATATTAGGTAACTGCAAAAAGTGTCTGTAAGTGACAAACTGGAACCCTTGGCAATACTTATCAGAAAGTTTGGAATAAATTACCAGCATATTTTTTTTTCAGATACAATTTATTTATTATAATAAATAAATGTACAATATAATTTCACAAAATGTGATTTAGCTCAGTTATCAGATTGAAGGGAGACCTGTATATTTCATCTACATCCAGCAGCATTTCACAGGATTTTTAGTACATTTTTAGCATTTTAACAATAAGTTCTGTGAGTGATAGTCTTGACTGCAATTCGTACTGTCATTTACTCTAAAGTTATGGTCATGCTGAAAAAACAATATTGCTTGTTTAAAATTGCATCTGAAACCACCTTAACACTTTTAGAGCAGGTCTATTTATTTCACAGACCTGTAAGAAAACTTTCATATTCAGAATTTTATAGTTTTTTAAAAATTCTTTTCTGAACAGGTCATTTTTATTTTCTGGAAGGGCAAAATGATGCTCTGCTTTGTGGAAACAGTTCTGATGCTGGGTAAGACCAAATTTCATCATATTATTGTACCATGTAGTAATGTAGTAATTAGATTCATGTTTTTCAGATGTTCAGTTGGAGGGGGGCTGTATTTTGAGTGGCCACTTTCGTTCACATAAGAAATATTAGGATTTTACACTGCACTAAGGATTTGGGTTCTCCTGTCAGAGCTCAATGGGTTGTTTAAATGAGCTCAGTCTTTGCATGAATGAATCAGTAATTTGTTATTAGTGTAGCTCCTGCCTGGGTGAGAAGTAACAGACACAGCAGCTGAAAAACATATGTTATTTTGCAGTTCCAGCTGCACATATGAGTACTAACAGGCTCAGTCAGTAGATAACACTGACATTGACATCAACGTTCCGACATTAATAAATATGAGGAAAGGCTGAGGGACTTGGGTCCCTTTAGTCTGGAGAAGAGAAGACTGAGGGCGGAACTGATCAACACCTATAAATACTTAAAGGGAGGGTGTCAAGAGGACAGGGCTGGGTTTTTTGTGGTGCTGCCCAGGGGTAGGACAAGAGGAAATGGGCACAAACTTGAACATAAGAAGTTCCATCTAAACATGAGGAGAAACTTCTTTACTTTGAGGGTGGCAGAGCACTGGAATAGGCTGCCCAGGGAGGTGGTGGAGTCTCCTCCTCTGGAGACACTCAAAACCTGCCTGGACATGTTCATGTGCAACCTGCCCTAGGTGGACCTGCTTTGGCAGGTGGGTTGGACTAGATGATCACCAGAGGTCCCTTCCAACCCCATATCGTTCTGTGATTGTGTGATAATTAAAGAAATTATTTAGAATACTATTTTTTGGAAGTTTAGATTAAACTTTTTGCACTAATTTTATGATTTTTCCTGCTTAATTTTTCTAGTGTCTTTTAAAATAATTTTCTACTAAAAATCACAACTGCTATTATTTCTAGTCTGGTTAACTGAAGAAAAATCCACTTTTTAACCCTGTTCTTCTCCTAGACATTTCAGGTGATAATATTAAAACATAAGGTAACACCCAGTTTGTCTTTGTAGGCAGTGCCCAGAAGGATATACATGTGTGAAAGCTGGTAGAAACCCTAATTATGGCTACACAAGTTTTGACACCTTCAGCTGGGCTTTCTTGTCACTGTTTCGCTTGATGACTCAAGACTTCTGGGAAAACCTTTATCAATTGGTGAGAATTTTTTAATGCAAAATAGACTAAATATGTTTGCACAAATAATGCAAGAGGCATAAAATCAATTTTCTTATGTTATCTTAATTTTAACAGTGTGAAAACCAGAACTTTTAAGGTACTTTTTCTAATGTATTCCTATTTCCAGACACTGCGTGCTGCTGGGAAGACATACATGATATTTTTTGTTCTGGTGATTTTCCTGGGTTCTTTCTACCTAATCAACTTGATCTTGGCTGTGGTTGCCATGGCCTATGAAGAACAGAATCAAGCAACCATGGAAGAAGCAGAACAGAAAGAGGCAGAATTTCAACAGATGCTGGAACAACTGAAGAAGCAACAAGAAGCAGCTCAGGTAGAATTTATGGTGTAATAATGCAGAATCGTATGGAAGTAAGTTTACTAGAGATATTCACCCTCTGCTTTCTGAATTTGGAATTATAAAACACCGTGTTGGGCTTTCAACAACAGAGCTAGCTTAGAGATTTTTCTGTTCTGCACTAAAGACATTGTGACATTCAGCCATAATCAAGAAGAAATATTCAAAACTAGGTATACGTTATTCATTATATTTTTCTTATTCTAGTGTCATTAAAACAGTCTGTAAGACTTCTGCATTTAGAACTACTCATGAAAGATGGAAGAAGGCCATGACCAACATATGTCTTGAGTCAATTAAGTAATGAAAACTAGAAAAAACTAGGGAGAGGATATCCTATGGAAAGTGTTAAGATCCATCATGTTTGGATCAGAAATTCTATATAAGTAAATTCAAGAAAAAAAATCCATGATGATGTGATTTGCTCAGTTAGACAAATTCATTCTGCGTCATTGCAGGCAGCAGCGGTGGCAGCAGCAGCAGTAACAGCATCCGCGGAGTCAAGGGAGCCCAGCGCTGGGGGAGAAGCAGGAGGGCTCTCAGAAAGTTCCTCGGAGGCATCAAAATTGAGCTCAAAGAGTGCAAAAGAGAGGAGAAACAGAAGGAAAAAAAGAAAACAGAAAGAACAGTCTGGAGGAGAGGAAAAAGATGAAGATGAATTTCACAAGTCTGAATCAGAAGACAGCATCAGAAGGAAAGGTTTCCGATTATCTATTGAAGGCAATAGGTTGACATATGAAAAGAAGTATTCTTCTCCACATCAGGTATTGCATACAGTTTAGTAGAAGCATACATTAAAGACTTCATAGGCTGATACAAAGCTACTCTAGACTTCCTGGTACTGTAATATGACCCTACTGCATAAAGAATGGAAACGCTGAGATTTTCATTAAACTTTATAAATATTGCTAGTGCTTGAGAGAAAGTGCTGTAGCTGCTAGATTGTCTTGTAAAAAACCACAGATATAACCTCATATCTCTATTCTTATAGTAGGATTTTTTTAAAATCATATTAAAATAGTCTCTGATTCTGTGGGGTGTTTTTTTAGAGTGATTATATATTATCTAGACTTATTAAAATGTTACAGTATTTTTGTATTATGATAGCCTCATGTTTTCTTCCTGCTTTGACGATGTTTGGAGGTTGGTTCAGTATGTGCAGGATGCTGCATATATAAAAGAATCTTCATGTATGGGCTCCGTTTTTTGCTTGATGGGTATTGTGCAACTACTCAGCAACTCTAACTGACGTTAGGAGAAGAGGGTGCTCAAAATTGGTTTTGTCTTAAGAATCCATGAACAGTGGTATTTCTGTCTGCCAAATATAATTAAATACGTACAAAGATTTCACAGCAGCATTTATCTTCTGGGAAAAATCATTACTCTCATATAAGAAAAAAACACCCATGCTATCCTAACAATAATGCTAAGTTTGAAGGCTTCAGCTAATAATCACAATTTTTTCCCTGCAGTCTTTGTTGAGCATTCGAGGCTCCCTGTTTTCTCCGCGGCGTAACAGCAGAACAAGTCTTTTCAGCTTCAGAGGTCGAGCAAAGGATATAGGATCAGAAAATGACTTTGCTGATGATGAGCACAGCACTTTTGAAGACAACGATAGCAGAAGAGATTCTCTCTTTGTGCCGCGCAGACACGGTGAACGGCGCAACAGTAACATTAGTCAGGCCAGTAGGTCATCCAGGATGCTGGCAGTGTTTCCAGTGAATGGGAAGATGCACAGCACTGTGGATTGCAATGGGGTGGTTTCCCTGGTTGGTGGACCATCTGTTCCTACATCGCCTGTTGGACAGCTTCTGCCAGAGGTGATAATAGATAAACCAGCTACTGATGACAATGTAAGAAAGTTTTAAATAGCTTAGGCATCGTGGCCTTTTCTTACTGCACCAGCCAGTGTTTTCTACAGAATGGAACCCTTGGCAATGCTTCCTGGTTGGTCAAGCTGTGAATGCTTCTGCATCTTGTAAAATCTTAATAAGTCAAACAGCTAAGATAGGTTTGCAACCTAAGCTTTTACTTACAAATTTCCCATAACTAACAAATTAAGTTTGCAGTTTCTAAGTAATAAAATATTAACTTACTTACACATTCATTAAAGCACGATACATTATTACTGTGATATACTTTACTTTGGCTGATCTAAAAATCTGGCTATGGTCTGCAAAACCATACTTACTATACAATTGAAAATAGTATACAAAAATTTTATCATATAACTGCACTCAATATGATGATACTATTACCACTTTATCAAAATTAACATTATTAGTTAATTTTGATAATATTCTTCCTTAGCAGCCCCGTTACAAATGTAAGGAAGTTGTCAATTCTTTATTATCATTTTTTTCTCCTTCCTATATATTTTCCATCTGTTGCTGGTGCAGTTCTGTAGTGTAGATAACAAATAGTTTATTGGAAGGTCATATTTCAATACACACTTCCAAAAATACAGATATCTGTGTGAACATATACACAGTGCATATTGCTGCCATTCTCTTACCATATACAAGGTAAGAGAAGATGTCTCAAAAAAATTTCTTGCTTAGTTCAAAGTTGTCTACTCATATTACTGAAAAAACCCTAGCATGAGAAAGCATGAGGAAGTCAGACTTTTCTTACTTGGTACAGTTTGCCTAGGGGGACAGACTATTATGTTGAAAAACCCAGAATATTCTTTCAGTGGAAGCAAGGAAAAAAATATTACAGTTTGTAAAAATTTTATACAGTATTTTGAACTCAATCCTTTCCCATTTGTTTAAATCATTTTTCATAGCTTGAAGGAAAGAAATGCAAAAGTAAATAAACTCTCAGTCTTGAACAGTAGTTAACTATTGCCTGATATCTTTTAAAAATTATTTTAAAGATACTAAAAAGTAATAGAAGTCTGACATGATAGAAATTGAAGTGCACGAAGCACGTATCCAAGCTAAGACATTAATAACAGGGTTCTATATAGTATTTGCTTATCGTATTACTCCAACATGGTCTCACCTATTATTGTTCTCCGTATAGGGCACCACTACAGAAGCAGAAATGAGGAAGAGAATATCGGGCTCTTTCCATGTTTCTATGGACTTCCTTGAAGATCCAGCTTTAAGGGAAAGAGCCATGAGTATTGCTAGCATCCTCACAAACACCGTGGAAGGTATGTGCTATACATAGCCTAGTAATTAATACCTGTTTTTAACTGGACTTCTGAAAATTTGTGTGGAAACTTAAAAATTGCTTAATTAGCATTCCACAAACTGGCACATCTATCAGTAAACTCAAAGCTCTTTATTCATTAAGGTTATTACATAATGTCATGGTTTTGGTAAGCATTAAAGTTATTACATAAGTAAGCATTTCTATCTCCTTTTTTTGCCATCATCTACCTCATGTGGTCATCAGGACTACACGGTTATGTTTGGTGGTCATAACTGAGTGGGTGCTTATGCATATTAATTAAAAATACATCATTGGACACAAAAACACTACTGTACATTTTTCAAATATATGCAACTATTGTTAAAAATGTATATACTTTAACAGTTATGTTTATTCAAATACTCTTAGAGGAAGTGCTCTTTTTGGTGATATTTTTTTTTCTTGAACTATTGAAATTTTTTCCTAAACAGCACAAATTTCAAAATAAAAATATTTACATAATGGAAGATTAAGTGGGAGGAACAGACTGAAGCGTTAACCAAAGAACAATAAAATATATAATACAAATTTATAAATTGATACTGATCAGAATAGTGATTGGAATACAGAGGAGTTGTGTTTGATAGATAAGGTTTGAACAAAATAAATGCATTTGATTGCAATTTTTTAAGATTTTCTTGAAAAGCCCTGTAAAAATGTATGAAGTTAATCAGTACTGATTCAGATTGACAATTTGACTGGTACAATTCATATAGGATTGAGGAATGTTAAAGCAATTATATAGTTACCTGTATGATATTCCTTTTTCCACAGAACTTGAAGAATCAAGACAAAAATGCCCACCATGTTGGTATAAATTTGCAAATATTTTCTTGATCTGGGACTGCAGTCCACATTGGTTAAAAGTAAAACATATCGTCAACTTAGTGGTAATGGACCCATTTGTTGACCTGGCTATTACAATTTGCATTGTTTTAAATACACTCTTTATGGCTATGGAACATTATCCAATGACCGATGAATTCAATAATGTACTTTCAGTTGGAAATCTGGTAAGTCTGTTGGGTTTTTATGTTCATGATTTAGAAGGAAGTATGTTTGAAATAACTGAAAGAAGGAGTTTTAAGAGCATTCTTTTTTATTTTCACTCTTTAGAAAGTAAATTCATTGGACAATATTGGTCTCCAGATCTGACTGTACCAGAACATTTTTGAAAATTTCACTTTCAACCCTGACTCATGTAACTTAGGATATTGTAAAATCAATATATGTGTTAGTGTTCTGCTAAGCCAAATTAAATGGCACCAATGCTACATTAAGTAAAGTCCACCTTAAACAGGAGTTGATTTGTCCAGGTACTAAACCAGGAAATGCATTACTTCCATGAAAAAGAAACTATGTAAATAAACATAGTGATACTTTTTCAATCAATGCAGTACAAACAAAATCTTTAAATTATGAATGTGTTTTTAATTGCTCTGTTTTCTGAGCACAGGTCTACAGTAGCTAAAAGAGCCATTTAAAAGCATTTCTAGAATTTTCTGTGAAAGACTTATGTTGATTGTTTTCCTTATATGCCTTATTTAAAACTACAAAAAATATCCTTCAGTACATTTTCCTCTTATAGTTTTTATGGTTTTTATCTTCAGAAAATTAGTAAGATATCTTTCCTCATGTTGTCAGCTATATTTTCTTCCTTTTACTTGGAAAAGATAAATTATTAAAGAATTCAGGAGTTAATTTTTTGTAGCTGTGAGGCTTTTGAACTGACAGGTTTGATCACATAGAAGTATCTGCAGCTGCAGTCCTACTTTGCCTTTTATTTTAAGAAATTATTTGTGATAATGGGATTTTTAATAATCTTTGGTTTGTAATGAGGAAAAAATATCTCAGATCATGTAAATAACTACAGGATTTAGAAAGTAGAATTAATAGATAAATGCATAGCTGGTTTTTGTATACTTAAAATAAGGGAAACTCTGAATCTGAGTTTCCTAGTGAAAAGTAAAATCCTGTATTGTAGCATTTTATAGATCTGTTTTCCAAAAAAGAAAATGCCATATAAGTCTTGGTATACATCTGACTATGGAAGGAGTGCGAGACAATCTGGCTATAAGCACCACGCTCTTCCAGTCTTTGGCTCCCTGACATAAACCCCTTCTGCAATATAGAGGCCCCCAGGGTTCACTTGCTCCAATAGTTCCACTTTATAGCTCCTTCAGAACCTCATTGTCCTGATTGTTAGGAACCTAAGTCAGCATTTCAAACTGTATTTACTCATTCCTATCTCTTCCTGTAGCTTAAAAAATAGTAACCTTTCCCTCTCCGCTGTTTGCAACTGGAATGTACGTAAAGACAGTAATAAAATCTACCTTGAGCAGTGGTGTTCCTTGGTGGAGCAAGTCAGACTCTTCTTGTCCATCTCCTGATTATCCCAGTTAGATTATTCTCTTTAGCTGTCCCATTTTTCTGTTCAACTTGCTTGAAAATGGGTTATCAAAACCAAAAAAGAAAGCCTTTCAGACTAGGGCTCAGGCAGCCTTTAAGAGTCGCTTACATTCCTACTCTAAAATTTCTCTCAAAGCTACTCAAGGTCACTACCTTAGTGGCTCCTAAATATTATTCCTACTTTATTCAGCATAGCATAACAACGTGAAATGGTTGCCAGAAATATCATGTTTAAATTGCATTTTTAAATGTTTTTTGATTCCTGACATTAAAGTGATTGAGCCAATCATCTTCACTGAACTTACTGGCAACACCAGGTTGAATTTCCTCAGCTTCAGCAAATTGTTGTATCTCAGTTGATCCCCATCTGGTATAAATAATCTTATCTCTGTTGAATTGAGTGGGATTATGGCAGGTTATAGCAGCAAAGGAACAGCCCCTCTGGAGTCTTAGATTTGGCCTTATTCATGCTGCCGTATAACGTCATTAGTATACCAAGAAAGATGTTATACCATATAAGTTCTTGGAAAGCATTCTGGTTTATGTTGTGAAAATCAAATTTGGGATTGTGTTTGTACAGTACATATCCTGATAGAGTTGAAATTGGATTATAAATGTTATGAAACAGAAGTTTATAGAATTTGTTTAGTATAAAATTTAATTAATTGAAAAAATTGCTTGGTTTGTATGACACTTGTTAGGGGAAAGTGGGCATAAGAAATCACTACAGTACTGAACTATTTTTAAGTACCGGTTTTGGATAAGACATTGCAGATATGCACCTTGAATTAAAAACCTAGACAACAGCTAAATCAGTAATATTATATTTCACACTGAAATAACAAACTGTGTTTTGAATTCAGGTCTTCACTGGAATCTTCACAGCAGAAATGTTTCTCAAGATAATTGCAATGGATCCTTACTATTATTTCCAGGAGGGCTGGAATATTTTTGATGGTTTTATTGTAACCCTTAGCTTGGTTGAGCTTGGCCTTGCAGATGTGGAAGGACTCTCTGTTCTTCGATCATTCAGATTGGTAAATATGCATCAATTGCACTGGTTTTTCAGAAGGGCTTCATTAAAATAATTCCATTTTTTTACTTAAAAATCTGCTTGATATTTGCCATGATACTGGTCCTGATGTCTCTTTCATTAGTACAAAACTGTATTATTTGCAGAATCTTACTGTCTTCAATGGGAATTGATAGAGATCCAGACAAAGAGATAGCAATGCATACCCTGAGCCTATTTCCAATGTATTTATTCTATATACACATTTTAAACATCATGCTATGCAAAAACAAATCAACTCACTAGATGTACTGTCCTGTATCACAGGAATAGATATGCTTTACGAATACCAGTAGAAAAGTGTCCCAGGTGATTTTAACAGATGAATCCTAGATTTTAAATTCCATTTAATATGACTGGTAGCTTCTTTGACCTTCAGTAAGAACTACGCTTTGAGGATATCAAGCTCAAGTATCACAAAATTTTGTTGATTGAACCTTCCATCTTTGTGCTTTTAGACAAAAGGATACCCTCTGAAAGTCATACTTGGGGCATATTTTGCATTAATATCCTTCCACAAATTAACTTTAAAATATCTTTGTGTCTTTCTTGCTGGTTGTCCTAACAATATTTTTCTTTTCTTCCAGTTACGAGTTTTCAAATTGGCAAAATCTTGGCCAACACTAAATATGCTGATAAAAATTATTGGTAATTCTGTGGGAGCTCTGGGGAACCTGACCCTGGTGTTGGCCATCATTGTGTTCATTTTTGCTGTGGTTGGGATGCAGCTGTTTGGGAAAAACTACAAGGAATGTGTCTGCAAAATTGCAAGTGACTGTGTGCTTCCACGCTGGCACATGCAAGATTTTTTTCACTCTTTTCTGATCGTATTTCGGGTGCTGTGTGGAGAATGGATAGAAACGATGTGGGACTGCATGGAGGTTGCTGGCCAAGCCATGTGCCTTACGGTCTTCATGATGGTCATGGTGATTGGAAACCTAGTGGTATGTAATCAAAGCATTAGCAGAAAATTTTTTGGCAATAAAGTGGGCCCAATCCTGAAGTGAACTAAGTGCTCTGGCTCTGCTTCAACAAACCACTTAAGCAGGTGGTTTCAAGCAATGCTTAAACTTAAGCTTAAGAGCTTTTTTGGATTGAGAACAAAGTATTCCGCAATATCAAAACCCTAACAATGTTAAAGTGAGCACTTAGTCACATTCTTAATTTGTCTTTTGGCTCTTTGTAAATATTTTGTGCTTCAAATAATTTTAGTTTATGGACTCCTTATAAACCATTTGCTGTTGATTTTTTTTATTATTTCTCCCATATGATTAGCCATCTAAATAATCTACTTTCTACTGTGTGTTGGGATAAATTAAACTTTGTTATGATGCTGAATAGCAAATCTGTTTTCTCCATTTTTAGATTATACAATTTTGCACCAAAATATTTATTTAGTGTGGGATTTAAAGACGTATTTACAGATACTAGTCAGTTGCAGAAATATTTTTTAATAGTGAACAGGACCTAAGAAAAATTAAAAAAGCTCAGTTTTTTATGGAGAAGAGAAAAAGTTTTGAAGATGCATTTCTTCGGTTATGATGAATTATTGGGATTTTAGTCTTTGATGTCACTTATACAACAATTTTTAAGAAAATAAATATTCTTTGTTGAGATAAAGTCTAGAACATCCTTTTTTTTTTTGTCTTTCTGCAGGTACTGAACCTATTTTTGGCCTTGCTCTTGAGCTCATTTAGTGCAGACAACCTTGCCGTGACAGATGATGACAATGAAATGAATAATCTCCAAATTGCTGTAGCAAGAATGCAGAAGGGCATAGATTATGTGAAGAGAAAAGCACGTGAATTCATCCAAAAAGCTTTTGTTAAAAAACAAAAAGCTTTAGATGAAATCAAACCACTCGAAGATTTGAACAATAAAAATAGCTGTATTTCTAACCATACAACTGTGGATCTAAGCAAGGACCATGACTATATTAAAGATGCAAATGGAACAACTAGTGGCATAGGCACAGGTAGCAGTGTGGAAAAATACATAATTGATGAAAGTGATTACATGTCATTCATAAACAACCCAAGTCTCACTGTGACAGTGCCCATTGCTGTGGGTGAATCCGACTTTGAAAATCTAAACACAGAGGAATTTAGTAGTGAATCAGACCTGGAAGAAAGCAAAGAGGTATTTAGATAATTTGTGCATTTCTCTCTGATCTTTTGAGTATTTTTATTCTTTTCAGCATAAGCCAGTGTATTCAGTTCTTGATCATTTGTTATTTTGACACTTCTTTGTACATGGACATAAATAAGTGTATAAGGAGGGCTTAATTCTTGATGAACAAAAGTATGAAAAAGGGTTAAAAATTACAGTCTCCAAGAGGAGATAAGAGGCCAAGCAAAGGGAAAATGAACTAGTCCGTAAGAACTGTTTATGGTCCATATGGTACTTGCAACAACTGGTAGAACGAGCAGTGCCTTAGCTCCATCCTTGTCCCACCAGAAACTTCTGCTTTCCTCCTGTAACAAGAGTCCTGTGAGGCATGTCATACATCTCTCCCCCTCTACAGTATTTTTTTTGTGAGGTATAAACCAGAAAACATAGAGATAGTTTATGTATTTCCTTTAGACACTGGAATTCTAGATTTCAAAATTGTCAGCTCTTTGAGATCTAGGTTCCATAAAAAGAAGTTTTAACCGTGGGCTCTTCCATATACTTCAGATTCATCTAGTTGTTAAAAATGAATAATACTATCAACAGATGCAAGTATCTAAGGGAATGCCAAAGCAGGCTATAGATATAAAAACTTGTTGAGAACTAATTTTTTAAAAAACCTATTATGGCTGTAACTGTTCCTTTACATGACCTTTTGTCTGTGGCTATTTTTAAAAAATAATTTAAATTTATCTGATAACGTAATCTGAAAAACAACTACACCATCAGAGACTTAGTTTGTTGACATTTTAGTCAAAAAAATGTCTTTCCAGACATTTTTAAAAAAATAATTTTCTGACTTAAGGAACCTCAACCTTAAAATAGCTAGTTTCCATTCTGGTAGCAATCCAGTTTCTTTATGAGATAGCTCATCTTCCTCTGCCACTGTTGTATTGCTAACAGTACTTAAGATGGCTAATTTTAGGCTAGCTGAATTCTGTACTGCCATCACTTCAGGTATCCATAAGCCTTCTAGTGCTCTCAGCAAAACCCGGTGTTAAGCTAAGTGCAGTCTTTGCATCCTCCCCTGAGGAAAGAGACCTGTACAAAACAGCCTCTCCTCATGGCAACCTATTTCAGAGATAGTGGTGTTCCCATTTCCCAAGTAATATCTGAAGCATTAATATTTATTTTCCTGTTAAATATTAGCCAAAATGTCTTATAATTTGGTTTTGACTCAATTTTCTGAACTTCTGCCACAAATAGAGTTTATAAGAATGTATTTGAGCACATTATGAACTTGCCCCAGCAGGAAGAATGTCTAATTAATACAGCATTTAAACAAAGATCAATTGGAGAAAAATAACCACTGGTCATTTACTTTCCATGCAACTACCTTAATGCTGGACAGACCAGTCCAGTCTTCCAACCCATCATACAACAGGCAGTCAAGTGGAGTGACACAATCTGGTTTATGACTGACCAACGAGGAATAGATTCAGTTTAGGAAAACTACTACTCGTAGGACCAAGGTTACCTTTTATCCCATTGAGAAAGTACTATGACATTTCTGACTTCCTCCAGAAGCTTATGAAAGACCAGATCTGTTAGTATTTTTCCATGAAAAATCCATCCAGCAGTGCTGTTTTGGATTTGAGTCCAACTCCTTATTTTCTATTGACTTTTAGTATAATGGGATTGTAAAAAAAGAAATTACAAACACCAGAACAGCAGAGCTTTTGAATTAGCTGAGCTTTTCATGAGATCCCACTTACAAAAGATTGTATTTATTCCCTAATTCTCAGGTCAGAGAGCACTAACAGGTGAATTCCAGCTGGCTTCAGACCAGATTGAGTGTTGCAGCACCATTCCTGGAGTTTTACAGTGCTGGCCAGGATCCCTTTTTGCTGATTGGGTCAGCTCTAAAAGGGGCGGAGGGAGGGAGGGGCATCCTGTTGGGGTTTTGGGGTTGAGTACTCTTTTTTCTGTCTTAGCAAAGTAATGAATTAATCATCGTAAAATTACAAGCTACACCATTAATTTCAAAGAGCTTAGTTTTAGTGTGCAAAAAGTAGCTGACAATAATTACAGAAACTCTGCTTCTTAGAAGAAAATAGAGAAATAAATTAAAAGGTTTTTTCCAAAAATGAAAAAGCTTTGTAAAAGTTTTGAAAGGTATTATAAAAACTATTTTGAAAAGTAATAAATTGTACTGCAAAGGACAATTTGTAAAAAATTGATTACTAGAAGTATGCAATATTTTTGTAAAAATATCAGTGGCAACTCTGTAATGTGATTTGGAAAAAAACCTCTATAATTTGAATCTTCTGACAAATAATGATAGAACCTGAGATTGGATACATCAACCCTTTTTCCAGATAAAGTTGAAAAATTGTTCTTCCCATGTCTATAGTCACCACAAGATGAAATTAACTAAAAAATAGACTGGCTACTGCTTTAGTAAGAGTTTTGTTGTCAGGGTTTGGGGATTTTTTTTGGCCTCAGTATCAAAAAGTCTTCTGCAACCTAGCATTGATGAACCTATATTGCATTTATGCCATTATTTTGCTTACTTCTACATCCTTAAAAATGTTTTCCTCACAATTTTTACCTGATCTTTAGCCACGATACCAACTAGTTAGATTGCAACCAAGTCTCAGCTGCATGTTACAATGCTTTGAGAAATTTTAGGATAGGATTAGCTAAAGGACATTCAGGTTTTTTAAATATGATTTCCACATTCCACTCCTCTCTCTTTACACTCACTATGTTATTGAAAATTTGATTAGGTTAAAAAACACAATCTGATGTTTTATGGGGCACCATTAATCTACCTCAGCCTTATTGTATGAAGTTTCTGCTTCGCTCTGAGCTAGACTTTCAGCAATTTTAATCTGGACTTGCTGACCTCTAAAGTACAGGATTCTCAGTCCTTTTTTCCCTCCACCTCATTTAAATACTTGTATTTAGACTTTTACCTGCTTTTCAGTAGATGCTATGGATTCCTGCACATATATATTTAAACTTCATTATTCAATGTAGGTCAAGAGACCATTGCTACTTATGGCTAGTTGTGGTCATAAATCTTTGCATGTTTATCTATCACTGATACACCTTCTAGATAATGCATCCGTGCAATGCAGAAGGAAAACCAAAGATTGTACGAATTTCACATATGCTTAACAGCAATTTATTTACATTTAATACTAAAACATTCAAAACCATGGCAGAATTATTTACTTATTCTGAAAACAACTAATGTTTACCTTAAAAATATTTGCTGTCCATTTGGGATGCTTTTCTTTTTTGCCTGTTACAGAAGTTGAATTCGTCTAGTTCATCCGAAGGTAGCACAGTTGATATAGGACTTCCTGCAGAAGAGCAACCAGAAGCCGAACCTGAAGAAGCCCAGGAGCCAGAGGCCTGCTTCACAGAAGGTGTTTAGAACAAACATAGTAATAATACTTATTCATACAATACAGAATAGTTATTTATTCAAACTAAGTATCAATATTTATGTATTGAATTACTCTAATGTTTAAATTATTATTATTAGTGGTAGTACTTTTAGACCATAATTTACCAAATGGTTACAGATACCACAATTGTATTATATATTAGATAAATAATTTAGAAAACGTTTTATCAGGAATTTATCATTATTTTTGAAGAAAAGCATATTACTGAAAGTTTTATTTTAGTATGAACTAATATACTTTCTGAGTTTAGTTAGTCTTCTAGATAATAAATTAACACATTATATTTATACCACTCTTCATAGATATCTAAGTGCTTTGTAGAGTATACATCATTGAAACAGCTGCTGAGTGTTAAATAAGAACTGCCTGTGTACGGTTTTGTGCAAAACATTAAATGAACCTTTTACAAATTGACAAAAAGAGAAGGAAGAGCCTTTGTGTTCCACCTGGGCCAAGAACAGCCTCACCTGGTGGACTCATTAATCTTTGATATTTCCTTCTATTGGCCCTTTTACAAAACTTAATAAAACAAGAATCTGATTATAAACTTTATTTGCAAAGTTGGATGTATGCCTCTAACGGAGGTGGGGGAAGGAATAGGTTTAAAACAGTAATGTAAGGATACAAATGCTATCTATGGTATCTGTAAGCAAAAGTTAGATTTAGAGTGGAAAATAAACAGTACTGTCAGTGCTGGAGTTGGGTGATTTCTCGACATGATAATTGACATTTTTTTAGAAATTTACACTGAAGTAGTAAGAAGTAGTACTGTAACAGACTTGGATTTCCGAAAGAAAATACCATTATTATTCACCACTAGTATTTTTCTACCTAAATGAAAGAAGAAACAAAATTAAGTCATAGCTAAATCATAGAAGGTTAAGTAAATTAAGGACACAAGTTAGAGAAGTTAGCTGGTACTGAAAAGCTCAGAGAGGGAATTTTTTCATACAATAAATGTAACATTGTCTGAATTTAGTATCTGAAGCAAAAGAAAGTACAATTTAATAACATTTTCCCATATCATACTACATAAACCTACTATGCATTTGGATGAGTATGAATATTTTTACTCATACGTTGTGTTTTGTAATTTGAGTTCTTGTTCCATGGACTTCTGTCTTTTTGCATGCACTGTATTGAGCACTTAGTTCTTGATATATGAGAAATACTTTCTTATCACTTGTTCATTTTTCATTTTTTGTTAAATTATTTTTGCTTTGGAGAAAAAGAAGGTCATCTAGGTGGAAATCTATTGGGTTTTTATTAAATAGCACAGCTTCTGGAAAGGTAGCATTGTAGCACTAACAGAATGAATAACCAAAATTAATCCAATTCAACAAAATCTCTTTTTTTTTCCCTCCTTGATACATACACTGTTTTAAAGGCTGTGTGCGAAGGTTCAAGTGCTGTCAAGTAAGTATAGAAGAAGGAAGAGGAAAGCAGTGGTGGAACCTTAGAAAAACCTGCTTCAGGATTGTTGAACACAACTGGTTTGAGACTTTCATTGTCTTTATGATTCTCCTCAGTAGTGGAGCTCTGGTAAGTAAATGAACAGAGTGTCACAATGTTGTTAGAAAACTTCTTAAAAGTTGGCTCTTCAAACATTGTTAGTTTTCTCTGCCAGAAAGAAGACACAATTCAAATGACAGGAATAAATTTTAGTCAGGCCTTTGAAAGAATGTTAGAAAATGTCTCTCCTCAAAAATATGCCAACAGAGGAACAGGCATAGTTTGTTAGAGAGAGCTTAATTCCTTTGCTAAAAGTGATAGTGACATGCCTGAAGCAGGGAGAGGGACAACATGTGAAGAAGAGAACATACTTAAATTTGCTATTTGAGTTTGTTCTCTAGTTTTACTGGTGTTGACTGATATAACTCAGGTAAAAGAACTGTCACTGATGGGAAAAATAAGAGTTTGGAAGTAACTGTAATGGCATAAACAGCTCGCAAGAATCAGAGCTGGCTTATACAATCTTATAAATGTTATTTGCTAGAACAGCAAGAAAGACTGAGACTATGTGTTTGTAGTTATTCCCTTCTAAGAATAAGAATTTATTATGTATGCTTCTAATTCCACTTCTGCTGATTCATATTCATGTAGACTAAAATGATATCTGTAAAAACATGAATTTGCTTTAACATTAACGAGAATGTGGGGGCAGAATAAAGTCCAGAATAAAGCCCACATTCTTTAAGAATCATTCTTCTTTTGTTTGCTCTAATACCAACACAACCATCAAATAAGCAACTTTTACTCAATGCCACACGACACCTTTCCCGTGATTTAAAACCCTGAAATAACAAAAGACTCATGTCTATACTACTGAATTTTGGTTAATGCTACCAAGTGGAGAAAACCTTTAGTGACAAGAATTTAAATGAGATAAAAGTACCGGCAAGAGATCTGGTAAAGGTGAATTTCCATCCTTGTATTCCGAGGAAGTTTGATTTGAAATCCCACAGTGTTAGCATCCCGTGCTTGTGAAGGTGTGTGTCGTCCACAGAATATTTCTTTTGTGAAAATGCTTCAGAGACCGGGGATTAGGCCAAGGCTCTGGAGACGTGAGACCCTGTTCTGCCTTCAACTTCCTTTGTGATAGTGTAAAGGTCTCTGTGGACCTGGACTGTATCCAAACGTTCACCACACGGCCACACTCCAGAGGATTCTCACTGTCATTACAGCTTGGAAGTCTGGCAGGCATAGGCACGCTGCAGGCTGCCTGCAAGCCTGCACCCTGGGGACATTCAGGCAGGGAGCAGACACTCTTCCAGCAGCGGAGAGGACTGATAGCTTAGCCTCTGGCATACTCCTAGCTATCAAACAGAAGAGATACGTGTTGACTCTTATGGGTTTTGTGCAATGAAGTTGTTACTGATTTCATGTGAATGTCAGGTACCCTAGTGCCTGATCTAAGTATCCAAAATTATTGAAACAGAGCTGTCAATTTGGTCATTGATAGACAAACACTAATCATTTGAGCTGATGGGTGTAAAGTGATTCAAAAGTAGGCTGGGTAAAAATGAATGTTAATATCAGTAAATATATTAATCTTTGCAGGCTAGCAGATCATTCCAATTCTTTCAATCCAACAAAATAAATTGTTCTCCATAAAAAATAATAACAATTAAAATTTAAAAGGAAAAATTGCAGGTAAAAATTTCTTGGAGGACAGGAAGAATTTCTGAAAAGCAGAAGCTATATGTTTTTTCAAGTGTTTAAAAGTGAAAACACACAAACAGTGCAAATGACATTGCAAGGATCTCAGAAACTGTATATATCATAAAATCTGATTAATACAGTAAAGCAGATATTTGGTTTAGATAAATATTTTTTAAAGAAAGGAAGAACTTGTTTTATGATTTATTGCTTGAAATTTTCAAAAAGCAACAGGATTTAAGAGACATCCAACTTAAAAGACTTAAAAGTGACTTAAAGCATCTTAAAAGGTACATCCAACAGGACTTAAGAGACATCCTTGTCTCTAAATTGGAGAGACATGAATTTGACAGATGGACCGCTCGGTGGATAAGTGTTGGCTGGATGGTCACAGTCAGAGTTGCTGTAAATGGCTCAATGTCCAAGTATAGACCAGTGATGAGTGGTGTTCCTCAGGGGTTGGTATTGGGACTGATGCTGTTTAACATCTTTGCTGGTGACATGGACAGTGGGACTAAGCGCACCCTCAGCGAGTTTCCCAACACCACCAAGCTTTGTGGTGTGGTCAACATGCTGGAGGGAAGGTATGCCATCTAGAGGGGACTGGATAGGCTTGAGAGGTGGGCCCATGTGAATTTCATGAAGCTCAACAAGACCAAGTGCAAGGTCCTGTGCATGGGTTGGGGTGATCCCAAGCACAAATACAGGCTGGGCAGAGAATGGATTGAGAGCAGTCCTGAGGAGATGGACTTGAGAGTGCTGGTTGATGAGAAGCCTGATATGAACTGTTAATGTGCACTTGCAGCCCAGAAAGCCAACTGCATCCTGGGATGCATCAAAAGAAGTGTGAGCGGCAGGTCAAGGGAGGTAATTGAGCCCTTCTGCTCCGCTCTCATCAGACCCCACCTGGAGTACTGCATCCAGCTCTGGAGCACTGCATCCAGCTCTGGAGCCCCCAACATAAGAAGGACATGGACCTGTTGGTGTGAGTCCAGAGCAGGGCCATGAAGATCATCAGAGGGCTGGAGCATGTCTCCTGTGAAAACAGGCTGAGAGAGTTGGGGTTGTTCAGCCTGGAGAAGAAAGGGTTCTGGGGATACCTTATAATCGCCTACCAGTACTTAAAAGAGGCCTATGGGAAAGATGGGGAGGGACTCTTCATGAGGGAGTGTACTGGTAGGACAAGTGGTAATGATTTTAAACTGAAAGAGGATAGATTTTGGATTAGGTACTAGGAAGAAATTCTTTACTGTGAGGTTGGTGAGACACTGGAACAGGTTACTCAGAGAGGTCGTAGATGTCCCATCCCTGGAAGTGTTCAAGGCCAGGCTGGATGGGGCTTTGAGCAACTTGCTCTAGTGAGGGAAGATCCCTGCACATGGCAGGAGGGTTGGAACTAGATGATCTTTATGGTCGCTTCAACCCCAAACCATTCTATAATTCTATGGTAAAAACAAAAGGTCAATTGTATTGTCATTGTCCTGAAAATTTTACAGCTATGGCCCTGAATTTTCAATATGGATCTATCTACATAAAAACCAAATATTCTCAATAAAATTCAGTACAGGTATACCACTCCGCAGAATCAATGCTATTTGTGAGATCTAAGAAGAATAATTCACCATCATAAATAAATAAATAAATAACTCTGACCAGCGGAGTGGTTGCTCTGCTTGTCCCTCCTGTGAGCTGGAAAATATAGTTCCCATGTGTTTTCTTGAAGAAAGACTGTTTCCAGTTTTTTGTTGTTGCTTTCTTTTTTCCTAAGAATGTGCACTATCAAAATGGAATAACAAATATCTTTGAATGTTTTCACTCGTAGGCTTTTGAAGACATATATATTGAACAGCGTAAAACTATCAAGACTATGCTGGAATATGCTGACAAGGTCTTCACTTACATCTTCATTCTGGAAATGCTGCTGAAGTGGGTGGCCTATGGTTATCAAACATACTTTACTAATGCCTGGTGCTGGCTGGACTTCCTGATTGTTGATGTATGTAGTGTATTTTCTAGGTGTTACTTTTATTTTACCTGAATTACAGTTTTACAAGGAATGCAAGATGTATCTGTAACATTGGTGGTGTGGCTTACTTGGTACTGAAGTCCAATAAATATTACTGAACTTGCAGTCTTCACAGCCATGTTTGACACCAGGCTCAATAATCTTTCCTGCAAGGGTTATCTCATAGTTATAATTCTACTATGTTGTCCTGTGAAATGAGAGACACCCTTTCTTAATGCATTGATACAGTTACAGAGAATTTAAGAAGTAATGTCCTAAGTATACCTCCTTGAGAAAAAAAAACCAAAGTGCAGAAACGCATACTGGTTCTGCAGCTGATGAAGTTCTGTTTGTTCTAAATGCTTTGTTTTACATAGTTACAAAACTGCAACCAGTCACTCTATTTTTAGGACAAAAATTTCTCATAAAACTTACAGAAAACTTAGAAACAGACAGTGAATAATTAAAAGCTGAACTTCAGAAGCAGTTATTGACCCAAGGAATTGCAAAAATCCAACAGTTTCTGAATATGTTCCCAGTATACAAGGGATAATCAAAGCAGTTCATTTTCTCAAGCTTTCTTTTGTGACTGGTGCCTACAACGTTTGTGATTGCTGCACATTATGTATTAAATATATCCAAGATTTAACTCCACATATATAGATACAGATAACCACATTCAAATATAGTACTCATACAAAGATACTATCCTCTCTTTGGAAAAAACTTTTGTTCTTTAGTATCTAAAATCTTCTCAAAATGGGTACTTAAGTGGCACAAAAAAGCTTGAAGAAGCATGCAAGCAGAAGCACCTGTTCATTTTCTGAACTCATTTTCATTAATATTTGACATTGTTAAAATCATAATATTCCAAACAGCCATCCTGTGAATGTGAAAATTTTAATACTTCTTTGTGGGCAGGTATAACACATATTCAAGTGTCTGAATAAACTCATGATTAAATCCTGAATTTAAACACCAGATATTTTCTTTAATTTGTCTTTAGATTATGGCAGCTTGAAAGCTCAAAAGTTTTCAGTAGTATGATGAATGTGGTGGAGAAAGAAATTAAGATTTCAGAAGAACCTAGTTTTGTGAGTTGCTAGAGCTTAGAATCGGCAAATACAGAAAAGCTATGAACTTTTAAAAGCTAAAGATTTCACATGTAATGCTTGTTTTTAAATATGGTAAAAGAGCACGTAAAGTGCGTAAAGAGCACTGTTGCAGAGTTCTCTTTACGTGATGCATGGTTCTTTAAAATAAAAGACTACACAGGACCATTATGCTATTTTTGTCCCAGTAAGAGTCACAGAATTAGAGCAGTGTAATGAAGGAGCAATTAGGGAAAATGGGAAGAAAACAGAAGGTATTATTTTGGACAGGAGCCATAGCAAATGCAGATAATATGGTATTCCTCTCTGAGGTAATGTAGGGAAATAGAATATATAAAGGCCTGTGGAGTTCTGCCACCTGTGGAACTGTTCATATAAGCTCTTTAAAAAACAGCGTAATCCAGGTTAATGTCAGCCTGTACAGCATATAAATTCAAAGGCAAAAACATTAGTTGGTATAACTATATATAGAAATTAATCCTTTCTACCAATTTCCAGAGGAACAGTGTTGCTCTGTGACCCATGTGTTAATTCAAAACAGACTTCACATTCATTTCCCTTTTAGTTTTGGGCAACCAAATAAGTGTTATCAACTGTAATGATCTCAACAGCATTGTAAAACAAAGAAAAAGTGAGAGCAATACCTGAAAGAAAGTAGAGATTAATTTAATTTTATTTTTGTGGTTTTGAATGCACTCAAATTACTAGCAAAATATGAAAGTCAGAAGTGTTCATGCTTCTAGATATTGTTACCTTATGATATTTTTGTTTGTTTGTTTACCTATCCTAGTCTTATTTCATATTATTTTTTTTTTATTTATTTAAAAGACTTCCTATTCCTGAAGAAAGTGGTCCAAATTTAGATTCTTCTAAAGAAGTTTAGAACTCACATCTATGGTATGTAAAGTAGTATGTACAATGTAATAATTTTTACTTTCCTGTTTTCATATAGGTCTCTTTGGTTAGCTTAACAGCAAATGCATTGGGTTACTCTGAACTTGGTGCCATTAAATCCCTTAGGACACTAAGAGCTTTGAGACCTCTAAGAGCTTTGTCACGATTTGAAGGCATGAGGGTAAGACAACACGAAAGAATCTGAAACTATGCATGCATAGAAAGAATCCATGCATGCAGAACAAGGAATGACAAGTCCATGCAGAAAGGCTGCACTATCTTTTTATCTATTGCATATCTTTTACTAACAGATAAGCAAAAAGCTTCATCAATTCACCTAAATCCATATGCAGTATGATATAGAAGTTACATTCATTAAGGTTACTTTACTTTCTAGCCAATCTCAGGAGTTTTGCATATAAGGCTTTGAAATTACCAACTACAAATTCTAACAGATGATTAATAAAGAATAAAATGTAACAAGATTTTATTATTGTTTTTACTGATTAAAAAATCACAACATTTATACAGGAATCTAATTTAGCATTAGTTAATGAAGATATTTTCTCTTACTAGTTGAAATCCTTAATTTTAGTTCATATTTGATAAACCACCTTTGGTTTAATCACACTGAATTTTACTAGATGGTACTAGAGATACCCACTAGTGGTTTAAATCTATTTCTGAGTTTGGCTGACTTTAAAAACAAATCAAGTTATTTGATTTCTCTATGAAATTACTCTTTTTATAAGGTAAATGCTTTTCTTATTTCAATGAATCTCTATTCAATATTCAATACGATGTATATAAGGTTATTTCTTACTTATTCTGAGTAATTTAGGGGCCCTGCTTACTATTCATCTCACTCAAGAAAGCATTTTAACTTATTTTTTCATTTGTTTATACCTTCTGTTCCTTAAAGCCACTGAATACAAACTAACTCTATATGCATGTCACTGAAATATGTTTTACGACAATGCTTTTTGCTACTTCATGGAAACATGAGGAAACAACATGCTAATGAATTTCAAGTCAATTATAAACCAGTGGAATAGCCTGGAATATCCTGTCTGAACATCCTTTAGAGCCTCCTTTGAGGCTTAGAATTCTGTTCCTTAATTCCTTCTGTTCCTTAAATTGTATTCATCAAGTTACGTATCTCTACTTCAGAATGCATCAGAAAAACATATTGCTAACCAAAGATTTCTAGATTAATAAATTTCAGTTTCATATAGCAAGTTGACTTTTAACAGTTTTCTCATCATTTGAAATTCATGAATTGATATTCAGCAGGGGAAGAGCTGGTCAAGCACTACAGAATGTTCCTTTAATTTTGGAATGACTATTTGATTTAGCCATTTTCTCTTTTTCTTTGTACTTACTGTTCATGAACATTCAGGTAAATGTGGTTTTGTGCAAATAAATGTTGGGAAATTGCTTTCAGCTTTACTTTTTTAAATAATGTTCTGGTCAGCTGCAGGACTGGGAGACCAGTACAGAAGTTACACAGGGACAAGAAATGCAGCTCTTTAGATGACGTTGGAAAAAAACCAGATCATTTCTAGAAAGACAAAGACACAATTGATTTCCAAATGTTTTATTCCATTTTTCTCTATCTTTACATGATTGTCATAGCAAATTTTCCACTTAAATTTTTTAGGATATTCATGCTCAAAGAAAAATACCTGTTATTTGAAATCTCTCTACTGCTTTCCCTTATTTCTCACTGAATAACTATGAAATTATGCCAGAAGCCAAACCATATAGAATTTCAGACACCTAACATGAATAATTCACAAAGAACCTCCTGTGCAGGAATCACAGAGAAGATTCCAGCTTGGTTCTCTAAGATTAATGATAATCAATGAAGTACCCGATTCCCGTCGCTTAGGAAATTTGACTGGCCAACTCTACAGGCCTTACCTTTACTGTTACATGTACTCCTGAAAATGATTTTTCCAAAACACTTGGAAAGTATTCACAACAGGTTATTGACAGATAGTAGCATTACTTTATGAATGACTCACGAACAGTAAAAAGATTCAAATAACAAATAATTGACCAGCTCATGATAAGACTATAGTCAAATTACAGTCTTCTCAGAAACTGAGTTCATTTCATAAAAATACATAAGCCTTGATTCTTTTATCTGCCAACAGAAAGTAAAAATAAATCAACTCTTTCTGCTTTCTCATATTGTCTACACCTTCACTGAGCTGTGACAAAACAAGCTGAGTTTTTATTCAGCATGTATCTATAATTTCAATGTTTACCTCCATGTTTAAAGCTGTGGAAATTTTGCCTTGAAAATATAAGAGATCATATGTATTCCACAAAAGTCCTGTATGTAAAAAGCTCCACATCAATTTGTTTAACAATCTACTAAGTTCTCAGCTACTTTAAATCAAACATTCATAAATAAGTTTACCATTCTGGTGAATTCGAAGAATACATGATTTTACATAGTCAGTTAATCTAATAAGTATTCTGTTATTCCTAAATATGAAACATACTTGCTTTTTAAGTTATATTCTTATAAGTCTACAATTATACTCTGCAGTTACAACTTAATTTTGTAATTATGCTGTTTCATAAATGGGATAAATTCTCTTTCCGAAGTGAATGTAAGATATACGAATCACTTGCACTAAAATAGGCTAAGCAGTCCATAGCCTGTGCTTGTCTTGAGCACAGAAGTGAATTTTGCCTTATTAAAGGCATTTAAAATACCTGCTAGTGTACTGAATTCTGAGAAATTTTAATATTTTCTATAGTGAATCTCAAAACCAACTCCACCCAGATGCTGGAAGGCAAAGTAAAGAATTGCTTTAATTTAATTTATACTTTTGTCTTAGGGTTTATATTCTTATCTCAATTAGTCTATGTACTGCGCAGAAGTATCTGCAACCTGAGATTTGAATATACCCATTGCTTTTTTGTTTAGCTTTTTAGTACTTGCAATATAATGCTTTTGCGCTAGTTCTGAATTGGTATGCTACCTGTAAATGTAGAGTACTGAGTATACATTGCTTTGCTGAGTTAGAGAATTAAGTGACAATAAAGCATGCATTTGTGTCGAATTTCACAAAACGAAGCATGTCATGCCGTGCTTGATTTATTTATTAGAGAAATAGTAGAAGGCAGCAAACAATCTGAAATCCACTTGCACTTTCAGTTTTGCATGCCTTATGCATATTTCTGGCTGATGGCTTTAAACATTTACTGTATTTCAAATTTCCAGTCCAATTTCATAACTTGTAAAACTAAATTAGAGTATTTGATGTCTTAAATATCCTCTAAAATTCAATGGCTATTCCTTAGATTCCCTTACCAGGAAAGCGATAATGAGACATTTTCAAGAGTACTTCAAACTTCATTTGTAGGGAAGAAACATTTCTCATATGACTGAGTTATAAAACATAACATCAAGTGTCTGTCATTACAGATTCATAACTAATAACAGGCTATATATTTCTATTTCATATAGGATAACCTTTCTTCAGATTGGATGGGGTGGACCACTGGTTCCTCCCCTTATCTGTATTATGGGTACAGTATTTCCCCCTTTTCTACCCTTAATGATTACATTGTGACTTATCACTACATTGTGTATTTAGGGTTAGAAGGAAAGACAATCTTATCTGAGAATCCCAGTAGGAGTAAAAGTAGATTATATACATTCACCTTATACCGCCTTCTTAATTGCTTTAAATCTTTGGAAATAGTCCTCTGAAATTTCTGATGTTAAAGAAATAACATGAAAACGGAGTTCTTCTTGCAGGAGAAAGATAGCTCAGCTATTTTTAGATTTTTAGATGTTTTTTTAACTGAGATAAAAATGGCTTTCTTTAAAAGTCTGAATCTGGCTTTTACATTGTTTTGGAAAGATCTGTGTTCTACTCTGTTACTCAATTTATAGCTAGATACATTCAAAAATATCCCATAGAAAGTTTTGAACATTGTTTGTAGTACATTCAGCACACACCACAACACTATGAATAGTCACAACTACAAATACTTATATAATTACAGTTTAAATTTGTGCATAACTTTTAAACCCCCATATGTTACATTAAATAAATCACTCCAAGTGTCTATAGAGAACACAAGACATCACATAACATATATAATCCTTTCTTGGAATCAATTCAATCTTCTTTGGCCTGTGTTGGAAAGTAGTTTTTGGATTTTTTTATAAAATGCTACTAACTATTATTTTTTTAGTATCTTTCTTGGAGTTTAGAAATGTCCTGCAGGAGACACGTCAGTGATATAAAAAGTTTGTATGCAGTATCAGATCCTTAGAAAAAAACAGTTCTTAGACTACCGCCCTTGCAAGCATCAACTGTAGAGACTCATTATTGCAGAGGGTTTATAGATTCAGATATATCAACATAAGTAGCATTTACTCTAAATTTAACATCTTACCTCACAGTTAAGAATTATTACTCACTGTCAAGAAAGTGTTTTCTCTCTCTTCTACAAGTTTCTCTTAAATATTGAGGAATATGTTTTGTTGATCAAATACATTTTGAAGGATTTTTTGAGGACTGTGATCTTACTCATTACCATTGAGTTTTAAGAAAAGTCTATTAGAAGTGTTATGTCTCCTGAAAGACAATTTAAAGATTTACAAACTTTGATGTAAGAAGACTCTCTCTCTAGATGTTCATAAATCATACAGGAAATATCTTGTGTTTAGGCATTTCTCTTAGACTATAATTCTTCTAGGACAAAGCTTTTGAAGAAGTTTCTTATATAATTGAAACTGAACTGACTTTTTTCCAGATTTGTGTTTGTTGCATCTTGAAGAAAATCCTTATTTTTAGGATCAAAAATTATTGAAATTTGAATAAGATACATAATACAGTTTACATTTTAATTAAAAATGTTAAAGAACACATAAAGTTCAATAAAATTTCATTTATACAACAGGAAGAGCAAAAAGTTGGGGTTTTTTTACTTCTTCAGGTAAAATTCAAAGATATTGTTCCCACATCAAATAATTACTCTGTTTTCATGCTTGTGTGTATTTACAGTATTTGCTAGGTCTTCTCAAACAAATGCAGCCATATGATTTATTGTTTGGCAGATAATTATTGTATTTCGACATACAGTATGTTAACTTATGTTGCATTCAAAAGTAGTTAGTCGCATCTTTGATTTCTTCTGAGAAACAGAATCAAAGCTGTTCTGGGGACTCCAGTATTTTGTTAAATCTAACAGTGTAGCTTGCTTTTAATATACTGTAATGTGACTAGGAAATGTTCCTGTTGCTAGTTTAACCAAGTTAAATTTTCTTACAAAAGCTAGGATAGAAGTGCAGAATGATTGAGGTTAGAAGGGACCTCCTGAGATCATCTAGTAGAACCTCCCTGCTAACAGTTCTAGCATTCCAAGGTATAAACTCACCACCCAATAGCATTAAATTTTTCCAGCACAAAGTGTTGTAAAAACAGTTTGTGCATTAAGTATTTGAGGAAGCATTTTGCTTTCTTTGAAGACAGAATTCTCTGTCAGAAGCTTTCTTCTGTCAGCCACACTTGCACATTAACAATCAAGGAAAAATAGAAAAGACTGCAATTTTTAAGGCAGTGATTTTCTTCTGAGTTCTTTTATCTCTTGCTGTAACTTTATTTGTTCATGACTGTTAAGATGAAGATTTAGTTGTACCTCCTTGTCTGGTGTCTCTGATTCTTTCCATCTGCCTGTCTTCTCTTTGCATTCTCTCAGTTAAATCCAAATTTTTCTTTACAGTTGCTGCTTTAAATGATATTTTTCTAATAATCTTCAGCCTGCATTCCAGATACAGTCTTCATTTGACTCAAAAATTGAAAACTTTGTCATAAATCTTGTTTAAAATACTCATTTTTTTCAATTAGTTCACATGTGAGGTGCTTCTCATGCAGGTTCTAACACTGACAAAATGCATTCATTTCTTTCATGAAACAAATTTTTGTACTTTTTTTCTTGATTTAAATAATATTCTAGTCTCAATATCATAATTTACTTTTTCATACTTTCTATTTGCTACTTTGTAATAATCCTGAATTAAGGATAAGGATTTTCTAGGATAGGATTTCAGTTTTGGTTTTGCCTTTGCTTCTAAGTTTTCTAAAAATTTTTGTAAATGTTACATAATTCTGGGCTTAAATAATCATAGGCCATGTAGTTCGACTGAGTTATATGTAAGTACATGGCATAAAGGCAAACTGTGTAGCAGAGGGGCAATATTCTAGTTCTTTTACTATAGAATTCTTAAAGGCAAAACCCATAAAATACCTCAAATTCTGACTGGCTGATAGAGAAAAGACAAAGCCAGACTCCTCTCAGATGTGCACAGTGATAACAAGAGGCAACAGTCACAAGTTGGGTTAGGGACATTCCTATTTGATGTAAGATATTCTCACAAGAAATTCTTTAAGGTAAAACAGAGAGGAGTAATTAATTGAAAAAGAGAAGTTTTGAATAACTTGGATGAATCTACCTTTTTAGATTCACTGCAGTTCCCCCCTAGAATCATTATTTGGGTCATGTTCAGTACATTGCATTTCTCTTATAGAAATGTTCAATTTTCATCCTCTGTTGTCTCTAAAGCCAGTTCATAGCTGATCATCAAGCATATGCAGCATGCTTCTTCCTAATGCACCAGTTCCAAGCTACTTAATAAGAAAATATGAAGGTTTGAGGTGTCTTGCTAAAGTATATATTTGCAAGTAAAAGAATTGTCACAATCTCTCTCTTCCCCCTCTCCCTTTCTCCTTTCCCCATTCTGTCCTCATCTACCGGATTGCATTGTCAGATATGTTTTACTACCTGTTATAAATGGTGGGAAAATGTGACAATTTTTCTTTATTACCTCTGAATAGAAATTCCCATCTACATTACTGCTATGGGAATGTACATATACTTTATCTCTTCAACATAAAGGACTTTTAATCCTTATATATCCAGACATGACTTGCCTCTTCTATCAAACTCCACGGATACACTCAGATGAGATGGGCTATCTTGTGTGGGAAACATCATTAGTTTTCTTCTTTTGTGAGCACCTCCAAACCTCACACTTAGCAACTGCGGCAAAGAGCCCAAAGCCACCACTAAGATCAGTCTTAGTCCTCTGCAGTGGGCAGTGAGTGTTTGCATTCTGTCTGCTGGCCCACAGGTCAGGTACCTCCATTGCCTTGTGCGAGGAACACTTCCAATGGACGTAGCTTCTCCAAATTTAAGCCCCATAGCCATTTCCTCCAATCCCACTGACTTTCTGCTATAGTGTAACTTGTAGAAGTGGCTTCTCTAATTTCAAAGAAAGGCAGTCTTTATCATCTGTTTTGTAGGACCAGGGAGAACTGGAAGCCATTATGACAACACATTTTTGTTATTATTTGGTCAGAACAAAGGGGCTGTCCCCACCACTTTTTTCACCTTACAAACACTCTCAGGTCACGTGCAGGAAGGCACAACAGGAATGAAGGTGCTGCTTTCACATGACATTGCAGAAACAAAATGGTCCCTGCTTTTTAGCAGGGACTGTAAACACACAAGCAGAGCATGTACTATACTGCTGCAATACATTACATGTATACTACACCTTGAAAAAAAACAGTGATTAATGATGAATTATTTCTTGGTGATTGTTTTTTTAGTGTCGTGTTTATTGAGTAAGAAAATAGTAGTTTGAATTTTCCGGCTTTGGGGAATTTTGAAACAATAGAAATCCAGATGAAATCCCAATTTTGCCATTCAAGTGCCGTCCCTTCAACTTTATAACTTGTTCTGAATTGTTTATGTTGAAAAGGGATTACACAAGGTCCAGTCACAGCACACCTACTTGCTCATTCCAGCAATCTTACTCTGTGGTGGACCAAGAATCTAAACCAATGGCTACTTGCTCACTTCTTCATCTTTCAGTGCAAACGCTCTCTCTGGCAGCTTTGTGTACCTCTGGACTTTGGCCAGTTGAGCAGGGGAGATTCACAATCTTATGGCAAATGTTCTTACCCCATACTTGTTCAAGACAAGGCAGTTCTTATAGCTTATTTTCAAATTCTGCCCAAGGCAGTGTCAGAGTTTCATTGGAGTCAGGAATTAATTTTTCTGCTTTGCTCTACTGTGACTTATGCTGCATATGCTATTGTCAAACTTCCTCTGCATGCTGCTGTCTTTGAACAACTGGTACTGCTAAGAGGGAGGTGAATGGCTTTTTGTTACAAGCACCATCTGAAGTCTACAACTGTGTGACCATACAGCTAGTCAATAAAGAGAAGGAAACCATACATTTTTGGACATATGTATTCAAGCCCACAATTTGTTCCTCTTCCTTGGAGTTCCTGAAGCTTTCTCTGGCTTTCCCAGCTATGAAAGAATTGAATACAGGAGGAATATGTCTTATGCTTGTTAGGGCTATGTAACATCCACAGAAGATAAGGTTTGATTTCATCCACAAAGGTCCTGCTGAAGTGAAAATTATTTGGCTTTCTGTGCTTGTGTATGCGAATCTTATGTGACAATGCACATGCAGTAGAAAATATGACGTGACAGTTAAATAACCTCTCTAGTCTTTGGTGGACTCCTTCAAAGGACTCTGTTATCAAATCCAGCACATCAAATCTTTGGGAAACTTCTCCTGCTTAAGCTCAGTTCAAATATAGAGACAAATATAGTATTTTGTCATTTTAAGTATGTTCCAAACTTAATCCTTAATCTTGCTCTCCATCCCAAAGATAGTAACTTCCTCCTCATTTGCACCAGGGACAGAGTATGGAATTTCATCAGAGAAGCTACAAAAGTTATGGAAAAAATGCTTACGAACTACTGAAGATTGTTCCTGGTTTGTTTACAGATTTCAAGAGAATGACCCTGATATATCCATTAGTCAGGTCTAGTGTAGGAATTCCTGGAAAGCCTGTGGCTGCTGAGATGCCAGGATCTATTAAAGCAATTTTGCTGAGGGAACTATAATACGTTTATATCTCACTACATTTTCCAGATATGTGTTCCACAGCAAGGCTGAATCTAGTAAAGCTTCCTTATATTCTACTTATACAGCAGGGATAAGCTGGTATTTTGCATAATCCTCTTTCTATACATATGCATAGCTCTGGTAGCAAAACCTGGGGTTGCTTTTTGTTCAGTTCCATTTTGCTGTATTCTTTGGACAGTTGTCTAAAAAAAGATACAAACAACTACTGGACTACTAATTTGTATTGACATAGTGTCATATCAGCCAGACGATAATTAGCATTGCAGTAATTTTTTTATCTTATGTATATATCTGATGTTGCAAGATAAATGTTATAAAAATGTAAACATGAAAATAATGTGTATATATATGAAATACTGCTTTCTTCTAGAGAAGATATGGTTTTCCACAATCTTTTTTTTTTTTTTTCTGGATGAATATCAACTAAGATGTAAAATAGTCTAGAGCCCATTTGTCTCTGTAGGTGCCAGGTGTTGCTTCTCACTTGCTCTTATTGCTATTCCACCTACCTGAAGCTATGGGAAGGTGAACAAGCAGAATCAGCTTGGGCTTTTGCAGCTTGCTCACCGGAGTCAGCTTGAGCAACAACATCCCAGCCCTGTGGAAATGCAGAGGTAATTTTAGAAACAATACAAACCACTCTGCAAATACCTTTATCAAATTTATTGGCATTATATTCTGTTTCAAGGAATAGCAGAAAATAGGCCCAAAAGAACAGCCCCTTTTAAAACAAAAATATGTCTAGATTTGAAGAATAAGCAAAAATAAGAGCTGTAATTGCCAACAGTCTTTTAACCCACTACAGACTCTTTTCAATGAGAAGAGGTCGACAGGTTTTATTTGCTAAATTTTTAACTCAGTAAGATATGCGAATTGATCTCTTTTCAGCATCCAGTTCCCTTTTCAATTAGTTCTTACTTTTTTCTGTCCATTTGCTGTAACATGTGCATAGGTGTTATGTGTGTATGTATGGGTGCTATCTTGGATATATATTATGTGAGCTAATATCCTGGTTATCCTGGATAATTATGTGCTGAAGAAATTAAAGACTTCTTCCTAAAGTGGACTTTACAGTCAGCCAAGCATCTGAATAGCCCATAAAAATGCAGTTTTACATTATAAATATGATAGGGCAAAGGCTCAACACTGGTGGGGAAACAAAAATAATCAAAAAACAAAACGCAAAGAGAAAGCAACTTCTAAAAGTTTTAATTTTCTTTTCTTCTTTTCTTAAAAAACCTTCCAGGGGGACTGGATAGCTCAAGGGGTTGGTAATAGGATACAGAGCCTTTCATCTCTAGGTCACCAGTTCGCATCCAGGCCAGGTCAGTAGTGACCAAAAATTGTTACCATTTGACGGGGTTTCAGTGACCTATATGAAATAAGTTGTGGAACTGTTGTTGGAACAGTTGCTGGAAGCTGTTCATTTCTTATTCAAGAAGAGGTGGCTGATCTTTTAGCAGTCTCAGTAGCAAGACTGCATTACCTGTTCATCTAAAGATGTGAGACACACCGACGGCATTTTGTAGAAATCTTCCTTTCTACAACTATTATCAATTCATAATTGTTGTAACAATTCCTGTAGCTTTTATTATTCTGCTGCCTGTTCTGGATCTGTGCTGTGGTTCAATGGATCTCAGCGTTGTTAAAAAGGTAATTGCTACAGGTACTCAATTAACACAAAAACATTCTTCATGTGAGCACAGGTTAGCCTTAATTTATTTAAGTTGCAGCACTAAATCCCTATCTATCTTTCTTGACATCTTTATTTTCAGGTTTTTCATCAAGATTAAACAGAGGAATTCAATTAGTATAACACAGGCAGAAAATTTTTATCAGTGAAGGAAAAAAACATAGAAAAAGATAAGTACTAGTTGGCCTAGAATTTCAAAGCAGCAACAGTGTCATAGATCAGATCAAACTTGGAATAAAATCCAAAAAAAACGTGTTAATAATTTTTATGTTGTTTTCAGTTTCATCAAACTAAATAGCAACAGATTTCTTCTCCCCACAGGATAGTAAAAACCATTTCACTCACTCCTTTGAAAATGGTTTCTTATGTTCAGAATATTACTGGGACCTTGTTAGCCTTTTTAAACTTTTTTTTTTTTGTACATACATCACCTAGATACTTCACATTATCTATAATAAAAATCTCAAGAAGTAAGCATGCTCCCTTTACAGTTATCACCAAAAATAGGTGCTGCCAAGAAAAGCCAGATTTTTAAAAATTCATGGTTTTATAAAATATAGGGATAATTCTCAGTTACAGAAAGGTCCCATTTCTACTTTCTGGCAATGGAGGAGGCCTTTAAAATGAGAAGAAAATCTTCCCTGAAAATAACATTTCTACCTAAGATCTCTAAACAGGTTCTAAATCCTGGCCATAACATTTGGGAGGAGGAGGGTGCTGAGTGACGAGTAACACACCTACAATACTTCACTTCCAAGGCCTTCAAGAGGCTGTGAAATACAGGTAGTAAGATAGAGCAGCTCTGATCTTGCTCAGAATTATGTTGGTAGTGGGGAAGATCCCTCTATGTTTAAAAAAAGCAGGGACCAAAGATGGACTAAGACACTGTAATATACCCCAAGTATCCATGCCAATCCTTTCCTCTCTTACTGCCCTACCATATATTTTATTTTACCTTCCTACAAGGTGCTAAAAGTTTTACAGAGGAAAAAAAATTTAAAATATGACTTGTAAATGAGATCTGGTATTGGATACTTAAGGACAAATGATTGCTTAGCTATTAACCAAATACCGCAAAAGTTTTGATAGCTCTGACAGACACATGTGATTAATTATTGTATATATCAGAAAAATACTCTTTTTATCTACATAAGTAATTATTGACATCTTGCCTGCAAGGGGCTGAGAAGGCAACTTGCCAAAAGTAATTTACAGTGCAAAATCAAAACACCTGACCTGTCCTTGATATATGGCCTTCTTTAGATAAATAAAGGGTATTACTGACTCTAACTCAATATGTGAAACAATAAGACTGGAGCTTGAAATAAATTATTTTGATTCAAGTAGACACATATTGCAAAACTGTCTTGCTTTTCTATACAAAGAAATAAATCTTTGTTATAATCTTGCATGGAACAATAAGGCAATAAAGATATGTATTTAATTCCTGCATAATCCTTTTAATGTAGAGCTTAGTTTCTAGATTCATGGCATTTATTTTCAGCTTAAATTTCAAAGCTATGTTGATCTACAGGTTGCCATTTTTCTTTAAACTTTTTAAACCTATAATTTGATGCATTTTTAGAATTTTATTATGTCTGTATTTATATTTAACACATTTGTCTTTTTTATATAGAAAACATCAGTGTCAGGCTTCATCTTACTACCACCAGGTCTTCTCTTTTGTTTTTCTTTTAATTGTTTTAATTTTATCACTTATTTTCCTTTCATTACGTGTTCTAATGTTAAGTATTTAGAAGAAGAGTGCAATGCTACAGTTATTAATGTACTGCTTTAACTTTTCTAGTATTAGTTTCTGAACAGTCATTTATTAAACATTTGTAAAACAGTATACAAACCTTTATTGCTGTGAATGTTCTTACACTCTTTTCTTTTTCCCCCTGTATTTGTGTACTAGGTGGTTGTGAATGCCCTTTTAGGAGCAATTCCATCCATCATGAACGTGCTTCTCGTTTGTCTTATATTCTGGCTAATTTTCAGCATCATGGGAGTAAATCTGTTTGCTGGGAAGTTCTACTACTGTGTTAACACCACAACTGATGAAAGGTTTGACGTCGACCAAATCAACAATTTTAGTCAGTGCGAGGAGCTCATAAAAAACAATCAAAGTGCCCGGTGGAAAAACGTGAAAGTAAACTTTGATAATGTAGGATTTGGGTATCTTTCTTTACTTCAAGTAGTAAGTGATCACTCTTTATATACCTCTTACTGTTTATATGCAATAGTGAAAAGCATTTCTAGCAACAAAGACAGAAAACATATTTACCTGATGATTTTTATCTGTGACTTAATAATACCACTGCACTGATAACTGATTACTGTTTTCATAGTAAACAGCAAGTAGAGCCTACTTAAGATGAATAAAGAATTTTTAGGACATCTTACAGAACATGTCCTATTCTTACTATTTATGGCTCCCTTAGTCTTCCAGCTCCTTTCTTTACTTTAAAAGTTTCTAGAAGTACCTAGGAATGGTGGTATTCAGCTATCTGTATATTTTAAGTTTTACTGTTGCTGAAAAGCAAAAATCTGCATTGGTGTGATTAAGTCACAGAGAAGGATTACAGTAGAAAATCCCATCTCAATGATGTGGCTGCCACCAGTGCAGACTTATGTGATCTAAGAAGCAATTTCTCTTCTGAAAGAGAAATAAGAAAAGAAAAATATCATTAGATGCTATAATTGATTGAATATTTTCCCTCCTATTTCTGTGCATAACCACCTAGTGGAGTTTATTTAGCAACAACTGAGAGAAGACAAGAAGGAAGATAATATATGCAGAAAGATACTATAAGGTTATGCCTTCCCTATCAAAAATTATGTCCTCACAGCATTGTCTGTATTTTGGAGTAGCTAACAACCTGACCCAGCATTAATAAAAAAAAATAAAATGCCAGACTCTAACCTATGTTGTGTGCATTCAGCAACCTCTATGTTTTTTTGAGGTTACTGTCTAATTCGGCAGAAGTTTTCCTTTATATAGTTTTTAAATATGTTTCTGGCTTTTATGTTGGCATAAAAAATCACAATAATACAAATCATTAACATGATACAGTGGTATCAACGTGGTCCTGCACAGGGTCTAAAATGATAGTTCTGAGCATTGTGAACTGCCTCTCCCAGCTAATACAGTATCTCACCTGTGTGACTGATAACTCTAACAATTTATATTTCACTACGATTAATTATTTACTTTACTGTCACATCAGGAAAGATCAGAGAGGGACCAGCATTATTAAAGAAATAAACTACTGAATACAAATTGATTTTGGTAACAAAACTGGATTGTAGTATAGCAACTTTAAACCCTTTTTTCTCTGTCTTATTTTTGAAATCCACTGGACTAGAATCACTTTGGTGTTGGGGGGGGGGGAGGAGGGAGGCAGAATGCTTTATTTAACATGTTCAGGAGAAATCAGACATCAACAAAACTCTTTCCAAGTGGTTTGTAACAATTCTTCCAGCAGTAACCTAGTCTGTTCTGGGACAGGTACCTTTTCTCCTAGCTTTCTGCCCACAACCACCACCCCTCACCTATTTGCAGTCATACATATTTCAGTGTCAAGGCTATGCATAGCTTATTCCATCTTCTCTTCATTGAAAACCAACAAATATTTATTACATGAAGACTTAGATTCTTAAATTATTGGATTGTTCTGGGAGGCAAATTTGGAGAAATTTGCCAATTGTTCCCACACTTCCAAAGGAAAAATAATTCTAGACCTACCACGGAGGGACCTAGTTCTCATGGGAGGACAAGCCAGTTGTTTTTGCAGTGTCTACAATATGAGATTTTGCACTGATCAAAGGCTTGCCTGGTGGATGGATTGTTTTTGTATGAGTAGAATGTCAATGACACCACCTATTTGCTGTATTACTAAAATTCTTACAAAAGCATGAAGAGATTTTTCGTTTGACATACCAGAAAAAAATGGGGCACTTCTGTCATTCCACAAAACAGACACTTGGCCCTGCATCTTTTATGGTTTGGTAAGTAACCACTAGTAGTGATTTTTCAGTTATGGAATGATAAAAGCCCTAGGGCAGAGAAAGCAAAATATCAGCTTGATTTTCAGCCAATGCTTTAAAATATACAGAATCTATGTTTTTTCCACCTTCAAGAACACAATAAAGGCCACAATGCATAAATGTTTGAGATTCACTTTCTCCATCAAAGAAGGTATCTATAAGGTGATTTTCTATTTAATATATAAAACGCTTTTCATGAGAATCTAGAATAGGTTTCTAAAGCCATTGTGTCAGAAGAAACCTGAGAATTGAATAGGTATGTCACAATTCTAGATTTTCTTTCTTTCCTAATTGGCTTATGGTAATACTAAAGTAAATTAATTAGAGGTACCCGTTACTATATCAGAAAAAAAGATAAGTCTATTGAAACTTGAGTAATTGGTATAAGGTATTACGCCTTAAAAATCAGAATCAAAAATCATGGTTGAAAGTGGATATGTTTCCTGTGCACCCAATGTGAACATTAGTGTCCTCTTTTAATGTCTTCCATGAGTTGGAAAGTCTACTGAAGTGATTTGGTTTGCCACCTTAACAACCTCAGGAGCAGGCTTGTGTTTAGGTTGTGATGGATCTGAGAAAATAACACCACAGAGGTCAATGGGGTCTTTCTAATGACAAACTCAGTGATAAGTATCAGTGCATGAATTACAGACACAAAGTCCTTTTTTCAGGATGCTAGAAACTAACTACAGAAACCTGCCTCTTACAATCCAGTATTATTTCCATTCTGTCCTCTGAGTCATACTCTTTGGGCCAGTCAAAGAAAAATATTGCAAATCCCTTTAGCTTTTCTGTATTATAGGTAATACAACAAAAAAATATTTATTTTCTGCATCACTGAGGTTTTCTGTCTGGAGTGAATACTAGTGGAATTAGTACCATTTTCCAATGCCAAGAAAAAATCCAAATGATAACAAGCCTAAAGAATTCCAAACCCTGGTACTGGGAAAAATATAAATGAGTCACAAAAAGCTCTTTCTGATAGTATAAGGGTCTGCTCATCCCAGAAAAAAAGCCCTCTTTTTTAAGACTAATATTGAAAAGAAACATAGATATTTCACACAGAAATACTCAAAAGGAGAGGGATAATTTCAGAAATAAGTATTTTAGCCTCAAAAATATATTAGAAATATGTGGCTGTGGCTTTTTAAGCAAAAAGAACTCTCTGAGTTCTTTCTTGAGTTTCCTTACTGGTGATAGGGAATTAATTTCTGAAAAGAAGGACTTAAGAAAAGAACATAAACTAATTCTGGGGTTGCTTTTTTTTTTTTCTTTGGGGGAGGAGTGAGTGTGGAAAATCTTTAGTATTGCCAGCAATGTTATAATTCTTTCTGCACAAAAATACAGGCTAACTATATGTGCCATTGACATAACCAAGTTTTATAGACTTTGTTGCTCAGAGACTATTTTCCCAATTTTTTATATAATTTGGAGTGTAAAGATTCATGCCATCGGTCATATAAGTACACATTCTGTTTAAGAAGTTTTTTCTTCTATGATCCAGCATACCTCATGTTGATCTCTGTGGATCTGCAAACTTCTTTTTTCATTTCTTGGTCTGAATTTGTTTGAGTATTTCTCTGTCCCTAAAGAAAAGCATGAAAGCAGAGACAGATCTGCTGGAGAAATTACCTTTATAATTTTCATGCATCAGTGAGTGAAGAGGAAGAGGTTGGTGTACACAAAGAGATGTGGCATCTGCCCTGCTAATTTTATGGCTTTTTTAATTTGAACCTAGAGTTTGGATACTTTGGTAAGTAAATCTCCCGGTGGCCTGCTTTTATCATTGCTGGAAAGCATATATCCTGCTTACCAGGATAAAACGTAGCAAACTAGTAGGTCTCAAAGCACAATGTTATATCATTCTGCTGTTACTAATATAAATAAGAAAACACACTTTGAGAAGTGTAGGGTAAAAAAATCAGAAGCAGAATTCTAGAGTGGCTTAGAATTCTTAGAGTGGCTTCAAAGTTCCAGGAGGTTAGTATTTTAAAAGCAAGATGCTGTTGGATCTCCAAAAGGGAATGTGAATATTCCTGGTGGTCATTTCTGGTAAAGAAATGAAACTCCAGCATTATATATAACTTCATTAGAAATTATTCCACAGGGAAAAAAGGTCTATCTACTTTGAACAATAGTAAAGTAAATTTGGCATTTTTGATTTGTTGGTTTTTCTAACTACATTTCAATCTGCATTTGAATGTAATTTGACTTTCAAATTGCCTTGGGGATTAGAAAAAAATAATTTGGAATAGATGCTGATTTCAGTTAACACTGCTTTAATCTTTGAAATCAATTAATTACTCCTGATTTAGTGTCACTGAGAATACGCAATATATTTTTGTATTTGAATATACAAAAAAAAGAAACTAAGAATTTGATCTCTTAGGCATATTTCTGGGTTATTTTCTATTCAGTATGCACAAATGCCCAAATAATACCTTATTTCTGTTAAAGAAAATATATTGTGGATAAATTTAGGCCTAAGCTTCTACTGAATGCAGTAGAAATAACACTCTCTCACTAAATGTGATGTCTTGACACTGAAACTCCAGTTCTTTTATTTGCTATTGTTCAAACAACACATTTAAAATTACAAGTTCTCCTGCTGAAGTGATGCTTCTGCTTTGGGAATTAAGAATCCATTTTCTCACAGCTAAGTTCTCAACTAGTGTAAATGGTTTTGTGTAATGATAATTATATTCACTGATTCTTGCTGAAATTCATGAGGGATTTAGAATTAAAAAAAATAACATTATGAGGGAGCATACTGTATTATTTAAATGACTTAATTTTAACTAGGTTTTGGGATTGTTTTTTTCTTCTTTTCTTCAATAACAGTAATATGGTTTTGTAAAACTAATTGTGGACAACACTAATTTTACTTTAGATATTTTGAACTGCAAGATAGTAATTTGTTATATTTATATTTTTCTGCCCTCATACTCTTTTCAAGTTGCCTTTTTAATAATAATAAGCATACAACAGCTCAGTTCTTCAGAGCTTTTTCCTAGCACTAGCCAAAATGTACAGTCTATTTCTAATGGAGTACTCTACTGATGATGGTGAAGCTTAATATTTTAAAATTAGCCTATTTTTTTCCATTCACTCTAGTTAGTCTAGACTACACCAATAAATAAATAAAAAAGAAAACGATAATAATTCCACTTTGCCTGGAGGATGATGTACAAGGATCATCATGTGTCTGAATCCAAGGCAACAGCACACCCTTTGCAGAAGAGCCTCTCCATCATTTGCATCATCTTTCTCAAGTAAAAGGACACCCATTATTTGTATTTCGTCTTTCAGGTTGAAGTTCTTACTTCAACTTAAGTTTTGACATTCTAAAAAATGCAAATAATGTATCAAGACAGAAACAAAAGTAGCGCCTATAAGACGCGAAGCAAACATCCTGCCCTATTTAGACCTTGTAAGATCTCAGCTGAAATACTGAGTCCAGCTTTGGTTACCATTTCAAGAGATGAATCTAGTGGAAGAGAGCTCAGAGGAAAATAATGAGAATGATCAGCATTCTGGAACGCAAGATCTACATGGAAAGATTGAAGGAACAGTGATCTCAGCCTAAAGAAGAAAGGCAGCAATAATCAGTTTGCAAATAAGTAAAAGTTTCTGCACAAGGGATGATTAGTACTCTCTTATCCAGATATATAATGATTGTGACAAGTGACAGTCTTAAATGGCAACAGAAGGATTTAGATATTTGGATACACTGAAGACAAGTGCCAGAATAAATATTTTTTATGAGGTTTTGGAATGTCTGTCATTAAAAGTCTTTGAGAACAGGTTAAACATATATTAGGAACTGCATAAATAAAGCTGATCCTACCTCTCCTAATCCCTTGCAGTCCAAATATTCCACAAGTACTTTACATTCTTCAGCTGAGACGTCTACTTGCTTCAGATTTATTGTTGAATTATCGGTCCTCTGATACTATTCTTTGATTTCACCATCGTACTGTAAGTTGCCTGAATATCATATTTTCTGCGTCAGCCCCAAGATGTGAAAGTTGTTGCATACAGAATTTGTATCTCAGGATAATCATGCTCTTTTTAGTATTTCAGTATTTCAAAAGTGTAAGGGACCTCTTTCCCTTGAAGAAAATAATTCCTTCTCATTTTAAGTTCACTTCAGGATGGTGCCAACTGCGTTGTATGCTGCATAAGCAAAGCCTTTGTGAAACCTCCACTAGAAATGAAACCTTGAGATGATGGAGATGCAGCAATAACCATGGGAGAAAAGTGTTCCATTCCTGACTGGATTCTGCGATTCTGTGAAGGAATATGAAGGAACCAACGATCTGCAGCCTTGTTTAGCAAAATCATAATAGGGATCAAATGAGAGAGAACTTTCTCACTTCTGTGCTTTATTCTGGGCATAAATGAATTAAAAACTGAGTGATTTCAGCTTGGAGATGTTGCCTAGTCAAAAGAGAACTAATTGCTACAACAGAGAAAATATACTTTCTGTTTTGAACACTCAGATGAACCAATCTAAACCTCACTGTCAAACAAAAATTTACAGATTTTGAAGCGAAAATAGCTGTAATAGTTCATTAAAAGCTGTCACTATGAGGCATATTAAATCTTCGATGCACATAAAATATATCCTCTTCTTACCAGTTTATCTCAGAACATATCTGAGGGATCTAGCCTCTGTAAAACACAATACAATGTATTTAAAGTGAAAATAGAATTGCTAAATCAGGTAGAGTCTTTCAAACTAGAGACAATTCAAAATTCTCATTGATAGGAAAATACCCTTTCTGAGCTGGTCAAAGCTTCGCTTCCCTTGGGTTGCCACCCTTCTGAGTGATCTGAGAGAGGGACTACACCTCAGTCTTCGGTGGTGGCAACTCAGTTATACAAGGCTGTACATAGCCTTTGCAGTTGACATGACTTGATAAACATTTATTCCACTAAAATGACACTACATCCTATAATTTGTGATAATTAATTAGAAATAAGTTAATTATGCTTACTGCTTAAAATGCTCGTATAGAGACAAAATAGGGGGATACAAAACAGTGTACCCAATAAGCAGCCATGAAGAAAGCTAAGATACAAAATTATCTAGAATTTTCATATTATGCTAATTATCCCTGGTGCTTTACTCAATTGCTGGAAATAATTATATGAATTGTCTTCAAGCTCTATGCTTAAACAGGTGTGTACTGTTTACAGGCTACATTTAAAGGCTGGATGGATATTATGTATGCAGCAATTGACTCAAGAGATGTAAGTACTGCCAAGATTTTAAATTATCTTTTTTGCTTGAGGTCTGTCTATCAACAAGTGTTTATTTATATATGTATATTAATATCCATACAATAGAATGAAATAAAGTTAAATTAACTAATATGAACTTCTGCTGTAACGAATTGTGGAAAACTGGATGCAAACTGCCAGATGTTGTCAGTAATCGATGGAATGGGTAAAATGCATCAATATAAGTGACAGGAGTATTGTCCAAACACAAAATATTAAGTTCATTTTTGCCCAAGGTTGCTGCTTGTTCAGTTGAATTTTTCCCATGAAATATTAGGAATGATATTATACATTTTATTTCCTTAGGTATTACAGCAACCCAAGTATGAAGACAACTTGTACATGTATTTGTACTTTGTCATCTTTATTATTTTTGGGTCTTTTTTCACCCTGAACCTGTTTATTGGTGTCATTATTGATAACTTCAATCAGCAAAAAAAGAAGATAAGTATTTTTTCATTTCTCTTCTAAAGATATTCTAAAATACTGAATTTTTGCAGGTACAATGCACACCCAATGTTTGTTCAAAATTGAAAAAGCTGAGGTATATTCAGATATAAGATCTTACCAGTATGTAATATGCATTAAAGTCATAACATTTTACATTGTAGTGAATGGGACAACCCCTTCTGTTTCCAATGTCCAGTTTAGTCTTCCTTGAGTCATTTGTTTTTCCATGTCTAAGCTTCATGAATTCTCCTTACATAATCAAACCCCTGATTTAGGCCTCTATATTAAAGCACTCATAATTTCTTGATTATTTTTTTTTTTCTGATTGATTTGTAGTGATTTTATCAGCACAGAAAAATAACTACCTGGTTATGAGAAGTAAAGCATTATTTCATTACACTACTACAGATGCTGTTTTAATGATCCAGAGCATTCAAGTTCTATTTTGTGACACTTAACAATCTATACAGAACAGGAGTGGTTTGTAACTACCTCAGGGCTTCTTTTTTAGTGTTTCATAGTGCAGATGTAGATAATCTCAGTGGTAGAGAAGGTCTGAGTATCAGATGCTCATGCCTGTCTAGTGCATGCATTCCCATGTCTTCAAGCTTCCCAAACAATTGTCCACAAAGGGCTGCACCCAGTTTTACGTGTTCATAGGCATTCCTGGAATTATTCCAGGAATAGATTCCTGGAAGTATCTTTTGTATGGGAAAAATTTATTTTAAGAGGTATGTGGAGTCTGATGGGTTTTCATTCAAGCTGTCTCTGCAATAAAGATACTATGGGCAGTGGATTTTGGTTAAGTTGCCATGAAAGAACCCATAATTCTCTCTTTATCTTTACTGTCAGACTCCAAAGGCCAGTTCTGGCTTTTGCTAATCAGAACTTCATTGAACATGGAAGTTAATCCAGATAAAAGAATTAAAAGAGAGCATTTTTGCTGTTAACAGTATCAGGAGTGCTTTATCTTCAGCTGTTTCTCCAAAGTCTGATAATCCATCTTCTTGACACCTTGAAGAATTTGAGTCCCAATGCTAATGATGGGATTACTAAACTAGAGATACCAAAAGGACTAACTTACTCATGTACTGAAAACCTGAGTTTGTCTGCTTCCTTTGTTTCATTAAAATCACAGTTCAGAGGTGACAGTACTGAAGCAGCCCAGACTATTTGAGCTCATCTCAGGTGCTATTTACTGTACCTCTTTGTATAAAAGAAAAGAGATACTGAAAAGGATTTCTTGCGGTTCAAGGAAAATAACCATAGAAAAATGCTGCATTACTGTTTTTTTGTGATATGCAGTACAAGATGTCCAGACAATTTCTGGACTAAATGCTGGATTGCAGACTGCTGCATTCGATAGCTGTGAGATTTTTCCCAATTCAGTCTTCTTGATATTCATGAAATAAAAAAATAAATCACATTTCTCTCTAAGAGTTTTTTCAACACTGCATATAAATGTGATTATAACCAGTTTTGATTTCATGTTTTTACTTTGGAGGTCAAGACATATTTATGACAGAAGAGCAGAAGAAATACTACAATGCAATGAAAAAGCTGGGATCCAAAAAACCACAAAAACCTATACCAAGACCCGGGGTAAAATTATTTATATCCATTAGACCAATAGCTACTTATGAACAACTCATTTTTTATTGATAGACAGAGAGCAGAAACATGCCCATGTGAAAATTATCATTAACTAGTGTACCAGTCAGCAAAAATGTAAACACAGTAAATAAAACTATTTTTCCCTTGCAACCATTTTATGTATACAAATGACAAAGGGTGAACTAAACTGTTGTATTCACTTTAACTTGACTGCTCTACTTAAGATCACTAGTTAAATTTGTATTGAAGTCTTATAGGCCTAACTGAATGTATTTTTCTTCTTTCTTGTATCAGGAAGACAAAAAACAATTACAGTTTGTATTGGATATTTCTTTTTTCTTTTCTCCTCAGAACAAATTCCAAGGCATGGTCTTTGATTTTGTGACACAGCAAGTCTTTGACATCAGCATCATGATTCTTATTTGTCTTAACATGGTTACCATGATGGTAGAAACTGATGACCAGAGTAAAGAAATGGAAAATATTTTATACTGGATAAACCTGGTGTTCATTGTCCTTTTTACTGGAGAATGTGTCCTCAAATTAATTTCACTTCGCCATTACTATTTCACTATAGGCTGGAACATTTTTGATTTTGTAGTTGTCATTCTCTCAATAGTAGGTAAGTCTTGTTTATTGAACTAAAAATAGGGTAAAATGATTACAAGGGGAACTTACTCAAATAGACCTATAAGATTAGCCTTTGCCATTTCAAGGTTTACAATTAAGTCAAGCTTTTCATTTTATCTAATAATTTATCTAATTTTACTATCAAAACTGTTCTAATAATTCAACACATATTGCATCTGCAAACACTATGTATAACCTGTATAGCAGAATCTACTGCATATCTTTAATTGCTACATGGAACCACCAATTTTAAAACTATTTTTCTAAATTTCTACTATGATATGGATTGTATTAATGTGTCTTGGTTTTATTTTTTTCCTGTTTTAGGTATGTTCTTAGCCGAGATGATTGAGAAATATTTTGTATCCCCCACACTATTCAGAGTGATCCGACTGGCCAGAATCGGTCGAATCCTGCGTCTCATTAAAGGTGCCAAGGGAATCCGCACTCTGCTTTTTGCTTTGAT
>JAOQGH010000077.1:20562557-20615937 GCA_025769975.1 Gallinago jamesoni | reverse complement strand
ATTTTCTTCTTTGTCAGCTACATTATCATATCATTTCTGGTAGTGGTGAACATGTACATTGCTGTGATTTTGGAGAATTTTGGTGTTGCTACTGAAGAAAGTGCTGAACCATTGAGCGAGGATGACTTTGAGATGTTCTATGAAGTCTGGGAGAAGTTTGATCCTGATGCAACACAATTCATGGAATTTGAGAAATTGTCTGATTTTGCAGCAGCACTTGAGCCTCCTCTTCATCTACCCAAACCAAACAAAGTCCAGCTTATTGCAATGGATCTGCCCATGGTAAGCGGCGACAGAATTCACTGCCTTGACATCTTGTTTGCTTTCACAAAGCGTGTTTTGGGGGAAAGTGGGGAGATGGACGCCCTCAGAATACAGATGGAAGATCGGTTTATGGCATCCAATCCTTCCAAAGCTTCCTACGAACCAATTACAACCACATTAAAACGAAAACAGGAGGAAGTATCTGCTGTCATTATTCAACGGGCTTATAGACGTCACCTTTTAAAACGAACAGTAAAACAAGCTTCCTTTATCTATAACAAAAACAAAACCGAAGGAGGGGCTGGTCAGGGTATGAAAGATGAAATCCTTATTGACAAGTTAAATGAAAACTCATTTACAGAGAAAACCGATATAACTGCATCAACAGCAGTTTGTCCACCTTCTTATGATCACGTAACAAGGCCAGACAAAAAAAAGCATGAAAAGGAAGATAAAGGAGGTCAGAAATAAAAGCAAATAGCAAGCAAAATCATCTATGTACAAAATAGTTCTAGCCTGTAAAGATCACGTGTTTGTGTCAACAGGACTCCTGCTGGAGGTCTATGCCAAACTGACAATTTTTACAAATATACTGTACATTAAAGGTCAGTGCCTATTAAAAGACAGTGACCCCTTGTCAGTGACTGTGACTGTGATACGGGGAAACAACCTTGACAGGAGGTTACTGTTCTCACTACCAGCTGACACTGCTGAAGAGGAGAGAAAAAATGGCTACTCAGACTGTAGGGACCAGTTAAAGGGGTGCAAACGAAGTATTTGTGTGTTTAGCATAAAACAATACAGTAACTGTGTCCACTGTTTGCATTTCAACTGCCACATACATCATATTTTTACAAAATCTGTGTTGGTGGATTCATCTTTTTTTTATTCATATGTTGTTTATTATATGTGACTATTTTTGTAAATGGGGCTTCTGTTGGGGAAGGGGATTAAGTACAACTTTACAGGTACAAGGGCCAGGTGTTCTATTATACAACTAATATACACACAGAAATGATTTGCATGAAGGCATGTTGCACTTATAGATCATGCATGAAAATAACATTAAGTCACAAAGAACAACAGATTTTTTTAGCACAGTGTTTCTGGAAAGGAGTAACAGATTTTGAGGTGCTTAATTAATGTATTCATGTTGTATCATGTCCTAACAAGTCTTGGTATGCCTGTAAAGTCCCCTATAACTCACAAGAACAGTAGAGATTGATTATTTTTCGCACAGACCGTTAAGTTTTAGAGAGCACGAACTTCTTCTAGGCCTGGAGTCACAGATTTTGTCTTCATCAAATGTCTTTCTGCATACAAATACTAAATGAATCTGCCTCAGCCCGCCAAATTGATCAAAAAGATCCCTTTATAAAGTTGTTCTGCTTTATCCTGCAGTATTGTTTAGCCATCTTCAGCTCTCAGTAAGGTTGATGTTGTTGTACACATTAATGAAAAGCCCTCTGTTCTGTAAATAGTAATTTTTAACCTGTGGTGCATGTTTGAGCAAACAGATAATGACCTAAGCACATTTATTGCATCAAATATGTACCACAATAAGTGTAGTGTGCAAGCGTTCAGGAGGTAAAATTACCTATTATCTACCATTATAGATAGTTTGGATGCTATCGATGCATGTTTATATTGCCTATGCTGCTCTTCCTTTGAATGTCCAGGATTCTTAAATATGGGAAGCCATACATCAGAGCTAAATGAAATAAACTATTCTACAAGACCTCATTCCTCCATACCATTAAGCAATATTTTGCAGCTACTTAGAAGCTTATTTGTTTTACATTTTTGAATTTTCAGTGGAAAGCATATAGTGTATATCTAAACTGTACAGATGTTGAAAACTACTAAACCTGTTGAAAATAAGGTTAGAATTTTATAAGCAAATATAAATACTGTAAAAATCATTTTATTTTATTTTTCAGCATTATGTACATAAAACAAGAACTGAATTTTATCTTCAGGTTAATGTCATACCATTTTTGTTACTTTCTGTCCATAGCACTTTTCCACAGAAGAACTCCAGAGAACAAGATATAACTAAGAGAATGGATAGCTGTAGGTTCTTATTTTTTACAATATTTGCAAACACATCAATACTTTTTGCAAAATGAATTCATAATTTGCTTCTAAAAAAATCTAAGTTTTTTTGCAGCTGGGAAATGATGTAAGTTCAAATTGAATGTCTAAGCAGTGCCTGCATCATAAGTTTTCAGATACAACCTTTCTTTCACAGAATCCTTACTCTTTTCTCATCTTACCCACAATGTTTAATTTTTTTTTTATTCATAATGCAGTAGAACCATTCTGAATATTTTCTTGGGTCCACAATATTTTTTCACAAAGAGAAAGTAGCAAAATTGTATAATCCAACACACCAGGACATTTTGTGTTTCTTACACAGGAAAATTAAATATAGATTACTTTTATTAAAATTATTGACTAATACTGTATTAGTGAACTGCATGCAGGAAAAATGCTACTATTACCCTAACTGATGCTAAACAACATTATTAATGCGCCAAAATAATAAAGATTACATTTTTTATTGTATGTTCCTTTTGCCTTTATTATTTACATTTATATTGAAAAAGGTACACTTCTAAAAGCAGAGAAGGAAAGGATACTGAAACCTTTTGCAGCCAGCTGTACTCTTCTCTCACGTAAGCAAATCCTTGGGACTTGCTTGTTAGCCACCGACTAGGGGTTTCTAGTTCAGTCAATGCACGTTAGACACCGAGCATGATGATCTTGCACGTATCAATGGTATCGCCCTGAGTAACTTCATGAGTTCATGCAGCAGCTCCACGCTGCATGTGGGGTAACCAACCACCAAACACCAGAGCTGTCCTGAGGGTGTCCCAGGAGGCTCAGGGCATTTACATTAACGAGAACTGAGCGTTCATGAGTTTACAAAGAGAAAGTGAGGACTCAAAATAGTACCAGGTGCATGAAATTGCCCAACTTGGATTACGAGAACCAGTTTATTCTCGCTAGTACAATGTTCACAAATAAGCTACAGAACATCTTGTATTCAAGTGCATTTCTGGAAAAGGTGAATCAGCATTGGAGTGAATAACCATCGGTCTTTTCCTCAGGAATTTTTAAGAACCTCTCTGGAAGCGCTATGTTCCTAGAAGCTATGATTTGTGGATACCGGTATGGAAAAATGCAAATGCAGCTGGAAAGCGTGCCTGTCAGTTATTCTTTACCAATTGCTTCAGTGAATTTTTGAAAATGTTAATTTATATGCTTGCATAATTTTATATTGCATTCCTCTACAACTTACATTGAAAACACTCATCAGTGAATACTGAACTTAGCGTAGAGCCAATTTATGAGCAATTGTAATTTCTATGCCTGCTCAATTGCTAATGCAGAAATAAAATATCATAGCACTTTCCCTGAAGTTCACCACAAATCTTTCAAGGAGGAAAATGTTTCTCTTTCAAATCATTCTGAAATTCATTATAAAAAAAAATAATTTAAAACTTCACATGTAAAAGTGTTAAGTATCAAAATGAAAAGATAAGTGCTTTCAGATTAATATGAAAACAAAATAGGTCTTAAAAGGTTATCTTAAAAAGTATGTATATTACCCACAAACTGACGGGAATATTAGACTGCTTCAAAAATAAGGTAATAAACTGAGTATTCATTGATACTCTATATACAGCTTTGTAAACTTTTGCCTTTCCCAAGGAAATAGTTTTGAGACAAATGAGAACTATGCCACTGTAACTGCACATGACAGGTCACGGCCACACAAAAATACCTGTTTCTCCTATCCATTTTAGGTTTTCAGTGTTACAGAAGCTGAAATGTTGCTTCAGAACAAGTAGAGCATCACTTAAACGTAACAGAAAATTTTGAGGATCATCTTGGCCACCATGAACAACTAAATATGCTTTATTCACTACTTCTTTGGCACCTTCCTGACAGGGGGGTTTATGGATTAGTGCCCCGTGTGATGCATTCGTTAGGAAAGCTCACTCTGAGCACTCTCTGCTGGAAGAATCACCTTCACCTACTAGTTCAGTGGAAGTTGGGTTTGCCTCCTTGTACTAAAGGGCAATACTGATGGTTTTCATGTTGGAGGGACAGTGCAGCTGCTCTAAAGGAACGCTCTTCACCAGCGGTTGGTTGGCTCTGGTGTCTAGGAGTGACAACTAGGAATGCTTTCGCCTGCAGGGGAAAACTGAACTGTACTAGTCTTCGCAACTCCGTAATTCCCTAGGAGGAAAGAAGAAGAAAAAAAAAATAAAAAAAAAAAAAAGAAAAAGAACTTTCTATATTGATTTGCTTTTACCCCATTGCCATTTAATTTCCTCAGAGAAGCTTTGCATACCGAGAAGCGCTCAGTATTAAGATACATGATGAAATATATGGAATGTGGGCCGTTTAGGCGTATGTCCAGCCACAAAAACCCAAATAAAATAAATAAATTCTCGAAGCTTTCCATCCGGCATCCAGGCAGAGAGGCTCTAACCGGCGGAAGCGCTCCTGAGGAGAGCCAGCCGCACCCGCCCCTCCCCGCTGCGCCCAGCACCGCCCGACGAGGGGCGGTCAAACCCCGCCCCCCGCCTCTCACCCAATGGTACGGGGTCTTCTATCCAGATGGTCCCGCCCCCATCTCCCGAGAGTCCAATAGGCTGCCAGAGGCGTTCCGGCGTTTTCCACAAGTTTTTCTTCCCGTGTTTCTCCCGCCTCCTTTCCCTCCGAGCCAATGGCAGTGGGCGCTCCTGCAAGCTGGCCAATAGCAGCGTGCTCTCGGCACGCTTCTTCACCCTCCCGGAGACCCCTTCCTCGGCGGTGCTGGGTAGCAACCATGGACGCTGAGGTGCAACAGGTGGGTGCCGCCGCCGGGCGCCCTCACGTCCCGATACTCTCCGTGGGCGTGGGGCCGCGCAGGGGCTTGGGCCGCAGGAGGGGGGCGGCGGAGCTTGGGGCGGGCGGGCGAGCGGCCAGGTGGGGCCGGTCCGGTCCGGTCCGGGGGATCTCCTGCCGTCCCGGGTGAAGCGTTCGCGCGGGTGACAAGAGGCCGCCTCTCCCGCAGGCCCTGCTCAATTATTACTGCCAAGAAGGCTACTTCCACCACGTCCGGGCTGCGGCGGATGAGGCGCTGGGGCGGCTGGGCAGCGATCCGGTGTTCCTTTTCTACCGGGCTTACGGCGCCCTGAGGGCAGGTAACGTGGGGCTGGGGGGGGGTCTGGGGGTTGTGTCCTGTCCCTCCGCCCCCCTCCCAAATTTTGCGTCACAGAATGCAGAATTTAGTCTGCTGCGCAGAAAGAAATTGATATTAGGGGGTCCGAATGTTCCCATTACTCCTGTCTCATGGTCTGTCTCATACAGACACACACGGTTTGAATGAAACTGATCTGAAGTGAGAAATAATGAGTATCTCGCTATTTGTTTCTTTCTTTGTTTGTTTTTGTTTTTTAAATGGTTACATGAAGGGGGGTCAGGTAGATGGGTTCCTGGGAAGGAATTTGAGCCCTATCCAAATGCCCATTGCATTTTGTCACAAAGATAATTTTTTTTTTTTGTATCAGCTAGTGTTTTTGCCTTTAATGCAGCTGTATCTGACTTTGTTATATTTATCTGCAACAGAGGAACTAACAGTTCATACCTATTGGGGTGATCATTGAGTACATTAAACTGTTTTAAGAAGTTTCTTTAGCTAAATCCGTATTTCAAGGATGTCACAGAATAATAAGTAACCCAAAGTGAGGGAGGGTTGTGCCAGGGGGCTAAAAAGGATTGAAAAGATTTTGAGCTGGTGTATCTGTTTCCAAACTCCCTGACACTTTTTTTTTTTTTTTTTGTCTGTTTCACATTCCTATTTATCAAGATGTTGTCTCTTCTCTTGATAGTCAAAAAATTCACACAAACAAGGGAAAAATCCTGGCTGTATATAGAAACAGGGCACAAATAATAAACACAGTTTTCATCTTCATGGGAGTTGGCAGAACTAGCACATAACTCCTTTTAAGTTTTCAGCATTGAGATGCTTTTTTCTTTCTTGTGTCTGTCTGAAAGACTTGCACAAACAAGTGAAAGTGGGTATGTGAATAACGAAGGAAGTTATGAAGAAAGTGTTATCAAAACAAGAAGAAATAATTGAGGGAAAAATTTAAGTCAGATTGAGGTTTTGACGCTGATATACTTTGTCTTGAAAAATGTTATAGCCTGTTCTGTACTTGTTTTCACTAGGTGACGTCCAAGAGAGTATTCGACAGTTGGAATCAATTAAAAACAAACAGGAGGTGTCACTTTGTACAATGATGGCTCTGATTTATGCCCATAAAAAGAGCCCAAATCCAGGTATGCTTATTACGACACTACTGCTTTATGCTTTAAACACCTGTGTGTGACGATCTGAGAGTTGTAGACTAATTCTGCCTAATTTAAAAAGGTACACTCCAGCTTTGCATTTGACATGGTATCTGGTACTGAATTGAGTTACATTTGTCAAGGTTGTAAACAAAAATATCAAAATATAAAACTCTGAAGAGTAAGACTGAATGTTAAAATAAAACACTGAAAAAAAAATCATTTATCTACCATAATGAAAAATCTTTTATGGAAAAAACAAATCAAGCTTTTTGTGATTGTTTTTCTGTCTTGTCTAATGTCAGTACTTTTGAGCAGAACTGCAATGTAAGGAGTCATTAAAGCTGCACCATTTCTGTCTTTCAAGTTACCCTGACTTTACAAATGGAGAAAATAATTTTGTGAATTCCTTTCTCCACCTAAAAACTGGGGTTATTTTGCTAAGTATGATATGCTCAAAAACATATTTGCTTTATCAGATAAACAGGGTTGTCATTAAACTCTTGCCCTTGTATCTTCCAGGCTGTGCAGGTTTATAATTGTTACTGATGGTTTTGTTAAGCAGCGTGATATGAGATGGCTCTGACTCAAGACATCACTCTTATTTGAGTCCCTGAGCATTAATGGTGTGGGGCAGCAGAATTAGCATGCGTTTCAAGACTGTCTGAGGAAGTCGTGGCAATAAGAGTCAGTCATTTGGTTTTAATGGCTCCTAAATAAGGAACAGAAATGAATGTGGGTAAAAGAAAATATTTGGCAGTAAGTTACACGCATCAAATGAAATTTCTATATCGGGTTGATCTGATGAGAGCAACTGACAATAACAATGAGGTTGGAAGAAAATGAGCTTTAGTGTTAAGAAAGGCATCATGTTTTCCAGGGATTCTGGAGCTAAATCATCTTGTGTTTAGCATTTTAGGGCTGCTCTACAGTTACCTGTTTAATTATTTGGCAGACACTGGTATAAGCATGAACCTTATTGTCAAGTTTCTATTTATCTGGCAGAAGTCTCAGCTACGAATCTAAGGTTTAACAAATAGCAGGGTTTTTGCACAACGACAATGTTGAAAGGAACCTTCTTCTATCTTTTAATTTTTTAATTTTAATTTTTTCTATCTTTTTAATTTTATCTTTCAATATTTTAAATTGGAAGGGGTTGCCCGTGCGTTTATCAATATGCAATACAGAGAACAATATTTGCTTTGGAAGCCTTTGGCGTATGTGGTCCTCTTGTGATATTTTGAAATGCTATCACAAAAAGTTCTGAACAAAACATTTTCAGATCGAGATGCTATTCTAGAATTGGATGCAAAAATGAAGGAGCAACGTAAAACAGCAGGACAGCAGGCTCTCTACTTCGCTGGCTTATTTTTGTGGCATCACGGTCGTGAAGACAAAGCCCGTGAATACGTTGATAGAATGATCAAAGTTTCTGGTGGTGGTAAAGAGGTAACTTCTTTTTCTATGTAAAATAATAGTAGGACCTTCTATCCTACAAAGGTAGACTTACTGCACCAATGCTATTTGGAGGTTTCCTTTAACTGTTTTTTTTTGTTCTAATACTTCCTTTCTTAATGTCGTTAGTTCATTTGACAGGGCTTAATAGAATTCCCATAATTAATTTTTTTGCCCACTAAATATTCATTTTCAATTAAGAAATGAGAGGTCTGCATTAAGGAATAGAAACTTTGATACTTTGAGTATCATGATTCCTAGCAAAATCTAAATGTGGTAGTCTCACTAGAGGGAGACACCTCTTTTGAATCTGAAGATTCAAAAATACCCAGAATATTGGGGAATGTAAATTTTCAGCAGTTGTTAAAGGCAAAATTTGCATGGGGTTTTACTGAATGTAATTTATTTTAAAATCTGTTTAAGTGTTGTATGTAACAATGTCTGCTGCATTTATATACAGACATCAAAATTGATTAGGATCTTTAAAGAGGTTTATGAAAACTTACTGTGTTTTTTTTTAAAGGAAATATCAGGTTTAATTCAAGGAGAGAAAAAACAAAAGTTACATTTATTTTTTTGTTGTCAGCCATCTTCAAGGCAGAGCTGTTACTTGAATGCATAATTGTTCTATTATGACATTAGTATTAAACATAAATGTTTCTGGATTGTTTGTCTGAGTGGTTCAGTACATTGCTCAATTTGTAATCTACAGTTTTATGGTTTATATGATACTAACATGGGCTAGAAATCTGCAACTATTCTAAATAAACATTAATTTCTGAAATGACATTATGAATTTAAGTAATGTCTTAGCTTTTGAACTATCACTGATTATTAATTAAAATTGGTAGTTATTTTACTGGCTAATTTTTACTAATTAAGGATTTTTACTAAATTTTTACTAATTTTACTATATTTTTACTAAATAAGGATATAATAAAGCATTAATAAATTAATATCTAAAAGACTAAGGATATGCCATTTTGGTAAACTAGCAGTATTTGTTTATTGAAGCCATAGTAGTTGTTTTTTGTTTGCTTGGAGACACTATTTGGGAATGTTGCTTAGTAGGAAATATTTCCAGCTGAAGTATTTAATGGATTTAAAATAATTTATAATTTTTTTTAGAGGAATGTGCCCATACATAAAAATGTACATTAGCATTTAAATATAAAGAAAACAAATAGTTTTGCTTTTTCTGGGTTCACTTATGTTTATCCCTTTTCCTAATTCGACAGTACAAAGTTACATGTACTTGAAACATTTGGGAGGTGGCTAGGAGTGCTTAAACTTTGTGAGATGTGATTTGCTTAGTATATGCAGTTTGTTTTGATAAGATACTTTATGTACTCCCAATATAGTAGTAAAATACTTTCCATTTTTTTAGAATGCCTAAGTATATGAATTTCAGCCAGTTTCTTTTGCATAAAAAGATCATGTCCCTGATGGTTAGCGATTACAAAATACGCCTCTCTTACTAACCTGTGAGTTTTAAATGCATAACTCACTTCTTTAGCTTTATGTTATGAAAGAGCTAGTGATATTTTATAGTTTAAATTTTTGGTTTGATGGCAATTTGATGGTTAAATAATGCAGTGCTTCAAAATAAATTTTATTTACTTAAGATATAATTAAATGTCTGGAACACATGAAGGAAATAAAATTCATTAATCACAAGTAATAATTTCTTCAATGAAAAGACATTTTACTTTTTAAAAGGTCGAAGTACTGTATTTTTTTATAATACTGTTGAGGATTTGGGAAAAGTCAGATCTTTGCTCTTCACATATAGGTTTTTCTTTTTAATCAGACAGTAGAAAAAAAAAACCAACAGCACCCCGTATGTTTCTCAGTGTCTTATATAAACAAAATTGTAAGAAAATATTCTGTGGAAATGTTTGCAATCCTGTGCAATCAGTTCTGTGAAGTTGTGTTCTGTCTGCTGAGCATGTTATACTACTTCAGTGCCATTGTGCAAATTTGATTAATTTCATGCTGGAATGAGTTACTAATATTTTAGGTTGTGCTGTAGACTGGTTATAATTTCAAATATATATTTTTAATAGATAATTCAAGTCCTACTTTATTTTTAGGTTATTTCTACTTATTACTGTATCTGGGATGCTATTTTACTGCCTAGTTAGCAAAGAATTCCAATTTATATTTTGTTTACAGGGGTTGATTTTGAAAGCATGGCTTGATCTCACCTGTGGGAAAGAAACTCACATTAAAAAAGCTGTGAAATACTTTGATGAAGCACTGCAGGAAGGCAATGATGTTTTTGCTCTGCTTGGTAAAGTAAGTTTGCTTCATGATTTTAATGCTTCCTAAATGTCATATTTCTCTTGTAGAGTGATTAGAGAGATGCTGAGAAGAATTGTCTATGATAAGTGAGCTTATCCAGGAAGTAGAAATATAGCTCAGTCATCCTGGTTTTGTTCAGAGGAGAAGGATAGATTTTAGCAGAAATTAAGTTTGAACTGATCTATGATATTTTATTTTTTTTTAAGGAATATAGAACAGTTATCATACAAACTTATTACTAGCACAATAAAAATATGCTGACAGTTCTGTTTCCTGTGGTAGACAGCCCATTTAAAATAGTTTGTAGTTAATTTTAACAAATAGTGGAGGTTCGTAAGACTTCTCACTTCATCGATTAAGACAAAAGGGTGTACCTGGGTTGCAGTAATGTTACACCATGTCTGTTACCATATACTAATTATGAATTTCCAGGGTATGCTTGTATTATTACATTTCTCTAGTATAAAACATTGCTGCAGTGGGATAGCGTTTGACTAAATAGAATTTCCACCTTTTTTTCTTTTTTTTTGACGAACTGGAGCTGGTAATTATTTCGTCCTGAGCATCCATATTTCTTTTCAATATGTTAAAATTATGTGGTTTTCTTTTTTTTTTTTTTGACACCCTTGTAAGAAAAGACACCAATGTAAAAAATAAAAGTATAGGTTAGATTAAATAAAATTAATCTAAATGTATATTGAGGTTATGATTTTACTATATATACAAGAAAAAAAATGTTCTTATTCCTGAATTTATATGTGAGAAATGAGTTTTCAGATCACCTAAAAATGTAAAACTGTGTGTGATTTCTTTCTTCTTGTGTGGGATACCTGTCCACATTACAGAATTGCTGTGGGCTGTGGCCAAAAAAAAAAAAGTAGTTAAACAGTGTACTGTGATTGTCTATCAACATTGTTAACAGTCTTTAAATTGTTGTCAGTCTGTTTCAAGTGTTTGTTTTGATTATATTTCATGAAGGGAGTGGCATGAATTGTTTTCTTTGCATGTTTTTTGTTTTAGAGTATACTACTTGTTTGTATCACAGACATTGCTACTTATTAATATAATGTTTATTTAATATTTTAAAGCTAAATGCAGAAAAGAATTGTTCAATGAAAGTAAGACTAAAGTTCAGCACAGTAGTATTTGGTTAGGCATGTGTGCTTGCCTGTATGTGGACTGTTGAGTTCAATTACCAGTAAATCTTAAATTTAGTTATGCAGTTAGATATTAGACAGGCAATTATCTTGGTATAGCTTAAGAAATTAAATCTCAGAAGCTACTATATTTGCAACATTTCTATTTCAAAAATATGAAATAAAATTACATCCACACAGGCACCTAGATTATGGTAAGTAAAATCAGAGCAATATAGAGGACTTAAGTCCTAAATTGATTTCTACTCAAATTCATTTAAAACTATGATAGTTGATACTTCTGAAGTAGTTGTGTATTTAAAGTGCCCTGTAAGTTGCTTTTCAATGAAAAAAAAAATAATAGTTAATTCTGGCAACAACAGCAGGGACTGCTGAGTGTGGGTTTTTAAGTGGTACATATCTCGGGGCTTGAAAAAATTTTTACATCTGTGGGTTATGTTCAGTATCCCAAAATTGTGAGATGACTTATACAAAGTTCTTTGAAACCTAATAAGACGTTTTTACTCCTTGGTTACATCTCTCTGTCTTTTGCTTGCTTGCAACTGAATAGTAACTTGTAATTGCTGAACTGCAATTACCTTTGTGATACAGTGCTTACTACGCACCAGGTTTTACATGTCATCTTTTGCTACTTGATTGTTGCAGTATCTCTAGTTGTGGCTGTTGCTGAAATAAAATTATCACTTAAAGATTTTTCTCTTACTAGCTTTTTATCCTGGTCTCTATATGAAAGAACCTCTGGATCTTCTCACCTATACGAGTGTACAGGTTTTTGATGTGACTTCCCTTCCTTCCATTAGGCACAGTATTTTGAGGTCCGACAGAATTATTCAGGAGCTCTGGAAACTGTGAACCAGATAATTGCAAACTTTCCAAACTTCATTCCTGCTTTCATAAAGAAAATGAAGCTACAACTAGCCTTGCAGGACTGGGAGCAGGCAGTTGAAACAGCACACAGGTTGAGTATGAAGTAGTACGTCACTAATTATGTTCTTGCCATGTTTACACTGCAAGAACACTTCAAAACAAAAGTAGGTAGGTTTCCATTCATTCTTAATGAATTTGAATGTTAAATCAAGGTGGGTTTTTTAAAATTAATAAAACAAATTAGTTTGTATTTGAACTCAGCCTTTCTGTCAGGGTACTACATCAATACCCAAATTCATTTTGGATGGAGGACAACCTTTTGTGACATACGCATAAAGAAACAAAACTGTGCTTTCAGTTCAGAGCTATGACTTAAAATAACTTGTACTGCACAGTCACTTTATTCACCTTTTAGAATAAACCAGATGATTGATCAAAGGTTTTGTTTTGGTTTCTTTATGTTCACCTTTTGTTTGGTTTTAGACTATTGCAGAAAGATGCCCTCAATTTAGAAGCCATAAGAATGGAGGCCCTGCATTATCTGTGCAGGGAAGGAAATATTTCTGAGGTGAGCCTTTTAAGTAGCAGACTGTAGAGCAAAACACAGCCTTTGTAGAGACTAGATCCCACATGCACTATATTCTTTATGTCTTATTCTCATAAACTTTGTCTCATCCTGTGCTATAGTACTTATCTATGATATATTTGTCTATTCTGGCTCAAACGCCTGTTTTAGTTTATTGTTGGGCTGTTTTCTGGATGCCAAGGGAAACATAATTTTTTTTTTTTTACTTTTTCACTTGACCCAGAGAACAGAAATCAAGCCCAGAAGTCTCCTTAACTGTTTCTGTACAGTTAATTGAATCGCATTGATCCAAATCATCAAAGTAATCTTTTAGTGTTTAAACGTTCTTTTTATAAAATTTAGAAGATAGTGTAAGCCTTCCATTAATTTTAAATATTTTATTAATTGAAGTAAGGGAAATACTGAGGTCTTGTAGTGATAAATTTTTGAAGGGTGTTATAGTCATGTAACAACAGTCTGCGTGCATTATGTTGTAGAACCTGTGCTTTGTTCCTTTTTTTTTTGACAATTTGCTGGTGTTTTTTAGCTGTAAGAATTCTCTTTTCCTTCTGCTCCCAAGATCCTTTTCTGCACAGGGAAATATGCATGTATTTTATATATATGGTACTTGTGCCATTTTTCAGGAAATTTTAAAATACATTATCTAAATTGTTGCAAAAAATCATTAAATATTTGTTTATATTTTCTTCTCGTTATGCAAATCATATTTAAAAAACCATCATGTATCTTATTCTTGTAACTCCAGAAATATCTGAAATACCTTAGGGGGTTTGAGAAACTGTGATGTTAAATGTCTAAGCATTTGAAGTGTTTTGGTTTTGAGCATGTATGTCTGTATCGCAGTGAAACCAGAGCAAGATTGACAGATCAGAGATTCCTCAGACTATCTTGCTTTATGGGACACTTCCTTTAAATCAGATTTGACTCAAGCCTTCCACTTTTTTTTTTTTTTTTTAGAGCATCTAAAGAGGACACATGATCTACTTCATTGTCACTTTACTATTCCACAGTATTTTTCTAGGAATTCCAAACTAAATTTAACTCCTAGCCCTGATAACTTCTGAGTTTAAATTTCAAGATCTTATTGCTAGTAAAATTGACTAGTTCCTAGTGAAAAGTTCAATTGTCCTAGTCTGTTCCTTATTTCTATTACTTATTATATTATTCCTGTGTCTCCAAGGCATCAGCAAGACTGGGAGACCTAATTAAGGCACTGGACAAGTTAGAACCACGTAATGCTCAGCTTTTCTGTAAAATGGCTTTAGCTTTCAGTAGAACAGTGAGTATGTTTTTTGTTTGTGGTTTGTTTTTTTCTTAAGCAGCATACAACTATCTATATATCCTAGGGTCTGTTTCACTTTCTGGTAGACAGATGTTAGATGTCTACTAAAAAGTAGAAGATTGCTGACAATTGAAATTACCATGTGTATCCTTTGGTAACTACACATTCAATATGAATTACAATATGTAAGCATTCCAAAAATGTTTTCACTGCTTGGTTTTAAATGAGAAACAGATTTCCAATGAAAAGACACTCAACTGTCCATGAACCATATTCTTAATGTAACAAAGTGACAAGGTTAATCACGTAGACCTGAAACTGGAGGTTTATTTAATCTTTGTATTTATCAGATTAGTTTTAAGGAAGCATTCAAAGCAACTATCAACTCTTCATTATTGTACGGTATTGTATATTTGTGTTTGAATCCAGCACACTTCAATGTTACAATTTTTATAGAGTTACTACAGATTATATTAGTTAGAGATGTTATTGTCTAGATGCTACAGCAATATTCAGTGTGTTTTTTCTAAGTGAATCTGAAAAATAAGAAAAATTAAGATTTACGGATTATTCTTACCATTAGTGTGGTCGAAACCAACTCATCCTTCAACATACACAAACCTTAGTTGAAAGAGCATCTAACTTGGCATCTGACAATGCAGAATTTGCTACGGAGCTTGGCTACCAAATGATTTTACAAGGGAAAGTGAAAGAAGCTTTAAAATGGTACAAAACTGCTATGACACTTGATGAAACAGGTGTTTCTACAATAACTGGTAAAGTCTTATACTTTCTTTGGGGTTTTAGTGGTCTTAAGACAGAGATGACAATTTCGATTAAGTCTTCCTACTACTGCTACTAGGAGAATCTAGAACTATTAGAACAGGAGTGTTGGGCAGTTAATGTTATGCTGTCTTCCCTGTAGCAACAGTTTCTTCTCACTAGATATATCTTTTGGCTTTCCTTTTGAAAAGTGAAACTGCTCTCCTTTGAATTAGGACTCTCAGAGTAATGGCAAGGACAGAGATGTGACTGTATTTTAATTATTATTTTATTTCTGTAGTGCCTGGTAACTCTTAGGTGCTAGAGAAATAAAAAATTGAAGGGCACTTGAACAAGCTGTCCATGCCTACGTATGTGTCTAAATTAGATTGAAAAAATAATAATCAAATAGAAACATCTGATACTTTTGATGTACATGTTACGTTCTTTGAGAAAAAATAAACATTGCTTTTGGTAAAGTCCAATAGCTGTCAAAAAAATGGAGAGTAAATATGGTATACTTGAATCACAGATTTTTCCCCTGCGTTTTCTTTCTCCTTGACTGTGGTATTTCCTTCTAATGTGAAACTTCAAAGAGTGTGAAAAATTTAGGGGGTAGGAATGGTTTGTGTGGAGGGTTTTGTGTTCGTGGTTTTTTTTTTTTAATTTAATTTTGCTTGTACTTAGTCTGGCTTCTAAATTCAGAACATGTTTTTTTCTTTAGTCTAGAACCAGTTGAATTCACCTTTTAGTCTTTGTAATATAAGGGATGAGATCTTTCATGAAACTGCTTTATGGCATTGCGTACATTAATATATCAGCCATGAATCATCTATCCTAAGTATTTTTAAGTATGTAAAATCTGTATTACTATAAGTCTTGACCTATTTGTTCTTCTTGTGTCCACACTTTATGAAGAGGTTGAGGAGAGGAAAGATTAATTTAGAAAACAAAGCATGTGCTTGACTAGGAAGACAAATCTGCAATAAAATGTTTAAATATGTTACAGGTATTATCCGTTGTCAGCTCATACAAGGGCAATTAGAAGATGCAGAGCAACAGTTGGAGTTTCTTAATGAAATTCAACAGTCCATTGGGAAATCTGCGGTAGGGGATATCTTCATTAATCCTTTGATTACAATCTGAATTGTGATCTACTGGCTACTTCATGTTCTATATTTCAGTCACTTGAGCAGAGAATTCGTAATGGAGTACCCTTAAACCAAAATTTCAGATTTTTTTCCTGTTAACCTAAGTTAATGTATTGCCTGACTCTGCAACGTGAGGCTGTTTGCTTGCAGAGCAAAAATGTCATTGCCTTCCTGCAGAGCTTCATCTCTGAATATAAGTTTGAAATGTCAGGAAGGGAGGGATATTAATTATTTTTAGGATTTTACACTCAGGAGAATGTAGAGCTAGTTGCACAAAGGAATGCATTGATATAATAATCATCAGTGTCAGGTACAGGGAATATACTAAATACCTTACAGTATCCCTAAATATAAAGAAGAAATGGCTAGCTAATTATTAATTATGTAACATTGTATGACTAATGAGTGAACGTATCTGGAGTATGGAGAATGCTGTTGTGTTTTTTTTCTGTAGGAATTATCTTTCTTGCGTGCAGTCCTAGCTATGAAGAAACATAAGAGACAAGAAGAAGTTCTTGCCTTACTGAATGATGTTCTGGATACTCACTTCTCATCTTTGCGTGGTTTTCCTCTTGGTGTGGAATATTTTGAAAAACTAAACCCTGATTTCTTGCTAGAAATTATTAGAGAATATCTTAATTTCTGCCCAGCACAGGTAAGGAGCTGTAGATCACGTCTGTCTGAAGAAGAAAATTATTATTGGATTCAATGTTGAGATCAGCTTATCACGAAGCAAAAGTTAGAAAATTTTCTCTCTTAAAATGTGAATTTATTTTAAGTAAAAGTGTGTTTCTTTGGTGTGTTGGTAAAAATCGGTAGAATACCACTTTTTCATATGATTACTAATCCCAAAGAAAAATCTCACTTGGATGGCTGATTTTCTGTGGCTGGATTTGTTTGTTCTAGTTTTAGCAACAAGGGCATGTAGAACTTAATAAATTGAATGGGACCTGACATCTCTAAAGCAGAAGAAACACATTCAATGTTTCTTTAAAAAGCATCTTCCTTAAATAGATTATTTGTCTGAAATAGCTGGGAGACAACTCTTGTTACCCTGTCATTAGCAGATTTCTAGTCTAATTATAGAACCTTCACATAAATATTTGTTTATGTGCAGTTTTAAAATCTAACAGGCAAACAAGTGGTTTTTCCATCGTTATGATCCATCCTACCATCTATAACAAAATGGTAATGGTTGAAAGACTAAAACATCAGTGGTGATGACAATCTCATGTCATGAATGGAGAAAAATAAGAAGTGTCATTCTGTGAGGTAGTGTCTTGTCTGAAGATATCCTTGGGGTATATTCCAGAAGTACTTAATGGTGATGATGGTTTTTAATTTGGAGTGAAAACTGTTTTTCCTGTCCACAGAATGATTTGTAAAAGAAAAGACAGGCTTTTCCTGAAATTTCATTATCTTCTTTTTTGCAAAAAGGAGTTTGTGGTATTAGAAAGTGAGGAGTTTCAACAGGCAGTGGAGGTTTCCAGTTTGATAGTGGAGGATTGCTGCTTCCCCAGGACATGGGTCCTCTGGTAACGTTAGCTGTAAACAGAAGGATCTTTAGATTGCCTTTTCCTTTTCTATATGTAACAGTTAGCAACTGTCTAAAGTAACAGAGGGAAATGAGCAACATTTCTGATAATAAGGAACTAAAATGTGCTACTTTGTACTAGCTGTTTACGTGAAAGTAGCTATTTGTCAGCTTTGTTGAGAAATAATTTATGGCTGGCAGTAGGGATACGATCTGTGTGGTGTGGAACGAGGGTAGGAGGGACAGGACCCTTTCTGCTGCCAAATGTTTATGGACTGACTCTTCAGCTTATGTCAGATCTGCAGTGTTTCCTCATCCTTGAAGTCCATGAGGCTGTCTTGTGTTCCTGTTGATATGAAGAAGTTGCTCCCTTAAATTTAAAACATATTTTTATATTTCTTCACGATGACAGCTTTTAGGTTTTGGGGCTGAAGACAGTAACAGTGCTTTGCTATTACTCATTTGAGTTTAAAGTCAAGTTAAAATGAAATGAAACTCTAAAACCTGAACTGCAGTGTTGCTTTTTGGTTTTGGTTTTGTCTTTTACTCCTAGCGTGCAAGTCCTGGGCAGTCTCCTTCCCCACTTCTCAGGCACTGTGCTTCTGTTCTTGAAACTGTGGTAAAAACTGTGCCTGGTCTTCAGCAAGCTGTCTTCTTAAGTGCAAAAGTAAAATACTTGTCAGGTATGTGAGTTTATTCACTAAACGCTCATATTATTTTTTTAAAAAACAAAACCACAAAAAACACAACCCCCCCAAATTATAAAAATGGTGGCTAATTAATAAAAGCTCCATACTTAACCTCTGTATTTCATATCAACTGCTCTTTCACTTTCCTTTTTTAACTTCCCAGGGGATATTGAAGCAGCCCAAAGTCATCTGCATTACTGTCTTGAAAGGAATCCTTCATATGCAGATGCACACTTACTGATGGCCCAGGTGTATTTGGCTCAAAACAATACTAAACTATGTTCTCAATCCTTGGAACTCTGTCTGAGCTATAATTTTGAGGTGAGTTTACAAGTTTAATATCTAAATGTTTATATAAACATGGTATCTCAACTACAACATTTTGAAATCGTTTTGAAATACAAAAGCAAGTAATGATAGCTTTTTCTCAGATCCTTACATAAATATTGAAAACCTTATATAAACAATTTGTAATTCCAGACAAACTTCACAAGAGTCTTTAAAAAGCTAATATAGAAGGACTTGAAGAATGATCCAGTGTTTTTTCTGGCCTTTTTGCACAGATGTACAATTGCTAAAGGATATATGCACAGATTCATGAGGGAATCGGAAGGCGTGTGTAGTTACCTCTTGATAATTCATGCTGCTTAAAGCATTCTAAGTGTTAATAGACAGAAAGAACATATGCTATGCTCTTTTCCATTAATGGCACATCTTTGTCCATCAGTTTTCTCTCTTCAGAAGCAAATTTATAAATTTGTATGATCCTCACCAGCTGCAGCTCTTGGGGGGTAATACACTGAAATATGGGACTTCTGATTTGTTAACATCGGTGGAATTACGTATGATTAACATTCTGCACATCACTCATTAGGTCTGAGTTGACCAAGCTTAGCTGAAAAGTAACAAACTACCATTTCCTTGCAAGCATGCTGCCACTGAGGTTCCTTCTTCCCAGTGATGCAAGGAAGCTGCAGCTTAACTACCTTAGGAGACACTGAGGCGTTTACAAATTTGAATACAGTTAATTTCCCTTATTGACACTTCCTTTTCATATGAAGTATGTTTTAAGGAGGTGGCAAAATGACAGGCAAGACTTGTGCCAAATAATGATTGTATACCTCTTTTAATTATTAGTGTAATGAAGGGTGCATACAGTAGTGTGAGAGACGCTCAAAATCTCTTAAAATTCAGTCTAGTTTCAAACAATGATCTCTAAGGTCCCTTCCAACACAAACCATTCTGTGATTCTAATGCTGTAATGAATGTTTTTCTATCCCAAAGTCTCATCGCATTTTTTAAATTAAAAACTTACTAGTTTGTAAACTCTGAAAGTTTTAATATGTTCGTAAGTAGCTTGCTGAAATTGAAACTGGATGTATTTGTAGGAATGAAGGAACAGAGGTCAATGTTTGGCTGCTTTTTTTAAAAAAAGTTTCTTTCAGGGAATTTTGAATAATATGCATAATGTCAAATTTGCAAACTCCTGATCTTACTATGTTTCTTTAGGTGAGAGAACATCCTGTTTATCACTTAATTAAGGCCCAAACTCAGAAAAAGATGGGAGAATTATCAGAAGCTATTAAGACCTTACAGATGGCAAAGAATTTGCCTGGAATGAGAAAACCTACAGCTTCCTCAAAAACTAAAGGAAAGAGGATTGAAATTGATGCAAGCGATCGTGTGTCTGTCTTCCTAGAGCTAGTAGAAGCTCATCGTCTGAATGGAGAACCGGTAAGACGGCAAACTTGTTAAAATATGATACATACCTGAAAACAATTTCCTCTTCCTATTCCTATTAACAGATGTATCTATGCTTGTTAATTTAGAACAAAAACCCACCACCTCCTTTACTAAGAGGACTTGCTTGGTGAAATATCCAAGGTGTTAATAGCTGACTTGACAGCTTGTACCTTGAACTGCAGAGGTAACCCTAATTGCAGGTGCTCAATTTTGAGTCTGTAAAACTTCTTTTAATTTTGAGGAGGAGATACTGTTGATGTTTTCCAGTATGTAGATTCCTGTTTTGCTGTCTAATGCTATTAGAAATATTTTTTGATTATGTCCTTATCTTTGTGTATCATCATCCTCACTATCAGCTGTATCTTATTAAACAGTAGGACACAACACGTGTAAGAATATTAAGAGAAATCATATAATCGTGTAGTTGGAAGTTACCTCTGGGGTGTCACTTTGCTCAAAGCAGGACTTCTTAGAGCAAAGTGCTAAAGGCATTGTCCAGTTGAATTTTGAGCACCTCCGTGTATATATGCAATGCAAATGTTTTTTTCTGTATTAAAACTTTTCCTTATAGTTCATATTACATAAAACTTACTTACAAAATCAAGAGGAAAAAACCACTTTAAATCTTCTAGCAAAACAAAAGGATACTATGGTTTTGGGGGTTTTGTAGGGTTTTTTGGTTGGTTTGTATAATGCCCTCAGACATTCATTTGCTGATGATGTCTTCATTTTTGGCTGCTCCACAAGAGGAAATACATTAATTCTATCTGTTCTATTATTTGCAGCATGAGGCTGCTATAATACTGCAAGATGCCATTAATGAATTTTCTGGAACTCCTGAGGAACTAAGAGTCGTGATTGCAAATGCAGATCTGGCAATTGCTCAAGGAGATGTTGAACAAGCCTTGACTATGCTCCGAAATATTACTCCTGAACAGCCTTACTTTGTGCAAGCTAAAGAAAAAATGGCAGATGTTTATCTGCAGTACAGGAAAGATAAGAAGTTATATGCTGGCTGCTATAGGTAAAAGTTTGTGATGTGTGCTTGTGTATTTTCCTAGATGTTTAATGGTAGCATGGTGAACTCACTTTTCCCCCTTTCTACTATAATAAGTCAGAAATATTTAGTGACATAATGATTTCATTTGAGTAAGTGTTGTCACGTTTAAAACAGTAACTGGAAGTCCTATTTTGGAAAGGTATATTGGAGTTTTTTGATTTATTTTCAGAAGTAAAGACAAACTAAAATCTGCAGAGGATAAAATTGGTATGCCCTATTTATTGTTGTTTAGATACCAGTATTGATATGTTTAAATATTGAGCAAGGTTCTGTCTTCTCTTTCTAGAGACCTAGTAGAAAAACTGCCAAGTGCTCATACTTTCCTTCTTCTTGGTGATGCATACATGAATATTCAAGAGGTAAGTGCTAGACATGAATAAGAATGATTGAGTCATTTGTTGACTTTGGCAAGTTCAGACAATGTAGCATGCTGACTCCTATTGATGGGTAGTTGGCAAACAGAAACTGCTTTAGAATGTAAAAAACCATAATTAGTGGCTACAAATGTAACTGTTTAAAGTTCAACGAAAAAGCTCTAGAAAAGCATTTCTTCTGATGGCTGACCATGGAAGTCAAGGAGATAGTCTCATGGGTCTGTGTTCTTCTACATAAAATTAACAAAACCCTCAAGTGAGAGCTAAACTAAATTCAGAAAAAAGCTAAAGACGTTTAGAAGAGTTCTGAAGCTTGGCATATTCTGGTTTAGCGTGGAAATGTAAGTTTCCATGGGCTTTACGTTTCCTGCAGTTTCATAGTGACCATTCTTCTCTCAGAAGTGTTGTAATTTATGAACCACTAATACTTGTCAGTAATTCCTGGAGTTTGTACCAGATTTTGTTTTCATAGGCTTTTTATCTTAATCCTTGACTTCTGTTTTTTTTATCTTTTACTGTTGAAGCCTGATGAAGCCATAGAAGTCTATGAGCAGGCCTTGAAGAAAAATCCAAAAGATCCAGCTTTAGCAAGTAAAATTGGAAAAGCCCTAATCAAAACACATAATTATTCAAAGGTATTCTATAAATAATGTGTTAGGCTAATTAAGTATTGTGTTAATTATTATGAACACATGGACTTCAGCTGATTTTGTTTTCAGGTTAAGCAGAAGAAGCATTTCACTTTTAAAGTGCAAAACAGTTTGCAGATTCCCTTCAAAATATCTGCTCAGTCAGCTTGGTGGCCCTTGCACAGAACAGGGAAGGGTAGAAAGTACTTTGGGACATCCTGGGAAGGAAGCAAGCAGGATTGAAATGCCGGTCATACGGTGTGATTGATACATGGATTGATAGACAATTACAGAGGGATCAGTGTCACCTTCCTAACTTTCAGTATCTGCTCTTTTTTATAGTCACTTTTGTTGAAATAACAAACAGTAAATGGGTACAGACAGTGTTTGGGAGACCAAGTAAGAGAAGTGGCTCAGTGTTTTGTTTCAGCAGCACCTCTTCCATAAGTTCTCTAGCACAATCTTCCTCTGTACTTACAGAAGTTATTTGAAATAATGGTCTCTCTGTCTCTCTTGGACCTGGAATAAGTTAGGAGGAGGGCCACAAAGATGATCAGGGCTGGAGAATCTCCCCGATGAAGACGGGCTGAGAGAGTTGGGATTTTTCAGCCTGGAGAAGAGAAGGCTCCAGGGAGATCTTATAGGAGCCTTCCAGTACCTAAAGGGGGCCTACAGAGAGATGGAGAGGGACTCTTGCCAGAGAGTGTAGTGATAGAACAGGGGGTAACAGTTTTAAACTGGAAAAGGATAGAATTTTGATTAGATACTAGGAAGAAATTCTTTACTGTGGGGACGGTGAGACACTGGAACAGGTTGCCCAGAGAAGCTGTGGATGCCCCATCCCTGAAAGTGGTCAAGACCAGGCTGGATGGGGCGTTGAGCAACCTGGTGCAGTGGAATGTGTCCCTGCCCACGGCAAGGGGGCTGGATGATCTTTAAGGTCCCTTCCAACCCAAACCATTCTATGATTCAATGAAATCTATTTTCTGCCTTGAATTCAGGATAGGACTATTAGCTCCAGCCTTCTCTTTTTGTCAGGCTTAGTACTGGTTGAAGGTTTTATGGACTTAAATTTTTTATTTTTTCCTGTTTCAAGACTTTAAGTTGTTACTTTTAAACACGTATGGAGTAATAGTTTATTGATCCCAAAACCTTGTTTTTTTCATGAGTAAATATTTGACTTTTTCATTGATAGGATTAGCAGTTTTTATGTTTAAAAACACAAAGAGAGAAGACTCATATCAGATTATGTTGTCATTATTTTTGAACTTTTCATTACATCTTTTATCTGTTTTACTTGAACTTTAAAACTCCAGCCTGACTAGAATTATACAACTTCAGCAGCTAATGAAAATGTAGTTTAACTGACAGCATCTGTCAAAGACAGAATGTTATAATGTGGTTAGGCTATATAAATGCATGTTTATCAAAATGTGGGTTCTAGTTATTCTATTTATCTCTAATTTGGTATTATATTTTTGGAAGCCTGAACTTGCAACTAAATAACATCTTTTTTTAATACAGTATTTATTAGAAATTACTTGTTTACAAGAGCAGTGAAGAAAGTAGAGAAAGCTAGGGCATGTAATTAAATAATTAAGTAGTGAGGTTGTTGTCTTTAAATAATACTCAGGTTTTTGTTTCTTCCTTTTAGGCAATCAGTTACTATGAAGCTGCATTGAGAAGTGGTCAACAGAATTTCCTTTGCTATGATTTGGCTGAGCTTTTAATGAAACTGAAACAATATGAAAAGGCAGAAAAAGTACTTCAGCAAGCTTTAGATCATGAGCCTGGTAGGAATGTTATTAATTTACAGCAGTTACAGTTGTTTGTGTTTTCTGCATGATTCTAGGGACTGAACAAGTTCCCTAAAAAAATTTTTTTTAATTGTAAAACACAGGAAACCATTAAATGATAAATGAGAAATGCACTCTGAAAGAAACTTCATTTACATTTAAAGGTGCTTTTGGCAGGACTTTTAAACTTGGAACATCTGTGATAGATGAAGTCAGTAAATACAACAGCAGAGTTCTTCTGTGCTAACAAATGTTCTGATTCTGAATTGATCAAATGAAGATAAGTCATTCCTGCTGTTAGGGAATGGTTGTTTAGGTGGTAACTGCTATCCAGTATCCTTCAGAGCAAAGAGACTGAACTGGTTTATGATGTCTCTTAGGAACCTTTTTTGCATATTAGGAATATGCATTCACAAAGCTAAAACTTTTGGATTTTTTTCTTTGTTTTTGTCAGAAGGCAGTTAAGAAGTTTTCAGGTGTTTTGAGCTATACCCTTAATTAAGGAAATCTTTTTGCAGTGGTTTAATTATATTTGTTAACTTTTGTGGCTGCCTGAATAGAGAAACAGTATTATCAAGTCTTATTGCCAGTCTTTGTAGTCTTATGTTACTATTTTACTGGTCTGTCATATTGTGCAGGGGAATTTTGGGTTTCTGTCTTGTTTACTTCTTGCTGAAAAAGTTCTGTGATCGAATGTTGTATTACTATCTTAGGTAAGCCTTGGAGGCTACTTTAATAATTGTGCTCAAGACAGCTTGATCTTCCAGTGTGTAAAGATAAAATAGCAGTAAACACAGTTTACCTCATGTACTTTACAACCTTCTCTTCCATCTTACAACAAAGCAAAAAGTATATAAGCCAGTATCTTTTTTGTATGTCTTTGATAAACACACATTCTCTGCATGGAAAAAAAGTGCATCATACTGGCTGATTTGGAAAAACATTGAACAGTTTAATATATTTTTTTAGAAATGCTAAAATATCCTCTGTTTGTGAAAGGAAAATGAAATACAAGAAATGTCATGGAGGGAAAGATCTTACATGGTTGGCTATAGGGCCTAATCTCTGATTTAGAATAACATGTCATAATTACAGCACTTTGAAGACAGTCTGCTAATAAAGTATACCTCAATATACTTCTTTTTTTCTAATTTCTATAAAGATAAAAACATGGATTTTTGTGACTTTTAAATTTTAATGTGGGACTGTGCTCAAGATACCGCTTTGTCAATACATTAAAATGAATACAAGCCAGGGATAACTTCTACTCTTCAAATATTTTATGCATAAATATTTTAACCATTGTTCAAAAGTAGCTTGTCTCTTTTTGAGTAGATACTGAAATGTTTAGATAAAATAACTATTTGTATTCATGTCTGCTCCAGACTCTAGCTAAAGTAGTTTGAGGTCTGAATAGAAATTTCATCAAACAACCTTATATTATTTGGGTGTACAGTAGCACTCATTGAATCAATTTGGACATTTTTCATTGACTCTGAGGAGGATTTAGACAAGCAATGTCAGTGGCTTTATTTCCTGTCCACTTAAATCAAAAACTTCTCTCATATTTCTGAGAATGCAAATGGACTAGGCAGTCTTTTTTTTAATTCCTTTTGCATCTTTCAATGTCTTTTCCCTTAAATATCACTCTGTAGGTTGTGATGTTTACCCTACCCACTAACAACATATCAAGCCAAATTCACAATCCTAAATATATAAGACTAAGCTCTGAACTTTTCATGTAAGCTCTTGCCTGGAGTATGTAGAGACCTTCATCTTTCTTTGACTTCCCCAGGATCAGTTCTTATAAGAATCATGTTTGTTTAATGCAATTCTTATAGTTAATGAACTTTCTTCTCTGATGGAGGATGGACGTTACCATGTGCTTCTGGCAAAAATTTACAGCAAAATGGAGAAGATTGATGAAGCTATTGTTTCACTACAACAGGTAAAGGGGAAAATAAAAAAAAATGCCTATGAAAGCTTGCTATGTCCTACCTGTTACCCCTGGTTCCACTTTTATCCCAGATTCTAACCTAAATATTTTTGCGAGGAAAAAGTGTACGTAGTAGGTATAAAACACCAGTGACTGGCGTGAAATGTAAAGAACATAAGTGGTTAGAAAGACTTAAGTTTTTTGTGAGCAGCGTTATCTGAATTTTAGGTCATACTACAGCTTCATTTGTGTTTTAGCACAGCGGGTTAAAACAAACTTGGCTTTGGGGATAGGTAGGTTACATGTCTTTAGCTGTGCATTGAGCATCACTCGGAATAGCAGCATTCGATGGCTACCTGTCATTTTGTTGGTGTTTATTTTAAATAGCAATAATAAGATCTGTTCATTCTGGGGTTGAATCTTATCACTCAGACTGAGGCTTGAGAGAGCAAAGTTGGAAGCTGGACATAATTTAATCGATTTAGATGCTTTCTCAGTACAAAGGTCAAGCAAGAGACTGGGTCAGTACATTCTCTTCCATTATATCTCCACTCTGTTACAGAAACAATAAGCCTTGATAATTTACTTTCCGTGCTGGTCAGAAGATGCTATGTAGATTGCTTAAAAAGATAATTGTACATAAGAGCTAAAATCCTACTGATACTGCTATTAACTATGTTGTTAAATTCTTACTACTTTTTTTTCATTATAACATACTTTTTTCTTTCTCAAAGCTGACCTTTTTCCCCATTGATTTTTAGTAAACAAAAGAGAAGTAAACGGGGAAACTTACTACTTCGGTTCTTTCAGATCTCATATGATATCACACACTTTTTTTTCCTTTTGGTGTTGTTTTTTTTTCCTGTTATTGCCCTCAAAACTGTCCTTTCTTGTACCTGCTCTCTTTGAAATCTTTTCCTGCTCCTTCTGCTGCCACATTCATTTACACAAAACCACCTGTAATTTGATTATTTCATGAGGACTAACTGCTTGGTCATGTTATTGCCTCTTAAACAATTTTCTTCCCTTGGTTTTCAGAGTTTTCAGATTCTACTTTGAGTTTTACTTCTCCTTCTATGCTAAGCAAAATGGTTGGGGGTGAGACGAAGCAGAATAATATTAGCGCTTCTTTCTCTTCAACTTGTGAAGTTTTAATGAGTGAAGCAGCTCTTCTGAGATTTTACTTCAACGTGAAGATAGTTACAAAACTGCTGGAGAAGGAAGATGGGATCTTTTGTGTGTTAATTGGCTGGAATTCCAGTTGAAATCAAAGAAAACCGATGAGGCATAGCCAGAATTGGGCATAGCTATTTCCTTGACTGCCCTCTTTTGGGGCATCTGCTATTAACAAAATGCTCTACCTCTGTGCTTCTGCTAGACTTTTCTTAATTACTCCCTAAATCAAGGGCCTCAGAAAATAAAAAGTGAAGGTTTATTTGCCATATTGTTTTTTAATGAGTTTTCTGTGCTTAATAAAGGAGTTGAGTACATACAGCTTGTAGATGATATGGATGATGGCTCTTGAGGTCTTTTTTTATATACCTTATCAAAAGCTTAATGTTAAGAAGAACTAAAAAAAAAAGGAAAAGGCATGTAACACTTCCATTTAATATTTTTGAGATAGTTTTGATGTTGGAAGGTGGCTGAGAAAGTAAGGAAATTCTTAATGGGTACCCATGGATATGATGAAGAAATAGTTCTAAGAAAAACCATAGGGCTTGTGTGCAAAAGCATTGCTTCTGCCAGTATTAATGAGGCTTTGTTCAATGATGTCCTACACCAGCATTTTTTGTGATTACAACTCTGCTAGTAGTTATAAATTGGAACATAACCATTTGAAGTTATAAATAATGCAAGGCACAGAAGTATGGGGGAAATTTAGACCAATAAAATGCGTCATCTTTATTCAAATGAATATATTTGACCTAAATATTCCTTAAACAAGGTATTAAATAAGCTTGTTCCACCATCCTTTTCCTCAAGTATACAAGGAGTAAACTGGATCCCTCCCCGGGTTTTTGCTTTAATGTCCTTTTCCTTGAGTTTCACAAAACACTCTGTGTATGACTAACTCAAAATTATGTTCTATAAAGTGTAGACTGTACTTTATTGGATTAGCATGCAGTTGTCTTATTTTAGAAAAGGTACATTGGGATTCCATCTTCTTGAAAGTGTTGAACACTAGGTTGCTTTCCAGCAGGTTTTTAATGTGAATTTTAGGGAAGCAAGGCAATTTGAAACAGGTTTTTGAGGGAGAGGTATTGAGGAGGTTTGCTTTGTTTTGCTTGTTTTCGTTGATGTTTTTTATAGCAAAGACATTTTTTACATGCTTTTTTTATTATTTGGGGGTTTTCATCTATAAAATACATAGTATGTTTATAGAACATTAAAATAATTTAATTTTTAAAAAGTAGAGAATATAAAATTAGTTCCTTTGGAAATTTTTGACTGTTGACTCCTTTCCCCACACTAGGCTCGGGAATTACAAGCCAGAGTGCTTAAACGGGCTCAAATAGAGCAGCTGGATGCGGTTCCTGCACAGAAACACTTAGCGGCTGAAATTTGTGCTGAGATCGCAAAACATTCTACAGCCCAGCGGAACTATGAAAAAGCAATTAAATTTTACAAAGAAGCTCTTGTTCACTGTGAAACTGATAAGAAGGTCAGTTCTCCCTCTGACTATTTTGCATTGTTTTTCCGTTCATTTTTCCAGTTATCCACAGTGCAGAAGTATATTTGCAATTATTTCTGCTTTATGCTATACATAAAACCTTGAACTTTCTCCCCTTCATTGCTTATGATAAAATAATTGTGTGTACTGATAATTTCTGTCTCTTGCACAAACTCTTGTTTGAAGTGGTGGTCTGCACATGCTCTGAGTTGTCAATTAGATCATATAGTTGAGCCTGTCTTCATGTACCAGTTGAAGATATGTAAGGTATGGCACAGTAATACTAGAGATGGTTTCAATTGTGCTCTTTACCTGTCCTCTGGAATGAAGTCCCGATTTTTTTTTTTTTTGTTAGTTCAGACAATTTCCATCTCTTCTGTATCTGTTTTAGCACTTTTAGACTTTCATCTGGACTTGATAGGATTCCCATTTTAGTCACAAAATGCTGCTGTTAAGCAGTGATTATTGCAGTGCTTCCCTATTCCCTGCACTTTTTCTTTCCCCGAAGTCTGCCTGTTGATAAACTCAAATTTACCAGTATTTAATCCTTTCTTCTTCTTTTCTTTCTTCTCCTTTCATGGCCCTGAGTTTTAGACATGAGAGAAGGAGGAATGAAAAGTTAAGAAATTTATGAGCACCAAAATGAAGTGTCAACTTCAGTGGGTTTTTTAGATTAAAAACAAATATAACTTGGGTCAAATTTCCGCTATTTTCTAGCATGTGTTGTATATTGTATATAAGTGTATATGAAGACTTCTTATTTTGCTGTTTCTTACTGCACAGCTGTCAGATTCACCAGCTGCTAAATTATCAGCATATCACCTGGTTTTAATACTTGAACTCATAGAATCATTTAGGTTGGAAAAGACCCTTGGGATCATTGAGTCCAACCATCTACCCTACTCTACAAAGTTCTTCCCTACACCATATCCCCCAACACCACATCTAAATGACTCCAGTGTTATGGTTTCAAGGATCTAGGAACTTCCTAAATCTGCAACTCAGCATCTTTGAGACAGATGGTGTCTTGTAAGAATGATGAAGTAAAATTGGGAGAGGAATAAAAGCATCCTTAAAATGTTCAAAGGAGCGTGAATTCCCCATTTTATCATTAAGAGCCAGGAGACAGCCTATCATAGTACAAGTACAGCTGTGGCTTTTGTGGTATGCCATCCCTGTAATTCAGTATCAAAACTTTAATCTCTTTTTTTTGTTTTCAAACCAGTATAGAAATACCAGCACGACATTTCCCTTGCAATTCTTGCTAAAATCATACTATTGAGAGATTCCCATTGTTACAAGATATGCTGTGCACTCACACTTGCACTGAATGTGTTAGATGCACTCACTGAGGATTTTTCCTTTACCTCCTACTTTACTAGCAACACAGAATACAATGACATCTTAGAAAATCTAAGACTGAATTTCTGATTAAGAACTTGTTCTTCACTTAGCATACTGGAAGCAAAATATTTTAGTTGCCCACAACTGTGAGTCATCCCACTATATTTCTATAGTTTCAGTGGGTTTGAACTTGTTTTCTTCCCTTCATTTTTAAAAACATTGCTAGTACAAGGTTAAATTTGAATTCTTTTAGATCACAAAATATAAATTTGAGCTGTTAAACAGCTGCCTGTTTCTTGATGTTTTCACAGAGTTTACTTTCCTTAAAATTACATATAGAAGTATTGAAAAGTCATTTGAAGCCATCTGTACCTTGTTTCTTCCAAACAAAATCTCCTGTATTCCAGCCAAAAGCAAGCCAAACCAGATTTGAAAAGTTGCATCAAACAATGTATTCAGCTAAATGAGAAGAGATTGCAGTCCCTGTTATAAGGCTTTTGGGTTGTCTCGTTTTACATAGTTAAATCTGGTAGGTAATACTCTGCCTCGTTTCTATGACAAGATAAGAGGCAATGCAGTTTCCAGATGCAGACATGAAGTACATCACAGACTGCATCCAGCATGTCATTTCACAGTATCGTTGTGTTTTGGGTTGAAGCTGAAAACTTAGAGACCGCTTCCGGTCACTAGAATGTAGTATAGGACATTCCTCCCGGACTTGCCTTAAGACAGGAGGTGTTCCTTGACTAGCAGACTGCTTTTCAGTCTTCCAGTGTCTTATGCATATAAGAACAGTGGCTTGAAAAATTCTTACATGTGTGCTATCTCCTTATTTCAATGCTTACCCACCTGCCTTTCTGTTTCAGAACTATATGGTGTATGTTTGCATATGTAAATAACAGGAAGTAGGAAGAAAACAGTTAAACATTATGCAAGTAGCCTTCATAAACTGAACAGGATGTTCGAAACACTATTTTGATTCGGAAGCAGCTTTCACAAGTGTAACTAGAGAGAGGATTGTGATGCAACTATAAATGCCTCCTTTTTGAAAACAAAATCAAAACGCCATTTAAAATTAGGCAGGTTATTTGCTTACTATTTGTCTACTGTTAATTTTACTTTGTGATTGGTTTAACTCCTGTTTGCTTCAATGAGAACTTGATAAAATCTGTGGTAGCTTTTGTGTTTATAAACTTTTCGGTGGTATTTTAATCAGAATAGTCTATGATGAGACTTCACCCTTAAGGATGCATGCTTAGGTACATCTTGGTTTGTTAATATTTTGTCTGTGATTGCTTCTCAGAAGTTGATCTGTACACAGTCATAATGGGATAGGTTTGGAAATGCAAATAAAAAAACTGTTTCTGCTGGAATTTGCTTATACTTCAAAACTAATTGGTGAATGTTAATGAGGTATTTGCTTCTGTCAATGAATTTAAAACTACTTGCACAAACTTTTTTTTTCCAAGAAAATTATTCTTACCAAAATGCTCTAGTCTTTAGAGCAATGCTATCTGAGCAGCTGTGTTTTCAGTGTACCTCCAGAGTATGCCTCTGGAGTTTTATCTGTTTTAAAAGTGAGGGAATGGAAATAAATGAAATTACTTGACCAAGAGCCCACAGGAAACAACTGAGAAAGTGCTGTCTTTGAAAGAGAAATACATTTTTCCCTGAGGCTCTGCAAATTTCAGGTTAATACTCATAGAACTTTCTTAATCTTTGAATTACATATAGTTAAAATTTTAATCCACAGGCGATGTTGGAACTTGCACGTTTATATCTTGCACAAGATGATACAGATGCCTGTCAACACCAGTGTTCCTTACTGCTGAAGAATGACCAAGATAATGAAGCAGCAACAATGGTATGGGCTATTATACTAATCCTGTATCAGAAGTTTTTTGAAGTGTGTCTGCAATATGACGGATTGATAAAATACTATTTCAGAAAGCCTACAGCTTCTGATTTCAAAAAAAAGTGTGAAAAATCCATTACAAGAAAATTATTTTCTGTTATGCTGGATGATGATTCAATATGAAGTTTCTAGCAATTGTAGACTTTGTTCTCTCTCAGTGCAAAAATGTGTCTTTAAAAGTACCGGTAGAGGAAAAAAGTAGTAGCTGCAAGATCGACTAAAGCATGTTTTAAAATATGTTCTATTAACACTTGCCTAATAGTCAGGGAAGAAGTTATTTTTCCAGCTGGGATACACCTGACTTTCTTACTAGTAGCTGATACCGTGCTTTGCTTTGGATTTGGCATGAAAATAGTGTTGGTAAAACACTGATGGCTTTGGTTGTTGTAAAGCAGTCAAGGTCTTTTCTGTTCCTCATACTGCCCCACCAGTGAGAAGCTGGGAGAGCACAAAAAAGTTGAAAGGAGATACAACCAGGACATCTGACCCCAGTTGACCAAAGGAATATTCCCTGCCGTATGGCATCATGCTCAGATTATAGAGCTGGGGACAGGAGAAGGAAAGGAGGGGACATTTGAACTTAAGTCATTTGTCTCCTCGAGTAGTGTGTGATGCAGCCCTGTTTTCCTGGAGATGGCCTGCCAATGGGAAGCAGTGAATGAATTCCTTGTTTTGCTTTACTTGCATGCACAGCTTTTGCTCTACCTATTAAACTGTCTTTGTCTCAACCCACAAATTCTTTTTCACTTTTATTCTTCTGATTGTCTCCCCCATCACAACTTGGGGGAGTGAGTGAGTGGTTGGGTGATCCTAGTTGCTGGTTGGGATTAAACCATGACACCAGCACAGTAGTATGTCCAGGAGGTGACCAGTGGTGTTCTGCGGGTGTCAGTATTGGGATCGGTGCTGTTTGACATCTTTGCCAGCAACACGGAGAGTAGGATTGAGTGCACCCTCAACAAGTTTCCCAGTGACACCAAGCTGTGTGGAGTATTTGACATGCTGGAGGGAAGGGATGCCATCCAGAAGGACCTGGACAGGCTTGAGAGGTAGGCCCATGTGAACCTCGTCAAGTTCAAGAATGCCAAGTGCAAGGTCCTGCACGTGGGTCAGGTCAATCCCAAGCAGAAATCCAGGTTGGGTGGAGGATAGATTAAGAGCAGCTCTGAAGGACTTGGAGGTGTTGGAGGATGAGAAGCTCAATGTGAGTTGGCAACATGTGCTTGCAGAACAAAAGGCCAACTGCATCCTGGCCTGCATCAAAAGAAGTGTGGTCAGCAGCTTGAGGGAGGTAATTCTTCTCGTCTGCTCTACTCTTGTGGGACCCCACCTGGAGTACTGTGTCCAGCTCTGGAGCCCCCAAACATAACGATGTAGACCTGTTGGAGTGAGTCCAGAGAAGGGCCATGAAGATGATCAGGGGGCAAGGCTGGAGCACCTCTCCTATGAAGATAGGCTGAGGTGCTGCTCAGCCTGAAGAAGAGGAGGCTCTGGGGACACCTTATAGCGGCTTTCCAGTACCTAAAGGGGGCCTATGGGAGAGATGGCGAGGGACTTTTTATCGAGGAGTGTAGAGATAGGATGAGGGGGAATGATTTTAAACCGGAAAAGGATAGAATTTAGATTAGGTATTAGGAAAGAATTCTTCACTGCGAGGCTGGAATGGGTTGCCAGAGAGTTGGTAGGTGCCCCATCCCTGGAAGTGTTCAAGGCCAGGTTGGATGTGTCTTTGAGCAACCTGCTCTAGTGGGAGGTGTCCCTGCATCAAAGTGTTTTATTTTCTTCTAATTTCTACCTGAAGTGAAAAAATGGAGTTAGGCGTTTGTACCTCCTTATTCTTATCCTTTGTATTTGTATATAGAGAGTGTTTATTTTCCAGAGAGTATTGAAAAACACAAATTGGTTTACTACTTGTACAATTCCTGTAGGACTTTAAAGCTACAGTTTCAGCTCCACACGCAGCAGAACTAGAATTCATTATAAACCACAATTTGTAGTACTTCTGTAGTTTGCTTTTCTCTAAATTGGTCTATATTGGTCTATGTTGTAGATGATGGCTGATCTCATGTTCAGGAAGCAAGATTATGAACAAGCTGTCTTTCATTTCCAGCAGCTCCTAGAACGCAAGCCAGGTGAGTATTTAGCAGAGATATTTTTAATTCTTTCTGATACATAGTTCTAGTGAGAGGAATAAATATCTAAGAAATGAATGCATATGAATAAAAAGAAATGTGCTATCTATAATGTAACAGACACTAAAACCAAAGATCATTACTGTATATAAAAACATAAAGCTATTGTAAGGGAGGATGAGAAAATTATTTCTTGTAGGTACAGTAATTTACTGCAGTGCAACATGCATTGTTTACCTGAAGCCAAATAGAACTAGGGTATTATTCACTGGTAACTGTAAAGCACTTTCTCTTGTGTTTAAGAGATAAGCACATGACACAGAACAAAGCTAGCATTTTATTTCAAGATTAATAAAGGAAAAGTCTCTTGCACAGGAATAAGTTTCTTTTAGCAATTTGTAAATTACATCCAGAGAGAAAGCTACTCAAGTAGTACTATAATGAATGTAAAGCTTTCTAGTTGACTTTGTGAAAGAAGTCATGACACTACAGCAAATGTTTTTGTTTGAGTGCTTTTGAAAGTGAAGTACAATTATCTGTACACAGGGGTTTTATAGAAGTATTGTAGGTATCAACTGATATCTTTATTCTTGCATTTGTGGTTACTATGTAATATGGCTTATGTATTACATCATATCTCCTCCTTTTATGTGGAAAAAAAACAAGGCAGGCTTGCTATTTTTAAAACTATCCCTATAGTAATTAACTAGAATTACATTGTCCTAATTGTTTGTGTATTTAGATAACTATGCAACCCTCTCACGATTAATTGATCTGTTAAGAAGAGCTGGCAAACTAGAAGAAGTCCCAAGATTTCTTTTAATGGCTGAAAAACATTCTTCTAGAACAAAGCTTGAACCGGGATTTCACTACTGCAAAGGACTGTATCTTTGGTACTTACAATCAAACCTTATCTTAATTATAATTGCATAGTACATATTTAAATTGACTTCCTTGTTATCCATTATTCAGTGCTATGTGTAGTGTGGTAAGTGAGTGAAAAGTAATATAGCACTACCTTCCTAATTACTTAACATGCAAGGATTTGAGGAAAGGTCTCCTTTTCTCTTCTGAAATACTTTTCTACTAGCTTCTCTTTAAAATGAAGCTATTTTATCTGTCTCCCATACGTCTTTTGTATTTCCTGCTTGCTAAAAGGGGTATTCTCACTGGTTTAATAACATAATATTACTTATTTTCAAATTTAAAAGTTTGTCAGACTGTTTTTAGTCTACAAAACTATTTCCTTGCAATGCTGTTCAAGCCTTGCATTATCAGTGTGTGCAAGTGTGTCATCTATTTTTTAATAGTTGGGGTTCTTGGGATTTGGGGCAGTGAATTTTACTTGCCTAGCTTTAAATATTTTAATTATTTGTCTAGGTATACAGGTGAACCAAATGATGCACTCCGGCATTTTAATAAAGCTCGAAAGGACAGTGACTGGGGACAGAATGCAGTCTACAACATGATTGAAATTTGTTTGAACCCAGATAATGAAACTGTGGGTGGTGAAGTCTTTGAAAATCTGGATGCTGATATAGGGTAAGTGAATGAAGTAAGGATTACTTGGGTTCTTCTGTCATCTCCTTCCTCTGCCACACCTTAATAATGTGACTTAATTTTAATTGCTAGAGCTTTGAGCTTATCTAATGCATATTATGAGAGACCTAGAGTGTGTTAAGTCAGTGTCAAGCAGAAAATATAGAAGATGTTATTGGAATCCTGGTCACTTGCAGTGTTAAAAGCAGCTTGTTCTGTTGGAACTGCTGTGGTTACAGAGGAGAATCAATGTAGATAAGTCATCATGTACAAAATGTCATGCCTTTATCATGGACTCAGTAATAACTTGTAATTAGTTTGTATGTTAAAAAAATACACTTTTACAAGTACTTTCTTTCTGATAACAGTAATTCAACAGAGAAGCAGGAGTCTGTTCAGTTGGCTGTAAGAACAGCAGAAAATCTGCTGAAGGAACTCAAGCCTCAGACCATTCAGGGTCACATTCAACTGCGAATCATGGAAAATTATTGTCTCATGGCAACCAAACAAAAATCAAGCGTTGAACGAGCACTGAACACTTTCACTGAAATAGTAATGGTTGAGGTTAGTAACCTGTCTTATTTCCTTAGTCTTCTCTTTCATGCTTACTATGGTTTCTTAACTGGTCTTGCAGTTTACATTCAGGAATAGCGGCACATGTTAGTGGTATTTGTTTTAAGCTATTTTTTGCCTGTTAAAGAATATTTATTTTTTTTTAATGCAAGCTGAAATAACATCTTTTAGAAGTTTTCAATGGATTGCAAATTTATAACTCAACTAAATGTTAATATTACTGAAATGTAAATAGACTCTTTGGTTTGAGTTGCTCAGTTTGCTCTTTAGTTCCCAGTCTTGCCACAGCGTGTCTGATGTAAGCCCGTATAGAGCCTTCATTTTCTAAGCAAAAACAATTAAATATAAGCTGTCTTGATGTACTTCATGGCAATTTGACAGAATTTAGATTCCAGGCAAGATTATCCATCTGCTTAAAATTCTTTCTTGAGATGGAAATCTTCATTATTTTTTATAGCTACTTGTAGTAGTAGCTATACTATTAGTATACTAATAACCTTTGGGTTAGGGTACCCTTGTTACCAGTACCTCTCAACAAATGTTATTTAAGCACATGTAGACACATTTAGTGCATCAGAATGCCAAGAAATACTTGTTACTGCTACACAATAACTGCACGCTAAATAACTTCTCCTTGGCTGAGCTTAGGATACTGATGCTTATCTTGTGTGTAAGGCAGTTCTGAGAATCACAAACAAGGTATCCCTCTCTCTCCAGTACTGACTTCACCGTCCTGCTCAGAATTGATCTAAGATCCTGTGAATATATGTTTTTTACATGGTGACACAGGTCTAGCAGGAAGAATGTCCCGTTCTGCTTAGTCTTCTCTCCAGGGTGAAATAAAATATGCAGTTTAAATCTCTTCAGACTTCAGAGGTTATTGATCTATGCTAAGTGTGACTATTGAGGAAGAGGGGGGAGCTCACCATTACATGGAAGAGGGACTTTTAGTAGGGTCATTATTTTTTCAACCCACTACGGCAAGCCTATTTACAGCACAACCCTACGAAGAGGTGTAGAAGCAGATATGTTATACATATCTCTTGAATTGAATACAGGCAGTTTAGACTTAAGCTGTACACGTAGTTGTAGAGGTTGGTGTCCCTATTATTGATATTTGACAGGCACTTCTAAAAGTAGAAAACACCCCTTGTAATAGAACTATTGTGAGTTCAGCTTCTATCTGAAGTAAATACTTGTGTATCAGAAGGATAGCTCTTGATGGTATCAGCATGTTTCTTGCTTTCAATATTTCCTGAGCCTGAAAAATATTGTTTTGAGTCCAAACTTATATTCAGCCACTTAATTATTTAACGTGGTGTTTATCATGACTAGTTTTACAGAAATAATCATAGCACTAGGTGGAAAACGTGTTTGTAAGATTGAATGTTCTATCTTTATTTCCCGAGATTTAGCTTTCAGTTTAGTTTTCAGATACCTGGTGGAAGTCTAACTTCAAAAAGATGCTAAAAGCGAAGTCAAAAAAATGCCAAGTAGTCACTATGCTTTTTACTGCAGAAGGATCACATACCAGCGCTTCTGGGAATGGCCACAGCCTACATGATCTTGAAACAGACTCCACGAGCCAGAAGTCAGTTAAAACGAATTTCAAAAATGAGCTGGAATCCCATTGATGCAGAGGAGTTTGAAAAGAGTTGGCTTCTCCTTGCAGATATATATATTCAATCTGCAAAATATGATATGGCAGGTGAATTACTAAAACGATGCCTTCGTCATAACAGGGTAAGCGAATGCACATTAGTAACCTTTGATTTCAATTCATCTAAATGTTGAGTTTTCCTCTGAAAGATGGGTTGAAATGGATTTCTTTTTCCAGTTGCCTGGTATTTCATTTACTAAGAAGCCGATGAAAACAAGCCAGGAAATCAGCGACTTTGCAGTGGGGCATAGTAAAGAAATCTGTAAATGCTTCTTAGTAATTTTTATTCATACTCTGTAATAACTTACAAGTTTTAGCTGTGGTGCCACTAGAAGCTTAACATGTGTATGGAATGTCAGAGATGCATTTTACTGAGTCTTGCAAACCTGATGAGGAAAGATGTAGCCATGTAAATTTTGCAGACTTTCTCCGTTTATTGAGAGGTGTTACACACAGTCTAAGTAAATATATTGAGTGAAAACTTCGTAAAAGCCTAGTATCTTTTAATACAGGTTTGTTTTGAATTTAAAAGACTTAGATTTGGTTAGTGAGATCCCAATGAGCAGACTGTTTCTATGAAATTAGGGTATCTTACTGATTACTTTTCTTGGTTTTTTGAAAATTGTTTTGTTTATCACAAATGCAAGGGGGAGTATATTTTTATCCTTATCTTCCAAGCATTCCCATATTACTTATCCCAGTATGCTGTGATTTGAAAGCTTTTCATCACTAGATTTTGGAAGCCTAACTGGAAATAGTGAACTTTAAGATGGAATGTTATTTATATATCAGCACTTCTTTGCTCTGCCTATGTAAAAAAGGTGCATATTTTCATAAAAGCTTCATTTTTCTCTTGAAAATACTTGACCTATTGGCATAATGATAATATAAGCTGTGTACAGTAAGGGCATTCAGTAGTTAGGATTTTGCTTATTTTTATAATTTTTTTCCTTCTGTATGTTCTAAATACAAGATTTCTGTATGAATTATTGTGTCTTTCATGCTAACTTTTATTATGCAGTTAAATTGATTTATATGTACGTGTAACATAAGCAAGGCTAGTATTTTCACGTACTCCATAATAGTTTTTGGAAACTGTTTTTTCAGATGCTTGTAGCTTGCCACTTGGAGTTATACAAAATGAAATATTTAGTGGATAGTGTTCCTCTTCAGGATATTTGTGTCTGTCTTTAGCTTTGTGTAAAATTATTATGTAAAAACAATTTCCAAAATAGGACTGTGAAAATACCTTCTTAAAAGAGTGGAACAAGTGATATCTATGGGAGATATACCACTTTCTGCCTGGAGTTGAAATGCAGCTACTATAGGGTTATTCTTAACAGAGAGAGTTATCTACAGGGTTCCTGAAGGCTCTAAGCATTTTTGAAGGAGTAGTTGCAGTGTCCTCTGTGATGTACTCTGTACTTGACTCAGTGTAACACAGGAAGTTGCTGTGCAGAACTCCATATAACTTATTTCTATTACAGATGTTTTAAATCAAGACTATCTCATCATCAAAGTTAGTACAAGTATCACTTATGCTTTCCAGTTGTATTGATTTGAAGTATTTAAGCAATTAAGCTCTCGGCATTATTACATATAAGCTTAGATAAACAAAATTTTGAATGAATATTTATATTTTGCAGTCATGCTGCAAGGCTTATGAATACATGGGATACATAATGGAAAAGGAACAAGCATATAAGGATGCAGCAATAAATTATGAGATGGCCTGGAAATATGGAAACCAAGCAAATCCAACAATAGGTATGTATACGTATGTTCAGCCACTACAGTTGGAATGAAACAGCTACTACCCTTTACTGGAAAGACTGCTTTTACTTAAAGATAAGGTATCACTGGTTTTCCTCACATAAAAACCTCAGATGTTTAAAGGTGTGCCTAACAGTCACTTGGAAACCCCCCATCACAAGAGGTAGCAGCTTTGTGGTACTTTAGAAGTTTCTATGTACTATTTTAGTACCAGGTTTGATCTGAAACAGTTTTAGTTTGCTCTTTGTGAGCAACTTTCTCGGTAAGTACAGTATTTATTTTTATAGTAATGCAGTATGTACTGTCTATAGTAGAGAACCGTTTGTAATACCCAAGATATATCTGATGGTTACAGATCATTGATTTAATGATTGCATTTTGATTATCAGAACAACTATCTATTTATATGGATAAGGTTTTATATATGTAAGGATTTTAAAAATTAATTATTTAAATGTCTTTAAATATATCTGGTTTAAGAAAGATGGTTGACTGAAAATGTGGCATACTATTAAAGTTCCAATTTGGATGCTTAATTGAAGTCTACAGTAAACATTTTTAGACTAATGTTGGAACCCCTTTGTGGAACAGATACATAGGATGAAATGCCCTTTCTTACTGAACACCTGGAGTCTGTCTGTAGGTCCCAAGGCTGGTGATTTACACAAATTCTATTCCAGGTTTTGGTCTATGCTTGTGGGCCCTCAAAAATACATACTACTTCTGGTCTTTAATCTGTGGTATTTTTTGTGCCCTAGGTTTTTTTTAGTGTTAGGGTGAGAGAGCCTTTGGCGTCACTGGAAAACCAGTGGTTTTTTAACAAAATAGTAACTGTTGTATGAGCTGCTATACATTCTATTCTTTTAAATCCTGGATTCTGCAATAGTTTGGTTCATGATTTTATCTAATATGATTTGTAGATTAACATAGTGTTTTATTAATGGAACTAAATGTTTTATGGTTTAGCTCCTGCTTTTATAATACAGTAAAAGATATAAAAATGCACATTCACGGATGGATTGCCAAACATGCGTAACCCTATGTACTGTGAGTCAAAAAAATTAGGAGGGTCAAAGCAGAAGGAAGACTTGGGTGTCAAAACAGAAATAAAGATGACGAATAAAACTCAGACTTAAGTTATATGGGAAAATCTCTAGATACCTGAGTATGAGTGTGCAGTAATTTTACTAGTTGTTCCTGCTCCTGTAGACGGACCTATGAATGTCTTGGCTAAGAGATCACAGTTGTTGATCAAATAAAACATATTCAAAAGAAGAAGTTATAATAGTAAAAAGGTGTGATTTCTTGAGTTTTTAGTGAACACAGATCAAGACTTTTCTTTTGCTATTTTGAAGTCCTCTAGAGGGTACGAATTGAACAAATTATAAAATCATTTGGTGTCTAGACAGGAGAATGCCTCAGTGAAATAAACTGTGGAACAGTCTTGCATACAAAAAATGAGAGTATGATATTGAAGGTACTATGTGCACATCGTTTTTCTAGTTTTGCATACAAAATTGTGAGAATTTTCAAGGATTAAAACTAAAATGGTTAAAGCAGCACAAACTGCATCTGGCAAGTAAAACTCTATAAACTGGTATCAGATTCCTCGTACTCATTTGCTAGTGAGGATAAGTTCATAAATGAAAGATTTAAAATTTCAAATTTTGGAAGTTGCACGCTTATCTTTTTTTTTTTTTTTTTCTCCCCTCCTCAGTCCTGAATTCTGTCCAGGCTGATACACTTCAGCTACACCTTTTATGTTGAAAGCATCAGCCTGACATGTTGCTATGCAACTTAGCTATTCCACGTGACTTTTCTTGATCAGTGGTCTGCTGACAGTGGAACAGAATAGCATTTTAATTCCTTAGTTTGTTATTGCTCTCCTGATTATTTTTTGATTCTTTCTTTCTTCCTTTGATAATGTAATTGCCTTTACAAAGGGGCAGTGTATTATAGGTCACAGTGGGAAACGCTGTGGGGTACCACAGTAATTGAAAGAGGACAGCCATTCTGTATTCTCTGTGGTAACACATGCTCTCCAGAATAATGTCTCCTTTTGATTCAGACATAGCTATAGTGGTGTAAAAGACTTTTATTTACTACTTGAAGTGACTTTGAGTAGAGATTTTGATCTCTACAGGCTTAGATGAGGGAATATTACAAACTTACTGACTTTAGAAAAATATGGTGAACAAAATGAATTTGAATGTGGTATTTTTGTTATTCAGTACAGAAATGAAAATTGTTGCCTTTTTTCCCCTTCTACTTACAGGATACAAGCTCGCTTTCAATTACCTGAAAGGAAAGAGATATGTTGATGCAATCGATGTTTGTCATAAGGTAGAATTCAGATATGTACTTAATATATGTATACTGTAGCAACATTTATGTGCATAATAATGCTTTATTTTGTTGAGTTCAAATTTTTGAAATACACAGCTTAATGTCAGAAAAATTCCCTATGTAATAAGTTTGATTAAATCAAATAGCCTCTACATAATCTGTTTTAACCTAAGCTCCTTCCTGGCCAGTAGGAAAATAAGAGATAAAGTGGCTGGCTATCATATGTGAAAGCATATTCAAGTGGCAGTAGCTTCTTTTGCCCCTGTGGTTGCAGCTTAGTAAATCCATACAGAAGTATAACTGAGGAAGTTATTCAAATGTCAATATCAGAAGACATTGTTAGAAAGTAATTTCCAGTATTCATAGAATCATAGAATGGGTTGGGATGGAAGGGACACTAAAGATAATCTTGTTCCAACCCTCCTCCCATGAGCAGGGACACACCCAGTAGACAAGGTTGCTCAAAGACCCATCCAGCCTGGCCTTGAACACTTCCAGGGATGGAGCATCTACCCCCTCTGGGCAACCTGTTCTAGTGTCTCACCACCCTCACAGTAAAGAATTTCTTCCTAATATCTAATCTTAAAATCTATCCTCTTTCATTTGAAAACCCTCATCCTATCTCTACACTCCTTGATATGAGTCTCTTCCCATCTTTCTGTAGGCCCCTTTTAGGTACTGGAAGGCCATTATAAGGACTCCCCAGCACCTCCTGTTCAGGCTGAACAACCCCAACTCTTTCAGCCTGCTCTCATAGGAGTGGTGCTCCAGCCCTCTGATCATCTTCGTGGCCTCCTCTGGACTCACTCCAACATTCTCAACTGTCATTCTTATGTTGGGGATTCCAGAGATGGATACAGTGCTCCAGATGGGGTCTCGAGAGAGCAGGGTAGAGGGGCAAAATCATCTCCCTCAACCTGCTGGCTGCTCCTCTTTTGATGGAGCCCAGGATATACTAGGCTTTCTGGGCTGTGAGTGCACGTTGCCAGCTCATATTGAGCTTCTTATCTTCTAGCACCTCCAAGTCCTTCAGTTCAGGGCTGCCCTCAATCCATTCTCTGCCCAGCCTGTATTTGTGCTTGGGATTGCATTATTTTTGTGTGCTCCAAACAGAAACAGTGCAGAAGGGCTACTATTAGAGAAGTAGTGTGAGTATTATGAAATAATTATTATTAATAATGAATTATATTTGCTCTTTTGAGGGGGAAACAAGGATAAAAGGGAAAAATTGAATGGAAGGATAAGAGTGAAGAGGGAATTAAAGGGCAAGAAGAGGCAGTGAGTAGAATAAGAAAGAACTTGAGGAAGCAAAAACATAAGAGCAGTTTATCATTGCAGAGAAAGTATACTTAAGACTTTATGCAATGTCTCCAGAGGTCACTGTCAGAAATACATGTATTTCAAGCCACCCATAGGCTTTAGCCCTTGACCTCAGTGTCTTTTGCACCAAGGTGACAGAGCAGCGTGAAAGGGAAGCAAGGCATCTTTGATAAAGCTGTTCTTGACCTCCGTACGTGATAGTTTCTGGCCACAGATAAATTTTTACGCATTCTTAAAGCAAACTTGTCATATTATTTTGGTTTCAGAATGTGTAAGCTTGGTGTTGAGGGGGATAACCAAACACAGTATTCTTTCCTTTTAGACACGGAACTTTTGGGTTGTTTTGTCTTTTGACAGGTCCTTGAAGCACATCCAAACTATCCAAAGATCAGAAAGGAAATACTTGACAAGGCCCGCGCATCACTAAGAGCATGAGTATTTTTTGTGTGGCTCATAGACTTGTTTGTTTAATCTTACTTCAGAAACTGTGGATGAAATACTGCAGTGACAGAGACCGTATCAGCACAAAACTATTGTGAATGTGATTAACTTTACTATACTAGAGATCTGGATTATTTTCCAGACAAATCTGCAGCCCTGAAATAAATTGTATTTATTCTTATTCAGAAGAGAATACAGCTTACATGCATGCTATGTAGAGTGTTATCAGCATTGCAAAACAATGTTTAAAGCATTAGCTCAGTATTTTGTTTTGTCCATTTGACATAGGGTAGGCTGTTGTTTTGGGTGCTATCTACTGCAGGTGCATTGTTAAAATGCTGGATTTGAGTTCATGTAAACAGTTTGTTCATAATTACAGTGTAATCTTTATTACATGTATATTTCTAAAGTATGGCTTTCTGTTTTACATTTTTTATAAACACATTTTATTTTTTAATCTTGAGAACAATGTATATATCTGGTTTTTCAATGAAACTTACATCTTTAATGAAAATTTAAAATTTAATATTTAAAATTAAGACCTTATGTAAATATTCAGTAAAGACTTTTATAGATCATGCAAGTCTTACACAGAATTTATTTTCTGCTCATGCTATTAGCCACGTGTCAGATTTCCATGAAGAGAAATGTTTGACGTTTTTAATTTGAAGTGTTTAGTCTTTCAGCATTGCATGTGTAGACAGTGGAGTCTTATATGCAGAAGTTGACACTCATTTTGTTTAAACCATATAAAATAACTTTCTGGAGAAAGGATCAGGGTTTGTTTGTTTTTTAGTGATGCAGAAATTTTGAGAAAAATGTCTTACAAAAAACATTGTTACACTGCTGGATCTGGTTTTCAAACAGCACTTGGTGTTGTATATATTTGACTAAAAAAGTAATGTTTTTCCATGAAAAGGGAATTCTTAATACTAGTGATTAAGTTCCTTAAAAATAACGAATTTTGATTTTTTTTTCCTCAGGTAACGTTATCTTTTTGTGCTGGCACTGTTTAAGTAATTTCATTTGATTTTGGGGTTTCTTTTGTATTGCAATTGAATGCTAAGGCTACAAAAGGAAGCCTGCTTACAATCCTAACCTTGCTTATCAATAACTGGATGCTGTATCTTGGGTAATAACTTTATAGCCTTATTTCCTAGATTGGCATACATCACTAATGCAGTGATGCTACCTACTGGTGGTTTCCAGACTCTGCATTCCAGTAACCTTTGAGCTACTGGTCAGCTGAACTAAAATGAGTAGAGATGTCTCAGGACTGTAACTCTTCTACAAGATTTGTGTGAATATTAGAATTGAGAGAAGACCCAAAGCCTGTCCTTCTCTATGGAACCTTGAAACTTATGCTGTTGCCTTATCCCTTCTGTTTGAGCACTGGCAATCAGTGTGTATGTACAGAACTGCACCAGACACAGTACAGGCTCCCTGGTTTTTGCCTGCAAGTTGTGCAGTGTGGTGGAGCTATGAGGAAGATGATTTAGGAGACTGGTGAAAAAATGGTATGGGAATGGAATGAGGAACATGGAAGGATCTGGAAAATGCTGAGGCTGGGGGGAACTATAAGGGCAGTCAGCAAACTATGAATTCTTAAACTATGCTGCTTTGGTTTTATCCCAACTGCTAAAAGAATAAGTACATAGGCTTTCTCAAGGCAGCTTCCAGTAAAACAGCATTTCTGTGTACACAACCTATTCATACAGGATCAGTGTGGTTTTGCTTCTTCAATAGTAGTGGAATAACATTCAGTTGAAGTTTAGACCAAAAATAGTTGGGTTTACATGAATACATGCAAGATGCTTTACAAAAAGGCAAGACTAATGTATCTACATCTACTTTATTTTGATTTTATCATGAGCATAAGATGGACATTACCCTTTCATAAGATGGGTAACAGATTAGGTCATGACAATGATGAGATACAGAAATCAGTTGATAGATAAAATTGAGACATTGAGCTTTTTGTGACTAACTTCTGGTGAAGAGCTTTATTTGTATACGATGCAAGTAAAAGATTTTTGAATTCCCTATTAGCCATCTTGAGCATATCTAGCCATTAGTGTCTTCTTATGGGTGAGGTCTTTAAAAGAAGAGTGCAAATGAGGTACATATTCGGATTTCCACATTCTATAAATTGTTCTAGTGTCTAAAAATAGAAAATTTTACTTTAATATAGTATTCCCAGAAGAATTAAATAGCCTCTTTGTTTGCCTTTGGGTTTATGTAATCCAATTTATAGTTTTTTCTCTCCTTACTAATTCTTTGTTTACTTTCTCAGTAGAAGCGATGGCTTCTTTTCATTTTTATTCCAACTAATTGAGAGTTGTAATTTCAGCTTTCCGTCAGCTTTTAACAGTTTCTTATTTTAAAAATGTATGTCCCGGTAGCTGCTTTTTTTTTCTTCTTTTTTTTTTTAGGCCCTTCCTTAATAAATGGGTTTGAATGGAAGAGACTCCTAGGATGGAGGGGAGTCAGTAATGCTTATTTCAAAGAGCTGCAGTCTTTAGTGTGGTGTTGCTTAGCAACCCATCTTCCCGTTTTGCCTGTGGTGAATAAAAGAGGAGAGTGAAGCTGTGGTTTCTATTGATTCATTCACTGAAACTGGGAATCTAAGCATCTTGTAGCTATAGCAACATAAGCCATAGGTGTCTCTTTCTCTCCTCTCTTGCCTCCCTTTCCCCTGCAGGTACATATTTTCTGGACTATACGTAAACATTTATGGTAACAGCGTACTAAATACTTCTATTTAAATTCTCTACTGCTCTTCTTCAGATTTGTGCCAATATTAGAAAGATGGTCTAGAAAGTATCATTAAGTAAAATAATTGGTACAATTATCTAAAGTAACTAACCTAGCAAGGCTCTTATAGAAAAATAGACTAGAAATAATTTTCTGTGGTTTCCCTGTTTTTTTGGACTAGGTTTGACTATTGTGGGTCATTTCTCAAATGTGACTACAGCCATTTTTTAGAAAAGCTTATATATCAGGCAACTCTGGTTTAGTAACTTAAACCTTAATCTTGTTGATGAGGAGTAGCTTTAGAAACATAATAGTTTAAACAGAGTTTGTAGTGTTAGAGAACTTGTTGAAAACTGTCTGAATGAATTGTTTTTGAAAGTGGTCCAGGAGACATTTCAGGGAAGTCTCGGTAGCGGGGGTGGATTCTGGCTCTTCGGAAGTGGATCATAAAGAAATGATTAGCGTGTTCCCTATACAATGCTGAACAGGAAAAAAAATAAGAAAAGAAAGTAAGGAAAAATTGCACTAGCAATTACTTTTCCATTAGTGACTATGCCACTTTCTAAATTAAGATCACTGTTTTGTCAGTTTAGGTTCCTTATAACTGTGATTTTGATTGCTGGCTTCTTCGCTCTGGTTTTACCTCTTCATCTTGCAGTGAAATCAGAGCGCTTTTTTTTTTTTTTTTTGAAACATCGACATGCCAGAAAATGTTTAGAACTGGACAGTTACTGCAAAAATCAGTGTAATGTGAAGACCTGGTTTGGTAATTACTGAAAGATGAGCTAAATGAATGGTATAAAGGGCTGCTCTTTTGTTTTACAGGAGACAGTATGCCTGTTAATGCAGGCTTCATTCTAGAAAAACAGCAGTTTTTTAAATGTTCATAATAGAAATTTGCCTTACTTGATGTTCTAGCTACAAAAAGTTGAATGTTGGCTACGCCTCTCTGCTGTTGCCGTTCTTGCTGCAGTTCAGGCCTCATCTTTCAAAGGCAAAAGGAAGGATTCTCAACATGCTAGAACTACCAGAACATATTGATTGCGATTAATTTTGGTCTAAATTTTCAGTAAGTATTCTAGGGGAATAGAATCAAGATAACTGTTGCTAACTCCCCAAACATCTGCTGAGCAAATTCAGGTACCTGCAACTCAGCACCCTGAGAGAAAGTGCGCTGCTTTTATTTGAAAGTAGGAAGAAACGGAGACTACGCTATAGTAAGGGAAGTTGGAGCAAACTTTGTGATGATTAAACCATGCTTTTATAGAAAAGTGATTTTAATTCTCCCCTGTGGGGAAGCTCCTCCTGGTGAGGGAGGGGAGCCTGGCGTCATCTCCTCTCCCCAACTCTGGTCTCGCCTCAGGGGGGTTTGTGCTCTGTCTCCCAGGGGCTCGAGGCACCTCTTACCCGGCATCACGCTGAGGTGATTGGAGTGGGGGGAGGGGGGAATAAACCCCCAACCCCCGCACCCCGCGGTGATGCTCGAACCGCACTCTGCCCTGCGGATGCCGGAGCACGCGCCCGTGGCCGTGCCCCGCTGCGGCGCGCATGACGCAATTGTCTAAAAATTACACGTTCCTTGGGGCAGGGGAGGCGAGGGGGGGGATGAGTAAAGCGTTCCGCTCCCAGGGACGGCGTGCACTGAGTCCCTCCAGCAGCAGCAGCCGCCCCTGGGCCCACTCCCGCGGCCGGTAACTCCTCAACTCCTTCCCCCCCCCCCCACCCCGCCGCAGCTGGGGCTCGCGCGCCGCCCCCGCAGCCCGCCGCCGCCTCGCGCACCTGGGCGCCAGGTGAGGGCGGGTCCGCACGCAGGCGCAGGGCCCTCTCCCTACCCCCCCCCCCCCCCCCGGCCCCGCGCGCACCAGGCGGCCGCGGGGCGGAAGCCGCAGAGCAGCCCGCCCGGCTTCAGCCTCCTGGTGCCGTGGGCGGCCTCCCGGCCGGGGCGGGAGCGGCGCCGGGTTCTCCCTGTGCCTGCCGCCGGTGGTGCGGGCAGCGCTATCGCCTTTCTACCGCCCCAGAGGAGGTGAGTGGGGGGACCGCCGGCTGGGGGGGGGGACGGGGACGGGACACGACACGACACGACACGCCACGACACACACGCCACTGGCCTCAGGAACCCCCGCGCGGCTCCGCTCCTCCTTGGTGAGGGGCCGCGGCGGGGCAGCGCCCGGTGCCGCTTCTCCTCCGTTCACCGCCGACCGTCCGGCTGAGCCCGGAGCGGAGCACCACAGGCAGGACCGAGTCCTGACACTAGGGAAAGGTCGCGGGGCGGGTATGGGACTGGAGCCTGCTCGGGGATCCCCCTCAGAGAACCCCCCGCCTCAGGCAGCCCCTCGCACGCGCTGCGTCCCCCTCACATCCCACCGAGGCATCCAGCCCCCCGCGGGGGCCTTGCAGGGGGCCGGGGACAGCCCAGCCTTGCGTGCCCTACTCGGGGCAAACGTGAAACGGGGGGAGGAGGTCCGGCTTGCGGAGGAGGGAGCTGCTGCTGCCTGGCAGCTGGGCAAACAGGTCTCCGGGAAGGGCTGGCCACCAGCCGGATGCACTGTCCAAACCAAAAGCATTGACTGAGGGAGGTGTCTCTTGCCACGTACTTACCCCGCCCCAGCGTTTGCCCGCAGTCCCGCACCGATTTGGTAACAGCGGGGTGATGGCTTCATTGTGTAAGCGGCTAGCTTCCTCTGGTGTATTTCACCGTATACGAAGTGGTTTAAGTTACTAGATTGTCTCTTCAGCAGTTTGTTAGTCGTACTTCTAGCAGGTGATAGTGCTTAGGATTATTTTATTGGCCTTGGAGAACTGACAGGAAAAGTTAATTATAACATAGATAACCTTACTGTCGTGGATTATTATTTTTTTTAACTTTGTGTAAAATATGCTTGTACAAAGAAGTATTTATTAATAAAAGTTTTTATTGGTTAAATGAAAAATAATGTACTGGAAATATTAATTTTATGTATGTATCTCAGTAGTGTTTTCCGTGTTAGTTTTCTGTTAACAAACCAACATCTTTTGTTTAAAAAATTGTAAATTAGATTGTTCTATTCAGTCTTGACTAAACCTAGTGTCGTGCTGCTGAGCAGAGCAACAGAGTTCAAGACTGAGACAACAGCCAGCTAAGGCTTTTGATTTCTTTTTTTAGCTAGGTTTGCTCAGTGGCCCAGTCAGTTTGGCATCTTCTACTATGGTCTCAAGGCTTCTCAATAACATAGCAAAGTAAAAATTAAGTTAGTTACAGAGAGCCCAAATGACTATTTTTGTGCCACTGTGGGAAGGAGCAGAAGAACAGTTTTCCTCGTAACTACTATTGCCATTTAAATTTGACCCTTTTTTTGGCTGCGGTAATACCAGCAGCAGCCTGGATATCTTGACTCTTGTCAAACTAGGAACAAGATATAATTGCCCTCTCTGTGACATCTCCCCAAAGCCTGTGGTTCTAGGTGACAGTCTGCGTTGCTTTCAGACAAGCCTTTTTGCTTTGCATAAATTTGTTGCCTGGCCTGTCTGTTCTGAGAGCTGATATCTAGTGCAGGGCTTCCCCATTCTTTGGAATCAAAGTAGAGAATTGTGTTCATAATACGAATTGCTGATCAGGTGCTTGCCAGCACCTGATGAGTTTCTCCTCCTTATCTGCTCATTTCTGTGCTTATCCTCTAGAAGATTTTAAAGCACCTCAGGTTTCTAGACCACAAAGTGCTAGATTTTGTCCACTTGTGTAAAGCACTATTTTAGTCACTTGCTGTCTTACTATTGCCTGATTTTTCCTAAGATTTGCTGATACTACATGCTGTAGGAAATAGGTCTGCTTGCAAACAGAGAAATCACGTCACAAAACTACTGACAGTAACTTAGTAATTAAATTCTATGATCAAATGACTATTTGTTGTTAGGTGAGATTATTCAGCAGTGAAATGTAGCTGGAAATCAGGTAGGAGAAGAGGAAAGCAAAGACAGAAGTCTTTTGGAGATTCTGATAAAGTGTAGTTTATCAGTCACTGATCCAATAAAACTCAGTGAGTCGCAAAAAAATGCATGAGGAGATCTACTTTGCTTTATGGTCATCATTTAAACAACAAAATTTTAAGGCCAATTAGGGTGTAAAACTGTGATTTTAAACCCTGCACTTAATACTCAGATGCTTTTGTTATCTTAGAAGTATTGCTGCAATCAAAAAACAAAGTCCCTTGGTTTTAGTCCAGAGATTATTTTTTGGCACTTAAGTGAAAATCAGACACTAATCCTGCTAAGTTAAAACAGCACTTTAGAGCTGCTATGGTGCTTCCTTGTCATCATGGCATTTTTAGGGACAGTCTAAAATGATTTTAACAGAGGCCCAAACCAATCTGGCCAAGGAAAATGGTGCAGAGTTGAGTAAAATTTAAGTTGACTTCAGTGCACGTTTATAGTCCCAAGACTGTAAAAATAAGGTGTAAATATTGTTTATATTATATGGTTACTGTATACTTTTAATATAGTATCTATTGTCACAGGGTACTATCTATCTCTGCCTATCATGTACAATGCTTTGCTGTAGAAAAATAGTAGCAGTGCACATATTGGAAGAGATATTGAAAGCACTTCTATTAGAATACACAGAAGGGGGGATGGGATTTTTATTTCTTTATTTAGTCTCAAAGAAACTACTGAAGAAAATATTTTGAAAGTTGTGTTCTATCTAAGTGTTCTGCGCTGCTGCTGGTCTGAAATTTTTCAACCTATTATGTTGTCATCCAGTTATAGATTCTGATTTTTCTGTAATACAGAAGAAATTAGATTAAGGGCCAAGCAAAGTTGTGTAGTAAAATTGTTGTGATTAGAATAATTTTTAAGGTTATATTTTCCTATTTTTCCCATTTTAATTATTTTTAAAGTATTTTTTTATTTAGTTGGGGTTTTTTTCTATATGTTTATGTTCTATAAACAACATTCGCAGGAAACATTAGAACCGTAATTATCATTCAAATAAAAAAAAAGTCAATTTTAGAAGTTTTAGTGGAAAAACTGGGGTCAAGTATAGCGTTCATGCTCACCTCAAGAAATTTCTCCTACTGGCATGGTCTGAAAGAATCTCTGCTGATTTGTGTTGTCTTGACATTTTAATGTCGGTTTGGTTTTTTGTTTTTTTTTTTAAATGGTTGTCTACAGTGTTGTTCAGACCAAGCTAACAAAAAGTCAGAGTTGTCTACATGTTGGCTACTGCAGTGAGGCTTTCTCGTAAGCCAGAGTTTTTGCAGACAGTCTGACATCAGAGTTAGTGGGTGGCATAATGTAACATAGACTGTGTATTGAATTCACACGCTGCCCAAGTGATGTGGTTTGAAGTAATGTGGCAGCTGCCTTTTGGCACTTCTTAGAAGACTTTTGTAGTACATATTAGTTTTCTGGTTATTTTCTTCTTAAAACCGAAACATATCCTAAAATCCAACTTCTGATGTTTAGGGCTAATTATTTCAAAGCGCTGCAAGAATCCAGACTCCTATTAGTGAAAATAACACTAATGAATAGAAGATTAAACACTTAGCTAAACAGTCACCTCAGGGAGTTTAATCATGCCACATATTTCTTGAGCATGTCCTGGAGGATGGAACAGTAGTTTGGTCAGTGCTTACCGACATTGCTATGCCATAAAAATGTAAGGCATTTGTGGGGAATAAAGATTGCATTTCTGACTACAAAATTATCCTGCTAAAAACCCTAAGGAAGATACAGCTTTCATGACAAAAGTTCTTTGTACAATGTAGTCTGTGTTCTGGAAACTGCTACTATTTTGTGTGACAAAGAACTCTTATTGTAAGCAATAGCCCTATAAGGTATTTTGTCAATAAAACTACACTCAGCATTTGTCTACATCAAAGAGTTTGCTGTATGTATGTGGCAAATGAGCCCATGTTTGTCCACTTAATTTCTGCTGCACATACTATCCCAAGGCTATCAGTTAGTCCTTTCTTTTTTAAAAGAAACATCACTTGCACATATTTCTGTGTGCAGCATGCTGCCGTGTATGCTACTGGAGTGTATTAATCCATGTTGAAAGGACTAAGTTATGTTGCTCTGCTTGTGTGACCTCCTTAACTCAGGTGAGCTGTCTTTTCCTTTCTGGGGACTAACACCTTTCAGCTGTGTGTTACAGCAGCACACCTAGTTCTACCTGAGCACCCAAGACAGATGTATCTAATACAAGGAAATATATCGTTAAAGAGAAGTCAAAGTGTCTGCATAGGAAATGAATTAAGTTACATAGGAAACCAAATGCTAAATGAATGGCTTTGTGTTCTTGTTTGCTCATTAGGTCTGCTTATTATAGTCTTTAATGATTTTTTTGTCTGAAGACAGATGTATGCAAAACAGAGGTAGCGCAAGAAATATTCTGGATGGATTTTTGATTTTGGTCATTTTGATTTATGGATATCTTGAATATTGTGTTGATCATGAGTATTCTCATGAGTAAACATTTTTATATGCTCAGTATGTGCAGCAATTTAATTTTAGTTTTTAGTAAAATGTTTGTAAGTACTTTTGACGTTTTATGAAAAACAGGTTAGTGTGTCAGCATCAAAGCCAACAGCAGCAAAAGTCTGAAGTATGTGCTATAAATCTTTGGCATTTTCTCATTCCTTTTTTTCTTTTTTTTTTTTTTGTTGCTGGAGATAATGAAGGCAAAGTTCATGCAGTACACATGAAACTAGAATAAAAAAATTATGATGTAGTGAGCTTAGCATAGGTAAATATTGCTGTGTTAATTGAAATGATGAAGATGGACAATGGAAATCTGCCAACTGGAATTTTAACTTTCTAAAGTAATTGTTAAATCAGTTAAAAGATTTCTCTGGTGCTAAGGCAGATAACAGATACGTAGCCATACCATGTAATTTTTCTACCCTTTTTGAGTAGTCTTATTCAGAATCACAGAATCACCTAGGTTGGAAGGGACCTTTTAAGATCATCTAGTCCAACCAATAAAAAAAAACAACAAAC